>CM048046.1:0-600000 GCA_026259375.1 Verasper variegatus
TTACTAACTTACTTACAAATGATCAAATCCTATTTTCTGTTAACTGAAGTCTGTGCTGTGTGTTTTGCTTTTTCAGGAGATCCAGCAATTGGCTGTGGTGCTGATGGTGTGACTCGCCATTTCTTCGCAACCATCATGTCTAAACTTCAGCATGGTTTTGAGATGCATTTCGGTAAGTAGAAATGATAATTTTCACTATCTCATATATTTCACTTGTGTTTTATGACACACTCCAAATTCGACCACTGTAGATGTGTTAGCAGCTTCTTCTTTTGTTGCTTTGTTAAGGTAACATTCCGTTGTCTTTCAGTGCATGGTTCTGTTTGGGTTGTACTGGTTCCAGGCTGAAACCAGATCACCCCAAGAATGTGAATGTAGGTTTTTTTAAAGCTAATTATACAGTATCTTTCTGTCAAAAACACTACTAACTCAGGAGTTACTATCTTAAACGTGTTTTATTTTCTACCTTCTGGCAACCACTGGTTTCAGTTTATTACACCAAAAATAACCTGGAGAGATCTGAAATATTTTGCAGATGAATAATCAGTCTGTGTTTGTTCCCTCTTACAAATGTACTTTATCATTGGATAAGTAAGCTCTGCACAAAGAGAGTTGTTCTGAAGTCTCTGCGAGTTAATTTTCATAAAAACAACAACCGCTGCCTGAAAGGAAGGAAATCAATCCAAAAAATTATGATTTTGAAAACTCTCAACAGAAATGCAAAGTACTCATCATGGTCATCTTACACATGCAAAACCACCAGTATGGCCCTTCCAAAACTGCTTACCACCACATACTGATCAAATAACAATTGTAATTATTAGAATTAATAACTTATATTTCCTGTAATGTACTTTATTGTGCTATATATACACTCTGGACTGCTTGAAAAAACAAGTGTAACTGATTGAAAAATAATGTATCTGTCACATGGTCTTGGGCAACATAAAGTGGCCAACACAGGATGAGGATGAGGACAGTGACGTCTCTTTGGAGGACACCTGTATGATCACAGGATTCCTTCACACATTTATTGAGAACGGTATATTAATATTGGCATTACATTACTTAAAAGAATTGTCCTGAATCAACAATTTCTTTCAAATTATTTGCTGATAGCAACAGTGCACTCTGAAGATGTTACTGGGAATATGTTCAAATGCTAAATACACTTTGGATCAGTGATCATTGAGTTTCAAATTGTCTCATGTGTGCTGTTCTGCATGAGGTAACTGTATCTGTAGAAAGTATAACAAAACCTGTCCAATAGCCTTAGTCTTAATGCAGTGTTCTGTTTTTGGTAGCATCTCCAAACTTCCTTGGGAAACTCCTGCAGTTCTGGGTTTGATGGAGTGTGCTTCCCAGACACTTGGATGTTGAGGTGGTGGAGAGCAACTTCCCCAAGTCTTCCACCTGCTGAAAATTCCAGGACATTACAAAGAGTATGGTAACTTTGAAAGAGACATTCTCGCTGCTATTTGTAGCACTGACACTGGCTTTGGAATGGTCTAATGAGACAGTATAGTTTCGCCACTGTATAACACTGGTGCTATAAAGCCGGCATGTTTGTGATATAGTACAGCATATGCAATTTACTTCATTATGCCTCTGTCAGTTAATCACACTGTTCACTAAGCGAAATTGTTTAAAAGCCAGTGGTTGCTGTTCTTCAATTAAATATATTGTTCTGAAAAAAGATGCAGCAGCTCCTTATTTCTAATTATGTTAAAATCACCTCATCCATATGAAACAAATGTAATATCTATCAAAACATTGCGATTCAACAATGGAATTAGAACTGCGCTAAAGCAAAGCACTGGTGTCTTTATGTAACTCACACATTCTGCATCATGGAGCTTGTGAGGCAGGAATTTACTGGAGCATTTCTGATAATAAGCTCACAGTTTGGACATAGACATCCAAAACATCGGAAAGAGGGCCACTGGGGTCTGGTAGACTTTCAGCTTCCTGCTCAGTCAGTGAGCGCTGCAGCTTAACTTCAGGAATCAAAACACCAGGTTGACGGTGACCACATGGTCCAGTCCAAACTCCATGTCAACCTGCAATTGGAGGAGCTCTTGTTAAAGGGTTAGTTTAGCAAAAATCTCAGTTAAAATGGAAAAAATCCTTACAGAACTATAAGCCACCTTCAGTCAATTCGATTTACAGGACCGAGTTTGAAACAACAGTTTTATCATCTCTTGGGAGTCTGGATAAATCTTCGATGAATAACATTGGCATCAAAAAGATTCAGAATTTAGATTCAGAATTCAGAGATTCAGATTCAGAAGTACTTTATTGCCAAGTAGGTTTACACCGACCAGGAATTTTTCTTGGTGAAAAGGTGCATATAATGAACATAAAAACATGAAAACACAATAAGTACTTGGCATTAGAATAAAAAACAATATATAAAATAAAATATATAAAGATAAAAAAAGTGAAGTAAAATGCTAAATGTGAAACAGGAGTGCAATGTAAATGTGCAATATGCAATGTGCAATGTGCAATGTACTGTAATGTGTGTTAATGTAACACAGACTTTAGGCGTGGGGGCGGGATAAGAGTCCAAGTCAGGTGGGGGTCCCGGGCCTTGTTGACAAGGGCAACTGCAGCCGGGAAGAAGCTGGTCTTGTGGCGTGAGGTTTTGGTCCTGATGGACCGCAGCCTCCTGCCGGAGGGAAGTACCTCGAAGAGTTTGTGACCCGGGTGGGAAGGATCGGCCACAATCTTACCTGCCCGCCTCAGGGTCCTAGAGGCAAACAGGTCCTGTAGAGATGGCAGATTGCAGCCAATCACCTTCTCAGCAGAACGGATGATACGCTGCAGCCATGTTTACAATTCTCCAAGAGCCAATGAATTCATTTAGAGTACTGATGCAGGTTTACATTTACTTTGGAATATACCTTTCCTGTATTATTTCCCACTGCTACATGCTGTTACAACAGTAAACAGTTTTTGTAATTTCCAATAAAGTTGTGAGAATGTTGACATTGTTCCATGTAGGACAGTTATAGTAAAAAATAAAATTGCCTGTATGGGGTCCGGCTGTGCCTCATGTTCATGGCGAGTCCACAGTTGCAACGGGGATTGGTTTCCCTCAGTGCGTAGTCGGTGGCAGTTCCAGCCACGCTGGAAAAACTGAAGGTGCTTCTGTATGTGGGGCAGAAAGCACCAGTCCAGAGCATAGAGATGGATCTCATTGTCAGGATTAAGAAGGCCTTCTCTCTCAAGGTTTGTAAAGATGGTGTAGAAGAGATCAAGCACTCCCACATAAACGTCTCTCCAGAGCCTCTCTATTCTGATGAAAAAAAAAAAGTAGCATTCCTACAATGAACAAAAACAACATACACAGGGAAAGATAAGACTTGAAATGCTATCAACTGATTGGGTTAATCTGGGCAACCATTGACTACTAATAATATATTTAAACCTGCAATTCTCCACTTGGGAGCAGCTGAAACGAGCTGTTAACACAACCTTGACATATCACCTTTTAAGTTGAAATGGCAAACATGGCAGCAAACAGTTGTACATTTCCACATACAGTGAAAACATATCAACATTATCATTCATTTGGATCATGTTTCAAGCAACAACAAAACATGTTAAATCGTTTTCTTAACAATTCATTGTGATTAACCATTTACATCAATTTTAAATTAGCACCTGTGCCCTTGTCGTTTTTTTAGGACTGTTGGAGAAATAACGGCTGCCAGCTTGGCCCAAGGAGAACCAGCTCCCAATTTCATGATGCTTTGGTGCGTCAAGTTCCTGTGCACTGGGTCCATGGACATTGAAAACTTGGACAAAAACCATCTGGGAGATGATCAATACACTGATCTCTTATCAAGAGTAAGAACAAAAGACACGCCTCAAGAGTCATGCCACATTAGTTTTATGGGAGGGGGCGAGGAGGAGAGGGTTGTTTGGTGATGAAAGCTGCCACCATATACACGTCATCTGCCTCCAGATCAGCCAATAGCAACATTCCATTGCAATAGCCGGGTTTCAACCAGTAGAGGGCAGTGGCTATGCATATTTATAAACACACTATGTAGAATTCAAATACTTTGTACTAAAATGTCAAGATTTGGACCTGAATCTATCAACAACACTGCTAAATACCCATATACACTGGTTTTCAGCTGAAAAAAGTGGTTTGGGGGTTTAATTACTCTTTAAATCTACCAAGCGAAATTACAGTTACAGAGTCTTCATAACATATGCCTTTGTTGACATAAACTAAAGACTAATCAGCAGTCTAGATCTGACAAAACATGGAGACAACCAAGATACAATCACACTTTATTGATCACCTGGAAGAAAATTTAGGAATTGAACAGATCAGGGCACCGATTATCTCTGTCACTCATACAATCCTGTTATCAGGAGCAGGCCATACAATAGTCAACATACCTGTAGCTCGAATTGTGTCATTCTTGAAAAGTTAGCAATATAGTTTGATGTGTATGTTGACAACGCAAAAGCTGTTAGCTGTCGGTTTTAATTTCAGGTGGAGGAAGCCACTGAGACAACAATTCAAGGTCTCACAGAGGAGATCTTGAATGGTGGGTACACAGGATCAATCACTTTGGAGAAAAAGGATGAAATAATCCAGTATGTTAGAGGTGCTGGTGCTTAATTGTACTGTTTCAGAATCAAAAATGTGTACATGTGTGTGTGTGTGTGTGTGTGTGTGTGTATTGGCATGAAAGTTTCTAGATTTCAAAAACCATAAAAGCTACAACACTACACTTTGCCATCATCACCTGACAACATGGTCAAGCTACAACAATCACTTTTTCATTACATGATTTAACCATCGTCCTATTGAGAAAAAGTCATTGTGTCACTGTATTACGTATAAACGTATGCCTGACCAGACTTTCTGTCAATTTGTTATTCCCTTTAGCTGCTATTGTGCCACAACTGGGTTCCCATGTTTTGGGAGTAAAATGGTCTTTGTTAATGAAATACCATACACCAACTGCTGATTAAAAACATTTGGTGGCTATACATGGCTCTGCACATACGATGATGCTTGTGCCAGGGGTAGAAATGACACTAAGTGCAGCATAGATACAAGTTTAAGATTCATATTTTCTTTTGCATCATGATAGCATTTTTTCAGTTCTATATGACTTAGAAGTTGAGTTCAAATGGTTTACTCTGTGTGCTTCAGTTAGTCCTAAATGCAAGAGTGACAAGTATCTACTTACTTGTTTCCTATAAATCTGACTTCTTACACATGAAACTTTAACATCATTAAATACCATAAGGATAGGGGAGGTAGGAGAACTTATCTCCAGAGTACCACTTAAATGGGATCGCAAACCAGACAAACATTAGCATTACTTGGGGATGTGGCAGGATCCTTGTTAGAAGTAATTATGATCAATGATACCAACTGATTAATACATTATTAGTAATCAATTGATTACTGCATTGCCACATAATCTGAACACTGAGAATTAACTTTTCAGTGCAACATGCAGGTGTTTTTATGACTGTGCACGTTACAAAAATAGAAGGATAATACAATTTAGATAAATCTTCATTAAAATGAACAACTTTACCCACCTGAGTGTGGTTAAAATACATGCTAATAGGACACTCACCTGGAATCATCTGGATTTCAACAGTACTGCTTCATGCTAAAACATTATACCAAAAAAAGGCAATGTTAGATGCACCCCAGTCTCTCAAAAGATACAAAATTACAAAATCAATGACTTTGGTAACTGCTACACCTCCCATATAGACTACGTGCTTAAACATCTCATGAATGATGGAAAAGTAAAGGCCAAAGGAGCTCTGTAGCAATGTACAGTATAATACAGCATTTATAAGGTCCAAAACAATGGATTATTCTCAAGACGTTTTGGTATGAGGTTGTTTTTATATTGAATCTTCATATATACACTGAAAACTGGATTGTGCTAATGGGTCATCTGCTTTCATTTGACAGGCTGATGCAGATTTAGTCATCTCTGTGTGCCAAGCACAATTCAGCGAGAGAGGCACAAACAAGGAACTGATGAATCATCTGCAGGATTTCATCCAGGAACTGGAGCAAGGTAAAATTATTTGCTGTTTTGTGATTGAAATTGACCAACTTTATTGGTTCACAAATTCAAATAAATCAAATATAACAGGTTCTAGAATATATTACAAATTTACAATATCTTGTCAGCTGTAATCTGTATCAGCTGAAAAAATTCCATATCGTGCAGTACCTAAAATGTTACAATCGATCTGAATTGCCTCTAATTTCAGATGAAACTGAATCAGGGATGGAGAAAGCTGCACCTCCCTCATTGTCTCCAAAATCATTTCTGCAGTGGATTACAGGGCAAGGCCATGTTCCAGTCCTGCATGAAGACAAGATATGTTTCAAAGTGAATGTAAAGTTCAATCATCACTGCCACAGGATATGTTATTCATCTGTTGCAGCTTGCACTAGCACCATCACCTTCTCTGTTCAACATATGAGATCATATGAAGACTTTAAAATAATTCTGGTAGAGGCATTCCACCTGGGACAAGAATTCTCAAGGGTGTAGATTAATAAGTTATTCATACAACTGTTTTGGCTGGTTTGGTAGGGAATGTACAACCTTGTTTATCGGTCAATGTGTTTTCATTTCAGTAGTTCAAGTTTAATGAAATGTAATGTTCAATTGTCGTTCACTGTATGACAAATAGTTGAAAAAGTTTTAAGGAGAAACACTGCCACAGATGGAAAAACATAAATACATTTAAAAATAACACCTCAATTCTAAATATAAAGATGTTTCTTCAATTCTACAAACTGTGACTTGGTCTTTTTCATATGTCTACATGTACAGTATATGGCAAAGCAGTTGGTGCTCAGACTTACCAACATGACAGTTGCTCACTGAAAGCTTTGAAGACAACGACAGTAAATGTCTCGACCATGGGAGTCTGACGGTTCTGTAGGGTCCACAGCAGCTTGTAGTTCTGTCATATCTTGCTCATTTAGGGGCGTGGGAAGTTCTGGAAGAACAACCCCAGATTGTGGTGGGGCCTCATCATGGTAAAGGGCACTCTCCCAGTCTATGTCAAGTTCTTGCAGATCCTAACATTCAAATAGCAGTGTAAGCATAAATTGACAGTGCAGTATTCAAGGACGTACTGCCTGAATCAAAGTATGTTCAACAGAGAAAAGTAAGTGTGTACCTCAACATTCAGCTGTTTTGCTGGTGATGGTTCCATCCCTCAGTGAAGGTGTGAAGGTCCCGGCAGAGACGGGGTAGGGACACATAGTGCACCAGGAAGATGTGCAGTGTGTTTGAGATATCCAGTAGTCCCTCTTCTTCAAGTGTGTGCAGGACATCATAATATGTGCTAGTTACTGCTGTCCACACAACATGCCACAGCCGTTCGATTCTGTTGTGGAAAAAGTAATTTGGAAAACAAGCAGTATGTCACTTTTTGAGTTAGAAACAGTGTTACGGGGTACAAGGGGCACTTCAATGTTTCATAATAGTCACAAGCCTTGAAAGTCACACATCCCCTTTAAGAGGACAATAAATGCCGAAATGTTCAATAGAATTTGATGGATTCAAAAATGAAAAAGACTGGATTTGAGAAATGAGTGTGCAGCTTTCCATTCCTTCCTTTGGAACCAGAATATTTTAAGTATGGCTCAATTTGAATGATTACAATAAAATGTCAGACCAGGAGCTCAACACTTTAGCCCAGATGCCCCATATTGGCTGCAGGTTCGTCATGGGAAGACTGAGGTCTTTAGGGTACAGTGGAGCAGAATGAAGGCAGCTATGCACAGAGTAGATGCAGCCAGTTTACTCTATGTAGTGTAAAATGAAAACAACTCTGCTGCCATTTCACTCAATGTAGAGTTTAGTTTCACTCAATATAGAATTGAAATTAACTTAATATGAAGTTTTACTTTACACAATATAGAATATTGTGCATTCCATGTGTACAATTGTATTCAAATTACTACTAAATTACTATAACATGCTCTGGAAGGCTTTTTTTTTTTAAATCAAACATGGTCAATAAATCAGCAACAAATATTTAATTAAGCACACTTTATTCAAAAAGTGCAAAAATGAAAATGGCAATACATCAAAACTGATGTTTTATTGATTTTATAAAGCAGGTACTTTAAGAAAAATGCAATTGTGGCCTCAAAGAAACATGTTTTGCCGCACACACAATCCACTTGTCTTCCTGGAACGCGCCGCTCGCGCATGAATGAACCGTGGAACATCTACAAGTAAGAGGCTTATGTCTGGGCAGAGACTTGCTTAATAATTAGCGTGTTATTATTTCAGTATGATTGTGTAGGACCGCCGTGTCCACATTGTTCCAGTGCCAGCGCGTCATGATGAATCTGCGTTTCCGGCAACATTGCCACACTGTTATTGTAAGACCAATAGCAGAGATTTTTGCCTATTAAAAGATCGGTACACAGCTGAACAGACCTTAATTTGTCCACTTGGGTACCGAGTGGTAAACTCCCCGCAAAATTGTCTCTGGCGGTGTTTGAGATCTCCTCTGATCATTCATTGCATGTTTCCTTTTCTCTCTCTCTGTCTCTTTTCTCCTAACCCACTTGCACACACGTTCCGACCTGCATCCACACAATTCACGTTTTATACACATTCTGGGACCTAGATAGGGTGGTCACATCTCGACGCCATTCGGCACTTTGAACCACGAGATAGATCAAAGTATCCTTTGTTCTCGACCTCCCTTTTGTTCAAACCACGCAGTTCCACCACCATCGTGAATTTGGCCATACGACGTCACCCACATGACTTCGTACGCCATCTTGACTCCCCCTCCTCTCTCTCACACACCCACACACATACCATAGGTATTGCATGTGTGTTATAAATCTTGATAAGTGCTTGTGTTGTTATCTTTGATATCGTGGATTTTTGTTAGGATAGTAGTTATTGATTGACATTGATATTATCTTTAATAAATTCTAGTGTAATTAAAGTACCGGTATTTTGTGATTATTTGTGTATCTGTATGTGAATACAGCTGGATTATGAGAGTCAGTGCTCAAATTTAAAACCTTCACTGTTTATTATATAATCATTAATAGTAAATATTGAGATTACTAATTGAACTTTTCCAAACTGAGACTGATCTTTACAGATTGAGTGTTGGTCCCTGATACCAGGGTGGTGCCCCGTCTTTTATAAATTATAATGACAAATTGTATTATTCTTAATTGATTATTTTATTGTTTTTCATGAATAATTTAATTATTCTTAATTGATAACATTATCGTTTTTAATTAATAATTTTATTATTTTTAATATGTCTATTATTTGAATAATCATATTTTAGGATTATTAATAATTAGCCAAAATCAAGTCTGCTTACTATTGCACAACACCTCTGTATGAACTCAAGGCAGTATCCGGGCCCTCAACTCTGAAACCCTAGGATTCACCTTAGTGGTACCAACATCAATTTCATAAATGGTGGTTTGCAAGAAGTTGGGCACATTTAATAGATCCTGGTTGTATGAGGTACCGATGACAAAATTAGGTTTTAAAAGCTCATCGAAACTGGCAAGAGAGTCTGATTACTTACAAGGTATTGCATGTTTGTCAATCACATGAAGAGCTTGTGAATCACACTCTTCTTGGTCCCCACAGCAAGCAGATAGGGTTGAAGGCTTTCCATGATGCTGTCCAGATGCCCCTGGATGCTGGTCCCAGTCTGTTGTTGTGCAATAGTAGGTAGACATTTGACGTTGGCTAATTATGAATAATCAGAAAATGTGATTATTAAAATAATAAAATTATTTATTAAAAATAATAAAATTATTTATTAAAAATAATAAAATTATTTATTAAAAACGATAAAGTTATCAAGAATAATGAAAAACAATAAAATGATAAATTAAGAATACAATCTAATTATAATTTATAAAAGACGGGGCACCACCCTGGTATCAGGGACCAATAGTCAATCTGAAAAAGTTCAATTAGAAAATCTCAATATTTTACTATTAATGATTATATAACTAACAGCAAAGGTTTAAGTTCGAGCACTGACTATCATAATCCAGCTGTATTCACATACATATGCACAAATAATCACAAAATACCAGTACTTTAAATACAATAGAATTTATTAATTAAGATAATAAAATCAATGTTAATCAATGACTAATATCCTAACAAGAATCCACTATATCAAAGATAAACCACAAGCACTGATCAGGATGTATAACACACAAATACCAATGGTATGTCTGTGTGTGTGTGTGTGTGTGAGAGAGAGAGAAGACAAAATCCAAATGACGGTATAAAGTCACGTGTGTGACATAGGGTCGATTTCAAGATGGCGGTCTAACCTCGTGGTTTGAATGGGAAGTGGAGAACAAAGGGATACTTTGGTCTACCTTGTGGTTCAAAGTGCCGAATGGCGTCGAGATGTGACCACGCTAAGTCCCAGAATGTGTATAAAACGTGAATTGTGTGGATGCAGGTCGGAACGTGTGTGCAGGCGGGTTTAGGAGAAGAGAGAGAGAGAGACAATCAAAACATGCAATGAATGATCAGAGGAGATCTCAAACACAGCCAGAGACAATCTTGCGGGGACTATACCACTCGGTACCCAAGCGGACGAACTAAGATCCGTCTAGCTGTGTACCGATCTTTTAATGGGTAAAGGTCTCTCCGCAAAACGGGTCTGACGATCATACAGTGCTGCGACGCGGCCGGAAGTGCAGATACGTCACAAAGCGCTGGCACTGAAAAATGTAGACACGTCGGTCCTACACAAATACACTCAAATAATAATAATACACTAATTATTAAACTAGTCTCTGCCCAGACATAAGCCTCTTACTTGTTGCTGGTCCACAGTTCATTGATGCGTGAGCAGCGCGTTCCGGGAAGACAAGTGAATGTGTGCGTGTCCTCGAGAGCAGCTGATTCGCGCGGTGGCAGCGGGGATCGCGCTGGGGCTGGATAACAGAGAGAATTGACGTTCTCCTTGGTGGAATTCCTTCGCCCTTCTGCAGGGATAAACAGCTGAGGAGTAGCTGTGGTAGTAGATCTGGTAAAAGTCTGTGAAAGTCAGCCTGCGAGTGAAAGACTTTTGCTCCGGTGTTTGAATTGGTTGCTCCCTTTGAGCGGCTGGATCATCTGGAGGAACCGGGAGAGGTTCTGGTCCTATCTTCAGCGCACGGGAAAAAGCTAAAGGGAGCTCTCCTATTTATTACCTGAGGAGGTGTCCGGCCTCCCTCCAGGGGGGGCCGTGGGGTCTGTTGGCTCTCAGCCAATGGAAAGCCAGAGGTTAACAGCGGGGGTTCCAAAAAGTAAGAGAAAAAGAGAAAAACTCTAGTCAGGCCTCTAAAGTCCCCGCTAGGCCTTGCCATTTCCTTTGTCTGGCTTCGATCCCAACACTGTAACACAAGAACTGTTTTAGTATGGAATTGCAATAAGATACATTTCACACAGTTTGAGAAATTGTTCAAACTACAGATAAAGATTTTTTTTTGTAATTTCTCTTTCCTGGTCTCTTGCGGCCATGGGGTGATGGTGGTAGAAGGTGGACAAGGATAAAAATGGACGACATGTCACTGCCCCATCCTGAAAATTCAAGTAAAAACTAATGCACAAATTTCCACCGAAAGCTAACAGTTTTTGCTTTCAAAAACAATGTGTATAATTATTTTATTGCAGTGTACCATTTTCTATTTCCAATGTGGATTCGGCATTTTGAACCAGGTCTTAAAGCTCGCCTGTCTGTGTGAGACCATGGCTTTGTTCAAGGACTTTCTGCTTGTAAACAGTAGGCCACTTCTCCAGTAACTTCGCAGAGGCAGCATCAGACTGAAATCCTGCTCAATCTGTTCACAGGATAGAATAAGTCAAGACAAAATAGTAAATGTTATGGTGTGGAACTTTTGACAGATATTACAGCCATATCCAGACTTTTGTAGTCAACAAACTGTAACAAACTGACATGATTCACATACCATTCCTGCTATGTCCAAGAATCTTGGAAATGCTGCGAATATTTCAGAGGACTTCACTGGGTCAACAACCATCTTTTGGCGATAGGCGAAGGTCTGCCTCATCTTCTCCTTTACACCTGCTTCATCAGCTGTATGCTTCATCAGTGGAATGGCCTCACAAGGTTGTGGTTAACCAGCTTTCTTATCTGAATTTGTCTCCTGTGAACAACTATGACATTGTCACCAATGAACCAGTGTTTTTTATGTTGTGGATGATTGGTGCATATTGTATATACTGTATTCGGCACAGATTTTTGGCAGATAAATCTGGGATGCTTATCAGAGTAATACCATTAATAGTTTGAGAATTATTTATATATTAACTGTTAAGAGAAAAACCCCAAGTCAAATCAATATTTGGTATGAGCACCCATTCTCCTGTATACTTGGCAGGTAGGTTGTTCAGCATCCTTGGGAACTTTCCACAGTTCTGCTGTGGATTTAAACTGTCTCAATGTCTCTTCTGGCTCTGCATTTAATCCCAGATTGACATCATTATGTTGAGATCAGGGGCCACATTTATAACACAGTGCGTAGGATTCACACTAAAAGTGTATTTGAGCACAAAAGCCGAAAATGGCGTACACAAAAAAACCCTGAACGCAATGTTCACTTTATAAATCAGAGTCCACCTGGAAACATTTGTATGTGGCTCTTCCTCATATCATGCTCTCTGCACGCCAACATTCAACCATAAATGGTCAATGCAAAGCAACTAATGAATATTAAATTATCCTGCTGACCAATGGGTTTCCACGGTGAGTCATGACAGAGTCACGGCGTCAAGCAATGAGAAGAGGAAGCAAAACTTTCTGACACTGACATCAAGGTGTTTGTTACTGAGGTGGAGTTGAAAAGCAATTTTATGGGACAACAGTGATTTCACTAATAGAGAAAATACACAGATACACTGCTGCTGCAGATAATATAGTGAGTAAGAGTGAGAATAATAGAAAGAACAGTGCCTGAAATTAAAAAAAGATCTAATTCAAAGGTGATCGCTTCACACTGTGGGAACTTGTTTTATCGCCTGTTAGTATTTTAATCATCCAAACTTGCAGGATTATTAAATTCATAGCAGCTGTGATGCCCCAAAACTATAAATATTTTGATATGCCTGTGTTTCTACTGGGATGGTTCAGTTCCATCGTCGATCTCATACTGGACTCACTTCAGCATAAAGATCCAATATCACAGATCTATAGGATCTATGTAAATAACCCAATCTATGTTATTGTTAAAGTGTCTTTCTGTTATTTTATTGTGAAATATTTGCTCGCTTTAAGGTCAGACAATTTCATTTCCGTTTTTGTATGGCATGCCTTTATTTTGAAAGTGTTCCGGTAGAGACGCAAACTTTCTGTTATGAATCTGTAACTTCACAACGGAAAAGTTTTACGTTTTAGCGACCCACCGAAGCTCTTACAGTGTTATTTAGGGAAGGTTCAAATAAACCTGAAAACATCAGTTAAAGTCTTACACAGCAGGGAGTGGTGAGACGCAGCAACTATGGTGATGGTCTAACAACGATGGCTGAAATGGATGATATAAAGGAACAAATGCATAAACTACGAACTAAAATACAGGAAAGTAGTGGCTTATTACTTCAAGCTAAGTATGAAGGATTGTCACAAAAGGAACATTGAAAGCAAATTAGAACAGCTAGCTGAGCTTCAACTTAAAATGGAGGATGCTTATGGGTTACCCCGTCGATCAGAGAAGCCTAGTGCACCCACAGAGAAAATGCTCATCTATCAAAAGGAGGAATTAAGTAAAAAGGAAAAAAGACTGATTAGCCTCTATGAACAATGGAAAATGCTAATAAGAAAGTCCAAACAAAACTTGAAGAACAACATATCATAAGCAGAGTTGGCTACTCTGGTGGACAACATTGAAAAAGTTATGAATGACATCATCAAAGTGTACAGTGAAATGAGAGTGCATGCCACACCATCCACTGAACTGAGACGTAAAATGGACGCATGTGAAGCTGTTACTAGTGACATTCTGAGAGTCATTTATGAACGTTTATCAGCAATAGATGGTGAATTTGACGCAGATATTGAAAAGCAGCGCCTTCATCAGCTACACGCCAATGACTATGCCTACTCTATATATGGTAGCGCTTCACAATCTAGTGCCAGTCACCGCTCTGAAACTGCAAGCATTGCAGCAAAGATAATTGATGCATCTGCAGAACTAGCTGCAAAGGAAGCTCAATACAAAATAATGCAAGTTGAATTAAAGCAAAAGGAGAAAATAAGAACAATGGAAGAGCAACACAGGAAAGAATTAGACATGCAGAGGTCTGAATTGGAGCGTCTACAGGCAGAAAAGGACATGGAGGCTGCTCGTGCCAGACTGATTATCTACGACAGAGAAATCAGAATGGAAACCGATATTCAGCCCACGCAGCAAAGCAACGGATCAACCATTTCCATCCCCTCTGATCACCACCAGAACCCTCACATTGTTGCATCAGCACCTCATACTGACGTGTCTCAGTTGGCCCAAGCAATCCAAGAGAGCATCGCAATAAACAGACTCCCAATGCCAGTGTTTAGTGGTGACCCAATTCTCTATATTGAATGGAGGGCTTAATTCATAATTCAAAGAAATATGTCACTGGCTCAGCACACAAATGCCTTGAAGGCACCTTTTACCGCAATGACGATGAAGCATACAGAGATGCATGCAAAAAGCTAGACCAACGCTATGGTCAGCCATTTGTTGGCTTTCAGGGAGAAGATGTCAAAATGGCAGAAAATAAATTCCAAGGATGCTGAAGGGTTAAGGACATTCTCAGACTTCTTAAACGCCTGCCTGCAAGCCATGCCACATGTAAAGGGTCTAGAAATATTAAGTGACTGAAGAAAACCAAAAGTTGATACAGAAAGTCCCTGATTGGTTAGCAGCCCATTGGAATCATCAGGTCACTGTCAAGCTAATGGAAGGGAAAGATTTTCCCTCCTTTGAGGACTTTGCTAACTTTATGAAAATGGAAGCGGAGATAGCATTCAACCCGGTCACTTCTCTACATGCTCTTCACTCATCTAACACATTCCACAACAAAGGAAGCACAAAGGAAATAAGAGGAAACAAAGCCAATGTCCTTACAATGCAAACCATCACAAACAATGATAAAGCAGGAGCAAGCAATGTAAAATCCAAACCCCTCTGCATGTGTTGCAAAGATGATAAGCATCAGTTACCAAGGTGCCCAGACTTCATGAGGAAGTCTCTTAAGGAGCGACGATCATATCTGATGGAGTATAAGCTGTGCTTCGGATGTATGAAACCAGGTTACAATGCAAGGGAATGTTGTCACCGGCACACGTGATGTATGTAAGAGAAAGCACCCTACCTGTCTCCATGATTACACCTACAGAGCACATGCAGGTGGAGAAGGGACTGTATGCAGTTTTAACACAGCTCCAAACATGGCTAATGAAACCATAGTGGTTACAGCACTTAATGTCACTCAAGTTTTTTCACAGGAAAAGGTACATTTTAGCAATAGAAATATAACTTTAGGGTGTGGTAACTTACCAAAATCTGCAGTTTCCTGGACCTGTTCTGTGACTGTAGAAGCTAATGCAGCACCCACAGGCTCACCTGATGCTGTGACGGCTGTGTCACTATCATCCGACTCACCCTCACTGTCCTTGGCCTCAGTGTCACTCAATGCAATTTCCTCTGGGAAAAGGTATTAAAACTAACATGAATAGCTCATCATTACATGAAAAGCTAACAATTAATCAGTTAACAATTGGAAATTATATATTAGCTCATTATAGTAGCATTAGGTAAATCCACAAGGGTAAAGGTAAGGGTAAACAGAAAAAGCCTTTGGAATGAGAGGGTCAATTGCTGTGAAAAAGCCATTATATTGTGCAAACAAAATGGATTTAATACATTGTGTGCACAAAAAATATATGTTAGGACTTCCGAGGCTATGTAGTAATACTCATTTGGACAATGGAGTTTATACAGCATTATCATAATACTATTGCAGTGCAAGTTGATAAACCACAATGTTGATTTATTTCCTAGCTCTACAGTAATCAGCAGTAGAGTTTTTGATTCTGAACAGTAGACATGCCATATATTTGGACATGAAATGTGATCTGTGCTAAGAAAAAGTTAGTGACCAGTGAACTAAGGCAAGTTCATATGTCTTTGACTTGACGTTCAGAATAAAAAGCATACAACCCTGAGATAATATCCCTACGTGCTAATTTCTGTATGCACGTTATATTTCTATGTCATCCAAAGATTTCCCCTGCAGGCTAGAGAGATGTCCTTTTTCCATGGTCAAATGCAGTTTGGAAATCTTGGCCAGTTGTGTGGCGGGAACTGGTAATCTATAGAAATCTGTGAACACGAAAGTCATGACCAAGGAAATCTGCAACCTGATCAAGTTCATTGTTTTTTTTAAATTGAGGACTTGTGAAAGTGTGACAACATGCTTCCTGAGTTGTGTCGACCTGAGGTGCTCTACTCCACACTGGCTTGCATGAACACACAAACAGTCCTGTCCTCTGTAGTGGCTCATGGATTTGGGTCTTGCAAACAGGAAGGCATTTGTAGCACAAATACCACATTCAGATCTTTTACTGGTCACTTTGGGTGAGCAGAACTGCAACCTTTCTCCCTCTTTTTCCCCATGATTTCAAATCAGCTAAAATAGTTGCAGAGCTTCTGTTCAATATTTGACAATCCCATAGCAACATCGTCATGGAGCTTTGAGCAGTCTCTCTCATTAAAACTTTTGAGGCAAATTTTTTAAACCTCCCCAGCACGTCTACGATTGAATACAATGATTTGTGAAAGAGTAACCTTTGCAAGTCGAGCATAATTCTGAGCCGTGTCTTCCTCTTTCAAGTTGTAAAAGGCACTTTCTGCAGATTTCTCACGGAACTGATGAAGCATCTGAACATCTTCAGTGAAGGGTAATGTTGATCACTCAGTGTGTTCAGGGCGCCGTGAGACACCAACTCAGTCCACTTGGATGTGTACAATTTCTTGAAAATGCCACTGGACTTGATCAGTTCTTCATCTTCTGCCATGAGGGCCCGACAATGAACGATGTGTTACTTGAACTCAAACATCATATTTATTAACTAGTGTGGTGTGTAAGTATGAAGGGCATCAGTTGTGTCAGAAGTGTGTGGATGAGTGAGAATGTCGTGTGATGCGCGTTTGTTAGTGCAGCAAACCAAACAAAGGATCAAGGTTCAGGCTGGTGCAGCAGGCCCTGCTGAGAGAGAGAGCGAGAGAGACACTTCCAGAAGAGCAGTCTTATATGCTTTCTGGGAAGGCCCACCCAGATGGGCAGGTAGGTGGCTGTAGCTCCACCCACCAGCACAGAGCAAGGCACACAGGCAGGTAGAATAAGAGGGTCGTCACAGATGTCACAGATTTTGTTTAGAGTATGTCCCAATTTCAGCGCAAGGCTGGGTGTTTGGTATGTGAGTTTTTCTTCATCAAAACCTGAAACTTTTTTTACTGCTTGCACAACTCTGTCTTTTTTGCTCAATGTCAGATGTGTCGATCCTGGTTTGTGAATCTCAGCTTCACCCTCTGGCTTATCATTCGACATTTTAGCAGCATTGGCACCCATGTCATCTTCAAGAGGTTGCCAACATTTTGACGTGCTGGGTACAACTGGAAAGCTTGTGTATGACACTTTAGATGTTCTGACATCAGGCATCGCTGGATTTACTTCTTTTCATGTTTTGAATAATTAGACATAAAGGGCACTCTTGCATCTGAGTCTTCATCTTCTTCATCTTCTTGTGACTCCGAGTCTGGTACGTATTCCTTATCAGACATGTTCTGATCAACATCCGATATTTGGTCCTGTTCAGAACTTGGTATGTTATCCTGATCTGATGACAGTTCACCCTCAGTACATTCAGAAAACTGCTGCTCCTGAAATGGTGAGAAAACAATTTGTTTTGAGTGGTGATCTACATTTTACATTTTACATTCTAAATTTTTTGCTTGATTCACAGGAAATTAGTGAGCTCACACAACAATCCATCTTGCCAGGCTTCAAGCTATGTGTTAGTGGCTGAAACCCAGTGGTTAAGACCAATCAGTGTGATGCGTTTTAAGGTGTGACGACTGTCTATGATGAAGAAAGTGAGGTGCAAATTTATTGGTTGTATTTTTATATGTTTTATATGTGCCTGCCCTTTCTATGCAGTTTCTAGGGACGACTTACCAGATGGTTCTGTGCAACAGTGTGGGAGTTAATTGGGTACTTACCTTTGATTGGTGTTGGAGGTTATCATTTATTTGTCTGAGGCAGGATTTATGCCAGACTCCTGAACAGACTACAACACAATTGATTGTTTCTTAACATCAGAAAGACTATAGAAGATAATTTGGTCAACTTTTGGTCAAATCAAACATCTCCTGCCCTCAATTGGCACTGAAATCTCAGAAACGGCTAAGAATCCTACCAATTATTTAGACAGCTTCTCTCTGATCACCCTTGATCAGCTGACCAAACTAATCTCATGTTCTAAACCAACAACTTGTATCTTAGATCCCATTCCTACAAAATTACTTAAAGAAATTCTGCCCCTAATTGATAGCACGTTACTGAACACAATAAATCTGTCATTATCATCAGGATATGTACCACAGTCTTTTAAAATAGCTGTAATCAAACCCCTTCTCAAAAAAACCACCCTAGACCCAGAGGTTTTAGCCAATTACAGACCAATATCTAACCTCCCCTTCCTGTCTAAAATCCTAGAAAAATTTGTAGCCAATCAGCTGTGTGAGTTTCTCCAGGAAAATAATATATATGAAGACTTTCAGTCAGGGTTCAGAGCCAATCATAGCACAGAGACAGCCTTGGCAAAAGTCACTAATGACCTTCTAATAGCTTCAGATCAGGGATTTGTGTCTGTCCTAGTTCTGTTAGATCTTAGTGCAGCATTCGACACAATTGACCATAACATTTTACTACAGAGACTAGAACAGTTAATTAGCATTAAAGGAGCCGCCCTAAACTGGTTTAAATCCTATTTCTCTGATCGCTCCCAATTCGTGCAAATTAATGATGAGTCATCTGTGCGCACCAAAGTTAACCATGGTGTTCCACAGGGCTCTGTGCTCGGCCCAATTTTATTCTCATTATATATGCTTCCACTCGGAAACATTATCAGGACACACTCAGTAAATTTCCACTGCTATGCGGATGACACCCAGTTATACTTGTCAATAAAACCTGAACAAAGTAATCAAATAACTAAACTCCAAGCATGTCTCAAGGACATAAAAACCTGGATGACCCGCAATTTTCTCTTATTAAACTCAGATAAAACAGAGGTTCTAATACTTGGCCCTAAACACCTTAGAGATACATTATCTAACGATATAGCTGCGCTAGACGACATTGCCCTTGCTTCCAATGAAACAGTCAGGAACTTGGGAGTGATCTTCGATCCTGATTTATCCTTTAATTCACACTTAAAACAAATTTCTAGGACCGCCTTTTTCCACTTGCGTAATATCTCCAAAATCAGACATGTCCTTTCTCAAAAGGATGCCGAAAAAGTAGTCCACGCCTTTGTTACATCCAGACTGGATTATTGTAATTCATTATTATCAGGCTCCAGCAGTAAGACCCTGCAGCTTGTCCAAAATGCCGCAGCACGTGTCCTGACAAGAACCAAGAAAAGAGACCACATTTCTCCAGTATTAGCTTCGCTACACTGGCTTCCGGTTAAATCTAGAATAGAATTTAAAATTCTCCTCCTCACCTTCAAGGCCCTTAATAATATGGTGTGGCGTGCACTCATGGGTGTGTCCTCTCACCCAGTGGGTTTATGGGTAATGTTAAAGCTGTGGCTATATATACTTCCCATATGGGGAACATGTGCCAGTTCTTACTAACTGCGGAATAAACAACAGTAAGCAGTACCTGCGTCTCTGTCTTTCCTTGTCCTGCCACATTGGTGACCCCGTTTTTTGGACATGTTCGAGGTAGAGGAGGATAGTGTCCCTTCCTCATCGGGGGAAGACGTGTTTTCTTCCCCGGCGCCCGTGGACCGTGTCTCCACAACGACCATGGCGCCGCAGCTTCCGCGATCGACCAGCTCCGCGGAGCAAGTTAAACTGCCGGAGTTTTGGCAGAACGACCCCGCGCCGTGGTTTCAGCACGTCGAGGCTCTCTTCCATCTGCGAGGAGTAACGGCAGGCGACTCCAGGTATTTTTTGGTGGTCGCGGCTTTGGACCAGCAAACCACCCGGCGCGTGATGCAGCTCCTGCGAGCCCCGCCGCTGCGAGGAAAGTACGCCGCCATCAAGCAGCTTCTCCTACGACGCTACAGCTTGTCAGCCGCGGAGAGAGCGGACAAGCTACTGTCGCTTCCCGGTTTGGGCGATGGTTCGGCAGTGGACCTGATGGACGAGATGCTGTCGTTGCTGGGCTCCGAGGATGAGGGTTTCCTGTTCCCGCACATCTTTCTGCGCCAGCTCCCGCTGCAGGTGCGCACAGCCCTCGCCAACTCTTCTTGTTTGGCGGCCGGCGACTTCCGTGGATTGGCTGAGCAGGCGGACCGGATCCTGCTGACTTCGAGGAACGTCTCCGTGCAGAGTGTGGCCGTGGAGTCCTCGCAGTCGACGTTGGAGAACGAGGTTCTGGCATTGACGGCTGCAGTTTCCACCCGCAGACAGCGCGGCCAGCTGTGTTTCTTCCATCAGCGCTTCGGCAGCAAGGCGCGCCGCTGCGTTCCTCCGTGTGCGTTCGAGGCACCGGGAAACGGAAGAGCCGGCGCTCGGTAGCAGCCGTGGGCGCTGGTGATCAAGAGGAGCTGCTGTTCGTTCATGACTCCATATCAGGTAATCAGTTCCTGGTGGACTCCGGCTCGCAGAAGAGTCTTCTCCCTCCTGCAGCTACGGACCTCTCGGCCCATGGCAGTGGTCCGCGTCTGACAGCGGCTAACGGTTCGGCTATAGAGACGTTTGGTACCAAGTCTGTGACTGTGTGTTTCAATGGACGCAAATTTCTGTGTGATTTTGTTGTAGCCTCAATTACGGTTCCTATTATCGGGGCAGATTTTCTGTGCACTAATGGGTTGTTAGTGGATGTAGCTAATCGCAGGCTCATTGATGCTGTGTCTTTTGCGTCTTTTCCGTGTCAGTCAGGGGGACCCGGGCCGTTAACACACGCTAATTTCGCTGCGTCAGAGGATGTCTTCCAGCGCTTACTGGCGGAATTTCCTTCGCTGACAACGCCCGCATTTTCTGCCACGGTTACTAAACACAGCGTGGAACATTTCATTCCCACTGCGGGTACGCCCGTTTTCGCACGTTCGCATCGCCTCGACACCGTGAAGTTAGCCACCGCGAAGGAGGAGTTTGCTACCATGGAGCGTTTGGGGATCGTTAGGCGGTCCAACAGCCCGTGGGCTTCACCGCTCCACATGGTGCCCAAGGCGGACGGTTCTTGGCGGCCGTGCGGCGACTTCCGCCGTTTAAATAACATTACGGCCCATGACCGTTACCCCATTCCGCATGTTCAGGATTTTTCTATTCGTCTGGCGGGCATGACAATTTTTTCTAAAATTGATTTGGTGCGAGGTTATCATCAGGTGCCTGTGCGGGCAGAGGACGTGCCCAAGACTGCTGTCATTACACCGTTTGGGCTTTTCGAGTTCCTGCGAATGCCGTTCGGCCTCAAAGGCGCAGCGCAGACGTTTCAGCGATTGATGGACTCGGTGCTACGTGACCTCGCGTTTGTTTTCGTCTATTTGGACGACATCCCGTCGGCTGATGAGCATTTGTCGCACCTTAGGCAGGTTTTCCAGCGCCTTGATGGGCATGGTCTCATTGTCAACACAGCCAAGTGCCAGTTTGGGCTGTCTGTCATAGACTTTTTGGGCCATCGCATTTCGTCGCAGGGTGCGGTTCCTTTGCCCTCGAAGGTGCATGCAGTTGCGGATTTTCCCCGTCCGGTCTCGGTCAGGTCGCTACAGGAGTTTTTGGGCATGGTAAATTTTTACAACCGTTTCTTGCCTCGTGCGGCCCAACTCCTGCAACCATTGTATGGTGCTTTGAAGCTTAAGAGTGCCAAGGACCCGGTTGACTGGACCCCTGTGAGGATCCAGGCTTTTGAGGGGGCTAAGGCTGCCCTGGCTAACGCGGCGCTTCTGGCGCACCCCGCGTCTCGGGCGCCCATCGCCCTCACGACCGATGCTTCGGATGTGGCTGTTGGTGCAGTTGTTGAACAGCGTGTTGCGGGTGCGTGGCAGCCCCTTGCATTTTTTAGCCGCGGTTTGCGAGACAGTGAGCGAAAATACAGTGTGTTTGACCGGGAACTGTTAGCGTTGTACCTGGCTAAGCGTCATTTCCGTTTCCTGCTGGAAGGCCGCCCTTTCACGGCCTATGTTGACCACAAACCATTGACGTTTGCTATGGCGAAGGTGACAGAGCCATGGTCTGCTCGCCAGCAGCGCCATCTAGCGGCGATCTCCGAATTCACAACGGACATCCAACATGTGGCGGGTAAAGCGAACCCGGTTGCAGACTGCCTGTCGCGGGTGCTGGTGTGCCCTGTGCATCTTGGGGTTGATTTTGCCGCACTGGCTGCCGATCAACCTGGGGACACGGGTATCGTTGCACTGAGAGCTGCGAGTACCGGTCTGGAGCTGGAGGAGGCAGTTGTACAAAATGGTGGGCCTGCCCTCCTTTGCGACGTCTCCACGGGCCGCCCCCGCCCGGTGGTGCCGGTTGCTTTGCGCCGTCGGGTCTTTGATATGGTGCATTCTCTTTCTCATCCGGGTGTCCGGGCGTAGGTGAAGTTGGTGTCTTCGAAGTTTGTGTGGCCTGGCCTTCGTAAAGAGGTCAAAGAGTGGGCGGCCACGTGTGTGGCGTGTCAGCGCGCGAAAGTTCACCAGCACACTAGGGTGCCCCTCGAGCCATTTTTGATTCCAGCCAGGCGTTTTGATCATGTGCATATCGACCTTGTGGGGCCTCTTCCCCCTTCCCAGGGTTTTACACATCTCCTTACCATGGTAGATCGGACCACTAGGTGGCCAGAGGCGGTTCCTCTGTCTTCCACGACTTCTGCGGACGTGGCACGCGCTTTTATTTCAGCTTGGGTCTCACGTTTTGGTGCACCGTCTGATATCACCTCTGACAGAGGCCCGCAGTTCATTTCGGAGCTCTGGTCAGCGCTAGCAAAGTCTTTGGGCACACAGGTTCACCGTACCACTGCCTACCACCCCCAGGCTAACGGTTTGTGTGAACGTTTTCACCGGTCACTTAAGGCGTCATTGCGGGCTGCACTCTCAGATGCAAACTGGTTGGATCGGTTGCCGTGGGTGATGCTCGGGTTGCGCTCGGCTCCTAAGGCTGACCTGGATGCCTCGCCTGCAGAGTTGGTACTCGGTCAGCCGCTCCGCGTCCCAGGGGAGTTTCTGCCTCAGAGCTCGGCCCCCTTTCCGCGTCCTGCGACACGGGCCGCTTGTGCACCGGTGCCCGTGCATCATTTTTCTCCTCGGTCTTTCGTGCCAACGGATCTCGCGACCGCTCGGTTTGTTTTCGTGCGTCACGATGCTCACCGGTTTCCCCTCCAGCCCCCGTATGACGGCCCGTTTAGAGTGTTAGAGGCGGGTTCTAAAACTTTCATTCTGGACATGGGCGGGCGCAGGGAGCGTGTTTCGTTAGACAGACTTAAGCCAGCTCATCTGTTGGCCGGCGAAGAGGTGCTACCGGCCCGGGTTCCCCGTCGTGGTCGCCCCCCTTCTAAGGCCCCTGTGTTGTTTTCTCCAGTTGTGCCTCCTGATCCTGTGCCTGTTGTAAATGATGTCCCTTCTGCTTGTTCCACCCCTGCGTTTGCGGATGGGGATCGGCGTAGCCGTTATGGTCGCCTCGTTAAACCCCCTGAGAGGTACTGACTTTTGTCCCATTCTATTTTTTTCCCTCTGGGTGTTCGGGGGGGGGCTGTGTGGCGTGCACTCATGGGTGTGTCCTCTCACCCAGTGGGTTTATGGGTAATGTTAAAGCTGTGGCTATATATACTTCCCATATGGGGAACATGTGCCAGTTCTTACTAACTGCGGAATAAACAACAGTAAGCAGTACCTGCGTCTCTGTCTTTCCTTGTCCTGCCACAATGGCACCATTATACCTTAAAGAGCTGATGGTACCTTATCAACCCACTAGAGCACTGCGCTCCCAGAATTCAGGCTTACTTGTCGTCCCTAAAGTCTCTAAAAGTAGAGTAGGAGCCAGAGCTTTCAGCTATCAAGCTCCTCTCCTGTGGAATCATCTCCCACTTTCAATTCGGGAGGCAGACACCACCTGTATATTTAAGAGTAGGCTTAAAACCTTCCTTTTTGATAAAGCTTATAGTTAGAGCTGGTACAGGCTTGTCTTGGACCTGGTCTTAGTTATGCTGCTATAGGTCTAAAAGGTCGGGGGACACATGACACATGGAGCTTCTCTTTCCAGCTTCTCATTCCTCTTCTCAATCGTTATCATATCAAAGTAATTCATGTCTCATCAATATATGTTACTGACTTAACTTCTTCCCCGGAGTCCCTTTGCCTTATTGTCCGCAGATCCAGGGCCGCAGCTGTGGCCACATCATGGATTAGGATCTGTGGATCGTGTATCAGAGATCGTAATGGTGGATCCAGTATGGCGGATTCTGTATCGTGCTGGCTGATCGTGACAATAAAGGCGGATCCTTCATTTTGGCATCGGAAAATGGTGGTGGACCATGACCAAGGTGGCAGCTGATGATGGATCCTAATGGCGACAATGACTGTGGACTATAGTGGCATCCGATCTTGATGGTGGATCATGATCTTGCTGGCGGCTGACCATAGACTATGATTGCAGAAAGACTGCTTGATACATAGTATTTCTCAGATACTTGACCCTTATTGACATTAATCCACCAATTCACTGACCTTCAGTTATGCTTCAGAAAGGTCTACCCCTATCAATACTGCTAAAACCTTGATGATGTTTCCCTTCACACTTGACATCTATTGCACTTCTGTCCATCCTGGGAGAGGGATCCCTCACATGTGGCTCTCTCTGAGGTTTCTACGTTCTTTTTAAAAGGTTTCTGTTAAAAGGTTTTTTTGTAGTTTTTCCTTACTCTTGTTGAGGGTTAAGGGCAGAGGATGTCACACCATGTTAAAGCCCTATGAGACAAACTGTGATTTGTGAATATGGGCTATACAAATAAAATTTGATTTGATTTGATTTTGACACTGCAGTAATTGGGAATACAACCATGTTTCCATAAAACTTGGGATGCTGTGTAAAATTTAATAATTAGCAAATCATTTAAACCCTATATTTGATTGAAAATTGTACAAAGACAACATATTTACTGTTGAAACTGAGATTTTCTTTTGAGATGCTAATTTTGAATTTGAAGTCAATATTACTTTTCAATAAAAGTTGTGACTTTACAGATGTGCACAAATGCCCCCCATACCATAACAGATGGTGTCTTTATAACTGATATGTCCCTCTCCTCTTTTGTCCAGATGATGCAGCATCCAAAAGGAATTTCAAATTTTGATTGGTCAGACCACAGGTCAGTTTTCTACTTCATCTCAGTCCATCTTAAATGAGCCTGGGCCCTGAGAAGGCAGCACTGTTTCTGAATCTTGTTTATGTATGTTTTAACTTAATTTGTGGTGGCAGTGATGAACGGTCTTCACTGACAATGGTTTTCAGAAGTGTTCCTCAGCACCATGTAGTGATTTCCACTACAGAATCATGTCTGTTTTTAATACAGTGCTGCCTGAGGACCTGAAAATCGCAGCAAGTCTATTTTATTTTTCTTGCCTTGTCCGAACAAAATTTCTCAGTTTCAAAATTTGATGTGTTTTCATTATATATTTTTCAATAAATATAGAGTTAAATGATTTGCAAACAGGAAGACATTGTCTCAAGGAATAACTTATGCTCTGGATGCTTGACTACACATCTAAAAAGTTCAGTTAGATCCATTTAACTCATAGTCTTTGTCAGTGACAATGAGGCAAAATGAACATCTCAAGTAATCTTAATATGATAGACAATGCAATTAATCACTAGCTGCCAAAGTGATGTTGCATTGTTTCATTTCATCATGAAATCTTTTACCCGTTTCTCTTTACAGTGTGGTCAGTCATACATGAGAACACTGCACATACATCCACCTACTACCAATTGCCACATAATATTCCAATCCATTAAAAACTCACCTTTGCATTGATAGCCAAGCCACTTGAAGGAGGATACAGGTCCCACACACTGAATGCACTTGTCCAAGGAGGCTATTGTTGCGCACACTAGGCGATGTTTCAGACACTAATAACAAAAGTGAAACATTTCTTTGTGTCTAACATTTGAAAAGCAAGATATTTCACAATCTGTATTGGTTGGTTTCCTTTAAGAAAAGAAAACAATGTATTGGTAAATCTTTCAAGATACTGATCAGTAACAATTAACAAAATGTATAAAAAGCAGGGCTGAAGATTAAATATACTATGTATTTATAAAGTGCTGTAATCATGAATGACATACCCCTTTAAATAGATAAAATGCACATGCATCTAAGCTGGGCAGCAGGTCAAGAAAAATCCCCCCAAAAAGGTGCAATCCATTTACAAAAACACTAGTTTGCAGGATTTGTATTGCTCTGAATAGGTTTAGATTCCTTAGAGATGGGCATTGAGACAATGTTTAAATTAAGCACTCAATATGCTATTGCATGAGATACAAGTTTTGATTAATCCATTATGTTTTTGCGCACAGGATAAGTTAATGTAGGTACAGAGCGCCAGAACAGTAGAACACTTTCTCCATGACGCATGTACATGCTTCTTCAGTACAGTTGGAAATATCCACAACTATCGGATCAACAGCTCCTTGGAGAAACGTTCTTAAAACACAAACAGCCCTTCCCAATTGTAGAAAAGGTAGACAATGAGCTACAACCTAATTTTCATTAAAACAAAGAGTGCACCAGCTACAAAGTGCAACACAGAAAAGAGATACTGTACTTGGAGGATATTCTTCACTCTTATACACTATTGCCAAAATCACTTCACACATCAGTGGTCACTTATTGGTTATACTACAACACTGAGTTCAGGAAAATTTGCTATCGTGAGGAGCATGTTTGGAGGAAGAGCTGTCTAAGGGGGAGCTGAACTCAATCCAATATACAGTATATAGGATTGAGTTCAGGTATTAGCCCTGACCTGCAGAAGAACCCTGTGCTCTACTAACAACTGTTTGATTGGAAATGTGACTTATTTTGTTCCTAGTACATGTTACAGTATTCTAATACTTGAATTGTTAGTGTAATGGAAAATTCCACTGATCAATGTCTTACTACTGTTTTGAATGTTTTCTGTGCACTAAGCTGATACAACATCAATGTCTTCCACCTCCTGTTGATCTTTATTTATGCAACTATGTGCTGGATTTGATTCCTCTTTTTGTAACAGTGATGCCAGACAGCAGTCTGCACTCTGAGCCATGTTGCTGTCTGTGTAACCCTCTGCAGAGCTAATAATTAAAACTCTAAGGCAACTCCGGTCTGAGAAACTCATTATTTCAAATCTCCTGATAAATTTCCACGACATTAGGTTACAATGATTACACTGAATTAGCTCTTAATAGTTACATGGTAGCCATACACATTTGCTTCCTATGTATTAAGTTAAATGTGTAGTGATTAGGGTTGCAAAGGGGCGTAAATGTTCCGGAAACTTTCCACGGGAAGTTAAGCTTGGGTATTTTGTACATTTTGACACTTGTTTTGCAAATGTTAGCTTATAACAGGTAACTTAAATGTAGTTGAAAACAAGACTAGGCAAGCCTAGCTCAGCGGGAACCTGGATGCAGCTAGTTGGGAACATTGTCTGCCAGAAACGTAAACCTATGACTTTCTGTTGTTTTTTAACATCTTTGTCATTACCTAGCATATTGATTACTTGTTACACTGAAGCCATGTTCATTTTAATACCAAGTTTATTTGTATACAGTAGGCTAACTTTGTACAGCAGGTTCTCTCAACCCAACATGATCAAATGCGTCAAATGAAAGTCCGAAGTCCTCTTGTCCAAGAAAGCACGCTGTATCCATTATTGATTGACAACGCAAACAGGTGACTGTATTTATAGTCCACAGGAACAAAATTGTCTTGCTGGAAAGAGGCTAATGTTAGCAATTCCAGATCTTGCAAGATGATCTTGGTTAAAACAACCAAGATCATGGTTGATCATGGTCGATGACATCATCAACATCACTTTCTCCTCCACTGAGACATTTAACACCTGTGAACCACTTCCCATTAACTGACGTTTATGTGTAAAACTACTTCCCCTTTACACTTTACATCCATTTCCTCTAAAGTAAAAATATATTCAGAAACCACCAATACTCATCTCCAACATACTGTCACATAGAGGAAACTGCTGAGGTCAGATTTTCATATTTAAGTTCATCGTTCCTGCAGGTTTTGATAAGTTTTCACTGACCGGGTTCTATCCTGAGATCCACATAGAGATGGTAGAGTTCTACTCACAAATGGATTAAGTCAAAAATGTCATTTTTTAAATTTGTATTAGAAATGTTTGCATGCATGTCTGCTTATGACAAAACAAAATGTTCATATTTATGTCTGTATATGACAAGGTAAATACGGTTAGTATAAATTACCCCAAAGTTTCCAGTTTATTCCCATTAATTCCCATGGAAAGTTTCCAACTTTTAATATTCCCGGAATTTTGCAACCCTGTCTATGATTAATCACAAAAAGGTAACAATCCTGTAAATCATTTATAATACTATTTTTTACTATTATTTATATTTTGCAACCCTACTGACTACACGTCATGAAGTCACTGGAGAGGCTGGTCCTGCAGCACCTGCGCTCAGTAGTAAAACCATCTGTACCATCTTGGATCCTCTACAGTTTATCTGCAACTTAATGTTGGCGTAGAATACGTGATCATCTTTAAGCTGCACAGAGCTTATACTCACTGGAGAGAGTCATGTTTTTTGCTTTTCTAGTGCTCTTGACACCATTTGAACTAGCTTCTGGACATCCAAGTGGATCCCTCATTACTGGCCTTGATCACCAGCTAACTCACTAATCAACCACAGCATGTGAGGCTTCAGAAAACCAGGTCTGACACCATAGTGAGCAGCACAGGGGCAACTAAGGGGACGGTCCTGTCTCCCTTCCTGTTCACTCTCTACATCTCAGACTTCAGATACTGTTCACAGTCCTGCCACCTGCAGAACCCAAGTGGTGGATGTCATCAAGGAATACAAGTACCTGGGCATCCACATAGACTGGTCTAGAAACACAAACACAGAGGCAGTGTAAGAAAGGTGAGAGTCAACAGTTTTTTCTAAGGAGGCTCAGCTCTTTCAATGTCTGCAGAACCATGCTTCAGATGCTTTATCACTGGTGGCCAGTGTCATCTTCTATGCTGTAGTATGCTGGGGCAACAGGGTGAAGCAGCTGAAACGTTAGTTATGTACTGTAACTCCAGATTATGAGTATAGGCACAGCCCTTTAAGGCTATTGCTAGTGGGTTTATCCCTTGCACACATGCACAGCACTAAAAAAAAAAAAACTTTAAACCATGCCCACCTGCTTTGGGCCCCACCTCAGTCTCACCTTGAGTATAACTTGGATCTGTTCCCAAATAATAGCTTTTTTCTTCAGCCGTTAAGGGAACCAGTCAGGCCCAAAACTTGAACAAAGTATCCATGATGGGATGGGGCTGGGGACAAATGATACCTACTGCTGTAAGAAGTGATAGACGAAAGTTACACACTGTGACAAATCAGCAAAGACAGAGTAGAAAGGTATCAGGGAGCGCTACACAGGCCAACAGGTAGGAAGGAGCGCTCAGGACAGAGACATCCAAAATCCATCATCTGACAAAACACTCAAAAGTACAGAGTGCATCATGGAGAAACGGCTGACATCCCACAGATATAAACGGATGAAAGAGCAGGGGGAAGACCTGGAAGCTGCAGTGCAGATGTCTTTCACTGTCACTCCTCCGTTCAGAGCCACACAGGCTTGTCTTGTACCTGCTCTGAGTTCTGCTGCTGGAGGTGCAGAATGTCAGGGGACACATGACACATGGAGCTTCTCTTTCCTCTGGTCCCTTGTTACGCCCCCTGGTGGCTCAGAGTAGGGCATAACATAAGGGCAACAGGTTTGGGGAAAAGAGGGTGCAGTCACACAAATGCCAGGACCCAATATGATGTAAAGAAAGTGTTTATTTACAGAAAGCAACACAGGGATCAACAAGGACTGTCAGTGGCACCAAAGAAAAGAACATAAACAAACCCAACCCCCCCCCCCCCTTTACAGGTGCTTAGCACCCAAAAGTACAGCGGGTGGTGCTCACTCTAACCTGGGGTATTAACAAGAATTAAACCTACGTGTGTGTTATATGTAGACCCCGGAGTATCTTACCTGTCCTCAATGTCCCTGTGCGCACAACAAAACAAAAGTTAACAAAGACAAAACACAAAAGTGGGCTGCTAGCAACTTAAATAACTCAGTTTAACCAATGTGGTTAAACTAAAGATAAATCAATACTCCAGCGAACAATCCAGCAAGACCAAGCAAACCACCAACAGCGCTCAGCCAGAGCTCAACCCAAAAGCCCTCCCAGTTGCTAACTAAACAAAGGACTATTTAAAGGGGAATGGTTGATTGGAGATCTGGAACAGGTGTGGTGATTTGATGACTGGAACCAGGTGTGGTGATTTGATGACTGGAACCAGGTGTGCACCTCTGTGAAGTAGGAGAGAGAAACCAGGAGGAGGAGACAGAACACAATACCTGTATATGTGCAAGACATATAGAACACTGTACGTAACATCCCTCTTTATCACATTAAAGTCTCATCAACACATGTAACTGACTTCTTCCCCAGAGTCCTCATGCTTTATCGTTTGAATTTCCTTTGAGATATAATATTATATATAATACCTTATCTTATGAGCTGTTTTACACTCCAGACACTGCCATCTAAATTTGTATGACTTAGTTGTGTTCTATGTGTTGGTCACAAATCACAGTGTGAGTCTTTATCCTGTGTGTGTTCACCCCCTAAAATACTCAAACTACTCCACTGAACAAGCAGCACAATGTGTCTTTATCTGTGTGTTTATAGGACCTGTTTTAACTGAAGAACAGCACTGCTAACGAAGCTCTGCTAACTTTGTGACAAACACAGTACCTTTCCATAGTTTTCTTCTAAATATCTTTCTTTTGAATGTACTCATATGTTTGATAAAACAAAGCTGCAGTCATGTCATAAAAGTTCTGCATTGAAAGTGGTGGTGAAGGAGGACCACGGCTAAACACACCTTTTCTGACCCTACTGGTTCCTATGGTTACCACTCCCCTCCCCCACTCAGTGCTGACCATACTCAAGACACCTTTCCAGACTCTCCTGGTCCCCATGGTTACCTCTTCCCTCCCACACTCAGTTTCGACCACACCCAGACACACCTTACTGACTCTCCTGGTCCCCATGGTTACCTCTTCCCTCCCACACTCAGTTTTGACCACACCCAAACACACCTTTCCTGACTCATCTGGTCCACATGTTTTTCAGGATTTTATACAATGTTGAGCACCATATGGCTTGCTAATGCTAATACTAACCTCGGCTAGCCTGTTACTGGTGGATATTGAGCAATATTCTTAACAAACTAAGATCTGGAGCTGGTGTTTCATAGTATTTTAAGTAGCAGGCTGTCTTTTACCAACAACATTATGTTTTACTGGTCACAGAGACTGATTCCGCTGATCTGATGTTCAGTTTGAAGCAGGCAGGTGCTCTGATATTCAGGGTGAGGTGCAGGGATCAGGAGAGCTACAGGCCTCTTATAGTGGCTTCTTCAAATGTTTAATAACTTGTTAAATAAATTCAACTAAAACCTCAGAGGCTTCACAGAGCTAAAAAAGCAGCTTAGAACTAGCGAGAACATCATTAAAGACAATCATTAATTACTCTTCCCATTCTTATTGGTAGGCCTGGTATGTTCTACATGAATTTGATTTAAACCCCTACATCATCTTCAAAAGAACCATAGGGAGGTTTATTTAAGCATGGTTTTGACTTCCTTAATTCCCACAAGGTGTAAATGATGAAGTTTTATTGAGTATATAAATAAGTTAGCTGTTGAGTGGCTGTCCTGCCTATGTTGTTTAGCCATCAGGAAGTCCAAACGAAGAGAGGGAGACCTCATCAATATTAGGACCTCCAACATATCGAAATGCACCTTCGATCATCTCTGTGAGTGTCAAACACTTTTTGCATTGTCCTCCTGAAGTATACACATAGAAAATAAAATCAGGGCTATAGGGTATTACAGCCATAAAACAATTTTCACAACATGTTGTAAATTGTTGCACTTCATGATAGTCAATGAGAAATGCTGCTATTTCAAATATCCAGTACAATTTAATACCAATGATAAGCATTTTAGTCAAATTGTAGCAAACAGCTTTCTAATAAGATGTCATCCAACTGAAAAAGACTTGAAAACTAAGTAAGTACACAGAATAAAGATTTTTTTCAAAAATTAAAATCATGTTGACATTTTAACTGTGTCAGTTAGCTGTTAGCTGTTATTTTAGCAGGATCCTCAACACCTAAGAGAAGAAACCAATCTGACATTGATGGCACTAACTCACTTCACACACTAAATGCTTTGCTATCTATTCATTGCGGAATGAAAATGTGATAATGTGCAGAATTTTAGTATTTTTTCCCTGGCTTAGTGGCTGGCCAAAATTATTTTAATTCCTCATAATTTTTTAATAAGAGGGGCTATATTGCAACACTGTCAAATGTTTGCTTTAATTTACGTATTTGATATTAAATATTTAATAACATTTCCAAATATTAATCATTTATAAATATATTTTTTATATTTAATTTACAAATTTTACTGTTAACAAAGCTTTATATTGGCTTTATTAGGATGCAGTTAAATTGTCTTGATGACTGGCTGCTTTACTGACACAAAAAAACTGATCTTACCCCTTTAGCTCAGTGTAATTTTTAATACGGATTCAAGTCAATATGTTATTTCCATATCTATAAATGTGGTCACTTAAAGATAACTGTTATTTTTGGTACTCTTGCTGAGTGTTAACAGAGGATTTCGCATTTTGTTAGCCCTATGAGGCTAATTGTGTTTTGTGAATATGGTTTATACAAATATAAATTGTCTGATTGAAGATGAGGTACTTCTCAAATTACTCATGTGAACAAAAAAAAACCAATGTTGATAAACTAACAATTAAAAAGTAATTAAATTGTTTGTCTCCAACTCAGATTTTCTTTCCTTTCTCTTTACATTCATAGAAACCTCAAAGAGAAGAGGCTGGTCAGTTGTTGAAGTTAGTGCAGTGGAAAAAAACCTTAAAACTTCAATAGAATCTGGCAAAGTACCTGGAAAATCTGAATGTGTTGATGCATTAAGGCTTCACTAGAGGCTCTCAAAAATCGAGATTGTAAGGCAGTGAAAAAATTATTTGTTAATGACATTAAAAATCGCATTACTGCCATGCATCATGACAGTTCAAGAAGAACATATTGAAAACGACTTCTGCACTTGTTTAATGTTAAGGTATGTATACACGTGGTGTGTTTGCATGTGTTGATTGGACATTTATTTTGCACTTGTTCTAGTTTCCAGTGCTTGTTTTTATTGAGCGTGCCTTTAGAGGCCAAGCATAAATAAAGAACATACATATTGTTTACAAACAGTTACAACAGTTAAGCTGAATATATAACCACTTGTATTAGAAAGTACATGTCATAATGTCATCTGAGAATGGGAGTTGTAGATGTGACTTTGTCACTAGTGTTATGCATAGATGATGCGAAACATTAATAAAGTTATTGTTATTAACTAAAAGAATGTATGTTGGTCATCATACGTCAAGAACCTGAGCAACTGGACTGTTGTTCTTTCTGGTTCTATCCATGTTGCAGACCTGCCCGCCTGTACATGTACCGGTCATCAAAATACATAGGTGCGATTTGTCACTCTACAGTCTGCAAAAAGCTGGTGCCACCTTGGTAATTTGACCAATTATGCAGTCCTCAAGCCTATTTCAATGAGCGTGTATATCAATGGCAGCTTTAGCATTCCTGGCTTAATGTCATCCCTGAATTTTTGTTCTACCCTACTTGGAGAAATATGTGTTGTGTGTGCTCCTCCCTCCTGTATACAGAGGTTCTACATCAGGTAGTTCATAATAATTTACAATCTTTTCTCCCATTTTGGAAAACAGGTCTGGTGTTTGTCATACCTGTTGAATATCAATTGGGAAACCAGTATTCAATTTTAAAATTATCTTTATTACAACATGCATTCAATCGTCATCATCAAGTGAAAGAGCCGCAACAAATACAATTAATGTAAAAGCAGTAGCAAATTCCACTTGGACCAATACATATAAAATGTCATCAATGAATATATACACAGCAAGGAGAAGGAGAACAGGAGAAGCAGCAAGCCTAATGTCTTAAAGCATGGTAATCATCCATTATGTTTATTGACTATTTAATTCTTTATTTGCCAAGCAACTATATTTTAGAATCGGAATTAGATGTATTTCAAAGGAAAGTTTACACCTGGGAGTCTGGATTATTCTATTTAATCTTAATGCAATGTTCAAATCTAAGATGAAATGCTTGTCAGCAACACTAATCAACAGTGGTGACGTGTGTGTGTGTGTGAGATACACTGTGTATTTGTATGTGTGGTGTAGCACACCTCTTTCATAAGCCTCCTCCCCTTGCCACCATCAGTTCACAGTCTGACAGTAGCTCTCACCTGGAGTCTTTTGGTTAACTGTGGATAGTTGGACATTTCTCCAGTCATGATTACAGTTTCTTCACCTGTGTTTGCGCTGCTACTGTTTGTGGTGAGTGCTGAAGGAGTCTCCTGTGTCTTTGTGTTTTCCCAGTAATATAATTTGAACTGTGAGTTTAGAAACTGTAAGTTTATTTTGTCTGGTGGTATATCAGGTCTCTGTGGATTGTGGGATATAAGCCTTCCGTGTTAAATCGTGTTAATGTTTCTAAATTAACACACTCAGAAATGAACAACTCTACTTATTTTAGGCCATGTTTCCTGAAGGCTCGTGGGCAGTTTAGACAAATTAGATTTAGCCATAGGACTAGAAATGATTTGCAATTTTTTGTTGTTTCTGCTTGTTCTCATTGTTCCTGGATGTTTAATCATGATTTCTAATATTTCAATGTCAGGCAGATCATAAACCTGCTCAAACATAATCTTATGATAAAACACAGAGTTTGGGGTTGTTTACCCTTCGCACCATAGGTCAATTATCTTCTTTATGTCGATCCTAACAAATATATGGCTGGTATGGCAACACAGCCGCCTGTACTGTTGGACACACGGCAAAATATATCATCCCATAATGTCCCATGCCCCATTTTAAATGCGAGTAATATATTTAATCATCAGTTTAACAAAAAATATTTTAAAAAAATCATAAAATGTTAATATATAAAAGATCATATTATATAATTTGCATCCGTATATTAAATATAAGCCTCCTTGTACTCTCGGTTTTAAATCATATTGCATTATGCATTAAGACATTGTTATAAACAATGTCATTGAGTAATTATTAACAATAGGTTATGACTTCGGAGTTCTGAATTCTGAGGATATTAGGTCAGCTTGTGTTCAGTTGGATTTCGTATGCAGATTACAATTCATTATCAAGTCTTATTAAGTTGTTTCACCTTTCTTATATGACCAACCAGTTCTTCAGAAACTCAGTGGATGATTCTAACCAGAACAAGTTAGGACAGCAACTTTATTGCCGAAGGCCTTATTTCTGAGCTAAGCTGGCTCTCAGCCATGTTCTTCTTCAACTTAATTTTACTTCCTTTCAATGATTCATCACTGAATAACTATTCAAGTGAGAGAAGGGTAGCAACAACCATATTTTCTCAGATGAAGAGTGAAGACAAAAAGTATCTACCACTAGTGTTGACATTACATTCTTTGTGCTCAGCAGTTTTTAATTAATGTGGTTGTGAGTCATACTGCATTATTTTGGAGACGCCACTCCCTTTTCTCTTCTTCTCTTCATAGCTCCTTTGTTATTTTGGCATGCCCATAGTTACATGTCCTAGGAGTGGTAGGGTGTGACCATAAGCAGTTACAGAGTACCAGACAGGTGGCTGCTTTCACACACACCTTAGCAATATCTGTGCTGGTAGAAAAGAAAGAAACACTTCCTCCCATCTGAAATTACAGGGTTAAATTGATTTCTGATACCCTTTTCACGGGAGACCTCCTAAGCAGTTCAGTCAAAATAAAGTCAAAATAAAATATAGTGCAGTTGAACACTATGGCTAAATCTAATATGACACAGGTTGAAAAACATAATCTGCTGCTTAGGTTGAAATTCTTAGATTTTTTGTAACTGAATAAAAACAGCAGATTAGGAAGGCTGCTGCATGACACCAAAACCCTCCAGTCTGCATCCTGAAGTATCTTTTGGCAAGATACTGAGGCCTAAATTGCCCGTCAGAATGTGAATAATGTTTAATAGAAAACTAATGCTTATAGAATGGCTGTATGAATGTTTGTGTTTGAAAGTGACTTTTAGCACTTTGAGTGGTATGGACAGCATATAAATGCAATCCATGCTGATGACAAAAACAGCTCAGTGTTTGATAAAAGTGCTTGTATGCTAATTTTGACATGCCAATCTCAGTTTAGCAGCTCATGCAACTCTTGCTGACCATCAATTGTAGGTTACACTTGTATTCTTTAACCATGCAACAATCAACACATGAAGACTTTACAGTCAGTATTTAGTGACTAACAAGTCAGTCCCACTGGGACTCTCCCCTGCAGCTTTCCTTCTTTTAAGTACATGGACATTTTTGAATATTGCCAACAAAGACATGATCAATTTATCAACTTCAATCGAACAAAGTTCTGCAGGTACAACATGGTGGTGGAGTAGACAGTAAAGTCAGAAATTTGATTTGCATTACATGAAGGTTCTGGAGACAAGTATTGGCCTAAACAAAATTATTTGATAATTCAAATAATCAAATCAACCAATAGACATTAATCAAACTTTGAAGATCTCTAATTGTTCCCAAAACCTCAACTGTTATGTTACTTAAAAATCCCAAATCCCTGAAAAATGAGAGCAAAACCTTTAGGGATTCCCTCAACACTTGCTAAAAAGGTATTATATCTGAACCATACAATAACATTTGGCTCTTTTCTATGTCATGGAACCTTATACTTAACCACTATTACATCCCTCAGTAGTTCTTAAATGTTTTATTTGAGCATGGAAACTGTTCTCAAATAATACTGATAATGTACTTCTCTGGAAACAATGTCAAATAATTTACTAAATAGAAACCTATCCAATTTTTATATGTATTATTCCAGGTTGTTCCTGTGGTGAGGGCCAACTCTGGAGACAATCTGGCAAGAAAAAGAAGAGAATGGATTCTCCCTCCAAAGCCTCTGAAAGAAAATGTAAACTACACTCATCAGGAATCTATAGCCAAGGTGAGTTGCTGATCTCCAGTTAATTTTAACTCTACCCATTAACACTGAAGCAGAAGATGACAAACAAAACAGGCTGACATTGAGAATCACAATGTCTTCAGTTAGTGACACACAAATTCACTGGATGTTGCATGAGGGTTAGTCATTTAGAGCCATTGTTTATTACTTTTATTTCTACTATTGATTTATTTAGTATTGATAAGCACCAACAATGTATTTGATTATAAAAGGCAGATGATAAAAGGTGTAAAAATTAGTTAAGAATGATATTATTATCATTATTACATGGAGGGGCAGCTAATTCAATCAATCAGTCAAAAAATGCACTGCATAACAGTTCAATTTAGATTCTAAAGATGGCATTACCCTCTGCACTCCAAAAATGAAAACAGACATCAGTTCCATTTGTCTTCAGGAAATTGTGTCACTACATTTTGGTGAGCTAATATTAAATAACCATCATCAGCCACTAGAGAGAGGTATTGCAACAGCAATACCTTTTCTTATTTCTGAGCAATGAAGTGATCAGGTGTTCTGCTTTATTGGTTTGTTCTGTTTCTTGTTTCAGATCCGATCAGATGTACTTGATTCAGGCATTTTGTACTCCCTTGAGGGCATTGGTGCAAGCCAATTTCCCTTCCATGTATTTGTCGTTGACCCTAAAACTGGATTCATTCGTGTGACCCAAGTGCTTGACAGGGAGAAAATTGATACGTACAATGTGAGTGATCTTTGACTTTATTCTATTTTCATGTACTTTATGATTTTGTGTCACATTTCCTGTTTTCAATAAAATTTCTGTTGTTCATATGTGGTACAAAGATCTTTAGCAATATTTGCTACACAGCAATGACAAAGGTGATCATGTTTGTGAACATAACTTTTGTTTCAGCTGTCAGGTGTTGCTACAGACAGTACTGGCAAACATGCAGAAAATAAAATCGACATACGAATCAAGGTTGTAGATGAAAATGACAACGCTCCAGAGTTTGGAGTGATCAAGAACGGGGAGGTGGATGAGCTCAGTCTTGCAGGTTAGTCTTCCTTCTTTTGTGATTAGTTTAAAACTTTTAGAATTGCTGCCTTCACTCCCCACCTCAATCACAAGAATAGTGATGCATGAAGGGATGAATGACACGACCCATTTGGAGTCTGAGCAAAAAACTATTTTAATCTCCTATTTAATGTTTTAAAGGACTTTGGGAAGTTTTTATTGCTGATCTCATTCCCACTCTTGGTTGTGGAGCTGAGTCTTTTTTAATTTAAATAGCTGCACGCCAACACAGCCCCTCACATCCCTCTATTAGTTCCTAAGTTACAGTTCATTTTATACCATTCAAAGAAGCTCACAAAATGATTTACCTGACACAAGAAAACTGAACAAAACCAAATGACACGTATCATTGTATTTTCTCAACATACTGGATTTAATTATTATTTTTTTTTTATATGTTTGTTTTAGATTATTTGGTATCTTGAGATTGTTCCATAAACTGATTCCTTTCACTATAATGCAACTTGTTTCTGAATCTCGTTTTTTTAAAGAGCTCTGTGTTAAGGTATAGTACAGATTGGACCCCAAAGCAGACACGGAGAGTGAATAGTAGAATATAAATGATGTTTATTGGCTGGCTAGGTGGCAGTAGGCTGGAGCGGCAGGAAGCAGGCAGGTAGCAGATAGCAAGCAGGTCGCAAGCAGAGAGCACGGCAGGTAGTTGATCCGAGCGGTGAGGCACACCAGGGTTCTGAGTTGAGGAGGACACAATGGTTAGAGGGTAATTCAAGAGGCATGAACCGGACGAGATAACTACACACTGAATGGTAGGAGACGGCATAATCTGGCGCCGAAGTGTTTAGACGACCAGATACTTATGGAGATGATGATTAGAATAGATTGGGTGCAGGTGTGCCTCGTCCGCATCAGCAGGAGCCAGCCACGCCCCCTACCACACACCGGGCGCATACAGAAAGGAGAGAGGAGACACAACCACACAACAACACAACCACAACACAATCCTCACACTCTGTTCTTTTTTTAAGTTAAAATGGCTTTCTCTTTTTCAAATATTTTCTGGATATTGGTAGGCAAAGTTTTCTTATGAGCTTTATACATAATTTGCAGAATACTGTAATCTAATAGTTCCTGAAATTTTAACAACTTTAACTAAATGAATAATGGTTTTGATGGATCTATATATCGACTTCTACATATGATTCTTATGGCTCTTTTGTGTAAAATTAAAAATAAAGGCATATATGTTTTGCAAGCACTTCCCCAACCTTCAACACATTAGGTCAGATAGGGACACTTGATTAGCTTATGAATCATTTACTTTGTGTAACAGAGCTATTGTTTTAGATATTTTCATCTTTGTGTAATTTCTATGTGATTTCCAGTTCAAATTCTCATCTATCACGACACCTAGAAACTTAGTTTCCCCTTGTTGTAGGCGTGTAAATTCAGAGGTTTTACGATAAAAAGAAAATGTGTACCACAATGCTTTATTCTAGGGCAGTTGTTGTTTACATTGTAAATTAATAATTGATGATGATACAAACTGTGTCATATCTTAGGTATGCATTTGACTGTGTGCAAAAATTCAGATCTGAAAGATCAAAAGTTTGTCTTAAATGAGTCAAAAACTGAATTTATGCTATTTACAAGAGTGAAGCTACCTAGAACAAACTGAGACAAGCATGAGTATCAAAATAAAACAGGTAGTGACATAGAACATGCAGTAGGAAATGGTGAGTGTGTGTGTGTGTGTGTGTGTGTGTGTGTGTGTGTGTTTCCAATTACAAATATCGAGGTATTTAGCTGGATGATGAACTTTCATTCAAAACACGTGCTTGAGCTCACAAAGAAGGTGAGAATTAAACTTGGTGCCCTTGCAGGATCCAGTCTTACTTCGCATTTGAGAACAGGGTAACGATTCTCAAATCAACCATCATGTCAGTCTTAGATTATGATGATATAGTGTATATGCACGCAACCTCATCCATATTGAAATCACAGTGTCTTACATTTTATTACTGGGGATGGTTTAGAACTCATCACTGTAAATTATACCAGGATCTTGGATGGTCTTCCCTCAGTGATCGAAGGGAAAGACACTGCTTCTTATTTAATTACAAGGTGGAAATCCGTGCATCATCATACACGCTCAGGAATTTATATCCCTTGAAACTCCTTTGAATAATACTAAACTCGGAAAACTAGCATTTAGGTTTTTTGCACCAAACAAATAGAATAAAGTGCAGGAAGTAATGAAATTAGACAGGTAAGTCAGTGAATAGTTGTAAGGGTCTACTCGACAATATGGTTGTTTTACATTGTTCCGGCTGTGGTTGATCAGTAGACTGGGTTGTTATTTATTGTTTGTAGTTAACCTTGTCTATTGTTTTACTATTGCTATAAATCCTTTTATTTTATCCATCTGTTATTGATGTTTCATCGACATTTTACATATTTTACTGTTATATCATTGTTTTAAATCTTTCTTGGCAGACTTGCTTGTTATTACTTTTGTGACTTTTCATTCTTTTACTGCTCTTACTGTTATATATCATTCTTGCTAGTCATGTCTGCTTTTAATTGTTTTCTGTTTTATTTTCATTTATCTCCGTGCTTGTGTGAATGTAATCTGAGGGGATTGCCGAAAGAGATAATCAGTCAATTTCCCTGAATACATATTGGTATATATATATAGTTTTCACAAATCCTTATCCTGATATGTGATGGCTAAATAATCCTACCTGGATTCATCATGTACAGAGCAAAACAATCATAGTTTTGTATCTGAGTACATTTTAAATAGTTTTCATCGTAAAAGACCTATAGGAGCAAACAAGATAAAGTTTAAAGCCAATAATATTTCCATGTTTTCTGCTGGTTTTTGCCTCTTGTCTTAACATCCTGAAACAATTTTTTCCATTTTCTTAAACTAGCATTTCTCCATGTAAGTATGACAGGAATACATAGCTGTTATTTTGAGTTACTCAGAGGCTCTGAAATGAAACTGTGTGCATAGCCTTGATATTGCTTGCTCTTCGATCATGTGGAGCTGGGCAATAGTAAATGCTTATAATAGTATAGTATAGTAATTACACCACATTCTTTGAGTACAGCCTTTGTCCTAAGTTATTTTGAATGCAATAGGCTCTACCTGCATTCACTATTCAGTTTGATGACCGTTTCACTTTATCCTGTTTTTACAGGGACATCAGTAATGAAAATCACTGCAACTGATGCTGATGAACCAGGGAATCCAAACTCTCAGATTGCCTATAGCATCATAGATCAGAATCCACCCAATGACATGTTTCACATTACCAAAGATGGGACAATCCTCGTTAACAACCCCCTGGATCGAGAGGTGCTGTATCAACGACAGCAACAGTGTCTATTTTTAACATAGCCTGACTGACTTCAACTTGATTTTATGATTTTGTTATGATTATTAATTTCAGAAAGCGGATCAGTACACTTTGACGGTGAAAGGTCAAGACCTAAATGGCCAATCAGAGGGAAAAAGTGCAACTAGTACTGTTACCATTAATGTGCGAGACGTGAATGACAATCTTCCGACTCTGGAAAAAGAGGAGGTAGTTTTCTTTCTCTCAGTCTTCAATACAAGCATACCATGGGTGATATGGGCAAGAATGAAATGTGTTCTTGATGGTTTCCATAGTTTTTAGTGTTGATAAGAAAAAAAAAGGAATACGTTGACATATAGATGAGCTCATGTCAAGGATGACTACTCAACTTTGAAATTAGCCCTGTTTTTTTCATTTCATCTGTTTTACTTGCAGTATGAGGGCAGCATTGAGGAGAACACAGAAGGCGTAGAGGTGATGAGAATCAAAGCAAAGGACCTAGACCAGGAAGCCACAGACAACTGGGAAGCTGTGTTTGATATTATTAAAGGCAATGAGGCTGGATACTTTAGCATTAGAACAGACCCCAAGACCAATGAAGGCATCCTAATGCTTGACAAGGTAGGTTTTTGTTTGTATTTTACGGCATACAGTGAGCTAGCGAGCAGATCCTTGGCTCAAATTCATGTGTCACATTCTACAGCTCACTTCAGCAGTCCACTTACTTAAGTGTTGGGCAAGTCTGAACTGCACATCATTCACTGTTGTGCACTGTCAGATCGCTGCACGATTGCCCCCCCATTGTTCATATTCTTATCCCAAATTTCAGTTTTCTGCTGGTGCTGGATCAGTACACCTTCCATTGTCATATCATACAATATGCAGCAGGCAAAAATAATCTAGCGTGTGGAGTAACCACCAGCAGTATCAAGGCACATCCAATTGACCATTACACACGTTTACATTGTACGATTGTGCATATGAGTTTCTCTCAGCTGGAGATGGTTTAGTGAATAGCGAATAGTAGTAAAAATTGAGCATTGTAGGTAAATGATCTGAAAATAGCTTACATTGTGACAGTTAACATATGCGAAGTCCAGCCACCCATCTCTGTGTACACCTTGTGCAAGATGCAACTGTACTATTTTGCTGTTTGTAATGTGTTTGTTTGTGTCATTTTACAGGCAGTGGACTATGAAGATGTGAAGGACCTTGACCTAGGACTAGTTGTAAGAAACAAGGCTCCATTTTTTAATGGATCAGGGGTCAATACTGGAGCTGGTATAAGTTTTGCAGGTGGAGGAGGAGAAGCTGGTGGAGCAGGTGGGGGAGGGGCGGGTGGGGGAGGTGGGGGAGGGGCAGGTGGCGGAGGTGGGGGAGGGGCAGGTGGGGGAGGGGCAGGTGGGGGAGGTGGGGCAGGTGCTGCAGGAGGTGTGTCTGGAGGATCATCATGGCAAAGTGGGTCTACATTTAAAACTTATCCAATCAAAATCAATGTGAAGGATAAGCAGGAGGGGCCACATTTTCACCCTAAAGTCAAAGCCATCCCAATCTCAGAGGGAGGCCACTCTATCAACATGAAAGATGCTATTGCCCACTACTTTGCATTAGATGGAGACACTGGGAAACCTGCTGAGAATGTCAGGTCAGTGCATACGCAAACACATGCACATTAAAGGTTCTCCAGTTAAATCGACAAAATCAGCTTAATAATAACTGACACAATGTATTCCTTGGATAGGTATGCCAAAGGCTCAGACCCTGACAACTGGCTAAACATCGACCCAGAAACAGCCAAGATCACACTAAACAAGATACCTGACAGAGAATCTCCATACTTGGTCAATGGGACATACTTTGCTAAAGTACTCTGCATTACAAATGGTACACCTAATCTTCTATCATATGTAATTGCTCCAGTGTCAGATGCTTTATGTGTTAAACTAGTAGTCTTCATGAAAATTAGATGTGAATAGATCCCAAACATAAAAGCCCATGTTTACCCCATACATCCTAACAAGGATATCATATGAAACAACACTGGGAATTATTTTGGTAATCATTCAGTCTTGCCAACAGAGGAGCTGAAAAGTAAAGTTGTGCTTTAAGGATGGCTTTTTCATGGCCGAAATAGGAGGTAAACACAGGTGTTACTTAACACATGTATTAATCCTCTATCTAAATAGAGCACAACCTTAATTGATGTGATTAGTAACACCTGTGTTTGCCTACTATTTCATGTCAAAATGGCTTCTGTGAAAAGGCTCTATTGAACAAAACTAGGCAAGTAAAGTAAGGTAGGGTACTGGGAGTGCTTTGCATGCATTGTCTAAGGAGAGGCCCACAGTCTGAATTATTCATTCCTGAATAATAATAATCTTCCAGGAAGAAAGAGATAACATGTTTTACAGTTATCCCTTTACATAATCAGTTTTGGGTTACTGTTCACATTTCCAGCAAATTAAATCCAAATCAAGATACCTGTTTTCAGTTTCTTCTGTAGTAAAAAGTTTTAGGGAGCTAATATCATAATCTGGGGTTCATGAAGAGTACATAGTCAGTTAAAGAATATAAGTTTTAGCATAAGCCAGTATCCAGCTACATCTATCATCTGTATGGACTGTGCAAGGACTAAAGAAGTCAAATTCATGAAGTGAGGAGAAATTTAGCACCTTCAACCTCACATCGTTAGTATGGTAACCAGTTGTGTCTCTCATTGTGTGTCTGACAAAATGAAAGAAAAATGAATAAAATGCTGAATGAACTGTTCATAATTGTATTTTTCTAACAGACATGCCAAGTAAGACAGCCACTGGCACTGTAGCCATCCAGGTGGAAGATGTTAATGACCACTGTCCCACCCTGACCAATAATATCCAAACAATCTGTACCACGGTGGATGCTGTCATTGTGAGTGCTAAAGATGAGGATGCATTCCCTAATGGACCTCCTTTTGACTTCATTATTGTCCCAGAAGGAACTAAGGGCAAGTGGCAGGTGGAGCATCTCAATGGTGAGGATAATACTGCAGAATACTAGAGACTGGGGCAGGCATGGGGACTCATTTGAACAACAAAAAATGGCCACTTTAATTTGTCCATTTGGGGACTTCTTGGGGTATTTCCCTTCAACCAACAGAACAAAACTTACATCTATAACCCATACTGCTGCCAGGATAATAGGTCTTTCCACACCCAACCTCTTTCCACACCTAAGCTCAATTGTAAGGTCATTACTCGCATTGCAAACTCAATAGCACAGGAAATAACTCATCGACTCACTTTTGGTTTGGTAAAGTCGGTATTGTGCAGTGTTGCACCTGTCATTACACTTAGCAGTGATGTCACAGAGTCCTGGAGTCGATCTATCTGTGCAGCAAAGTCAGTTTTTGAACCATTCGAATCAGCAAACACAACAGTATCAGGTTGCATTTAATTACGTTTTAAAGTTTGCTCTTAGCATTAACTTGTCATGTTTATACTGTTAAAAAGCAGGCATTGATTTTACAGTTTGACGATAAAGTAAAGAAAAATGGGGCACATGGGGCGAAAAGAGAATAACGTGTAATCAAAGTCCTGAACTTGAGTAGCTACTGGAATTTGTTGAATGCATCTTAGACAAGTTGGATTCCAGAATGTCCAGAACCCTTTGACCTGTTAGCTGTTAGCTTTTGAGGGACTCATGTTGATTTTCAACATGTTTCATATGTTCGTCTTTTTTCATGCAGATACTGCAGCTATCCTTAGGGTTCAGGAGTCTGTGTGGCCTGGTTTCTATGAAGTGAAGCTTGTAGTGAAGGATGAACAGGGCAAGGCCTGTCCAGAACCACAGATGGTAAAGGTCCAAGTTTGTACCTGTGAGGATGGAATGGTGTGTGGAAAACACGGTGCCAATGGAGAAGCAGACTTTGGGGCTGCAGGCATCGGATTGCTGTTCCTGGGCCTGCTGCTGTTAGCACGTAAGTTGTTTGAAGCGTCTTGGGATAAAGTGACAAATAGTCACATTGGTCTAATTAAAGGTCTCACCATTAAATGCACCCTCTGACTGGCAGCTTTTCACAGATGTATATCCATCTATATTAACTTGGTCAATACGTCAAGTATGTCTCAATACAATGGATCACATTTTTGGGAGTTTAAACATGAAAAGTCATCACACACAGAAATGACACAAATTTACTCCAATATGGGTCTTACGTATGGTCTTGGCAAAATGGTTTGATAACGCCTCCTATAATATTTCAACGAAGCAGCCTCGACGTATATGTACGTATGAAAATCAGAAAGTATATGTACCATGTCCAGACTTACAAAAATACTTCTTGGACCCATATGCTAGCCCCAAAAGGAAGTCACCCAAATTGAATTTAATGTACGGGTTTAGCCATTTGCATGCATTGTACATTAGCGAACTCCTCCTAGATGATTAATTGGATTGGCTTCATATTGGGTCAGTGTAATCTACTCTTCATGAGGTTTCATTGAATGGCGCGACATCAAAGTTTGATATTTCCCCTTGAAACAGGAAGTTTTTCCAATTTGACTATATATTGTTCGATCTGTACCAAACTTCACAAGACCAGCCCCAGCGGACATTTGGTCCAAAGAGTGTGTATGAGACATCTTGTGACTGTTTCGTAGAATGCTGCTGCTGTGGCAACACGTCAAATGCTGATGTCTATTTTTTTTTTACAGTTGATTGCATTTTTCGGGAGGCTAAACATACATGAGAACTCGTGTAACTTGGCAAACACATCAGAAATGGCACATATTTACTTCCAATATGGGTCATGCATATGGTCACGTCAAAATGGCTCGATAGCTCCCCCAACAAAATTTCAATGAAGCAGCCTATGTATGATACATATACTTACCAATTTTGGTAACTTACCATGATGGTCAGACTTACAAAAAAGTGTCTTGGGCCCATACCCTAAACCCAACAGGAGGTTGCCTATTTTTAATGTGATGTATAATTACTGCTCGGTTTTTGTCATTTTCATGCATTTTAGTTTAATGAACTCCTCCTAGAGGATTAACCACACTGGCCTAGGTCAGTGTAATCTAAACACCTTCAAGATGAAAAGTTGTGCTCCTCAATGAAGTTTCGTTGAACAGCATGTCTGAGTCGTGACCATATCGCCATGAAACAGGAGGTTCCACTAATTTGACTATACATTGTCCAATTGGCACTTAACATGTTGGATGACCTGTCATGAGTACATTTACATGCTAGAATTCAACATAATCATAGCAACACCTAAAAGCAACAGGATGCACACCTCAACAGGATGTCACTTTGCATAACTCATAACAGAATAATAAGCCTTTTCAACCAACCTCCAGCAACCTACTCCGTAGCTGTGGCAAATTCTGACACACTCGGACTGAGAGGGCCAGACCATCACTGCTTGCAGCTTTAATTAGGGGCCAGGTCACTGTGCTGTGAGTCATAGCAAAATTCATAGCAAATCAAGCGTAAGTGCTAGAACATTGCAACCTTCACCAAATTGTAGGCCTAATTAAGCAGAAACTCTTACATGCTTTATTTTTTAAGCAATCATGAAGTCAACAAATAATTAATCCTATCTCCTATCACAATTTTAGATCAATTAGTTATAGTGTGAAGCTAGTAGGTGGCTCATCGCGGTCATGACTTGCACTTAGTGTCTAAGGTTGTGAGTTCAAACCCCAGGTGATGTACAATAACTCTGGTGATGTCTATTCAAGCATAATGCTTCCTGCAGTAGAAACATGACTAAACTCAACTGGCATTTTAGGCTAATAGCCCTGATGGTGGTGCTGCCTTTACATGTCACCCTGCTGATTGCCTTTAGTCATTGTGTAAATCTACACAATAAGTTTGGCAATCCCATTTGACAAGTAGCTCATCAAGTTCATGACTGGCCTTCAATGACATAGGTTATGAGTTCAGGTTACAAAAGCAATTAAAGGAAATTACCCCCAGATTCGGCGAGAGTGGTGGCGGAGGACAACTCACTAACAGACCACATGGCTAATGACCCTGGAATAGAAACGACAAAGAGGAAGGCAAGCACAATACAAGAAACTAACACGAAGAAGAAGTGCTTGATCGCAAGAGAGCAGGGATCTCGCATTGATCAGTAATTTCTAAGAAGTCAATCAAGTCAGTCGAGTGAAGTCCAGCGACCAGACTCAATCCAAGGTTAGCAGGACATCAGCCCCCCTGTATCTGAAGAAGTTAAATCAAGCACAGAGACAGTTTCAGAAGAGGGTATAGAGCCCACTCAGCCAGGAAAACCAAAAAGGGAGAAGAAGCCTTTACAAACCAAACCAAAGGGTAACTGTCCTGGAGCTTCAGAAAAAGCTAAATGGGAGGCCATCATTGCAGACCTTAACAGTATCCTTGAAAAGATAATGGGCACAATTGAGACGAATTGAGACATTTGTCCACTACCACCTTAACAATGGACTTGATACTCTCGTCTAACACCCTGCCCGTTGTCTACTTTGTAGAATTGAGTGTACCCTGGGAGGGTACTGTTGATAGAGCAAATGAGAGGAAAATGGTACAGTATGCAGACATGGCATTTGAGGCAGAGCAACATGGCTGGAAAGCAATAGTTTGCCCTGTGGAGGTTGGCTGTAGGGGTTTCCTTGAAACATCCACCATCAGGTTGCTCAATGATCTGGGGATCCACGGACAAGCCCTGTGCCAGACTATAAAACAAACATCACACATTGCAGAACGCTGCAGCCAATGGCTTTGGATCAGGAGGAAAGATCCCAACTGGACCCCAAGATGCTAAGGACATGCACCCAGGTCTGATCAACCTGTGATGGGCCTGCCTTAGAAGAGGGTTTATATACATATTCCAAACAAGAGCGGAAGAAAAATAAAGGAACAACAGAGGGGAGCAGGGGCTCACTATCATTATTTTGGTACTTTGACTCAATATTTTTGTCAAATCGTGGAAAAGTACATAATGTGAATTTTTTTAAACATACAATGATGACGAAAAGTCCACAGCAAAGAAGTCAACAATATGGATCTGGATACACAGAAGATTATAACTTTTGGTTTGACTGACAGTCAAACCAAAAGTTTCATGTGCAATAGAAACATTTCAGTATTATACCAAATTAGAGGGAACATATAGCAGACTACGTCACAATCATGTCACAATCATACAGTCATGAGATACAGACTCTCAAGGTTCACCTTACCAGAGACAGGATGGCAACTCATAACACATTGTGATATAAATCTGAGAATACAAGACGCTTGAATACCAAATTGGTCTTTGTGTATTGGTCTTTGTGTATTTTAAAAGACACAGGAAACTGATTTGCATATGTTTCCTTTGAAGATAAAGCAGACAGAAATTAAATCCTTGGACAGTCAATACGTAATAGAAAGTTCATAAAGGTATTAGAAAGGCCATGCAGGTTTCAGGTCACAAACAGTTTAGGTCATAAAAGTCTCAGACAATACCTAGTCTGAAGCTGCAATTATAAAGTGAAAGAGTCTGCTCTGCACAGCAGCAGAGTGGAGGTGACTCAAGCTGCATTTTTCTGTCCAACCCCACCAGAACCTTACCAGCGTTTTGTAACGCACAGGCCACAGATGTGGAACGGCTTGCTTTTCATTTCGCTGCCCTGGCACGTGCACACATTGACATCAAAGGGGGCTTGAGCCCATGCCCTTTTTCTTCCTTGACGAAAAGTCCCCTTTTCCTGGGGTGCTTTTTTTACTTTTACTATTAATTAATATTATATTCCTGTTTGCGCACAGCTTCCCTGTCAAACAAATATACTGATTGAATAAAAAATCTAAATATCAGGGTGGGAGATTAGATTTAGTCTCTACCCTCCCTCCCTCCATGTCTCACAGTGGTGAACACTAGAGCTGTAGACATTACAAGACGCTTGAATACCAAATTGGTCTTTGTGTATTTTAAAAGGGGCTTTGTCCAGAAAGGATCAACACAGAGAGTCACAGGGATGCAAGGATCTTATAAAGGAGAACTAAGGCTGTTTGTCTGAGCCAGTTCAGAGTAGTTCTGTAGGCGCAGTTTGAGACAGGAATTAAGACACAGGAAACTGATTTGCATATGTTTCCTTTGAAGATAAAGCAGACAGAAATTAAATCCTTGGACAGTCAATACGTAATAGAAAGTTCATAAAGGTATTAGAAAGGCCATACAGGTTTCAGGTCACAAACAGTTTAGGTCATAAAAGTCTCAGACAGGTATGCAAAAGTTACTTTTCATCTACAAAATAGTTTTCCACCACACTTAGTTATTTTCCACTACAACATCTTATCTAAAATATTCCTGCAGAGGCCTCAGACCTCTCAGGTCAACCATCTGTGAAACATAATTCAGGTTCGGGCAAAATATAAGTCATACACAATTGTGCCTAAGTGTGCGCGAGTGTGCCTAAGTAACAAATTTGGTGAAATGCAACATAGGTACGAATGGTTTTATAAACTCCTTTTGTTTTAAAAGGTAAATGGTGTGTATTAATATAGCACTAAAATGCTATATGCCTTTCTAGTCTTGATGACCACTCAAAGCAATTTACAGTACAGTTTTGCCATTTACCCAGTACATCTATGGGCAGCACTTTTTTCTATGAGGGGCCATTCGGCATGCAGATGGGGAAGACTGGGATCAACAGCCGCCAACCTTATGGTTGGAGGACGACCCTTCTACCCCCTCAGACACAGCCACCCTAAATATAACTGAATTGATGCCCATTACCAGTTGTGCAGTAGTAGTACAAGTAGTGCAGTCCCCAAACCACACTACACTTAACTAAACTAATGTTTGTGTTATTTTTACAGTCATTCCTCTGTTGCTGCTCTTCTGCCAATGTGGGGGGGCTGCAGGTGTTTCAGGAGGCTTTACTGAGATGCCTTTTGACACCAAATCACACCTCATTAACTATCACACTGAGGGCCAGGGAGAAAACACGGTAAGACTGACAAATTAACCATTTAAATACAACTGCTAAGGAAATGAATAATGGCATAAACACTGGTCAAGTGCTATTGATGTCTGTGTGAAAGCTGAATTAATATGTTCTTGCATTTGGATCCTTGCTATAGGACGTACCACTGCTGAATATGCTACCACAAATGGAAGGAGATATGTTCAACATGGGTATAGGCATGGTTGGCAAAACTTCAGCAATGGCGCCCAGGGCAACTTTTGATTTTCAGAAGTCAGTCACTTCCATTGATGGGATTAACAGGGTCCATCAAGATGGATTTGCCGGTGACCACAGAGAAGAAACCTGGGGGATGATGAACCAGCCAAGCGCCAGTGGCTTCCACTCTGAGTTTGAAGGCAGAGAAGGTGGAGGAATTTATGATGGCATGGCTCTGCCAGACCACTTTCTGGAACAGTACTACACTCAGGTGAGGACTGGTGTAAATATTTTTGACTTATAACTTTCTGTCACCCAAGTATGCTTGGGTTGGAGCACTTAAAGCTCCCAACACCCTTGTGGGCTTGTATGTATATATCATACATTTCTCGGATTTCTACTGACTAATAATGAGATTGACAATTATTATTTTATTTTAATTTAAGAGATATTACAGCATTCATAAAACTCCTAAGCAAGTACAACTAGTGTCATGAATGGCACAAAAAATGACTACTAACTCTAAAAAAAATGAGCTCTTTTACTCTTTAACAGAAGCTGGACAATGGAAACAAGAACCTTGCAGTGAAGAACAGTCTGTTGGTTTATGATTATGAAGGCCAGGGTTCCTCTGCTGGCTCTGTGGGATGCTGCAGCCTCCTGGAGTCTGATGATGACCTGCATTTCCTCAATGATCTTGGACCAAAGTTTAAGACCCTGGCTGAGGTGTGCGGAGGCAAGCAAATTCTAACTGAAGTTAAACAAGTGTTCACTCCTGCTGCAATGAACACACAGACCTCAGTATCACGGTTTGTGAATGAACCACAGCTGCCCCCTCCAACCCAGCTGCAGCCAACTGTCCCCAACATAGAACAGACTGTAGCCAGGGATATATCTGAGCATTCAGATCAGATGATCAATGAGACCATGACCACAAAGAGACGAGAGATGGCAAATCAAGATCAGATGCTGTTAGTACAGCAGCAGCAGCCTGTGTACTACACCACAACTCCAGTGCTGCAGCCAACGCACTACGTTGTCCAGCCACAGATTCAGAACACTATGCTACTAGCTGAGGCACCAGCCAACAATTTAAAGGGCATGGTACTGGTTAACAGCACCCAGACTGGACCTTCCCCATGTATGGTCGTTCAGGGTCAGGTAGTAATGTCTAGTGGACAGTACCAGGGCCCCCATGTGATGCTCGTGGAAAGTAATGGAATCCAGGAAGACGGCACTGACCGGATCTATGCTGGAAACATCTGTGGCTCCCAGATCATGATGGTTGAAGAGGATAAGGTCCCTGCAAATTCAATGAAAGTGGTGAAAGGGATCCAGACCTGCCACATTCCGGGAGGCACTCGACAGCCAGGAGGGCTTTTGAGATCTCAGAGAGGCCTGGTGGTTGGAGGGCGAACAAGCAATGGAGGGCAGCTGGTCCAGGAGGCAGAAGGAGTGTCTGAAAAGTGTGATGTATCTGGTTCTCAGAGAGTCCTTTGCAGCGAGAGCAGCACATCCTCTGGCTCTCAGAACCGTGTGGTGGGTTCTTCTATCATGTCGAGTGCAACCCCCACTTACCGCAAAATGGTGATCCAGCAGACCAGAGAAATTCAATGAAGTGTTATGTGAGAAATGACATGGTTAAATGCAGCTCATACTGTCATGGCAGTGTGTCAAGATTTTTTATGAGCAGCGCTCTGCATGTGCATGTCAGTTTATTGGTGGAGGGTGTGCTACAGCAGCTTGTCCTAGGAATTAAGCAACATGTGCCTGCATGTTCATAGTATAGCTTCAGCTTGACATTGATGGTTGCAGTTAAACAACCTATGTTTGAAGACAGGCAAATACCAGGCTTTTTGATAGGACAGATGAAAAAAAATAAAATGACACATTGTTGATCCCACAGTTTTACTCAATATGACCCACAATCAGTCCTTATTACTCATTTTGCAAACACACTCTAAGCTCAGTGTTCAATATTATAATATAATGTACATAATGTTCAAAAATACATTTGTGTAATAACCTGACAGAGTAAGACAATAGAGGGCATAAGCAGAGCTTATGTACTAAACAGAACGAACACAAATGTATCTTCTATGCAAACAACTAGATGGTATGTTTAGCCTTAGCTAAAGCAACAGATTGTCCCTAATTAAATTTAGAGAAACTATGCATATCTCAACTTACACAAAAATGGGGAAAACATCACAATGTCAGTGGCTATCCAACCAACACTAGAAAGAAACAGTACTTAGACAGCTCCATTAAACAACTGTTATATTTACTTTTAACATCGTTAAACAAACTATGACCATATAGCCAATAAAAAAGTTTTTAAGGGTTTCAGTTTTATATTATTCCTGACCTGGAAAAAGCTGGAAAGAGTTGTGAGTCAACATAGAAGGTTGTTTCAAATCAGCTGTACTTTTCTTGAAGTCAAAATGTCTGGTCCCCATACATGAGAAAACATATTGACTATTATGATTGATGATTATTATTCAGCAGGAAAAATACGAATAAACTCTTTACATCAATTGCATATGCATAACATTTCAGTGCATATTTGATTTATATTAATATAACTCCAAAACAAAGTGTTTTTGTTTTAAGTAAGCCCTATATCACTTATCTGAGAAAGACAACAGCATTAATTAACTTGTTCTGCTTTTTGAAAGTGAAACCATACCCACACAGCTAAAATAGTTTGGGCCAGATTTGGCCCACAACAAACACTGTCATAAGTTGTCCAGCAGAATGCACTTTGACTGTTGTTGATGTATGATGCTCTCAGCACTGTAGATGGTAGTCATTTAGAGCAGGCTTGTAAGGGTCTTTGTTTATAATATCCTGGGTATTTGATATTTTAATATAAAGCTTTGTTTTAATTTGCTGAGGTTTGCACTGATACTCTGTCCTCCCCTCCCAGGGCTTGGTTACATACAGACACATGTGCATTTGCAGACACGTGGAGCGAGCACACAGGGACACTGCGGTGGACCAATGGGTTACTCGTGTTACTCGGGGTTCAGGCACATACCAATTATATAACTTGCCAGTCTGATTATTTTTTAAAGACATAAAATTGGTTTGGTTCATTTTGTGTATCAGTGGTAGCACCCAATTCACCATGAGCAATACCTAGTCTGAAGCTGCAATTATAAAGTGAAAGAGTCTGCTCTGCACAGCAGCAGAGTGGAGGTGACTCAAGCTGCATTTTTCTGTCCAACCCCACCAGAACCTTACCAGCGTTTTGTAACGCACAGGCCACAGATGTGGAACGGCTTGCTTTTCATTTCGCTGCCCTGGCACGTGCACACATTGACATCAAAGGGGGCTTGAGCCCATGCCCTTTTTCTTCCTTGACGAAAAGTCCCTTTTTCCTGGGGTGCTTTTTTTAACTTTTACTATTAATTAATATTATATTCCTGTTTCCTAAGGAGAGTAAATAAATGGCAAAAGGGTCTGGCAGTTTTCAAGTCAACAACAGTTTAGACCATAAAACAGCTCAGGTCATAAAGCATTTGGACAGTTTGTTTATATATGTAGATACAGGTCATAAAAGCCTTTAGACAGGTCTGCAAAAAGTTACTCTTCAACTACAAAATAGTTTTCAACCACACTTAGTTAATTTTTCCAATACACCTGTTATAAGCTAACATTTGCAAAAAAAGTGTCAATTTCCCAAATTCCCGAGCTTAACTTCCCATGGAAGGTTTCTGGAAGCTTTCTGCCCCTTTGCAACCCTAATCATATATAACAATTTGTACTCAATTCAAATATGTAATTCCCAGTTTCACTATATGTTTGAGCTTGTCTTTTGTTTTAACACATTTTAGTGTTCCTATTGATGTAATTATTCAAGTGTTGTTATCCCAACGGTGTGAAGGTTTAACGCTCTGGGTCAGTTGGGGTGGTGGTGGCTGGACTGGTACAGGCTGGGTGGGCCGAGAGAAGAGTGCGATTCCATGATGACATCATACGGAGAGGAAGTACTAAACACTACGTTTCAATAACATATTTCTTAGAATGGACTGAGTGAAAAAGTCTGCGCAGTTGTCCCGTACATTGAGTATTTGGATTTTAAATATTCAATTTGAGCAGGGATGGGGAACGTCCAGCAAGACTGTTTGATCAAGCCTGTGAGGCAATTTATAAGAACATACACACATATACAGACACACATACACAAACACAAACACACATAAACCCACAAACAGACATGATAGAGGAAAAGCTGGAATACTAACCTAATACATCCCATCAACATTTACTGGTCTGGTAATATATATCCTGTACCAAATGTTTAATATTTATCTGTTGTGTTAGTTGTACGTTGTGTTAGTTGTTTTAGTCTTCAAAAACATTTTATCTTACAATTAAGTTCATTGCTCTGTGAAAAGTTGAACTTGCATGATTATGCTATAAATCTTTTTTTTCAGTGCTTTAAAATGGTTTAAAAGATATGACAATAATATAATTTATCGCAATCATTTCTGGTAAAATATATTGTCCAACAAAATTTGGTATTGTGACTGGCCTACCATAATATTTTTTCAGGTTTCCTTGCATAGTTACACATATCCAAGCAAAATTTGAGGCCATGTGAATTGGAATTGATTAATAATAAACAAATACTTACTATGGCCCTCATTAAAACATTAACATTAAAATGTCTGTGGATAAAAAATTTAAATTAAAAACTAAATTAAATAACTAAAGGGTCCACAAATTGGACTGATTGAATAATAAAGGTTTGAATGTGATTTTGGGTTTTAAATGTTGATGTATGTTGATTTATATTGTGTGTTTCAAGATACGTAGTAGCTCTTAGCCAAATAATATCTTATTTAACAGAGGGCAGCCCTGGTGGTTTAAAAACCCACTGGTGATGAGCGGAAGACAGAAGAAATCCTGGTGTTGTGATTACAATTTCCCTCATTAAAATTTAGGTATATGTAATCAGATTTTTTTGACTCAAGAATTATTCTATTACATTCAAGAAATATGTCCCATTTGACCTTGCGGTTAGTGGAGAGAGCGATCAATGGCCAAGCGCACATCTCCCCGTTGCATGTGTTTTGCGCTAACTCTTCAGCTCTGGGGAAGAAGATTTGTGCCTTGGGCAAACCATGGTCTTACACTGCCCTCTAGTGACCAATATTGCAGGTGCAGCTCAATCATCTTGATTTGACTCATCAAACATTAATGCCACGTCACGGTCAAACCATGCACACATTCACTTGTCTTCCTGGAATGCGCCACTCGCGTGTCAACAAACCGTGGATCAGCAACAAGTAAGAGGCTTATGTCTGGGCAGAGACTAGTTTAATAATTAGCGTATTATTATTTGTGTAGGACCGCCGTGTCTTCTTAATTGTTTCAGTGCCAGCGCGTCGTGACGTATCTGCATTTCCGGCCGTGTCGCAGCACTGTATGATCGTCAGACCCATTTTACCCATTAAAAGATCAGTACACAGCTGGACGGATCTTAATTATTATTTTAATAATCATATTTTATGATTATTACTAATTAGCCAACATCAAGTCTACCTACTATTGCACCACAGACGTAAGCAGGTCCCCCCTTTCTTTGGGACCAGGAAATACCTTGAATAGAAACCCTCTAGCCTCTGCTTCTGTGACACTATTCGTATGGCACTTTTGTTTAATAGAGCTGATATTTCTTCCCATAACACCCGGGCAGGATGTCCTCCAATTCTCTATCGGACAGATTGGTCAGATTCAGCCATCTCATCCTCTTTCGGGGACGTCGTCTATGTCATCAAAAAGCTCCGCTTGGTAAGCTGACAACATGGAGGTGACGTTGAGAGCCCTCACGGTCAAAGCTGCCGCTTTATAAGCTCGCTCAGTCATGGTGGATTGGAAGCGATCGGCTTTCGTGGGGAGGGTGGGGACCCTGGATGAGGCAGCTGACAGCCGTGGGTGAAGGTGAGCTGTGCATTTATAGGCTGCCCTTTTTCTAGGGAAACTTGGCACATAAACTGGAATGTGCGTTCATCAACTATCTGTGAAACATGAGCTCAATCAGCCTCATGGTGGCGCTGTAATTAGGCCTCAAAAAGACAATATTTGGAAAGCCACGCCTTGCACACCGTGACTTGAAATTTGACACAGAAGTCCAGCTCAATGTGTTCTACAAAAGAGAACTATAAAAGCAGCAAATTTGCATGAATTAAAAAAACAGTAATGTGACATCTTATTTTTGGTATTTAATCCTATCAACACCAACTTGAAGACACAGCATTGCTAAACTGAGATACACATTTATATTATAAATGAGCTGAATCGGTCAGAAAATATGACTGCTATTTACCAAAACATTGGCCAAAACTTGGTATATAAGTTTGTATTGTGTCGAAAAAACAGTCAGAGCAAAGCCTTTAGAGTTTTGCCCATAGGGGGCACTAAAATCTCCCAAAATCTATAGCGCAGTAATCATTGGACCAAATTTCACCAAATTTGGTATGAATGCTGTAGAGACAACTAAAAACTAACATCTAAAGTGCCAAATTAATTGGCAGAAGTGGCCTATCAAACTTTGCATATTTTGCAGGTTCTTCAACATATTTTAAGAAACATAAAAATTGGTACATTCATTGGGAATGGTGTAGTAGTAATGCCCAATAAACTTTTCGCCATGATGGATTTTTGCTAATTTGCATACATTTGCAAACAATTCAAATTTCCTCTTAATTATAGGACACTAATTGTGTAAATACCCAAATTTATTTAAATAACAGGCTGTAAACTCAAGGCACTGGTAGTGTAGTCCTTTGTTCATCACCACTCACCTTTACACAAGCAAAGAAAAACCACCACAACTAGGACAGGAGCTGGGAATTGGGAAGTGCTGCCTGTCTGACGGGACTGCCGATGACTGTGTGCTTACTAGAGGTTTTGTCCCTTCACTAGCGTAACGATTCAAGTACAATTCAGCAGTCAACAATGCATCTCTGTGAATTTTAATGTATCACATCCACATTTTTATATTACTGCACGTAGGTGCATTTTCATCAGTTAATACAATCAGTTAGTCAGTCAAATATATATAACTTCAGTTTTTTTATTTAGAAAGTGCTTTAAAAAGTACAATAGACAGTTGTGTTGTAATTTACAAAATAAGGTTTTCTATTCAAAAATTTGACTCCAACAGTAAGTCTATGACAGTAGTCAGTGCTCTCCACACTGATTTGACATTTATTCGGTTTAGACTAGCATGCTGAGCCTAAGGCTTAAAAGGACAAACTCTGATTATAGCCTTTACTGTGTCAAGGTGGCCCCGTCTGGTCTCCCCTCAGCACCGCCACTGCACTAAGGCGCATTACTCCAAGTCAACAACAGATTCTGCTCCTCTGATGTTTTCTAATCACTCACTCTTAGAGCTGATCTTTATATAAACCTGCTGAATTGATATTTATGTTATGTTTAAATGTGGTGTTGCTTCTTCTGTAACAATGAAGTTAAAATACTGCATTTCGTCATCATCTGCATCATCTGCTATATACTAAAATAGTTAATACATTTTTAATAGATGATGTCAGATCATGAATCAGCAAAGTTGCAGTCACTTTAACCCTGATGTCCTGCCTTTGCACTTCGCGTTACGTCTGGTGTTGTGTCCAAATGTCTCATAAAGTGAATCAAACAAAGTAAATGTCAGTAGTGTTTGTGTCCTAATATTTTCTGATCAGTGATGGTGTTTATTGATAAAGTCTCTAGTGAGCGCAGGTAAGTGGTGGAGTGAGGAGGAAGCAGACTACGACAGAGAAAGACTCTGAAACAGGACGACAGGACCTTTAATGTGCCTCTGTCCTGATCCTGAAGCAGCGGTGGTTATAATTATGCAACGCATTCAATGTCCACATTGCGATGCATCTAGGAATCGAGAAATGTCCACAGCTCTAATGCTCATCACTGTACAGGAGACGTGGAAGGAGGGAGTGTAGAGACTAAGGCCCAATTCTATTTCACCCCTTCTCCCTATCCCTTGTTTTCAAGGGTTATCTTGACCCTTAATAGGAGTAACAAGAGGTAGAGGTTGAATTCTTTCCCTACGAATTGGGACAGCACTTCAAGAAGCCATTACATCAGCGGTAGTTATCACAAAAACCTGAAATGTAATCAGTAGTCGTCGATGTAAACAGACGCAACAAAATGTTTTGCCGGGAATATTGTAATAACATTAGTGATATCTTAAATAAACTAATGCTATTGCTTGCAGTTACTAAAGTGACAAACCTAAAATATGCCAATAAAATCTATGCTAATGCTGGTGAATCAATCACATTTGCCATTCATCCAATGGAAATAGAAAGGCTTAGATGCTTGGCATTATTTCACGTACAAATCAAAAGCACACTGCTTCAGGCTACCATCACTGGTCTGCAGGCAACCCTGCCCAGATGCATTGTTATTAGAGGAGCAGTTAAGTTCAGTAACATCACTACTATACGCTGGTTAAATCAAGTGCTTCGTGTATCTTCAAAGAGGGGGCTTGCGAAATTATTTCAAAATACGGGATTATCATGCAAACAAAAAAAGAAAAAAATGTTTTAAAGTTTCTTTGAAAAGAATGACCATAATACATTGAAACAATATTAAACTAAGATATTGCAATTATTATGGTCATTTTTAAATCCTTTTCAGTGGAGAAAATATTACATTTGTGGGTCTCTCTCCCATCTTGCCAGTGATTCCCAAGGCATTCTGGGAAATTCTCATAGCTCTTGGTTTGAAGTGTGAGTCTGAAAAATTGCTGTTTCAAGAGCTGTACAGTCAGAACACCCTCTCCATCCCAACATAGATCGGGACAAACTACCTCTATGCATGAAATCAAAATGGGGGGAAGGGCTAAGGAGTTGGGAGAAGGGGTGAAATGGTATTGGGCTAACCTGATATTTAGATTTTGTATTCATTCAGTATGTTTGTTTGACAGGAAAGCTTTTCGCAAACAGGAATATAATATACTTTTATTTTAAACTGATAGCGCAAGGACGCAATTGTAATTGCTTCTATTATTATTATTATTATTATTATCAGCCAATTTTACCACATCTTTTAAATGGGCATGGCAAAATGGCTCTGCAGTGCTCCTCACAATATTTGAAAAGACTTGCCCCTTGATGGTTGGATCTTTTAGCACAGACATGTCAAACTCAAGGCCCGCCAGCCACTACTACAATTATATCTGGCCTGCGATAAAATATCATATGTCTATCTTAACATAACCGAACTGAACTGAATCAGTTTTCATATGATGAACTTGAATGTTAATTTTTAAAATCCTCATCGTATCAGGCAATACCAAATAAATACCAGGAGCGGGCAAATGTGTGTGTTTGTGTGTGTGCTCCCAGATAGCGCACTCACACACACACACTGCCCCCCCGCCCCTACTCACTCGCTCAGAAAGACACACAGTGACATCAGAGCTTGCTCATGTGACGCAGCTGGTAAGTGACTTGTTGAAAAACAGTGGAAACAGTGAAAACACAGTTTCTCTGGTCACAGCTGCTCAGTGATGAGCAGAAGGTGCAGTTGGTTTGTACTGAGCTGGAGTTTCTGTGTCCTCCTCCACTCTAACCTGCTCTCACTTTAATGAAATAAACACGGTTATCAGGACCTGATCAGTAGATGAAGTAACTTAGTGTTTGTTCGATTTGCTCCAGAGTTTATGAGAAATGCATTTAAACATCATGAAAAATTAAATTTTGTGCTCAGTACAACACAAGACGTAACGCAAAGTCAGGACTCAAAATGACTGGAGCAACACGCATACATGATCCAACACCATCAATTTATAACTAAACACATGATCATCCCGATAAAAAAGGAACTAATAACGTGAACTCCTTAATTTTAAGTGTGAACTGGGGCAACACTGCATAAGGTATGCGCAGCTTTTCTCTGTGATGAACATTGTCTCACTGATGCACACCTTAACTCCATCTTTAGGGTTTCCACAGCACAGAACCTAACCTAACCTAACATTAATGAACTGGCAGCCAAGAAGAGATGCCATACCTCTGGCTATGGTACAGCAGAATGCAGCCTACCTAAATATGTTTTCTTTTTGCACTATATCCAATATCCTGTCTAGTCTGTTTAATAAATGTTGAACCTGTTTGGCCCTCGACCGAGTCCCAATTTTTTTGTGATTGAGTTTGAGACCTGAGGTTACATGTTTCTGCTGTTTTGCAAGAGTCTCTGAGGGACTTACCTGACAAATGGATGAGTTTGTCACACAAAGTGTGAGGTTCTGTTTGATATCAGCAGAATTACCACTGTAGAAAAAACAAAGCACAAGGGAAGCGTTAAAATAATTTATTAATGTATTAAAACTGACAAATTTAAAATACAAAAGTGATACTTTAAAATAAGATGTCTCAGATAGAATGCGGGAAAAAAATAAGATCACTTGAGGCAGAGCAACCAATAAACATCACTTTCAAAAAATGACGGAGCCACTGTTCAATGCCAGGCCTAACAGTCACTCAGAGTAAAGAGTTCTACTTATTTCTCAGGAGATAGTCGGGAGTCCCTCTCCTGGTTATCCTCAAACTCAACACCACTTGCTTCAGCATCTCCTTCTTAGCCACATGGTTCTGCTGCGCCTCTTCGTCTGTTGCTGTTGTATGTTATGAAGTGATAGTAAACCTGATTCTTATCCTCCAACTCATGCAGCTAACAGGAATTGCTAAATATAGAGATGGAATTTTAGCAGAAGACAACATCCCACTGACATTCACAGTCCTGGACCTGAATGACAATGCTCTGTATTTTGAGCTACATACTGGGAACATCACAGAGTCAAGCAAAAAAGGTAATACTAGACTTTAAACAACAAATTTCTCTTTCTGTTTCTTGTAGTGAATGGTGGATCCTACGTGAACATGTGTCATTTATGTTTATCTTTCTGGTGCCTCTCAGTCATCTGAGATGGGTTCTCTCTATTGATCTAAATATAATGTCAAATGTTTCAGTTATCAATTAAATTCAAAACATTTTTGATTATGATCAAACTACACCCATGCAGCTGTGATGAAGGAGATTAATGAAGGTTCATTTGTTTATCAAACCTAAAGATGTTTTTGCTGGTGATTGTGTACATTGATTCCTCTTGTACTAACATAGCATCTGTTTTGTTTTTTTGTAATGTTTTTTATGCATGGGCAGAACTCAGTGACCCATTAGAAGACATCATTAGTTGTTTTATGGAAAAAAGCCCAGTCAATATCCCTGTTCTCTTAAAAAGAAAACCAAATTTGTTGTGCTCAGCAGATGAACAAAAAGCAGCCGGGTGATGGCACTGAACAATTGTAAGGTTAATGCTTGGGTGTAAAGTATTATGACCCTTGTCCCATTTACTGTCCACACTGATTTTCTTATTTAAATCTTAACCATAATCATAATCCTCACCAGAACCAAGTAGTTAGGTTAAGACCATGTACCATGGCTTAATAATAACACCATAAGCATTAAACTAGTAGTTCTGCATAATACTTATATGTCACAGTGTTTGGGACCACTTCAAAACTTTAATAATTTACTGCACATTTAAATATATATAGATTTTGTGATCTCTCCTCAAGCATCACTGTCAGGCCAACCTTCAAATGTTGGGGTTTACAGTGGGTTATTAATCATTTAATTTGCAGCTAATCAGCATGGACATAGTTGCATTTGTAAGCCGTTAACAGCTCTGTACGTTCATCCCACAATTCATATTTTCACTCTGACTTAGTAGCTCTAAAAATTCTGGATATTCTGGATTTCCTCTTGTAATCCAATGTAGGAACCTTTGTAATGCAGATCAAGGGGAAAGATGTTGACCAAGCTGGGACAATTAATTCAGAGATCTCCTACAGCATCGTCAGTCAGGAGCCAAAAGGCACAAGTCATATGTTCACTATAGACGAAAAGACAAGCAAACTGTATGTCAAAGAGCCCACACTGGACAGAGAGGTGAGTTTACATACAATAGGGCATAGTCCTGATTCTCAAAAGTTGTTATTTCTCTCTCTCAATTGTCTGACATGTGAAATTAATGACAGAATATTTCTCATGAAAAATGGTTCAGTTTTACAATTTCCCAACATATGGTACTTGATGTCAGCCAAATGTGTCTCTGTTTTAAGTGATTGAAGTTTAAATCAGGCGCTTGTATGTTATAGACTCTGGAGACATTTGTCTGAGCAACCATTCCCATTGACACAACATGAGATGCAGCTTCAACTGAGAAAGACAAAGAGACATGCTACAAAAACAAACAAGACCTACATCTGTACTGTTTGACAAAAAGGGCTGACAAAGTCTACTGTGAGCCTACAATATTAATATGGTGTTATTCTGGCACTAGAGACATCTCAAAAAGAGTCTAACCAAGTCTATTTCCTATCTGTAAGTTGTCATCTGAGCTACAAAAGGTAAAGAAAAAGTTACTTTAAAGGTACTTTAGTGTTTCCTCCAGGATTTGTTTCAGCAGTGGGGGAAAGGGTGGGGGCATATAGGTGCACATGCATATTCAAAGGGCAGACTGAATTTTATCAGGTATTAAGAACTATTAAATAAACTTACACCACATCTATTTATACTAGGGCTGTCAAACGATTACAATTTTAATCAGATTAATCACCATTTCTAAATGCCTGAAAAATCCCCATTTTCAATGTATATTGGCGTGGGAACAGAAAGATAAATGACAGAAGGCAGATATATACATTTAACATTTGTTTTTTTCAAAGTCCAAATGATAGTTATTTAGATTGTAAAATAAAATAGAACTAAAACATACCACACCATAATTATATTTGGCTGTCTCTTTGCTATGCCTCTGAGCAAACATAGGATAATGTAATTTAGAATTTTTTATTTTTTTTATCAAACTCAAAGATAAACTCTATCCTAAATAATTGGGGCATCTTAGCCTTAAGCTCTTTTTTTTCTTTTTTTAGCAAATATAGGATGGCTGAATAAAACTTTTTTCTTTTCTTTTTTAAATCAAACAAACAACCAAACCTTTACACAATTAAATGTGGAAGTGAAATCTGTAGAAGCAGTGTTGTGCCAGTTCACACTTAAAAAGAATGAGTTCCAAGTTGAGTTCATGCAGATGAAAATGACAGAGTTAACATTCATAGTTAATTTTTTATTGGGATGATTTTGAGGACAAACGTACGGTCATGTGTTTGGTGATGAATCGATGGTGTCAGATCATGTCTGCTCATTTAACACTGAGTCCTGACTGTGAGCATCATGTCTCGTGTTGTACTGAGCACAAAATGCGGATGAGTCATTTTCATGATGTTTAAATTCAGCCTCATAAACTCTGGAGCGAATCAAACAAACACTAAATGACTTCATGTACTGATCAGGTCCTGATAACAAGTGAGGAGTGTTTATTAGTTAGAGTGAGAGCAGAGTGGAGGAGGACACAGAAACTCCAGCTTGGTACAAACCAACTGTCCTGTATTCTAACACCAAATGTGGACTATTACAAAGCATATAGATGGAGATTTAATGATGCACTGATTATCAGCAACTATTTTCTATTGGAGATAAAAACGGACTCTGTGAATTCATAGAACTCAATAGTAGGTCAGGTGAGAACCCCCCCAACATTGTTAGAAGCAACAAAACGCTTCACCAGTGGCTCATGCATTAGTTTTGCCTCTAAACTGAAATTCAAGTGCAAAAAACGTTTTTCTCCAGAGAGAGTGGAGAAGATGCAGAGGGACATATTCTCTGAAGCTACCATCAATATTTGCAGTACATTTCAGAGTTCATTTTGCACAGCACTGAACAGATGTACTATTATGATGGTGACTACCCAAACAGGTTATTAGCCCTTTGGTTAAAACAAAATGATTGAAAAGCAGTTATTAATGCAATCCGTACAGCAGGAGATGCCGTCACTGACCCCAGAGTAATTAATGATTTTCTCTCTGGTCAGGCAAACAGGAGAAAATGCACCTCTTTTCTTGCATTAACCCCCTTTAGACAGCTTAGAATTAGAAAACCCTATATCATTAGAAGAAATAAAATCAGCACTCAAAGCTTTACAATAGGGCAGATTCCTGGCTTAGTTGGCCTGCCTCCCAAGCTCTATTTAGCCTTTTGAGATCAGGTGGGACCTCTGATATTAGACGCCATTGAATATGGATCTTTTCACATAGATCGGAGAAGGGCAATTATCACTGTGCTGCTTAAGAAAAGTAAAGAACTGCTTGAATGTTCAAGTTTTCACCCACTTTCACTTATTAGTGCTGCCCCCTTGCCCCTCTCTTGTTTGCTCTATCACTGGAACCCATGGCTCAGGCTATTAGAGAGAGTGACACAATTTATCCTATAACCATCAGTCAGTCAATCAATCAATCAATAACATTTTATTTGTATAGCCTATATTCATAAATCACAATTTGTCTCATAGGGCTTTAAAATGGTGTGACATCATCTGCCCTTAACCCTCAACAAGAGTAAGGAAAAACTACTAAAAAACCCTTTTAACAGGGTAAAAAGAATGTAGAAACCTCAGAGAGAGCCACATGTGAGGGATCCCTCTCCCAGGACGGACAGAAGTGCAATAGATGTCATGTGTAAAGGAAAACATCAGAAAGATAAGGGTATTTGCAGCATTGATTAGAATAAACATTTAGTAGGATAACTGAAGGTCAATGAATTGATGGATTATTGTCAGTATTGGGCGAGTATTTGAGGAGAAATATTATATATTGAGCAGTCTTGTTGTAATCATAGTCCATGGTCAGCAGCCACCACGATCATGATCCACCATCAGCTGCCACCTCAATCGTGGTCCACCACCATTATCAGATGCCAACACGATACAGGATCCACCATTATTATCACGATCAGCCAGCACGATACAGAATCTGCCATACAGGATCCACCATTACGATCTCTGATACACGATCCACCATCATAATCCACGATGTGGCCGCAGCCGCGGCCCTGGATCTGCGGACGATAAGGCAAAGGGACTCCGGGGAAGAAGTCAAGTCAGTAACATGTATTGATGAGATATTAATTTCTTAAGTAAGCCTGAATTCTGGGAGCACAGTGCTCTAGTGGGTTGATAAGGTACTATCAGCTCTTTGAGGTATAATGGTGTCATATTATGAAGGGCCTTGAAGGCGAGGAGGAGAATTTTAAATTCAAACATAGTCCTCACATTTTCAATAAAGTATTGAAGGATGATTTGGTAGGGATAGATCAGGTATTAAAAAGCACTGTTGTTCAATATGTGGATGACATTATCATTTGTTCACCAGATGAGGAGACATGTCATAAGGACTCAATTAAATTAAATACTGGCAGAAAAGGGGCACAAGGCCTCTCAGAAAAAGCTGCAGTATTGTCAGGAGAAGGTAGCTTATTTGGGTCAGATGATATAGCAGGGACACAGAAGTATTTCTGATAGTCATTTGGAGGCTATTCGCAAGGCTCCAAAACCCAGAACAGTCCGAGAGATGATGACATTTCTTGTACGATAAAGCGTCACAATGGGTTATCCAGTGACAATTCTTACACATCATAGCCTCAGAAATCTTTTGAATTATGGTAAATACACATTGACTACGCTTAGGCTCAGAGACTATCATAGGCTCTTAGAGCAGGAAGATGTCACCCTAGCAAGGTGTGCCACGGTGAATCCAGCTGAGAATTTGCCAACTCCAGAAGACGGTGAGCCACACGATTGTGTTCAAGAAGCAGAGAAATATTCTAGACCTAGATCAGATTTACAAGCCCTCCCATTGCGTGAGGCGGACCTGGAGTATTGGACTGAAGGGTCCTATTATCGTGTGGGCGATAAATTGAGTGCTGGCTATGCAGTAGTAAATGCCCAAGGAACTGGGTTTGTTGTCGAGAAGGCTGAAGTGATACCACAGCCTGCATCTGCAGTAGCTAAATGAGCGGCACATAAGATGGAAGAAGAGCGGCTGATGAAGCTGCAAAAGCAGTCACAGGAGCAGATAAATTGGGCAAAGTTCTTCTGGTCACTCATGAAGTGAACTTGGAAGACAAAATTACGTTTAAGGATGTGATTTTAATGCAGGAAGCTGCTCCTGAAATGGATAAACAGTTGTGGCTAGACTGAGGTGCCACCCGAGATTCTACTGGACTTTGGAGAAATCATGAGGGGCTGATAATAGCACCTCCAGACTTGTTGGGTCTAATGATTCAGGAGGCGCATGGTTTGGCTCACGTTGCAAGGGGGGAAGTTAGGAGAAAAATTACAAAGGAGTATGGTTTTTGGGCACCATGTTTGCTTGAACAGATTGATTATGTCATAGGCAGGTGCACTATCTGTCTGAAAAACAATGTTCAGAGGGGAGTGATGGTTCCTCCTGGTTACATTCCAACTCCGAGGGGTCCTATGCGTGAACTAGTTGTGGACTGTAATGGCAAATTCTGCATTTGTGTTATGTTTAATAGAAGAACAGATATGTATTTATAAGAAGTATGAACAAATGTGTTTCTATGAGTTAACTTACACTCTACAAGTGTTGATTAAGGAACACAGATGTGTATTACTTCCCCCCTTTCTGTGAGACTGGGCAATTGGTACACTGCAGGGGTCACCCAAGGTGTTAGAGTAGAGGGGTGCAGGGATTTCTTTCATGTATACAGAATGGGGGTCTTTTGCCTCGTAAACTAAGATAAGAGGTCTGTGGGATAGATGGTCTCATGCAAGAGGTCACTCCAGGGGGCTGGGACAGAGATGGAGACAGGATGTCTGTCCACCCTGAGTTTACATTAAGGGAGTGACGAGGGCCTTTTGCTCCACGCGGGGAGGGGCTTGTAATTGTATAAGTGTATAAGTATCAACTTTTGATTCTTATGATTACTGATAAAACCAAAAACAATTTGAGTGCAAGATTTTGGAACTTTGAATTTAAAGGTGTAATCACTGGAGGGGAAATGACAGTTAATACAATAAAGGATTTTAAAAGAGGGTTAAAAGTTAATCACAAACGATTTTCTGTAGTGATAAATGAAATGAGTGTTGAACTCATTCCTGAATATTGTAAATCGTTGGATGTAATTGATTAATATTTGTAGTTTTGTTATAAACAGGGATGATGTTCCTGGGTTGAAACAGGTACCGACATGTTTGTGGACCGGGCACAAATATGGTTTGGGTCTGATGAAAATGGAGCAATACCAATGTCCAATACCTTAGACACTGGTCAGTGCAATTTTCCACTACACTTCCCCCTTTGATCATCAATAAAAATATGATCACTAACGAAAAATAATCAAGAAATATCATAATCAACATCATAATCATAGAAGAATATCGACGAGTCTTCAACCCTGGTACTTTGCGTACGTACAGGGTCACATCCACCATGGAGAGGTTCTCCATGGAACATCGATGCATGGCGGGGAGGTGCAATTGGTAGCCACTGCTGTTTTTGTGGAAAGAAAAAAAGTTATTTTCCTGTAATTGAGCAAGCATTTAAAATGAAAATGGAAGGAAATCAGGTCAAACAACATCATCATCTCATTAACCATTATCAAAATGTAACATACTGTATTGATTGGTAAAAATAACTCATGTTAAAATGTAATAAATTGTTAAATGTCAACATACAGTATATCTAAGGTTGAAAATATGCAGTAAAAACTTTTTTTTTAAATTCTTGCTCGGAAGTAAAAATTTATTAAGTATGTACAAACTTCATAAAGTAACTCACATCAACCTTAAAGATTCACAGAGATTCAAATTAAGGCATCATAAAATATGAAGTTGAAAGGATAATTGCAGTAGCTGTTTTTGTCTAGTGAAATCACTAAGAAACACATAAGCAATCTGGGGGGAGAAAATAACATTAAAAAAATGAAAATAAAATCAAATAAGTAAAATAAAACTAAATGTGAGTATCGTCATCAGAATCATCTGTGCTGTTAGTGTCCAGGTAGGGAGGGATGGGGAATAAGTTACGGATCAAGGGGACCTGAATCACTACTCTTGTGTCTAGTCAAATGTGCATGTGCTGTATGGTTCTGAGAGGACACTGTAGGACAAGAGGAGTTCGTTAGATCATCAGAGACTTTTACAGGAGTTTGTCTAGACAAAATAATGGGCAAAACAATAATCAAGGAGATCATGGATAACATGCATAGTGAGCCTCTGAGGCCACACAACCCTGGATGTCGAAATGGATGCCATGGTCGTGGCCTGTCCATCGTCTCAGTTGTCAGGCAGATTTCGTCGGTTTTGTGGCAGAACGCTTGTGTGGTTAATTATACAACACTGTCGGTGCTTCTCATCCTGTGGAAGTATCAGTGTGTGTGTCTTCCGCTGAAGGTGTCAGCTGGTCAGATGGAGCTGGTAATCGTTTGCAGTGACTGGCGTGGATCCAGGTGGCTCTTTCAGCAACTTTCACTGCTGTGTGGGTTGTGAGCAGTACCTGGTAGGGCCCTTGCCACCTGCGTGAGCGCCAGCTCTTTCTCCGGAAGTATTTGACCACCACGAAGTCGCCAGGCTAGAGGTTGTGAAGCTTTTCAGTAGCTGGATGAGGAAGAGAGGATGCCACCTGTTTCCTGATGTCTGAAAGAGAAGAAGTTAGGTTAGCACAATAGGACAACATGTTATGATCACACAAGTCTGTGGATGGAAGCGGAGAAGAAGGAGGAGCCACACCAATGTGGGGAGGAGTTGCAAAAAGAATCTCATAAGGTGAAAGATTAGACCTGGCTCGTTTTCTCATTCTCATGTACATCAACACCAGAGGCAGGACTTTTGTCCATGTGAGACCTGTGTCTTACAGAACTTTGCAAGTTTAGTTATGAGTGTGCCGTTTTCTCGTTCCACAGCTCCCCCACTGGCTGGATGATATGCACAGTGTGTTCGCACATCCATACCTAGATGAGAACCGAGTTGTTTGACAGCTCCGTTTATGAAGTATCTGCCGTTGTCACTGGAAATTCTGCTAGGAATTCCCCATCGTGGAATAATGTAAGTGGAGAAACCTTTCGTAAACCAATGTTCTGTGATCATAGATAACATCCCCATTTTAGATGTGTGATCTTTGCCATGGGCCAACTTAGCATAATGGGGGAAGAAAAGTTTTGGCAAACAGGGTTTGTTGTCAGGACCATACCACACACCAGCTCGGAACATAGCACCAGACGTCTTCCATAGGGAGATCTCAGGAGGAGTAGCAGTGGACTGTACTGCAGAGAGAGAGGAGGGCATGTCAGAGGTGAGTGCAGCCGCTTGTGTGAGTGAAAGAGGAGGTGGTGAGCGAGCTGCAGCTTTAGCCGCTGTGTCTGCTTTGGCATTTCCCCGAGACACCACATCCGTAGCACGTGTGTGTGCAGTACATTTGCATACAGCAACAGTTTTTGGGAGCAAAATGGCAGATAAAAGATCTGTGATGAGACCATGGTGTGCTATCTTTTTACCAGAAGATGTGAGGAAGTTTCTGTGTTGCCAAAGGGCGCCAAAATCATGAGTTACACCGAACGCATATCTGGAGTCAGTGTAGACGGTGAGTGTTTTACCAGTAGCCAATTTGCATGCTTCCGTGAGTGCAATGAGCTCTGCTGCCTGGACTGAGAGGTGATGAGGAAGAGAACTCGAGATGAGAACTTCGTTATCTGAACAAACAGAAAAACCAACACAGTTAGTACCAGAGACAGGGTCACGTGAGGCGGACCCATCGACATACAGAATCAAGTCAGAGTTAGAAAGAGGTTTGTCAGAGAGGTCAGGTCGTGGGGAACACTGGACTTGAAGTTCAGCCACACAGTTGTGTTCTTCCCCGTCATCCGGAAGCAGAAGAAGCGTGGCTGGGTTCAAAGTTGAACAGCGTTTCACTGTGATGTTTGGCATGTCAAGAAGAACAGTGTGATACCGCAACCAGCGAGCAGCAGAGAGATGTGAGGTCTTCTGTTCTGTAAGAATGAGAGACACAGCATGAGGAACAAGGAGTGTCAAGTCAGAGTAACCTACTATGTCTCGTGAGGCAAGGACAGCTTTTTCACAGGCGGCCACTGCACGCAAACAACGTGGAAGGCCAGCTGCCACCGGATCAAGTTTGGCGGAAAAGTAGGCGACGGGGCGATATTTGTCACCATGAGACTGAAGGAGGACGGAAGTCATGCAGCGGTCTCTTTCATCCACAGCCTGAACAAAAGGTTTGTCAGGGTTAGGGAGAGCAAGAGTGGGAGATTGCTGCAGCGTCTTCTTCAGTGTGACAAATGCCTCGTCTGCCTCTGGAGTCCAAACGACACGTTCGTGAGGAGTGAGTGATTTGCCATGGTACAGAGCACCTAAGGGGGCTTCAAGAAGAGCAAAGTCAGGAATGAACGTTTTACAGAAAGAGCATGTGCCGATGAATGACATGAGTTGTTTCTTCGTCAAGGGTTTAGGCATGTTAACAATAGCTTCTACTCTCAGACAGGGATTTGCCATCTTTGGTGACGACATGACCCAGAAACGTGACAGTTTGTTGAACAAACTGTAGTTTGCTGAGGCTGACTTTATGGCCCTCACGAGCCAGATGTCTCAGCAAAGCGATCGTATTTGTTTCACATTGCTCCTGTGTGGGACTGGCAATTAGTAGATCATCAACATACTGCAAGAGAGCTGAACCCGGAGTGAGGATGAGGGGTTCAAGACTGTTCCTGAGAGCCTGATTGTATAATGATGGAGACTCACAGTAACCTTGACACAGGCGTGTGAACGTGTAGGCCTTGTTTTCAAAATTAAAAGCAAACCAGTACTGGCTGTCCTTGTGGACAGGAACACTAAAAAAAAGCGTTGGATAAGTCTACAACTGAATACCACGCTGCATTAGGCGGAATTTGGGAAAGCAGCGTGTATGGGTTGGGAACAATAGGCGATCGAAAAATAACGGCGTCATTCACAGCTTTCAAATCTTGCACAAACCGCCACTCAGTAGGTTGACCTTTGTCTCTGATCTTCTTAACTGGGAACAGTGGAGTGCGGACCGGTGAATCAGGGCAGGGGACAATTACACCAGCCTGCAAAAAGGATTCAAAAACAGGACGTATCCCCTCCACTGCTTCCTGTCTGAGTGGATATTGTGGTTTACATGGCCTATAATCAGATTTTGGAGTGATTTTGACTGGATCACATGATGAGGCCCACATCATATTTGTCCTTTGCCCACAGTGTTTCAGGCAGATCTGAAAGTAAAGGCGAAACATCAGAGGGGTTGGACAACATTGCATAAGAATGAAGGTGATTTTCAGTCACAACAAATGAGCGTGTGGCTGGAAAACAGAAGGTTGGAGACATTTTTAGATCAAATGCACTCAGACTGGGTGAATACATTACGTCAGGCATGGTTGTGGGTTGCCAATCAACGGCAGCCTGGCATGATCTGACAAATGAGTCTTGCCACTGGTCATCCTGGGACTTGGAGAGCGAGATGTGAGGGCTGGAATTCGAGACTCGAAACAGTGCCATCTGTTGGTCAGTGAGTGAGACGGAAGCTGCACTTCTGGAACCAGACCAAAAAATATTGGACACTTTCAGAGAATCATCAGGAAAAAAACAAAAACAGAGATTCATAAACGTGATCTGCTGTGTCTGTCACATGTGAAGTGCAGTGCAGTGAATCAGTGTGCATAAAATCAGAAAAAGGGGTGATAAGAGAGTTTGACTTGGAGAGCAGATCAGTGGAGGCATTTATAGGAAGTTGCCACTGATATACAAACAGCTGCTCATGTCTGGTCTGTGACATTGTGAAGGGAGGTGAAGAAGAATTGTGCTTAACTGTCACTCCATCAGGGGAGGATACTAAATTGAGGCCTAACACAATCATCAAATCTCTTCCTAATAGATTAATTGGGCAACAGGGAGACAACAGAAAATCATGTTCAAACCTATGGGATGTTTGTCAAACCGAGCGGCGCATTTAAGAGGTTTTGTGAAATTTTCTTTTACAGTGGCACCGCTGGCACTTTGAGAGAATATAAAGCGACCACTCATCTCAGGAGGTGTGGGCAAATCTGACATCCTAACTACAGAATAACCTGCACCAGAGTCGACCATGAAATTAAGTTTAAGACTGTTAACACACAGTTCGAGTTGAGGCATTTTCTTAAAAGCATCACTATTGTACTTAACATAAGAACCACAAAGTTGTGTTTGCTCTGGTGTGTGTGTGTGCGGTTAATTTGGCAAGCGTTTCTTCATTGCGGGAGCTTTTGTTTTTGTGTCTGCGGTTATAAGCGTGTTCTTCATTGCGGCAGCTTTTTTTTGTGTCTGCGGTTAGAATCATAAGCATATTCTTCATTGCGGCATGTATATATCTGTGTTTCACTTCCCTTTCTCTGATCCTCGGCGGGTAGATGGGTCGTCTCCCCTCCGTCTGCCTCCTCCTCAGTTTCTGCATTTCAGTCGGCAGTGAAAGTTCTTGTCTCCCCCTCCTCTCGCTGCTTGGGGCAGTCTCTTGCCCAGTGTCCTTTTTGTCTGCAGTTGAAACACTCATCTCTGGCAATTTGGGGTCATCGAGAGAAGCCTCGCCCACGTCCTTGCCCACGGCCTCGTCCGCGCCTGCGCCCCTCTCTTCCTGGTTCAGTGAAGTTGGCTCTGCTATCAGCGTTATCTTGTCTGTGTGGCCTTGACAGGGCAGACACAGCCTGCATCATGGTTAGCTGTGCTTTCTGGAGTTGTTGATCCTTTTTCTGCTGAGCTTTGTCTTTGGTTTCTTTGTGTTGACGTTCAGCATGTTCAGCATGACGTCTGACCTCTGTCAAGTGAGCATCCTCAAGCCCGATGCAGGTGTGCCCTATGTCTCCCCTAGTGGGGGGAGCAGACCATTCAGGAAGGCCTGTTTCAGATGTGTTTCATAAGCCCCTGGCTCATTGCCAAGGTTGTCAGGTATGGGGATGTCGCTGTGTTGATTGAACAGGACGGTCAGACGTGTGAGGAAATCTCCTACGGTTTCGCCTGGTTGTTGTTTGCACCCCGAAGAGCTGAGACAGGGCATCCATTTGTGTGACATCCAGGAGACGTGACCTGTCCAGAGCTCCCTGTGCTGTAACACCCAGCAGGTTGGCTAGAGACAACTTTTTTGATTTGAGGGAGTTTTAAAGCCCTAGTTCTCCTGTATAATCTGCTAAACCCTGCAATTCTACCACCTGAATCTCTAGGTCTTTCATAGATCTGGTTATATCGCAAGTGACATTGTTGTAGCTGATTTCTCATGAATCTGCACCAGTATTTATGTCCCTCAATCTGTTGCCAGTGCTGACATGGGCGCGTGCATGTTTTTATGTATGTTGTTTTGGTGGAATCGCGATACAAGAGGAAGTTGATCCTCCCCACACTGCTGCCAACTTTGGTCAAAACAAGTTGCACAACACTGTTTCAGTGTTTTTTACAGTCTTTATCTTCACATGTGTTCTCTATGCTCCACAAAAGTTACTGTTTGTTTCTATGTGTTCTGACCGGAGAAGAGGAAACTGTTAGCATGCTAGTTACTGTCCCACTGAATGTGAATTACGATCGAACTAAGCTCACTAGTTAGCCGATAGCTTTGAAATGCTGGGCCTATTAGTTCCCTCAGGGCTACTTACCTGTGTTAACCAGGTGTAACAGTAAAGCTCAATAAAAAGCAGGGCAGCTAACCTGTGTTAACCAGGAGTAACAGTTACGCTCGATAAAAAGGTAAATTTTAAAAGTCCACGAGGACGTGGTGATAGTTCAGTTTAACATGCTGTTTAGGTAACTTCTTACATGTGGTTAAACTAAAGCATTAACATTCAGTGTTTTGTTGTGATCACTGCTGTATGTCTAAATCTATTCAGGTAAAAAGCAGTGAAGCTGTCAGATATACACTGTGTAAGATAGTAAGTTAACTACATTAGATTTTTATGATTACGATCAGTTTTATGATTTCTCCTGGACTGTAGATATTTGATTTCTTGGTGCCAGTGTCTTTATTTCTACTTTAATCTGATGATTTAATTCTTAGTAATGTCTGATTGTTACCAACTAATTCATTAATTCTATTTCTCTCTGCTGACATGCTTTTGTATGTTTTTTTTAAATTATCCATGAATCTACCAGAGGCTGAAGGAAAGATACTTTACTTGATGATGATGATGATGATGACGTGAAACAACTGAACCTCATCGAACGATCAGATGGAAGACCTCATGTATGCAGCAGAATATTTGGTGCCATTCTTCAGGATGTGGAGGAGAGAGACTTGATAACAAGATCCTTAATTCTGTATTTAGATGTGATGATGATGTCAATAAACCTCCTTTAGTTGCCTTCGAGATGACAGACCAACAGTGTTTGGTTCTCTATATTCTCAGATTCAGTCTTACCTTTTACGCAGATTTTAGAGGTGGTAGTACAATTTCTAAACATAACTTGCAAATTTATTTACCAAGAATTAGTAAATGGATCACCTTTAGCACTCAACCTTCACAGCGAAGTGTTTACCTATCTGAAATGAAGAGTCCTCAACTGTAAACAATTGGAACTGTACAACCTGACGTTCACTGGGATTAACTGTGACTAATATAACAAATGTTTACTGCTGTTAACACTTTAAAAGTATGTATTAGATAAACATGATTTAATTTATACTTAACCTCTGATATTTATGATTAAACTGTACTCAGTACATTTTACATTGACTACAGATGACTTGCCTGGTTTTTTTTTGTAACATATATTTATTGGTTTTATACATTTAAATCAATTTACATACATACATGACCCTTCCCTTCCCCAAACTGAATATATGGCAGTATATAAAATAACATAGTTATAATAATACAAATATCACTTGAAAATAAATAAATGGATAAGTTATAAGTAAAACAGAAATTCAAGGACAACAAATTACAATGAAAATACTAATTTAGTTTAAATAAATGAATAAAAATAATGTAAATAAAATAAAATACAGTCAAACATGGAGCAGAGTACAGCACACATTCCTCCTCACATTCCCACAAACAGGGATATAAAGTACCTTGATGAATATTGCACTTATAGCATCTTAGGATCAAATTTGTTTAACTTCACAGTGGTGATGTATGTTCTCATTATCCAATTATATTGTATTAATCTCAGTCATGTGTTAATGGTTTGTGTATGTACCTTTGAACATATTATACCCCAATCTTCCACTAAAATGTCCTCTTGTAAGTCTCCTATCCACTGCTGTCTCTTACTTTCAGAGTTATCTTGCTGGATTTCCACCATTATATTATATAATTGAGTAACCAATTTTTTATAGAAAATATCTCCAGTGTGGACATTGGGGGTTGTTGCGCTGAATTCTTTAAGCATGTCAGAATAAAACTAAAAGTTGTATATACTTAAAGAAGTGTTTCTGTGGTACGTCGTATTTTGCTTTCAGCTCGTCAAACGACATTAGAGTGTTGTCCTTATAGAGATCTAGTAGTTTAACTATGCCCTTGCTTAACCATGCTTTAAACCCCATGTCAATATTAGCCGGGCTAAAGTGTTCATTGCCCCAGATAGGTGAAAAACAGGACAACACTGGGAAGTCGCCAAGATATTTATGCACTTCATGCCAGACAACAATGGTGGTTTTCACAAAGGGATTAACTGTGTTTTTTCTTAGTTTCTTAAGGGGAGCAGAATATAAAAAGCTATCCAGCGTCAAACCCTTTGAGGACAACATTTCAATTTGTAACCAGCTTTCTTACTTTAGGAAAAAATGAAGGTGGAGGAGCTAATGGGATTGATTGAAAAATGTATAAAGATTTAGGCAATATATTCATTTTAATTATATTTATTCTTCCCAGTATAGACAGAGGCAATGTTGTCCATCTTTGGACATCTTCTGTTGCACTAAGGGTGTTTATCTTTGGTGTTGTTCTAATACCCAGTTATTTAAAACCGTCGATAGCATTTACAAATGGGTGGGATACTGTTGTTTTTCTTCTCTCTTGTTCATTTAGAAACATAATAGAGGATTTATCTTTGTTCACCTTAAAACCAGAGAAGCTACCAAACTGGCTGATCAACTTTAAGAGGGATGGTATTGATTTAACAAGATCTGATAAAAATACAATGGTATCATCTGCATACAATGCTATATGATGTTCCAGCTCTCCTGTCTTAATACCAGAAATTGTAGGATGTGATCTTATTGCTATTGCCAACGGTTCCATGGCTATTACAAAAAGTAAAGGAGAAATTGGTGAGCCTTGTCTCGTGCCTCGAAAGAGCTTAAACGGTTGTGAAATCAAATTATTTGTAGATACTACTGCAGATGAATCAACAAACAGAATTTAAACCCATCTACGGAAGTAGTCACCGAACCCAAAACGCCTAAGCACCTCCAGTAGAAATTTTTCAACTCTGTCAAATGCCTTCTCCGTGTCGAGTGACAAGATGGCAGTGTCAGGCCCCCCTCCCATACATGAACTATGTTGAGAACTCTCCTCACATTGTGGAACCCCTGATGATTTTTAACAAAGCCATTTTGGTCTGTGTGTATCATGGGTGGTAGGGCGCTTTCAAGTCTCATAGCCAAGGCTTTAGCAATGATCTTTGTGTCAGAGTTCAAAAGTGAGATTGGTCTGTGGGAGCCAAATTCTGTTGGCGGTTTACCTGGCTTTAGAATAAGCGTGATCAAGGCACTTCTTAGCGAAGGGGGGAGGTAACCCTGTTCAAAGGATTCTGCATACATATCTAACAATGGGGCTATAAATTTTTATTTCAATAATTTATAAATGTCAATTGGGAGCCCATCGGGGGCCTGACGCCTTACCGCCTTTCATGTTAAGAATGGCGTTAGAAACATCCTCTAAATTCAGATCTTTATCCAGCTCAAGTTTTGTATCTTCAGGGATACAGGGAATGTCTAACCTATTTAAGAAAGTGTTCTGATTTCCTGAATTTATTGGATATTCAGACTGATAGAGAGAGGGTCTTATAGAACGAGACAAAAGTATTGTTAATTTCCAATGGATCTGTAGTTATTACCCCCTGTTCATTCCTAATTGCATTTATGACTCTTTCTGAGTTAAGTTTTTTAATTTGCCAGGCTAACACTTTACCGGGTTTTTCATCCTGGTCGTAAAAGGTTAGACTGTTCTCAGCAACTAGTGAAACTAATCATTTGCCCTCTAATATATGCTTTAAAAGCCTCCCACCTGATGACCACAGATGTTCGGTGCGTATTTATAGCAAAGTAAATATCTATGTGTTCCCCCACAAATTTTATGAAATCAGAATCTTGTAACCATTTAGGGTGTAAGCGCCAACTAGAGGAACCTTTGGTTAATTGAGAATCATTATAAAATAGTGAGGTGGGGGCATGATCTGATAAAACAATGCTATCATATATGCAGTTAGTTATATTGGGTAGTAGAGAAGTAGAGATTAAAAAATAATCTATGCAAGAGTAGGTTTTAAATGCTGAGGAGTAACATGAGTATTCCATTTTATTTGGGTATTGAATCCTCCAAGGGTCGCAGAGGTTCAGATCTTTCTACTTTGAAAATGAGCGGTGTACAACCCAGATGAACGATCAAGCCTTGGGTCAAGAGTGCAGTTAAAATCGCCTGTCATCAATACTTTACCTGAAAGGGAGGCAATCAGTAAAAATAAATTCTCAAAAAATGAGGGATTGTCATCATTTGGTCCATAGATATTAACCAAATGTATGTCTTCTCTCAAAAGAGTGCCCTGTACCACCAAATATCTACCAGCTGTATCAAAGATAGTGTTATTCACTTGAAATGGCACAGACTTGTGAATTAACACCATAACCCCTCTAGTGTGAGAGGAGAAACATGATGCCAGTACCTGGCCAGGCCATCTCCTTCGCACCTTCAGTAAGTCCTCCCTAAGTAGATGAGTCTCTTGGATAAAATCAATAGATGAATCAAGCTGCTTAAGCCTGGTAATAACCTGTTTCAACTTAGTCATTTTAATCATCCCCCTTACATTCCAAGAAGTGAATTTTAGATTTTTGTTTGTTGTAATCTTAACCTAATGATAAACCAGATTGACCAGATAATGTTCTGCTCTATATTGCAACAAACCTGTTACTTCGTTATGGGAATTACAGTGTGCCATTGTACAAAGTTGTATTGTGAAAAAACACAGACATACATGAAAAATAAAGACATTCTGCCATAACCAAATCCCCTTAGCCGTCATCAAGAACAGGACAGCCTCACGTACCCTTGTGTACCCTTGAGTCAAACTCACGTGTTTGTCCATTAATCGTCAGACGAAGCTTGGCTGGCGACATTATTCCGTAGCGAATGTTCAGGGATCTCAGTTGTTGCTTTACCCCGTCGAAAAGTCTCCTCTGCCGATGCAGCTCCGCTGAGAACATGACTTCTTTTCCTCCGCACAGAACTTTGCCCTTGGCCCTGGCTGCGCGCATTACTCAGACTTTATCTTAAAAGTTTAAAAACTTCATAATAAGGACTCTCGCTGAGGAGGTTCGATCAGACTGTGTCCGACTGGGGTGTCTGTCTGCTCTCTCGATGACAGGTGGTGTAGGAAAGGCTGCAGGTCCCAGTGCTTCAGGTAGCCATTTCTCGAGGAAAGCAACTACGTCATTATTTTCCACTTTTTCGGGCACGTTAACAAGCCTGAGGTTGGATTTCCGATTTCGAGCTCGTCAAGCTTATTTGTGAGGAGAGCCACTTGTTTAGCGCTTCAGAAGTCTTGCCTTTGTCTGAGTTAACTGTGTCCTTGATCTCACTAATACGTTTCTCTGCCTCATCTATGTGACCGGAGAAGTCCCACACATCCCTCTGGACATCTTGAATTGCCTTAAGGTTTCCATCAATCTTTGTGGCAATGTCATTTCTTATCAAGTCAAGCTATTGAATGACATCCAAGTTATGAACCGTTTCTGACTGGAGGGTAGCGTTAGGGCTAGCGATACCTGTTGAGCCAGCAGGGCTGCTAGCTTGGCTGCTAGCATCCAACTCGTCGTCCTCCTCAATTGGGAAAAAGTTCGCTTTAGCGGCGTTCTTGGCCTTTTCGTCGGCATATTAATGATTATGTACACTGCAGAGGTATTACAAATGACTGGTGTTCGTGTCCGTGCTCTTAAGGGATGATGTCCAGGAGTTTAATCGAAAATCGCCAGGAGCTCACAAAAAAGACCTGTGCCTAGTTCACCGCCATAACCACACCCCTCCTTGCCTGGTTTTTGCACATTTACCCTTTTCCTAATAAATCAAACAGGACACTTTGGTGAATTCATTGCCATAAAATGTTGTCACAAGACACACAAAGTATTAATTCATATTTTAACTATCAATGATTGATTTGATTAAAACAAAAATATAAAAGGCCTGTGATTATTTTAAAATTCCAACAACACGTTCATCAAAGTGTTTATGTATAATTATAATACTGTGCATGTTGCTACTACTGTTACTTTTTTATCAGATGTGCTTTTTAGAATCATGAGTAGCAAAATAGTTTCATAGATAACTTTATTGCAAATTAAACTACATTAATTTATAATCTGGCAAAAAATGAAATACAGTTGTGGATCAAGGTAAACATGATCTTCACTGTAGGAAGATTATACTTTAGTGCTTAATATTTAATGATTATATTATACAGTAGAAAAGTTAGAATTGATAAAGCACAATAGTAAAGTAGTATTTCATATAAATCTTACAGCACTTGATGCAGTCATCTTTTTAAGAGTGAAAGAGTAAAGTCCAAAGACTGGAAGGACACGCGCTACTCTTACATTTAAAATGTTTAACGGTGTGTAGTTTAACAGTCAGTCCAGGAACCATTATTCATAACAATTCAAGTAGCAGCTCATATCTGTTCTGATGTCTCTTTGTGTTCTGCAGAATAAAGCACAGTGTTAGAAAATATTTTACACAACACTATTTAACATGAGCTTACAAGCTAACTTCAGCTACAACTCTGAAATATGTGGACATGTGACCACTGGCTTTTTACATTATTAAACTTTTCCACGGATGATGGAAGCTAACTGTGTTAGCAGCAAGTTTGGATGTTCCATGTGGTCAGTAGCCGGTGTAAGTGGGTGTGTTCACACTCCTTAAGTTGGAGGTCAGAGGTTGGACCTCAGCCTGGCTCCAAACAATCAAGATGGTGCTGATCAAATCCCGAAACTCTTGGCTTCAAAACAGGAGTTCACAAACCAATGGGTGACCTCACGCTAGGTTGCCACTTGAATGTTCCACAAACAAGAAGCACTCTTCAAAGTGCACACAAATAGTATAAAAAGAGCTAAATGAACTGCTAAGCGGAATGACTGATGAATCACACTGACATGGTTTAGAGGGGATGAGACGAACAAAGCAGACTTGAGTAAAACCATGAACCTCTGAGTTTCCTATGAGCAAAGACAAACATGCAGATAATGACCTTTGACTGGATCTGTTAAAATATGCTGAGTTTGATGAATTCTCCAATGTTTGATAAAATTTTTAATATGGCTGATTACAGACCTCCAAGTGTGACTGATGAGATACCCGACCCAGAGTGTGACATTGTGGGTGTGGCCATCCATGTTTGTTTAATATAATGTATCCAATACAACCAAACTGAAACTCTATCATCCAACTGTGACCAGACGTTAAGAAAATGAGAACTAAATATATTAAATATCAAGTCCAAAGACTAAAGAAGTCAATTATAAAATTCTCAACAATATCTATCCATCCAATTAATTGCTAAAATTGAGATTTAATTTTGATCACAATAACTGCAGCTTGGACACTGGAATGAAAACTACTGACCATCTGTTATTTGATTGCATTTACTCTATAACATTCTGGGAAGAGTTACAAGACTAAAATCCAACACCCTGCTCCCCTCTCAAGGACAAATATTGCGTTTGGCTTGGGAAACATTAAGAATGACCTGATTGTTAACAACCTGGTACTCCTGGCAAAATTCTTCATCCACACATCTAAATGGAGGAAAATTAAACCCATCTTCTCTGTGTTCAGAAGGGACCTGGTGGACATTCATCTCAGTGCCTTAAAACTAATGGAGGGGAAACATGCAAAGTCTCTTCTCAGAGCTTATGAAGACCGTAAGATATATGAGGACCTCTAGTGGAACTAAAAGAGAACTTAGTATTACTTAGTATTTTATTTATTTAGTCATTCATTTTTTTATTATCATTATTATTTTATGCAATTTAATTTGTGCATAATGTGCCTTGTTATTCAGGTTTATTTATCATGATTCCAATGCCTTGATATTTGTACGATTCAAGTTTTCAATAAAGAAAGGGGGAAAAAGAAAGAAAGTTTCTCACTTGCTCAGCGCACACAGGTTTCCACGGCGACGCAGGGGATGGGCGGTGTTACATCAACCGGAAGTAGCGCAAGCAGAAAATGAAAAGGAGACAGGCGAGCATGTTTTGTATACCACCATGCACAGATATATGTTGAATGTGTGAAATCAGTATAGTGCTACCCGGCGGCAAGGATTCCTTTTATTATTAGTGAGCCGACTGTATGCGAGAAGCCAGAGCGGTCCCATCCACTGCATTGACAGCGATTAAATCTACACTGTTGTCATCGTTACCATGGAAGACTACCACGACTATCGTTGAGTAGGATTACTGCCGAACTTTCAGCCCGTACTGTTACGGTTTCAAAATGCCCGACCAGCAGTGCCCCAAGAGGCTGTGAGTTGTCTTATATTGACGTTACAGCCTGATTTTTCCATCTGGAAATTACTTGGCAGGGGAAAGCAGACAAGCACAGCTAGGGTTAGCCTTCTCCGTGCTGCAGTCCTGGGCTTTTACATGACCTAACTGTTGACATTGTTGTGCACCTATTCCTTCCTGGACATCTCAAAACCAATAAGTATTTTATGGGATTCACTTCGGCGAAGGAGAAGCGTGCCTAAGCTAAAATGATGAACTGGAGGCGGCTACTACGAATGTCCAACCGATCGTTTCTGGCCTTCATATTCTTCTTCTCCATGTCAACCACTTGTCTCTACTTCATTTATGTGGCTCCTGGAATAGGTTAGTAAACAGATGTTTACACTGACGCTTATCAAGGTAACTTAATGTTATTACGTGTGGATTCTTTTGTGCTGCTCAACTAGCTCGAGTTGCTTACGATTAGCTTACAGGCTAACTACTTCATACCTAAATGTCCACCCCAGGCCATGATTTCAAGCTAACCTTCATTATCGTGCGATGTTAATTAGCGAACTGCTTCTCCCAGTGGCAAGTGGATTGCTACATTGTCTAAATATAGCCCATTGTGTTAAAGTTAAGGATGATATACACTTTATCTGACAGTTCAAAGCAGATTTGTGAATGAATGAAGTGGGGCATCACTACAAATTCTCATGTTGTTTGGTTGGTCTAACTAGACAACCGGACTCATACATGCATGCATATATACATACACACACACATACTCACACACATATATGTATATGTATATATATACATGTATTAAATTTGCCATGCACTCAGGATTTGTCTGCAAACTGCTTACATCCACACCAGATTTCACCTGTGTGTGATTGAAGAAGCTTATTGCACTGCTGTATGAATCTGTGTGTGAATTGGGGATCGTGGCTTGTACTGTAAAGTGCGTTAAGAGTCTAGGTATGGGCTAAGAATTGTTGAGCTTTTTGGGTGGGACTTTGTGACTTTGACACATTATATCTCCTAATGTAGGTCACAGTTAATGAGATTCTCCAATCAGACACATTCACAACAATAGGGAAATCTCTGGAGCCCTCAGGTGAGGGATGGCACAGCATGCAGAGCCAGGAAGTAATGTATTGATTAAACTCTGATGACCACTGATGTTTACTGCACATCCACACTAGCCTTTATCAGCAAAAACTCTTTTTACTTCTTTGTTGGCATCTTCTTCATGTATGGCACTGCTTATTCATCTTGAGATTTTTTTTATTTTTTTTTTTATTTTTTATCTATTGCATGTTAAACATGTAATCAACGTGCCCACTAGGTTGCGGTGAATCCTCCCCAGGATCTTCTGCTGTATTCTCACTTCCAGTCACTTGGATGTTTTACAAGGGGGCTGGCAGAAGAAACTTAGTAAGATCAGAGCGTCTCACTCTCACATTTGAGTTCTCAAGTCCCTCCGGAGAATATTAGTAAATTATCTGGAATTTGATACATATCTGAATGTAGCTTTGAAAATAATATATTTATGAGTGATTATAACATTTAAAGTTGAATTGCAAAAAAAAACACTATATTTGTAAATTTGTAAATCTTTTACCAAAGTTAGCTTATAATTTCATCAAGACCGCCATAATTTTTGGTCTTTGGTTTTTGAGTCATTGCTGAGATATGAATTGTCTTGAAGGGGCAGTGTGTAAGTGTTCTCTATGGCTGTCTTTGCAAAAACAGGATATAATCCTCATATCTAAGTTTGCAGTGATCCTAAAATAAAAACAGCAGTGTCACTGTTTTGATATAATGAGCCTGATAAATTAGTTAATTTTTAATTGCAATGTTAGATCACCATATTGCTACAGTATGGCAATCCAACCTGGACAAAATGTGTCACTCCTAACTCACGTCATATAAAAAAGACAGCGTAAAAAGCGCTACCCTAACCGAGTAAACGCCGCTTTTTATGGTGCTCTTCATAAATAACGGTGTAAACTACGGCTTTACGGTGGGGTGAACGCAGCTTTTTTATGCCACTATCTTAAGCAAAGGAAAGCAGCGTTAAATACTGCGCTTTCTGTGCTCATTGACACTGGACGGCGTAAAGAGCGTCGTCGTATTGATGACAGCGCCCATGGATATCACAACAACTAATATCGAACTTTGATCACTCAATCAGTGAAGATGAAGGGCTGACCAAACTATTTGAGCACGGATCGCCTTTGCAGAATAGCACATCATCCACGGGCTATAGTATTATTCTGTGTCATTTAAGAACTCAATAATAATTAAATTAAATTTATTAAGTAAAAAAACATTTTGATGTTGTAACCTGTAACCTTGTTGTACACACTAGTTTTCTGTTACCCAGGTTTATTATACTGCGTTATGTTCCATGTTGAGTTGTGCAATATGACTTTAGGACTTATTGTATTATATTTTTACTTCTTTCATCATCAGTCACAGCACTTTATTATTTTATATACACATGTGCTTCATTTAAGAAGCTATTAATCCCCACCACTGGGGTAAATTTGATTCTACTACCTACGTACCATAGTTTACAGTAGGACAGATGTGTGACCTCTGGGTTTTTCTTAGATTTGTGTTTGTACACCTATAGCTCCAAAGCTATATACAAGCCCTTCTGGGGTCATAATGCTCTTAAAAGAACATAATTTTGTCAAACCATATGTGCAATCAGTACCATTTTTATATTGAATAGTCTATAGACTAAATCAATAAGAGAACAGAGATAAATAATACACAAAAATTGTATATTATGGCAACTTTTTGTCAGACTTTATTCAAACATTCCCCACCAGGGGGCATCAGTTTTAAATTTGAGGAGTATTTTTTCCAGCCAAATATTTGTTCAATGCCCATTACTGTAGTTCCTAACTATGCCAAACTTTATATTTAAAGATAAAATTATGACTAATCAATCAGAATTCATTTGTATAATAAGATATTCTATTTTAATCAATACATTGATAAAAATAACTTTTTTTGTACAGCACAAACAAGGTAACAAAACATCCATGGCAAAATGAAGAATGACTTATGATAAAAGGTATTCAGTTCAGTTCCCTTTTAAGAGCCAAATCATAACATAATGAGGTCAAGACCTTAAAATGTATAGAGAAACCCATCAGTTCCCACAATGAGCAAGCACTTTGGCGACTGTGGAGAGAAAAAACTCCCTCTTTTTAACTTGGAAAAACCTCCAGCAGAACCAGACTCAGTGCAACTAGAACTATACATGCACCCACACATTGTACACCTATAACTCCAAAGGCATGCATTGTGTTTTACGTAGTTCATTAATGTTTTAGTCGATTTTCCCATTTATTGAATTAATGATTTTTTCCCTTCAACCACTCTGAACTAATGTATGGAATTTTTATAAATGCAACTCTAGATGGCATTGATTTCCCAAATATGTTTGACAAGGTTATGCACATGAGATGTTTTTGCGTAATCCTGCTATCTAATATATATATATATATATATATATATTTATACACATAAAATAAATACAGCAGATCTGTTTGATGTTTTTTTTATTATTGCACTTTTCTTTCCAGTGTAATCTCAATTGAAGTAATATTTATGATGCGCAATATGAATATATTCATTAAAACATAATTATTTCAAAGCAAATGTGTACTGTTTGGCCTTGTTTGTAGGATCTGGGAAAAGTTCCCCAATCTGAAAAATTCAGCGGCTGGGGATGATGAGATGAGTTTCCCTGGCCTAAAGAGCCATGTTGCCTATAAATAAAATGCTGATATGCTGTAGTAACGTTGTTGTCATCCCCAGGCTCTCTAATATGGTCTAACACCATAACCATTGTTGTGCCAGTTCACACTTAAAATGAACTAGTTAAAAGTTCAGTTCATACAGAAAATAAGCTAGTTCACGTTCATAGTTCTTCTTTCGTTCACAGTAACAAAATTGATCCATTCTGATTAATGAAAAAAAAAAAACAGCCCTGCATTGAAAAAAATCCTCCAGATTATTCTGTACTGCAGTTACTGTGACAATACCAGATAGTATTTTATAATGTAAGTTGACTCCTTCTCTGTTGTTCTCTTTTACCACTTTCATAGCACCACAAAAGTCCAATCCACCAACAAAGTTACACTTCCTTTATTCTTTTAGTTTTTTGTTGGCATTCAATTGCTTCTCGAAGTTGGCATCACCAGCCGGTTTCTCTTGGGCCTAAGTATTTGACCACCATTGCTGAAAAGCCTCTACACTTGTGTGCTTGAGGGGAGTGGGGTGTTGTACTTTGTGAAGAGCTTTTTGAGCTTGGGCAGCAGCATGTACTCACCAAATCCCTCTGTGGTAGGTGCATCCAAATAACTGTCCACTTCAGTTTTTCTGAAGTTCTTTGGGTTTTGGCTGAACTTGTTGTCTGGGACTTCACTGGACTGGGATACATCAGAGCTTTGTGGGTCTGAGTCATCAAAGTTAACAGTTTGAAATTCTTGTTTTAACATCACCCTGTACTGTATCCGTTTCTCCTTATCTTCTACCGAGTTGAGCTTGAATGTTGGCAGCAGTATAGCGGCCAATATGTGTTCCTTCTTCTCAGGCAAGCCTTCCAGTCTAATTCTCAGTGACTGCATGATGTTCTGTATGAGGGGATGTCATGTAATCAGATCAGGGTTTCTTGGAAGATATCAGGGTGGTAGATCTCAGCTTACATTTGGAATTAAAAAGTGATCTTGGGCTCAAAAAGGTTGGTGATCACTGTTTTAGGGCTTTGTTTAACCCTGTTCCGCAAAGCAGATGCCTTTGCAAAAACAGCCCTTGACAATGTTTTGTATTGTTTTTCAGTACATTATCTGTGTCTTTGGCAATGAGATTTAAGGTGTGAGCCATGCACCTTCTGTGAGGGGGAAAAACGGGGATCATCTAATGCTGAGAGAGGCTCAGGTTCCATGTCATCATCTTTGTCTGACCTCTCATTAGCAGCAGCAGGAGGCAAGGTAGATCCTGGTTCGTCATGATTTTCAGTTGCTCCATCATCATCGTCATCATCTGAATGTGGATCATCATCATCACCAGTGGCAGAATATTCTCCAAAACAGTTGTCTGCGTTGTCTGTCACTGTGCATACAATCTAGTTTTGGATTTTGAACTCTGTATGCACCTCTGACAATGCTTTTGCCAGCACATCATTTGTGTGTGCTCCTCTGATTCACCGGCATGCAAGTACTGCAGAGCTTCTCTGAGACACATCATTTTTGTTGAGTCAGTGAACCGTGATGCCTATAAATGCCTTGTTCACAGCAGACCGACAATATGCAGGGCCACAATTAGGTGGTGGGACCAGTATAAATAACTTTGGTCCAAGCAATGTGAATCTGTTATTAAGTAACGAGAACTGGCGAACTGAACTGAAAAAGCCTTTGGATGAGAGATTGCCCTTATCCTTCCCTTCATGGAGACTATGCAACATGCAACAGTGTAGTGTCATTTTGGTGAGAACAAGAGAGTGAGAGAGATAAAGGAGGTCCATAGCAAGGTAAATCTTTAAACTATCCACCATTACAAACAAATTGTTATTTCATTGGATGAACTTTCTTAAAGAGATGGATAAAAGTAATAAAACAATGTCTGGTTATCCCACCTCTAACACTCGTACATCTCAATCTCTCTCCGTTTCCAGATGGGCCAGGCGCATTCTGTTACCACCATACCGAAAAACAATAAGGCCCTATGTTTCCATTACTAGTATTTGCAAACTGCACAAAAAGTTGGACTCTGACTCGCCTCAATGATGTGCCCTGCTGTGCTGAATAAGCACTCGCTCACACTGCTTGTTGCAGGAATGCACAAGATTCTTTGTTTTTCGTTCACAATTTTGTTGTATGATGCGTATTTGACCCACCCAAACCCATCTGTTATTACTCAGAAATGTACATTTTTATGACCCTAACCACTCGACTCGCAGATCAACCACTAGCCGGGGGGATAACTGTGCATCACTATTGTACACACATTTACAACAATCTATAAGCACAAACGTGTCATTTTTTGAAAAAAAAATGTTAATAGGGCAACTTTTTCAAAAGAGAAAATGATCAGGGGCCTCATTTATAAAACAGTGCCTAGGATTCATACGATACGTGCACAAAAATGGCTTATGCCCAAAAATGATCAGACTTACAAAACTGTGCTTACACCCACCTGAACGCAATGCTCCTTTTATAAATCACAGTCCACCTGGAAAAATGCGCTTGTGGATCTGCCTCATATCCTGCCCTCCACAAGCCCACATTCAACCATATATGGTCAATGCAAAGCACGGCATGAATGTTAAATGACCCTGGTGATTAATGACTCGTGTGTGACTCGCATCAAGTGAAAGGAAGAAGCTCAACTTTTCTGACACCGATATCAAGGTGACTATTAGTGGTTGGGGGAATTTTGGTGTTGACCACAGCAGTGATATCCCTAATGAAAGAAAATGCAGTGTAACGCTGTTGTACTGCTGATATTGTAGTACTTAATAATCCTGTCATCCGAATGCTTTTCTCAGTCTATAAAATTGCTGGGATTATACCTTAAGCATGGCACTAAATGGTGTGCCTTTGGGCATTCAATCAGAAAACATGTCATATTAATATAAAAAATATTAACATTAAATAATAACTTTAATTGACATTAAAGCTGCCTTGAAGGGAAAAGATAGCCAATATATTAATTTAGTCTCATGAAATGACCCACTACAAATTTGGAACTCTGATTAATAATTAAATTAATGACTATCACTAAAACTACCACATCAGTAGCAGCATTTGTTAAAGAAAAACATTGAAAATAATAAAAGTATAACCACACAAACTAACTAAAGGTGTACTTAGTATATACGTGTGTGTGTGTGTGTGTGTGTGTGTGTGTGTGTGTGTGTGTGTGTGTGTGTGTGTGTGTGTGTGTGTGTGTGTTTTCAAAATGGCAGCTCGCCACTATGAAGACAAAAGACCCCTATGGTGGGACCATGTGGCTGAGATCACATGTTTGTGTTAAGCTTGGGAGATGATTCAACATTCAAGAATTTATTGTCATGTGCACAACAATTACATTTAGCAGTCGCTGGCAATGAAATGCTTTGATCACAGGTTCTCTTTTAACAATGCTCAACATATTTCACATGCAAAAAATAGATAAATATAGAATTGAGTATCAAAAAATATCTATATAATAAATATATAAAAAAATATACACCTAAAAAAAAGTCGTGCAAATGTGGCAAGGTATATAGTTTAGAGGAATTATGGCAGATTGGAGGAGTCTTATGGCCTTGGGGATGAAACTGTCTCTGAGCCTGGTGGTGCGGGCCCGGATGCTGCGATACCGTCGGCCAGATGGCAGCAGGCAGAACAGTTTATGGCTGGGGTGATAGGGGTCTTTAATGTTCCAGTTGACCTTCTTCCTACACCGCTGGGTCTAGAGGTCCTCCATGGATGGCAGCTCTGTCCTGGTGATGTGCTGAGAAGACTTCATCACCCTCTGTAGAGCCTTACGGTTCAGGGCAGTGCAGCTGCCATACCAGGCGGTGATGCAGCCAGCCAGATACTCTATGGTGCACCTGTAGAAGTTGCAGAGAATCCCGGAATCCATGTTGACTCTCCGCAGCCTGCTGAGGAAGAAGAGCCGCTGTCTGGCTGTCTTCCTGATGGAACGCGGAACTATTATCAATCAACGGCATTCTCATATATGTGTCCCTCTGATCCAGGCGGGAGAGGGTGTAGGGTGAGGGAAATGGCATCTGCAGTGGACCTATTTGGCCTGTAGGCAAACTGAAGTGGGTCCAGTGAGTTGGGGGGGGGGATGAAGGATTTGACTAACTGTTCCAAGCACTTCATGATGGTGGAGGTGAGTGCTACTGGGCGGTAGTCATTCAGGCAGAGGGTTTTCGTTTTCTTCGGAACAGGGACAATGATGGTCTCCTTGAAGCATGTGGGGACTACAGACTGGAGCAGTGATAGGATGAACATGTCTGTGAACACATCTGCCAGCTGATCTCCACACACCTTGAGAGCTTGGATAGGGGTTGCCATCAGGTCCAGGGCTTTTATTGGCCTGGTTACCTTATGGGTCATAATGGTTGAAAGTTGTGTCCAGGGGCAGGTTTAACACCTAGGTGTGAAGATGAAGCACCCTGTGAGACTGAGTTCTGGAAGCTCTCCTTTGTCTTCAGAACAAGGGACATATGTGGTTGCAGGCTTTGGCTACATATGTAGGCCCAACTATCTTTCACAAATAGTAGGGGGTTCTGCCTTTATTTTTGGAGAGGATAGTCAGCAAGCTGTGAAAGGGGGACAGAGAGTGGGGGAAGACATGCAACACAGGGCTGCAGGTCGAATTCGAACCCAGGCTGCTACAGGTGAGGCATAGTCTCGATGGGGCAGCAGGTAGGCAGGCACACCACAGGTTGATCAGACTTGGGTGCAGGGTCCCTAGCATCTTGGGGTCCAGTTGGGATCTTTCCTCCTAATCCAGAGCCATTGGCTGCAGCTTTCTGCAATGTCTGATTTTGACTTAATGGTCTGGCGCAGGGCTTGTACTTGGATCCCCAGATCTTTGAGCAACCTGATGGTGGATGTTGCAAGGAAACCTCTGCAGCCAACTTCCACAGTTGGACAGTGAACATGACTGTGCTGTGGGTGGATGTTAAGATTCGACTGATTGTTGTGATCAATTTAGCCTGGTGTGAAGTCATAAGCCTGACTACTGTAAACTAGGGCTGCAACAACTAATTGATAATAAAAAATAGTTGACAACTAATGTCATAATCGATTAGTGAGGTCTGTTTAAATACATGGCACACACTGAAGAAATGTATGCCTTGTGTAGATTGAGTTACAAGGCTCTCTTCTCTCTGGAGTAAGGCAGACACTGCCAACTATACAGTGGAGACAACTCATCAAAAGTATAGGAACACTTTACATGAAAGCATTTTTCACATGGAAGTGACTGATTGTCTGATTGACAGCCACAACTTCAGTCACACATACAGCTCTCTATCACACAGAGAAACATTCAGCAGGCCACGTAGTTCTAACTTTTGTTAACCAAGGTTATTTGGATGATTATTCAGAAAAAGAGAAAAAAAAGAAGTTAACAATGAATCTGAAGATAAAACAAACGTCTGCGTGTTTGCTCCCTTTCAGCGACCGGGTCACATGGAGCAACTTGGAGAGGTCCTTGTAGCAACAACGGTGCACGGGAAAATCGTGGAGCTGCGGAGCCAGGTTTCTTTTATTACCTTGTGTCATAGGCAGCTCTTAGGGGGTCATGGGCGTCTGTTGGCTCTCAGCCAGTGAGAGGCCAGAGTTCAAATTCAAGCAGCGGTTTATGACTCTGGGGTGTTTCCCTGAAGGAATTCTGCCGCACTCTTATCAAGATGCTCAAAACTCTAGCTCAGGCTTCTGGAGTTACATGTAGGCCCCTCCATTGTTCTCTTTACCTGGCTTTAGATCCCAACACTGTTCAGTCTTGTTGGAGTCTAGTTCTATCTCCTCAAGTTGGACATCCACGGATGCAGGCTGTCTGAGTTACCTAGAGGAAAACTTAACACAGACATATAAATATGTAAAGTCATACATGTTTCAGGTAAACTCCTTCACAGACTTTTACATTTAAATTCAACTTTCCGTACTGTACAGCTGCAATACCAAACTCCAGCTCAACCAATTTCACACTGCAGCACCTGCACTAATGTTAATGGAACATTATGACATTAATACTGAAGTGTCGTACTCACGTGTAGCAAATAACGTGGTGGAGGTTATTCTGCAAACACACACAGACACCTTCTGTATAGAAGTATTTTCACCCTTAACTCTAACACTTCTCTCTGACATGTGGACCAGTTCATGTCAGTGTTGTGTCGGTTTAATAACTGCAGTGATCGATTAGTGAGGTCTGTTTAAATACATGGCACACACTGAAGAAATGTATGCCTTGTGTAGATTGAGTTACAAGGCTCTCTTCTCTCTGGAGTAAGGCAGACACTGCCAACTATACAGTGGAGACAACTCATCAAAAGTATAGGAACACTTTACATGAAAGCATTTTTCACATGGAAGTGACTGATTGTCTGATTGACAGCCACAACTTCAGTCACACATACAGCTCTCTATCACACAGAGAAACATTCAGCAGGCCACGTAGTTCTAACTTTTGTTAACCAAGGTTATTTGGATGATTATTCAGAAAAAGAGAAAAAAAAGAAGTTAACAATGAATCTGAAGATAAAACAAACGTCTGCGTGTTTGCTCCCTTTCAGCGACCGGGTCACATGGAGCAACTTGGAGAGGTCCTTGTAGCAACAACGGTGCACGGGAAAATCGTGGAGCTGCGGAGCCAGGTTTCTTTTATTACCTTGTGTCATAGGCAGCTCTTAGGGGGTCATGGGCGTCTGTTGGCTCTCAGCCAGTGAGAGGCCAGAGTTCAAATTCAAGCAGCGGTTTATGACTCTGGGGTGTTTCCCTGAAGGAATTCTGCCGCACTCTTATCAAGATGCTCAAAACTCTAGCTCAGGCTTCTGGAGTTACATGTAGGCCCCTCCATTGTTCTCTTTACCTGGCTTTAGATCCCAACACTGTTCAGTCTTGTTGGAGTCTAGTTCTATCTCCTCAAGTTGGACATCCACGGATGCAGGCTGTCTGAGTTACCTAGAGGAAAACTTAACACAGACATATAAATATGTAAAGTCATACATGTTTCAGGTAAACTCCTTCACAGACTTTTACATTTAAATTCAACTTTCCGTACTGTACAGCTGCAATACCAAACTCCAGCTCAACCAATTTCACACTGCAGCACCTGCACTAATGTTAATGGAACATTATGACATTAATACTGAAGTGTCGTACTCACGTGTAGCAAATAACGTGGTGGAGGTTATTCTGCAAACACACACAGACACCTTCTGTATAGAAGTATTTTCACCCTTAACTCTAACACTTCTCTCTGACATGTGGACCAGTTCATGTCAGTGTTGTGTCGGTTTAATAACTGCAGTGAACAATCACACACTCCCGTTGGCATCGTCATTACAGCTGGTATCTTGCCTGAAGGCTAACCCAAGGGCTAATTCATTAGCTAGCTGATTAGCAGACCTAAGCTAACAAGCCAGGTACATAGTCACCAATACCTGCTTATCACTTCTAAAACATAAATAATATAAAATACAAATACTGCATTTTCCTTAACACAGAAACTAGAGCACAGACATCTTTGACTTCAACAAATCATATTATTCATCCAATATGTGACTGAAAACTTCTCCATAGACTTGGTCGGGTCATGTTCAGTGACTAAGATTAGCCGATTAGCTCAGGTGAAGCCGAGCAGACAACATCAGCTAGCAGCCTGAGGGACTAGGGAACCAGTTTGTGATCAGGCACTGTGAAGTCACCTGTCAATCAAGTGATAACTATGCATAATTTCTCACCTATATTATCTAAACGAGCGAGTTACAAAAAATATCACCCCTGTACAGTTTTCACCAGGGAATAATTTATTCATTGAGACCAAAACCATTCTTTGAACCAGATTGTAAACATGTTTAATTCTGCTCTAAATTTGGGCTTTTTAACATGGGAGTCAATGGGGATTGGCTTGTTCTTAGAGCCAGCCCCAAGTGGCCAATCAGTAAACAGTGCAGTTTGTTGCCCTTCTGCATAGGCTTCTTAGCTAAACTATTTTTATAAACTTATAAATGTCTTTAAATAGGTGACTCATAAACTCTTGAGCGTATCTAATAAACACATAGTAAACGTTAAGCCCTGTACATGTTCTAATAACTTCTGATTAGTGTTGGTGTGTATTCCTAACATGTAATGTGAGTGCAGGTAAGAGGGAGATTCAGGAGGGAAGACATGCAGCATAGTGATGCAGCACAGAACGTTGCGGAACGCCACAGTTTGTGAATGCACGTATTAAGAAAAATATTTATTTAAAGACATTTAAATTAAAACCTCTGGTTCAGAGAATATAAATGTTGGTTTCGATAAATTTTCAATTTAAGTGGTCCCAGTGTTCTCCAGGTGCAAGTGATCTGTACAAGAGGTGGATAACTGCATCATCCACACCAATGCCTGGTCAATGCAGAATCAAATCTGTTGAAAAACATATTCATCTCATTTTCCCACATTCAGGGTCACTCCCACTGTGCTTTGAGATTATTTCAGGTCTCTTTTCACCTCTGTGCTGTTCTGTTGGAGCTGTTCCTCCAAGTTCTTTCTGTCTTTATTTGCCTTTCCTTATCACCCTCCTTAGTTCACTCTGTATCCTCTTTAGTTCTTCTTTATCCCCTAATCTAAAAATCTGCAACATTTTGTTTGGCATGGCTTTTAGTGCATGGTTCACCTTGAGTTTATTGTTGGAGAAAAAACGTACCCTTTAGAATGTTCTCCACACAGAAGTATGCATTCAGTAAGTCCACTGTTTTATTTTCTGGTGTGGCATTTAATATACTGGGTGAAGTTAGGGAGAGTGGAAGACAGGGAAGCAGGCTTGAAGCCTCCAGAGATCAGGAGGAGGGACTGGGATTGCAATGTCTACAGCTGTGACACTACAGTGTGTAATAGCTTGCAAACTGCAAGGTCATCGGCAGACAGGGGATGTACATTTACATTTTTTACATAGCTGACGCTTTTATCCAAAGCGACTTACAATAAGTGCATCAACCATGAGGGTACAAACCCAGAACAACAAGAGTCAAGAAAGTACAATTTCTTCAAAAAAAAGCAAAACTACAAAGTGCTATAAGTAAGTGCCATTTAAGTGCTACTAAATTGTTAGTTTAAAATGTTATTCAAGGTATAGACAGAAGAGGTGTGTTTTTAGTTTGCGGCGGAAGATGTGTAAACTATCTGATGTCCAGATGTCAATGGGGAGCTCATTCCACCATTTAGGAGCCAGGACAGCAAACAGTCGTGATTTTGACGAGTGTTTAGCTCGCAGTGAGGGAGCAACAATCCGATTGGCAGAGCGGAGTGAACGGGCTGGGGTGTAACGTTTGACCATGTCCTGGATGTAGACTGGACCCGATCCGTTTGCAGCACGGTACGCAAGTACTAATGTTTTGAAATGGATGTGGGCAGCCACCGGTAACCAGTGGAGGAGCGGAGTAGTGTGAGTAAATTTCGGTAGGTTAAAGACCAGTCAAGCTGCTGCATTCTGAATGAGCTGCAGAGGTCGGATGGCACTAGCAGGTAGACCTGCCAGGAGGGAGTTACAATAGTCTAGGCGTGAGATGACTAGGGCCTGGACCAGAACCTGCACCGCCTTCTGAGTGAGAAGGTGGCGTATTCTCCTGATGTTGTACAGCATGAATCTACAGGAACGTGTTGTTGCAGTAATGTTGGCAGTAAGGGAGAGTTGGCTGTCAAGTGTCACATCCAGGTTCCTAGCAGTCTGAGTGGGGGATAAGACAGAGTTGTCAAAGTTAATAGTCAGGTGATGTGCAGACATCCACTGTGAGATGTCAGTCAGACAGGCAGAGATTCGTGCTACTACCTGTGTTTCAGATTGGGGAAAAGAGAGGATTAGTTGGGTGTCATCAGCATAGCTATGGTAGGAGAAGCCATGTAAGTGAATGACAGAGCTGAGAGAGTTGGTGTACAGAGAGAAGAGGAGGGGACACAGGACAGAACCTTGAGGGACCCCAGTAGTGAGAGGACAAGGTTCAGACACAGATCCTCTCCAAGTTACCCGATAAGTGCGGTCATTGAGGTAGGATGAGTGCAGGGAGAGAGCAGAGCCTGAGACACCCAGGTCCTGAAGGGAGGAGATAAGGATCTGGTGGTTCACTGTGTCAAATGCAGCAGAAAGGTCTAGAAAGATAAGGAGAGAGGAGAGAGAGGCTGCTCAAGCCATGTAAAGTTGCTCAGAGACAGCAAGGAGGGCAGTCTCAGTTGAGTGGCCTGCCTTGAAACCAGACTGGTGAGGGTCAAGAAGGTTATTGTGGTTAAGATAGGAGGAGAGTTGATTAAAGATAGCACACTCAACAGTTTTTGAAACAAAGGGAAGAAGAGAGACAGGTCTGTAGTTATTTACTTCAGACGGGTCGAGGGTGGGTTTGTTCAGGAGAGGATTTACTCTTGCCTCCTTCAGAGAGTTAGGGAAACAGCCAGTTGACAGGGAAGTGTTGATAAGATGGGTGAGAAAAGGAAGAAGGTCAGGAGCAATAGACTGAAGAATGTGAGATTGGATGGGGTCAAGGGGGCAGGTGGTCGGGCGGGTGGAGGTTACCAAGGTACGAACTTGATTGGGAGACGGGGGTGAAAGAGGAGAGAGAATGGGATGAAGATGAAGTTGATGGAAATGTAGTTGGAGGATTAAAAAATGAGGAGCGTATATGTCATCTATCTTTTTTGTAAAGTAGTTGACAAAGTGGCTTGGTAGAAGGGAGGAAGGGGGACTGGGGGGGGGGTCAAGGAGGTTGGAAAAGATGGAGAAGAGTTTTTTGGGGTTAGAAAATGAGGATTGAATTGTAGTTTGGTAAAAAAGTGCTTTTGGCTGTGGAAATAGAGGCAGAGAAAGAAGAGAGAAGAGACTGATAAGTGAGCAGGTCGTCCGGGTGTTTGGATTTCCACCATTTCCTTTCTGCCGCTCGCATAGTGGCTCTGTCGGCACGCACTGAGTCAGACAACCACGGAACTGGGGAGGACTTGCGGACCTGTCGTGACGTAAGAGGACAGAGAGAGTCAAGAGAGGAGGACAAAGTAGACAGGAGAATGTCTGTGGCAGAGTTAGGTTGCATGAGTGAGAAAGAGTCAGTGGAAGGGAGGGCAGATCAAACAGAGGAGGTGCTGGAGAGGTGGGAGAGAGGGAACGAATGTTGCAACGGACAGGTACAGAGTCTGTTGGTGTGGTAGGGTTGCCAGTTTGAGATAGTGAGTAAGAGATAAAGAAGTGGTTAGAGATCATTATGTAGATCATTATTGCAATAACATCGAGAACTTCCATGTAGGGTTGGCCGATATATCGTAGCTTGTTCCACGTGACAAGTATTAAATTACTATATTGCGACCATCGAGGACAAATTGTTGCGTGAATGTTTTAAGCAGCATGAAATTCTCTTTGAGTTTAGCTTCTCTCTTCTCATGCCCCTCTCACAGCAGAGGGCTCACTCCCCTGCCCATCCAGAAAACTCTCCTGTGCAAATGCGTATTTTTGTATCAAGAGAGGAGGGAAGAGAGCATGGAGAGAGCGAAAGTGAAGAGCCAAACGAGTTAACGAGAGTTCAGAGACGGTTATTGACAGTTTGTTCATATTCTTCGTGAATGCTGAACCGAACGAATCAGTTTACAAATGTTGAATGTGAACGTGACCAGCGTTCTCTCCAGCGAGAGTGAAAGCTTGTGGAAAATGTGGAAAATACAGAGTTTCCTCTCTGGTCCTCAGCTGCTCAATGATCAGAAGGTTGGTTTGTACTGTGCTGGAGTTTCTCCATGTGCTCAGCAAAGCACAAGATACTACACTTTTGGTACTCTGTCTGCAGCCTGGTTAGTGCCGTTAGCTCTTTCATCTTATTGAGGAGGGATCTCACATTTCCCATAATAACATAAGGTTTACATGGTTTATACCAGACCACCTTTTCTTCTCCCGGCACTCATTTGCAGCACTGCTTCCCCTCTTCCTTCTACTTATGTTGGTGGGGTTCTCCAGTCTTTCTTCAGGGAGTATCTTCATGAGCCCTTGTCTCATAAGCGCTATGAGACAAATTGTGATTTGTGAATATGGGCTGTACAAATAATATTTGATTGATTGATGATGTTGCAGAGTGCTAACAGCTGTTGCTGTTAGCACTAAATCTAAATCTCAATCTAAACAATTGAGTCATGGTCTTATTTAATTTCCCCTTCGGGGATCAATAAAATACTCAATCAATCGCGGAATGGAAAATTTATAGTTAAAATTTTTAATAACTAGCCTCAGCAGTTGTACATCCATAGTAAACACAGTGTAATGATCCTTGGGTAAAAAAATGTACAAAAATAAATGAACAAAACATACACTAAAACACAGAAAGGAGGTTGGAGCTGCTACAACTACCTGCCATACGTGCAGAGCCATTTTTGAAAACACATTAAGTTTGAATAAATAGCATGCGTTTTTGCATGGCAGGTTTATCTTAAGCTCCTTTCATTTTGCGTATCTAATGACAATTAAACATGGTGGCCTGATGTTTGAATAAGCGACCTGCTCACTTTAACATTCAAGTCTGAATAGCAATCTAGTAGGTTGAATTTAGTAACATTTCTTTATCACTTTGAACATAGAACTAATCTGAACTGTGTTGTCAGCCAGACGTTTTAAAAGGAAATAATAATATTATGATAATATATATGATAACTTTTATATTTTTTCTTCTTCACATTTATTTCATTGTTTTGATTACATTTTTCAACGTCTTATTTCATTTTGGTTGGTGTTGTAGTTTTGATGAATGAGTTATGCATTGTTTCTACCTGCAACTAAAGAATCAGATGTGATGTAATCACATCATCTGTTCAATGTGTAAAGTTGTGTTTTACAATAAGTGAGGGCATGTAACAGCTGTTGCTACAATGCTACATGAAGAAAATATAAGTAATTGAGTATATTTAAAGAAATTAACAATAAGTCAAAGAGGCTAAAATGTTTTTTTCTATCTTTCTGTCAGCCAACACATACTTCTTCATGGTGCAGGCTCAGGGCATCATGTTGAGGGACAATGTAAGGACCATTGGCCAGATGATTCGATTGTACACCAATAAGAACAGTACAGTCAATGGGACAGGTAAGTGATAATCATATTCATGTTTACTGTATGTTCTATTGCCTGACCTCTTTCCTGGCTAAATCCAGATGCTCTACTTTTAAAAAGTGACAGTTAGAGTGTAGTATGCCGACATAGTACTGTCTACAGCTTCTTGAATGATTCCTGCTACCCGCTCTGCCTACATGTAACATTATGCATTGTACATGAGATTAACAGACATCACTCAAACCCAGGTTGGCAAGAGGCCATCCAAAGTATGCCAATGCATGTGCAGTTGGAAAGTATTAAAAGTCTCACATGCTGTATTTCACTGCTGGCATCACATGCACTAACACTGTGTTGTCATTGGTTGATAGAGAAAGTTTTAGTTGTGATGTAGCTAAAGTCCCTAATTAAAATGCTGCAGAATTGTAGTCCATTAGAAATCAGATCATAGTGGATGCCAGGGGTGGGGTTGAGTATTTGTGAGCCCATCCCTGGGACACGCACAGATCAACACAGTTCCCCTCCGGTATACAGTTTGTTAGAGTTATGATTGCCTAATGAGAACTGTATGTTCTAGTCACGATACGGCAAAATAATACACAATGTTCAGCAAACCTATGACAGAACTTGCAAACTGGCCCCATGTCCAAAATTTATTTTAAACTTTTGTTTTCCAATTTTCCGGTGTTAGAGGCATGATGTGTAACACCACCGCATTGGCATCTTTGTTGTCATGCTTTCAGGCTCTCCCTTCTACACAGGTTATTGTGAAGCAGGTCACCTGGCCTGCTTCAATGTCAGCCTGTGGTCTACATTGGGAGTGGGATCCATCTGATCCATTGAAGGCCCCTCCATGTGGATCTGCATCAAGTCATCAGTCATGGACAATGGCAGTTCTTTTCTCTTTTAAATCTTCAAAGGGACAGTTCACAAATTACTAGTCTGTGCTTGATGAGTCAATGTACTTGTGAGTGCAAGAGAGATCAAACAGCGCTCTACACAGCTCTACAATAAGCCAGTGGTTCAGAACTAAAGGTATTTTATGTCATGATGAGAGTAAAATAATGCGAAACACACCGACTGGAATTGCATTTCATCACCTTGCTTCTGAGCAAACAAATTCAGAATCTTCTTAAGCAGGCCACCTGGATTTGGCATTGCATTGTTTGCCTTCAGTTCCCCTTTTTTTTTTTTTTTTTTTTTTTTACTCGTAGGTAGCGAAGGGAGGGATCACATTGTTCTTCTCTAATGGGATGGTAAGGTAGACAGCCCCTGAAACGGTTCACAAAGAGCGTGGCAAAATGTACAGAAAAATGTACTCCCCATTTCTATCTTGATCAAAACAGTGGATTAATAATGAATAATTGATACTTGTTTCGATTTGCCACTACTGGTAGGTTTTCCAAACTGGATGCAGGACATCGTAAACTACACACACCACCATAGATTTCATGTGTGAGTATTGCAAGTTCCAACAATTTTCTATCACAATACACTTTTTCTCCCCCTCTCTCTCACTCATGCACTCAAGGAATATTCACTGGAAGTAAAAATCCATCCATGCATTTTGCTTGTATGCATGCATGCGCTCACTAACACACACACACACACACAAACAAACACACACACACACACACACACACACACACACACACACACACACACACACACACACACACACACACACACACACACACACACACAAACACACACACACACACAGTAACACACACAGTAACACACTAACATTTTCTCACAAGACAGGTATACTAATTGCAATTAAAAACCTATGTGGTTTACACTGGGTTAGGATTATTTTGCACCCTGACTCAGTTATACAATCACACCTATCTGTCCTTAGTGGTCTTCAAGAACCCTGAAAGAAAACATGAATAATTTTTTTTTTTTTAAATGATCAAAAACCAATGGACACTTAAGTTTCAAATACTATTTAGAACTTAAAAATGTTCCACTGAAATTAATTTTGTTAAAAATATATACAAATTTCTTACTAAGGGAATGTGAATGCCTTCCATTCTCCAAGAACTGCACATACACAATTTGACATTCATGTATGAGATATCATTGTCTGCGTTAAACAAAATGGCACTCTCAGAAGGGTAAAATATTTATCAGTTTTACAGTTTGTCAAATAATTTTTGCTAACCATTTGTCATGGTCTTATGTTGTCATTATTTCTTGTCCAGTTTTATAATGTACAGTGATGAGCTGTCTACTGTGTTGAGCCTTGAGCATCAATACATTCACAATACATTTGGCAATCAGAATTTTTTTTATATTCATACTAAAATATTGATATTAAGTAAAAATTGATTATAAAACTACCACGGGGCAAAATCCTTCAAACAGTGAAAATATAGCAAATTCACTGATTTAGTCTCATGGAAACAAACTATAGATGTGTATATTGTAGGCACCTTGCTTGAGTTACTACAAATTTCCTTTGATAATCAACTCAGCGATATTGTGATGTGTGTATATGATAACTGTATACCCCATTGTTATTGTTAATAATGTTGGTGAGCAAAATCAACAAATCATCTACATATTGTATCAATTTACTGTTCTTTTTCCAGAATATGGTTAATACATGTGGGCTATGTTTGAACCCCTGAAGCATTCTAGTGCAGCAATATTGCTTACCTCTATATGTGAATGTAAATAAATGTCTTAATTCTTCAGCTAGTGGAATACTTAAGGAAGCTGAACACAAGTAAATTACCCTAAAAAACTTCACTTCAAGTGGCACATTAGTGAGAAGTGTGTGAGGATTTGGCACCATAGACGACCAGTCTTAGACCACGTCATTTACTGCGCATAGGTCATGTACTAGCCCAGGGGTCGCTAACAGGCGGACCGCGGTCCGAGTCCGGACCCAGAAGCCGTCCCGTACGGACCCGGACCTACAGCCAAAACAGAAGGTTATGATTTAAAACCTGACGGGGCACTTCTATTTGTAACCGGAGCAGCTTTTGTAGTCTTTACGGTAGTGGTTTAGCGGATGAGGAAACACACAGACCAATTGCATTTGAGTTAAGCCATCCCACATGATACTACTCAGCCAATCAAGTCTGTGCATTTCAGGCGGTTAACATTGCGACTCTACAATGCAGACAGATGAGAGAGTTAGAGGCAAGTTACACATGAAAAGACAGTAGAAAGAAAAAGAAAGATAGCGATACAGGTAGAGAAAAAAAAGGGAGAGAAACAGAGGAGTGAGACGGAGAAAGTTGAGAAACAGAGGAGTGAGACGGAGAAAGGGAGAGAAACAGGAGTGAAAAAGGGAGAGGTACAGATGAAAAAAGTGGGGGAGTCGGATATAAGAGGGGAAGAAAGTGATTCTAAAACTGTTCAATTGTTAAGACTTGTTGAGATTTATTATCTGTGAAATTGGTTGAGACTTTTGAGTCAAGATCTGAAAAAATTATAGCTTTTGCTCCCTTTTTATTTTGTTTTTCTGAAGTTAAGCCCTTTATTTGAACATGCACAATTTTATTTATTTTCTCTTATTTTGAAATGCAGCCCTACTTTTATTTAGTTAATGAGAGAACATTATACATATCTGCAATCATACATATATGTTCAGTTCTATATTACGTGACAATAAATATTATCAAAAAGTTTTTGAATCGTACTGAATTCATTTGATTTGACAGTCAGGTATTTAGTACATGCAGATGTTGATACAACTACTAGGCTACTTAAATATATATCACACTAAATAGTTAGACATTATGATCTTCCGGACCTTTGCTTCAAGAAATTTACTCTAACTGGACCTCTTTAAATTTTAGTTGAATACCCCTGTACTAGCCGATATTTGTATCCTTCTGCTTTCAATACTGGGTGTTACAGTGGCTGTGTGTCTCAACCAGCACTCCTGCATTCAACAATCCTTCAATTGTTTTACTTATCCATCATCTTACTTCATCAACCCTACAAAACATTTTTGCTTTCTTCAACTTGAGTCATTTGAAGTGTTTTATGTGAAGCAAGTGTAACTTATTGTGGTTTTGCAACCATGGGTGTCCTACAGACAATTTTGATCATGTACTCATCCAGTGACCAGAAAATCAAGTTGTCTGCCATTCAGTTTTCACTGTGATTCTCATCATTGGCCCAAGGTCTTTTGATTCAAAGTTTTCACTTACCAGTAAAGTTATATGTTGCATAGATTCAGGCATTCTGAGATGAAGGGATTTGGGTCAATGTTCAGTCCAACCCCTCGTATTATGTATTGTGTTACAATCTCAACATTCAGGTCTTTTGTTGACTCATGCCATTTTTCTTAAAAAAGTAACTGTACGATTGGTCATAATACATTTTACAATGATAGTCAGTGTGTATGATTTCTTAGTTTTTTTAACCTGTGAGAGGATAAACATTTCACACTTCTGAAATCCTGATCACTGCTTTGGTTATTTCACCGTGGAAGTATACATTTGTTCTTGCCTGTCAGTATATACTTCTTGTGGTAAACACCAAATTTTCACTTCTCTCACATCTCTCTCTAACAAATTAACAGGTGTTTGATTGGACACCAAAATTGGCAGCATGACTGTACTATTTTCGGTGGTTAGTCGAACTGGAGGTGTCAATGGAATTATCTGCATTCGTCCAGAGAATCCTACTGTCTTGACAAGTTTTCAAGACATGGGGAGATTTGGACATACAAATGTGTAAAGAGCGGGGGTGGTGGGTTTGGAGGCTGGACTGGTACCGGCTGGGTGGGGCTGAGAGACGAGTGCGACCCGAATGACTCATACGGGGGAGGAAGTACGAAAGGAGACGTTTCAATAACATATTTCTTTGAATGGACTGAGTGAAAAAGTCCACGGAGTGAACGTTTTCATACTTTGAGGGCCCTACTGACCCCCTTCAAGTAATTACGGATAGTAGAAGCCCAGAAAATGAATTTTACACAATATGGGCCTCTCTTGCACCTCCAATCTGTGCTTATACTTTCCATCATTTCTCTATAGCATGTACCACATGATCACAGAATTCTCTGGGAGACTGCTTTCAGCTTCCTCCTCAGTTTTTCTTGTTTCCACCTCTTCAGTTGCTAATGTATGTTGCTGGATTCTCAGTATCAGCCCCCCTTTAATGCTTTTGTGTCGATTTTGATATCCCTTCCGCAATGCCATCCTTAAACTGGTTTGACATTGATTAAATTCAGTTGCATCTGCTAAGGGACCTGTCATTCAGGCATTTCAATCTATGCGCAGGATATTCTCCACAGTTGTAATCCCCAATATTTGGGCCCACAAGGCTTTAATGTTACCCATGGCTAATATTTTGCCTATTGTCTCTTCTTAGATTTCAGCTAGTCTGGTGGTCAGCCCCTCAAGATCGAGTGTTTGCCAAGGTATATATTGTGCTGGTTTACCCTTTTGTGGCAGCTGTGGCTAAGGGGTAGAGCGGTCGTCAGGTCGGACAGTTCGATCCCCAGTCTTCCCCATCTGCATGTTGAAGTGTCCTTGGGCAAGATGCCGAATTGCCCCTTATAGAATAGAAAAGATAATAGATGCACTGTATGAATGTGTATGTGAATGGGTGAATGTAAACCTGTAAAGCGCTTTGAGTGGTCATCAAGACTAGAAAAGCACTATATTAATACAAACCATTTATCAGTATTGGATATTGGCCAGGATCAGTATGTGTGTGGGTCTTATTGCAGGTTCTTATTTTTGTCTGATCAGCTCCCTCTCTGTTCCTTTCATCTGTGTTCGCCACCATTGCTAGACTTCCTTCCAAAACTCTCCTCTGTTCTAGTCCCTGTTGCTCTCCAACATGGCCTATCTGTTCCTCGGTTCTTATTTATTTCCTGCACTCTGAGCCTACCTCCACTACTCTCTGTCTTTGCTTCATTTCCTGCTCTGCTCTCAAAAAATGTATTATATACTTGATCTATCTCTTCCTCAATTTTCTGAATCCTAGTCTGATCTATTTCTCGTTCTGTGTCTGTCTGTTCGAGGTTTTGCCAGTTTGATTCCCCTCCTTGTTAACCCCTGAGAGCTTGGTTTCTTTCAGCATAGCAATCTAGTATTTTCAAGTTTTCCTTTTTTTTTTTCAACCCTACGATATTTTTTAATGTTTTCCTTGTTAGATAAAACTGGCAAGGTTTGAAAACTCAGCTGTTTATGTGTATGTTTCCCTTCTGTTTTTGCTCTTGAAATTGTCCCAAATCTCTTTAATATTTATTCTACACTTGATACCTTCTTCTTTGAATAGTTTTAACAGTTTGGCTTATGAAGTTAATGTACTAACATGATTCTTGCTGTTCAGGGTTTGTACCCCCATAGTTGAATGCATTTATTGTAGCATTCTGGAGCAGCTTTTATTTGAAAGTGCTTTTATTTTGAAATGCATACAGAAAGTGTTGCAACCATTTGTTTGTGACATAAAGTCAACAGATAAACATTTAAACTCAGATGAAAGATAATCTTTCTCTGTTTATTCTGCTGTGAACCACAACTGTCTATGTCAGTAACATAATCCAACTTGTATTGAAGGAAATGCAGTAAATAAACCTGCAGTTCCGCCACCAGTAGAGGACACACGGCACATGTGAACAATAGACAACAGACACACAGCTGATCTGCAACCGCAGCCAGTGAGTCCAGAGTGTTCAGGGATCGACACTGAAGACTGTCGAAATGGACCAGTCGATCGCATTTGACGGGTTGGCGACCACTGCCCTAGTGTATAGCACGAAGGAGTGCATTTCCCACTTGTTCTCAATGGCCCATAAAGTCCACCCTCTGCGAACAGATTGCATCCTCCAACTTTCCTCTCATCTCAGCATTAAGAGCTGAAATGGATTTGTCTGCTCCAGAACCAACTTGTAAGCACGCAAAACTAAATTTTACCACATCATAATTCTGACTTTCATTGGCTAAGCTCGAACAAACCTTCTGTGCCTTCCCTACTATATTAAGTAAACACCACCTTAACGGAACACCTCAATGTTGTTGCAATAAAGCATTGAAGTACAAGTTAACCTCACTTTCTTTAAAGGATGGCACTAATGCCTGGGCCACAAAGGCTGCATGAGTGGCGCACGCCTTGCTGCTCTTCTACAGAGTCAGTCTTACCTATTTTCTGTGTGTAGCGTGTGGTTGAAAACAAAATATGAAGTGAAAAGGGTGTTGCACCAAAGTTTCATTGTCAATATCTATCAAAATGTCACCCACATACAGTAAATACAACACATACATACGGCAACACTTCCTGTACCCGTTTTAGTTCAGTAAAAGAACCCTGGCTTTTCTGTGGACTTAATGCATTAATTTGCTATAACAACATTTTTATTGTATTGTTTTAGGACCAGAAAATGCATAACATCATACTAGTGTCCTGACATTAAGTTGAGTACAAAGGCTTCTTTTAATTGAGGAAATACAATAGTCATACAATAAACCCAAGCAGGAGGTCTGCATGCTCCTTGTGTGAACAACAGATGCCCCCGATAGCAGATTAGCAACCCAGCCATCACGCCCTGCCAGTGTGCCCCAGTTGCAGGGCAATATGCCTACTCACATCTGTGCACAGGGAGTGGTGTGGAGATGCATACTCACAGGGGTGGACGTAGGCTGAGTTTTAGTTTCGAGTACCACCTCGGTCAGGTGCAGAGCCAGCTTGAGATCTTCTGTGTCCACCCTAGCCTGTAACAATAGGATCCTCCACAGCTGAAAGCGCCTCAGGCCAAGCCCATGAATCCAGCCCTTGGGAGGAGACCCAGTGATGCAGCCAAAGATCCCCACCTGTAGATAATGCATCAACTCATACAAGAACACGATCATACACAAACACACAGGAACCAACTTGGACAGGGCCGTAACACCTGCCAATTCTTCCATCCGCTCACACAATTTATCACTTTTCTAATATACTTATAATGTTGTCACAGATTCTGTTTCCGCTGCTTTTGTTGTTCATTCAAGTTCTTTTTAAATGTATTAGAGATTTAATGATATCAAAACTTGGATACTGGCCAACTGTACTTTAATACTCCCTGAGCATCGCAGCAAATTTCTGACTACTGATCTTTTGTATTATAGTGTTTTAACTTAAGAGTTTATTTTTTTCCTTTTCTGTAGACTATCCTGATGGCAGTAACTCCAGTGAATACCTGGTCCAGCCAACTACATATCTTCCCGAGAACTTCACCTATGCCCAGAACCTTCCCTGTCCTGAGCGATTGCCTTCTATGAGTGAGTAGACTGGTACCCAGCACCAGAAGAGTGTTGTTTCAGGAGGTCAATGAATTCATTAATTCAAGTTTTTTATTTAAAATGACCATTACTGCTCTCTCTGCTTTGCTGCCTCATTGTTTAGTTTGGAAAAAATAAAAAGCTTTTAGAAAACAGGTGCTCTTATCTCAGAAAATATGCTAATCCTTTTTGGTGACATTACTTGTTCCAATCATAATAATATTAATAATACCAGCTCTCCATCCACCAGATAATATGGTTGGCCAGTGGAAATTTGAAGTGCTGCAATCTTTTAACAATACCACCTATTAATGCTTGATAAATAATAATAATTTATGTGGTTTATATTATCTTATTGATACATTTATAGAGGCAGGTAAAGCCACAGAATTCTTGTGTTTTCCTGTAGTGATTTGTTTTGTATTTGTTTTTTGTTTATTGATGCTCATGTATCTGTGGAACCTTGCACCAAAAACTCTTCACAGAGGGCCTAATGGAAGTGAACATGACAGAGATCCCTATGGAGGATTTAGAACTAAAGTTCTCCATGTTTTTTGACATTGAATTCGGAGGCCGTTGGAAACCAAAGGACTGCAGACCTCACTGGAAGGTTGGTTTATAGATTTGTACAGATAACACTGTTTTTAATTTAAGCCTTACCAAAATGCTTCATAGCTTTGGCCATTGCCATTGTAAGAATGTCCAAATCTGTTTTTAATTGCTGTTTTTTTTGTTTTATTATGATTATTATACATGCATTACCACAGAAATACCAAAAATATATTAATGAAGAAATCCAACATATTTCATTATTAAGTTACAGCAATTTACAGCACTTGCATGATGTGAAAAAGTCAAGCACCTGTAATAACGGTATAATTGTATACAGCCCACTTTGAAACCAGCTGGCGAGAGTGGGTGGTTCACACCTCCGAATGTTGGTGGTTTGATCCCTCGCTCCTCCATTCCATGTCATATTGTTGTTAAACAAGATACTGAATCCCTAATTGTACCTAATTGAACTATCAGTGTCTGAGTATATACATGAATCTGTGTGCAAGTGGGTGATTTGTAAGTACGCTCCATTTACATTATACAAAATGCATTTATATTATAAGTATATATTGATTTGTACTTGCATATTTGTGTTGTAGGTAGCAATCCTAATTCCATTTAGAAACCGCCATGAACATCTCCCCATCCTCTTCCACCACCTCATCCCAATGCTGCAGAGACAGCGGCTGCAGTTTGCCTTCTACGTCATTGAACAGGTGCAGTGTATTGATGTCTGTGTGTACTACAGGGCATTTTTTTTTTTAACTTCGTCTAGTGTGCACTAGGCATAAAAGTCTGATATTCAGCTGAATGAAAACGTTTTAAGCTCATGCTGTATACATTATTTCTAAACTAAAAAATGCATTTGATGCACTGAAGGCAGTTGTTGATATTGAACCAGGTTTCACAGTATTTACTTTCATTATAAATGGCAAATATAAATGGTATATTATATGTTCTATGTTTTCACATATTTATGTGTTTAGAGTGGGAGCCAACCCTTTAACAGAGCCATGCTCTTTAACGTGGGATTCCTAGAGGCCATGAAGGACATGGACTGGGACTGCTTTATCTTTCATGATGTTGACCACATCCCTGTGAATGATCGAAACTACTACGGCTGTGGTCAGATGCCACGCCACTTTGCCGCCAAGCTGGACAAATACTTGTACATGTGAGTGCATTTTATATACATATATATATATATATGTATATATATATATATTACTTCACACATCAGTGGGATCCTAACCTCCACTCTGGGATATTATTTGGAAATTGTAGTTTGAAAGTGAATAGTTTTGCTCTGTTCACCTGATGGCACATTCATGTTCACTGCAGACATTTTACGCACGCACACACACACACACACACACACACACACACACACATACATACAAACACACACTATCAAAACTAAAGTCGGACTTGATGATACACGCACAGTGTTAGAAGATATTATTCAAAATGATTAATGACGCAACTCCGCTGATTAATGGTATATGAATACAATAGAAGGGACAGTTATGTTGCACGAGCACAAATAACGCAGTTGGTTTTAATGTTAATGATGAAGTGGATAAATAATCTGGCTTCAGTTCACCACCTCACGTCTGCATCGCCATTTTCCCTTCGCCAAAAGTGTCACAGTTAACATACAAGTGCGCACATTCTCCTATGAAGTTTGTTTTTCTAGATCATAACGTTTGCGTGAAAAGTGACCTACCCATCTTTCAGATTGTGTGCATACGCAATGGTTATAAATGAGGTTATAAGTGATGACTGATGACTGAGGCCCAAGACCAGTCAGGGTGATCTACCTCCTGCTGTGAGACTCGAAGCAATAGCTTACTTGCTCTGGACTGTTACTTACTGCTGCTTATTGTAATGGACTGATTCAACCTGTTTATAATAATTCTTTCCCAGATGTAAAAATGTTTCCAGTCTTCAAATATGGAGAGTTAATCTCGCTCAGAGGCCTGAGTGGAGAGCACTATACATACCACCGTTAACTAAGAGGGCTGGGGATTTATGGTGTTGTGGTTGTTAATGCTTTTCTTTCTGTGATCAGTCCCAATGTTCAAGATGCTTGTCCTTTCCTTACACAGAGAAACTATTTTTTTTTTCATTCGACAAATGTGGAAGACTTTAAGGATGTAGTGCCTCAGTGTTGTGTTCTCTGGAGAATGATGAGTTGGTTTCTGGTCATATTGTTAAATATAGCTTCATTCAATTTATTTTATGTACAAGTTTTGTTTGTTTTTGAGCAAATAAAAGTGGTTTGACAATATAAAAAATCTAATCTCTCTCTCTCAGAGGGGCAGTAAATTACTGACAGAGCCGAAAAAACTTAAATATAAAAATACATTTTTTAGATACCAAACATATAAGCAGATTTCTTGTCACTATAACTGAATTATTTAAACAGCATTTGTATAGGAACTATTCTTTCCCAAGCTTTTTAATCCTTGTAAACAGTTGATCCCTATATCTGTGATCACTATAAGCTGTTTCCATTGATTATCATAAAAAAAAAAAAGATTGCTGTCGATATTTTGACATGTGGTATTTACCTCATGTTTATTGTTGTTTCCAGTCTTCCATACAGAGAATTCTTTGGCGGTGTGAGTGGACTCACTGTGGACCAGTTCCGCAAGATTAATGGCTTTCCCAATGCCTTCTGGGGCTGGGGAGGAGAAGATGATGACTTGTGGAACAGGTTAGTGTCCAAAAAGGGGATGTATAGTGGATACCTTCACTTAGTTACACAGTTGATTGTATTTTTGTTTGGGAAGCCATTGAGGAGGAAGAGAATTTCACCACAAAAACAGTTGATGGCAACCGCAGCTTTATTTCTGCACTTTCTGCACCGTCTGCTACAAGTATAACACACCCCAATCCAATCAGGTTCGGCTACATTGACATGTCTTCAAATTTCCAACTTTAGTCTGACAATGTTGTTGGAGTTTAATAATGAGGTGATAATGATGAAGTCAGTGGAGAAAAAACACAACAAAATGTTTGCTACAGTATACAGGCAGCCCTTTGTAGATTTGTGTAGGAGCCTAAAGGGTTCAAGTTTTTTCAACACCGCATTTTCTAGTTTTTCTGATTGCAATAAAACAGCACACCACTACACAGGCTGACACAAGTTTTAATTATTTTCATAGTTTTAGACCTACATTAGTCTCTTTTAAAGCAACAGTAGAGAAAAGGTGCAGGAGGGTACCCTCTGCTGGAAGGTCTGGTAAGTAATTTGAGAGGGCCTTATATATAGTCCAGACCACAAGGATTTCAGTAATTAGTCATTTATTGTTCTTGAGGGTTCAAGGATAAGAATAACATATAATATACACGTATGTATATATTAAATTAGTGTTACATAGAGGGGGGCCTGGTTTTCAAAACAGTACGGAGTAGGGCAGGGCAACTAATTGAATTTCCATTACGATTATGGCTTACAACAATTATGAAAACAAAGTTATTGACATAAACCAAATTATTATCCCACGTTTTCTTTTGCTATGAGGGTCTCCTTTTTTCTTGCCTTATGACGCTCTGGCCACACTGCCTGCGTGAGCAGCGTGTCGCTGCGCCACGGTTGTGCTGTGTGTTGGTTGCAGTTTCTGTTATAACTACTGTATTTCCTTGAATAAAAGTCGGGCTATGTATTCAACTGAATACCAGGAGATTTTAGTGTCCTGCCGGTGCAAAATATTGCCACTACGGCTTAAGGATTGCAGCAGGCACACATAATATGCCCAGTATCCTTGTACCGTGCTGTATACCCATGCCACATTTCCTCCCTCCTCAATTCCCCTGCAGGACATCACAATTAAACTAACAATAACGATCCAGAGTTATGATCCGACATCATCGATAAATAACAAAATGCATGTGCTTGTCAGTTTGTGTGAAGTGCGACAGAGACCAGCAGACAAGTTCTTCCCTGATCCCTCAGGCAGTATAGTATAGTATCTGTTATGTATTTTTCTTTAAACATGCGTGATGTTTTCATATTCAGTGAGTTATCATAATAAATAATCATGATTACAATATTTCCCAAAACTAGAAAATTCCTCCCGTGAAATTTTAAACGTGTGCCTAGTGCTTTCTGCCGGGTCCAGAGACTCAGTTTGAGAGAGAAAGAGAGAGGACTTGGTATGTTTCTTTTTAAAAGCAGTAAATAAATTAGCAATTTACAACTCTTACCTAGAGTTGGTTTTCAACCCAAAACTACTTTATCACTGTACATGTGATCTACTAACTGTGCGAAACACACATTTTTGATTAATAGTTATGAAATTTGTAGTTTTAAAGAGTCCCAGTCTGACCTCCCTCCTGCTCTGCTCACTGATTAATGGCACCTGTGTCTCTCCCACTGGGAAGAGACAGAAGTAAAATGCAAAATAAAAGTTCTGCCCACACTTGGTATTGAAATCACCACCACTTAGTTACTGTTCAAGAGTCTACCCACTCTATAAACTATGGTAAAGGTCTCTAACTATCTGGGGTCTTTATATTTATAAAATTCTGCCTCCTTTCGGGTTTCCTGGTAACATTCTGTAACTATCTTGGGGGGGGTGTGACGTTGCCATGGAAACTCACTGATTGCTCGCACCTGTGGTCCCCCACTGGGAAAGAGACAGGTCTAAGCTCTGAGCGCAGCCCTTGAACAATTTAATCTTATTCAAAAACTACAAGTCATATCGGTGAAATAAAAACACAGCGAGAGTCCCAATACTTTGCAGAACACACAGATATATTTGGTTAGAATTAAAAAATTTGACCGTTAGAGAAGTGTGACTTTGGGTCTCCTTCCAGAAAGTTCCTCTTCAAGTTAACATTAGACAAAATGGAGAAGGTCTTGGAAACTTTAAAGTAAAAAAAATAGTTACAGCCCAAACTTTCAGTCTGATTGATTCCACACTGACATTTCTCATTTTTCCTTCATTTTGAGCTAAAAATCATGTATGATAACCTCCATTTGTGGCTTTGAGAGCAGTTTAAGCACAAAAAAAGTAGATGAAATTCCGTCCTGCTCCACTGTCACTCTTTTGAGGGAGAGACCTTAAGTCCCATTCATCCGATTTTTGAGAATAATTTCACACATGTAGGTGAAACAACGGGGGGGCTCCTTTATTTAAATATTCTCACCCTTCAGTCATTTGGCCACACCCATGCTCAACAGCCATATTAGAAATGAAGTTGGGCCAATCTTGATCAATTTGCAAAGTTTAATAAATTTTCCAGGACCTAGCCATTAAAAAAAATCCTTAGAGTAATTAGGGGGCACTTTTTTATTGAGATGGGCTGTTCTTCTTTAAACCCATGTCCTACGGGGAATTTGCTTAATTTGAAAGCCTAACATTTTGTGTTAACAAGCATCCTCCTTTTTTATTCCTCTAAGTCACCGGCCTCCCAAACCCAATTGCAATTTTCTCTTGGAATACTCTGCATTATTGGTGATTTTAATATTGTTGTACAAGTGATACTCTGGCAGGGGAATTTCTTTACCCCTTAGAATCACTTATTTTTGTTTTACACCCCACTGTTATGTTTAATTTATATTCTCCCTCACCGCCTGAAATTAAACTGGCCCCCATTAGCTTTCACATTATTAATTCAACAACAGCTGGCAAATTTTCATATGCATTCTTATCCCTCTCTTCGGCCCTGCCCCACATATAGTACCTGACACTGAACATCTGGTGAACTCCTTTAACCCTTGTGTTGTCCCTGCTTCCCCAGGCTGTTGGCCCCCCTCACATAGCCCACCCCATATTAGGACGCACACGTAGGGCAATAGACAAGTGAGCAGCCCTTGCAGATGTATTTGTTACACCCGCGGCACGCGGTGTGAGTTTTACAGTCCTTCTTCCTGGGGCATATCTGACACCTCTTTCCTCTTACTCGCCACGAGCAGGGCTGCTGCTAGGGCTATGGAGGAGGCCGGACTCTCGGGTCGAATTTCGTAGTCTTCGTGGTCAAGAGCTCTCTGTGCGGCGGCGGCTTTTACAGCCTTCACAGCAGCGGCGGACACTTCCGTGCGGGGGGTGCGCTCCCTTCGTGTGATGAACAGAGTCACGAGAGCCTTTCCCAGCTGCTCTAGGAACACCCTCCGCTTGTTCCGCTTGCCCGGCATCCAGTCTGGGTTGATCTCTCTCCATATCACGAAGGCGTTGTAGGAAGAGACGTCGATAATGTTGTGAAAGACGACCAGGGGCCAGCGTGCAGTCATCCTCCTGCAGCTGTACATTCCGATCACCTTGTCTAGGTTGTCCATGCCACCTTTGTTGCGGTTGTAGTCCAGGACGATGACCGGTTTCCCATCCTTGCGGCCGCTGACGTCTGCCTTGGTGTGCCGTGTGCTCAGGAGCACCACATTCCTGTTTTTCTTTGGGATATAGGACACCAGAGTGGCGGTGGGCGTGAATGCTGAACTTGGATGAGAACACCTCGAACCGACCACAGTGAGCGTCCTCTCCAGGAGCTGCCGCGCGAGTTCATAGGAGGTGAAGTAATTGTCGCACATGACATTACGACCGTGCAGTCCCTCCATTACATCGAGCACTACCCGCAACCCCTGGTTCCGTTCTGGGTGTCCGCTGCTCAGCTTTCCGGTGTACACTTGCATCTTCCAAGCGTAGCTGGATTTCGCATCGCAGGCCACCGATGACTTGATCCCATATTTCGCCGGCTTGCTGGGCATGTACTGATGGAACGGACACCGGCCTAGGGAGAAAAACAGGAGAAGAGATGAGATGAGGACAAGGACTAGCAGCCGCTATCTACATAACATAACATAACATAATAATAATATAAAATGGAAAAAAAGACTAACCTCTGAACGGAACCAGTTGCTCGTCCATGGCTCGTCCATGGCCCTGGGTTGTAGAGGCGCGGTAGCCGCGCCACCCACGCATCCCAGACCTCTCACACAGCCGCCAATTTGTCCGTGGCTCGTCTCGTGCGTCTCGTCTCGCGGCCGTCAAAGCGCAGCAGTCTGGAGTACGTGTAGAATAGTTTTAGGGGCATCGTGGCACGAAATATCGCCCGGCCACTCTTAGCTAGGGTTAGGGTTGGGGGAACGTCGAGGCTAGGTCACCGGTGCGGGTCGTCGCGTGGGGCTCGGGGGGACCCCGCTTTGAGCTGCAACAGAGGAGGAGGAATAAGAGGAGGAGGAGGAGCAGTGGCCCTCTTCTTGGCCATATGCCCCTTGAGGACCATGTTATTTCCCGTTTCTTGACGGGAAGGTCTCTCTTTCCACGAGTCCGGTGGTGTTGCCATGGTCTTGTCCTTCTTCTTCTTCAAAGGATGACGAATCTGCAGAAGCATCACCCACTGGGTCGTAGTCTTCATTGCTGTCGTCGTCTTTGTAGTCACCGTCATCTTCGTCACCATCTCCGTCCTGTCTTCTTCTCGTCTGCTTTTCTATCTGCTTCTCCATCTCCTTGTCCGTCTGCTTCTCGTTCTGGCTCTTTCGCGTCGTCTTCGGGTTCAGAGGATGGTTACTGGGAGAATAGCTGTTGGAGAACCTGTTCTCTGGTGAAATGCTCCTGACGCGACATCGTGCCATGGTCTGGGAGGGGGGCACATGGAGAATGACGCGCCAGCTTCTTTGTGGGTCTAATGTACCCCCCCTAGATTACAATTGGAATCAGGTGTAGGTCTAAATGACCCCACAGAGCACCACAGCGCCGTCTCTGGGGGTCTAAATGACCCCCCAGGAGACACACACACACACACTCTGGGTCAATCCGACCCAGGAACAACACGAGGGTTAATAATCTCTGCCTGGCAGCATTGGATTCACTTGCCCCAATCGGAACCAGTGTCAAATCTGCACTGTGGTTTAGTGACATCACCCACTTTCTAAAGAGGGAGGTGCGTAAAGTGGAGCTCAAATGGAAAGCCAGCAAACTTAATGTTTATTAAGAACACATGAACGACTTCATTAAAAAATATAATGCTGCAGTGAAAGAAGCACGGGCAAACTAATTTTCCACCTTCATCTATCAGAATTTCCAAAACTCTAAAGTTTTCAAAACACTTGACCGAATTGTGGGATCCATGTGGGATCCATGACTTACCCCCATAGCCTGCCTGCCCTTGAACCCTCTTGACCAGTTTACATGCCATTCCTCAGCTCCTTTTTACCGGTGACTCCTGAACTCTGACTGATATAGTAATCGCGTGAAGCCCCTTGGATGTGGTTCCCACCAGACAACTGAAGGAGACTTTTCCTACTCTTTGTCCTTTCATTCTAGCAATTATAAATAGCTCCTTGACATCTGGCGTCTACCCTGCTAATTTCAAAGCTCTAGTTTAACTACTCCTCAAAAAACCCAACCTAGACCTCTCCACTCTCAATAATAAACCCTCTTTCAAAACTATCAGTCTTATCCAAGATCCTTGAAAAAGCTGTGTTCAAACAATTGGTACCTGACAGACAATAATTAATTTGAAACATTCCAATCGGTTTTCAGTCCCTCCACATTACAGAAACTGTTCTTTTGAAAATCTGCAATGACCTTCTTTTGCTTGAAGGTGCTGGTAAATTATCCATCCTCGTTCTTTTGGATATCAGTGCTGCTTTCAACACTGTAGACCACCCCATACTAATTTTTTTCTCAGAAATATTTTTATTAAGTTTTCACATTAAACACAAATACCCCATATCCCCTCCCAACTTCAAACCCAAGTCCCATGCCTGAGGGAATATCACATTCTTGGAAGTTGCTGGACGTCTGGTTCAGTGTCATTATAAACAGATAGAGGTCATTGCAGATAGAGGTCAACTGAGGGACAGACAATAAACAAAACAAAACCCAAAACAAACAGACATAAATGTATCTTTTCAAGTTGAAGACATGCCGTGATGTCCCTCCACCTAAGAAGTATTGCCCGCCTGGCCAGCAGGGAGGCAAAGGACAAGCCTTGGTTGGAGTCAGACGTGTGTCGACCTCTCCGGTGGTGCCGAAAAGTGCGACCAGAAGGTTAGGGTCCACATTGAGGTCAAGGATTAGGGCCAGAGTTTGAAAAATGTCCCTCCAATATTTTCCTTGACTAGGACAAGTCCAGAACATGTATAAGGGAGGCCTCACCTGTTTTACATCTTTCACAGTAAGGGTTCACATCAGGGTAGAAACAAGACAATTTGGCTTCGGACATGTTCATAAAATGATGGTGGAAGTTAACCTTGTTTAAATGAATCTGACAGAACCTAACTTAGTTCATGGGAAATCAGGGAAGAAAACAAGTTAAAGGATTCTACATGCAATCCATCGTGGTCCCGGGGATTTTCGAGATTCCAATGAAGAGATAGCTGCAGCTATTTTGTGTGATATAGGTTCATCTAGTCTAGTTTTGTTGTCAGAAGAGAGAGTGGGAATGTTCAGATGGTTTAAGAAATCCTCCATCAAATTGTTATCATTGTGGTATTCAGAGGAGTAAAGTCTGGAATAGAAATTCCTGAATGTGTTATTAATTTCGATGTGGTTCCATCCTCCCTGGCAATTTTTGTGATGAATCCTCTCAGCTGATAAGCCAACAGTTTACCCGATTTTTCACCATGGACTTAAAATAGACCTTTGATCCTCAGAAGCTGGCATTCAATTGGGTTTGTAGAAAGGAGGTCAAATTCGGTATGTAATTCCACCCGCTTTTTGTATAACTCTGGGTCTTTAGCATGAGCATATTACTGGTCTATATGAGTTTCTTATAAAAAGGCAATTGAAATTTTGAATTGCTCGATGTGTGATAGCACTTTCCTTCTCTCCTAATGGGGTGGTTAAAACCTTTGACGTTCCAGCTGAAAAAATCTAGGAGGCTAACCCTTCTCCTTAACTAAAAATGTAGATTGGTTAACAGAAGCAACAACAAAACTCCTGGCATAAGTCGTAGCATGGAAACATAAGGCAAGTATTAAATCGGGAGAGGACCAAGGCTTGTAAAGACCCCAAGGACGGCACAACCCTGAGAACACCCACCCCCCACCCTAACATCGCAACAAGACAGCTGCCAAAAAACACAGCAGCAAACTCTTTAAACTACCAATTGTATACCAAAAATAAATCTTCCTATCTCTCTACACATCATCTTCAGCTCCGTTGTTGTCATATGAAAAAAAACAAAACACCCCTGGGTTAACATTTCAGCTTTGCTGGGAACATGGTGAGGGAAAACTGTGCCATTTCACTTTTCTGTGAGTCTGAAGGAGAATATACAATACAGTTGTACACTTACAGAATACAGTTTAACTTAACACCACGCCTGTCTCTCGGATGGCGAATAGTCGGCTGTGATTAAAAAAAACAAAGTAATACTCACGTGACCGCCGCCCGTATCACAGTTAACTATTAACCGCGGCAGCAAGGCGAACCTCACTGCGTGAACACATTGTGGCAGGGCCAGGGAGATTAAGATGTGTGTGTTCCGTAGGAGAGGCAGACGATATACACTATTTACCATAGATTTAAACCCCCTCCAGGCAAAGCAAGGGTTGCAATTCTCAAGTTTATCCTCTTTAAACCATATTTGGGATAGTTTTATTTCTCTTGATGGAAGGCTAGTTTTTTGTGGGTACAATGTAATTTTTTTTTTTTTTTAGGAATAATAATTAGCTCACAGAAAGTAATGTAACTTGATACAATGAAAATCAGTTCATCTAAGTCAGTACTTGGGATGTCACTATATGAAATTTTGGTGCCATGATTATTGTCAAAGGAAATATCACGGTTTCACAGTGTGATGGAAATCTGGAAATACAAGAAGCTGGAAACACCAAAGTTATCTACGTGTATTTTAATAGGGACTTTCTGCAGAAAGGATCAACACAAAGAGTCACAAGGATCTCAGAGTGAAGATGGAGAACAGTCAAATAAAAGGATCCTATATAGGAGGACTAAGGGCTGTCCCTCAGAACCAGTTCAGACTGGTTCTGTAGGCACAGGAGAGAGGGGAATCTTAACACAGACAACTGATTTACATGTGTTTTCTAAGGAGATAAGCAGACATACATTCAGTTCTTTGGAGAGTAAATAAATGGCAAAAGGGTCTGGCAGTTTCGACCATAAAACAGCTCAGGTCATAAAGCATTTGAACAGTTTGTTTATATATGTTGATACAGGTCATAAAAGCCTTTAGACAGGTCTGCAAAAGTTACTCTTCAACTACAAACTAGTTTTCAACCACACTTAGTTAATTTTTTCCAATACAACAGTGTTCATGATTATCGATGCTATAAAAGGAATAACCCACGACAAGCACTATGTAACGAGCAATATAGCTACTGAACTAAAATATGTAGTTTTTTAGTGTAACGTTTGGCTATTTAAAAATAATTTATGCAAGCTATTTTATTTAGTTGCCTTATTGTGGAAGGTTGGTCAGTGTATTTGTGTTTCCTGTCATCATAAGCAGAGTATCTGAATGGGACATTTATTGTGAAGAGTCATAGTTAGATATTGTAGTTTTTACAATTCTTACGGTTATGAAACCGCGATTATCATAAAATCTGTTCATCCCGACATCCCAAGTAAGTACAAGCGTTTTTAAAAGCATCCCAGTTTGGGTTGTAAAATCATCCATTCAGTTCATTAATAGCTATCTCTGTCCACACAGTAATCTCCTTGCGCTCAACTTTCCTTCTTTTGAGGGCCGGTTGATACACTGGGGCTAAAAAGTCGCAGTTGCGCTCAGAAGAGCCTAGTGACACCATTGCATAAGATTTATAGGCTGCATTTGTGGTGCCATACCTGACAATAACTCCTCAATTAATTTGTCATTGTTGCTCCCTTCATCTCTATCGGATATTTTTTTATGTATAAATACTTTAAACATTCACACACCTTTCGATTATGTTACAAAGTGTTTCTTCTAATCAATGTTGAAAGTACAATTATTTTGTTGATGTATTCAGTTATACATGGTATCTACAATGCCTATAAAAAGTATTCACCCCCCTTGGATGTTTCACTCTTTTGTTGCTTTTATACATGAAATCATGGTCAATATAATTTGGCTTTTTTGACAAGAATTTGCAAAAAAAACCTCTTCAATATCAAAGTGAAAAGAGATTTTTACAAAATAATGTCAATTAATTAAAAATATATAAGGTAAAGTAAATGATTGCATAAATATTCACCCCCTTCAGGTCAGTATTTGGTAGATGCACCTTTGGCTGCAATCACAGCACTGAGTCTGTGTGAATATGTCTCAATCAGGCTGGCACATCTGGACAATGCAATTTTTCTCAATTCTTCCTTGTAAAACAGCTCAAGCTCTGTCAGGTTGCTCAGGATCGGGCGTGAACAGCTCTTTTCAAGTCCAGCCACAAATTCTCGATTGGATGGAGATCTGGGCTTTGACTTGGCCACTCCAGAACATTCACCTTGTTGTCTTTGAACCATTTCTGTGTAGCTTTTGCTGTGTGCTTGGGGTCGTTGTCTTGCTGGAAAATAAATCTTCTCCCAAGTCGTAGTTCTCTTGCAGACTGAGTCAGATTATCCTCCAGGATTTGGCGATGTTTTTCTGCATTCATGTTCCCCTCTACCTTTACAAGCCTTCCAGGGCCTGCTGCTGAGACGCATCCCCTGAGCATGATGCTGCCACCACCCACCACCATGCTTCACGGTGGAGATGGTGTGTGTGTGGTGATGTGCAGTGTTTGGTGTTCGCCAAACATAGCGTCTAGTCTGATGGCCAAAAAGTTAAATTTTTGTCTCATCATACCAAAGAACCTTCTTCCAAATGACCTTGGAGTTTCCCACATGCCTTTGGGCGAATTCCAGGCGAGATTTCATATGAGCTTTTTTCAACAGTAGCTTTCTCTTTGCCACTCTCCCATACAGCTTCGACTGGTGAAGAACCTGGGCAACAGTTGTTGTATGTACAGTCTCTCCCATCTGAGCCACTGAAGCTTTTAACTCCTTCAGAGTGGTCGTAGGTGTCCCTCACCAGTCTTCTTCTTGCCCGGTCACTCAGTTTGTGAGGATGGTGAGCTCTAGGCAGATTTAAACAAGTACCATACTCCTTCCATTTCTTAATGATGGATTTAATTCTGTGGGATGTCCAGTGAGTTGGAAATCTTTTTGTAGCCATCTCCTGACATACTTTTCAATGATCTTTTCTCTGAGTTGAAAATCTGTTTTCACTTTGACATGAAAGAAGCTTTTTTTTGCAAATTCTTGTCAAAAATTATATTGACCATGATTTCATGTATAAAAGTAACAAAAGGGTGAAACATCCAAGGGGGGTGAATACTTTTTATAGGCATTGTATTGCTGGATGTGGGTCTCTCTGAGGTTTCTACATTTTCCCCCCTGTTAATATCTTGTTTTTTGGGAGGGGCAGTGTTTCCTTACTCTTGTTGGGGGTTAAGGACAGAGGATGTCGCACCTTGTTAAGCCCTATGAGACAAATTGTGATTTGTGAATATGGGCTATATTAATAAAAACTTGATTGAAGTCCAGCATTCTGCCATGTCTTGTTAGACAGTTAACATACTGGTAAAAGTGACCAAGGGCCTTCTTAAGACTACAAGATTTAAAATCACCAAGAATAATATGCTGAGCATCAGGGAAGAAGCTTTGCAAATGGTGCACAAGTTTAAAGGGATAGTTTATTTAGTAATTTTCTACTCGCTCCTATGCCGATGGAGGGGTAGGTGAAGTGTTTGAGTCCACAAAACAATTTTGGAGTTTCAGGGGTAAACAGCGTTGCAGCTAAATCCAATACAATTGAAGTAACTAGGGACCCCTTGTTCAAGCTTAAAAATACAACAGAAAAAAAACAAAATGCCTCGCGCATACCCCCTTGGTGAGAGATCGTGTGTGTGTGTGTGTGTGTGCGTGTGTGCGTGTGTGCGTGCGTGCGTGCGTGCGTGCGTGCAAACGCGGCTCCAGAGGAGGATATCAGAGGACTATTATGCAAAAAAACATGGTGTAAAAGACGGCATTTTGAGTCAAATTTGCTTGTCGGGGCTTATGGACACTTGGATGACACCAAATGCATATAGGCCGCTTAAGTCACATTATGAGTTGCCCTGATGATATCACACAAGTTGGATCAGCCTGTAATTAAAACATTTTACTTTGATTTTTGGTGTGGTTTTGAATCTAGCCCTAAATTGGTAGATGATTTTGGTTTTCATTGACCATTGTTATGTCATTTTGATCTCAACAAATTAAACAACGTACATCATTAAAGATTTTTAACTGGAATAATTCATTCATCAAGTTCTAATGTGATTTGAGTGTTCCCTTAATTTTTTTGTGTATTTTGTCAGGTTTAAAGCAGTTTGCTGGTTGGCCTTTGGTAATGGTGGTTATAGCTTTCTCTCTGAAACTGCAAATAGAATTACCGCTCTGGGGTTGTATGCCTCCACCAACCAGTGCAGTTTCCTTGTGTATATTTCTACTTTTTGTCCTCCGACCACAAAAATCAAATCAGTTCCTCTATTAGTCCAGGTGAATTTTTATTCACTTTAAATACTTTGTGAGGCCACCTTGACCTTTGACATTTGGCTACCAAAATCAAATGAGTCAATCCTTGAGTCTGGGAGAATGTGACAGACAGACAGACAACCCAAAAACATAATGCCTCTGGCCATTGGCTGTCACCAGTGTGGACGCAAAATTACCTGCAGTATTTGAGGCCTGTCAAGTAAAGCATTTGTATACAAGAAGAACATTGTACATAAATACAATTGTGCAAAAGTGGGTTAGGGTTATTTTCTGGTTATTTGATTTATATTGCAATATATATCAATATCGGCTGATATGAAAAAGTTATCATGATAAGATTTTTTGCATATCATCCAGCCCTACATTGTAGATAAGATAAAATTATTCAATGAATGTTGTTGCCATGACAAAGATCAGCACCTGCGACATTCATGAATGGCTGTCATTCCTTGCACCTGTGATTGCAAAGTGCTGTTTGCCTGTTTATTCAAATTTGATAAATATTCACTGTGTAGCGTTTCACCAAATTTGACGCTGCTCCTCCTTAGGCCCTGAGGAATACACATGCCAAATGTCAATAGTCAATAAGATGAATGGTTCATGATATATTCGATCCATTCCACCTACATACGTACAGAGATTTCTGGAATTAGTAGATGGAAGATTGTCTTTGCTTCCTCCTCCTCTAATTAACCTTGTTTTACACCTTGTATTTACTAATGATATATTGTAACGTGTCCTTGGGTGTTACGAAAAGTGCAATGAAATAAAATGTATTATTATTATAGATGTCTATACTATATATCTATACAAGCAAGCCTCGCTGTGACCCTCAAAAGCACTTACACAATCATGATCAAGTTTGACCATATTCAGTAGCGCCACCTGCCGTTTTTTCATAATGTTCCATACAATGTGGTAGAACACACTACTGCAGACAAGTTTATCTAGCATCCATTAACCTGCCAGAGAGACACTATCTTCTAGTTAGGACTCCAAGATCACTGGGGCTGAGACATCCAACATGTAGAAGTGGACAAAACTGAGAGGCGAGGAACAACTCAATGCCGCACAAATGTCCTGAGTAGGAACTCCCCTGAATGAGGCCCAGATTGTGGCCAGACCACGAGTCGAGTATGCATGCATACCCTTATTCAAGTAAGTTAAAGCAATAGCCTCAACCACCCAGCAAGCGTGTAAGCATCCCCATACACTCCATGTAAGTGTGCATGCCACGCACTAGAAACTAGAAAACATGACTGCTGTTCTCCAGGTGAGTCAGCAAAAGCAATTGTGAGTAGGATAATATGAACCAACCACTTTAGCCACAATGGCTGGGTTTTGTTTCAATGTCATCAGCCAGGGCCGGCCCTGGCAATGTTAGAGCCCGAGGTGAGATTTCAGATTGGCACAAAAAGTATAAAACTGAACGCGCCTTGACTTCTTTTTGGCAAAGTCATCAATGGCCGCATAAAGTGAGACTTTCTGTGACACATCATGGTTTCTGCTTATCACTGATAGTCCACTGAGACGCTCTTGGGCTGTGATAGACCTCAAGGATCTCTTGGTTCAGGGTAAATGATTGTGGTCTTCATTGTGGCCTCAACTGAGGCATATGGCACAACTGGTTTAAGGTAGGCTGTATTTTTATGTTAGTTTAATGTTGTGAATAGTAACGCAGCCTGCTCTCTATCCAGGGTTCACTATTCTGGTTTCAATGTCACACGTCCAGATGGAGAGATTGGCAAGTACAAGTCTATTCCTCATCACCACAGGGGAGAGGTGCAGTTCCTTGGCAGGTAAGAATCTGCAATAAGGTCTCCATTCTAAAGAATAAAGTCTTAACTTTCACATGCGCTATATCTTTTACATAATGAATTTAATAAAAAAAAAATGTTTTCCCAAAAAGTATGATACTTTCACAAGATCACAAAAGCACATATTTCTCAATGATGTTTATGTTACTGACACCAGACCTATGGGAAATCTGGACTGCCATCAAGGGTTACACAGCCAAGGAACACTGTGTAGCCAAAATGGAAAAAATAACGGTTTCTGTGGATCAATATAGATAGGACCAGAGTTAGCATCTTCCTTATGCCAGAGCTTGTTTATTTCTTGAGCATCTAATCATCTCTGAAAAGTTGTTTTATTGTTACCACTTACACTTCAACACTTCATACACAAATGCACAACCATACAGACAATAAACAATGTAAATCCTTCTATTTAAAGGAAAGTAACTGCACATGAATAATAAAATATTTTTACATATTCCTCATAACCCCAAAATTGTCTTAACTCAAAAAACACATTTACTTCTCCATCCACTCCAACAGAAACTTCTATATAAACACATACATATGAGCTAACATTCATTCAAAATTAATACAACTTACACTCAATCTTCCTACAATTTTCACATGCACTGCACTTAACCATAGTACTCAACAGGTCGGCATGTGAACTAGCTTGAATATATGAACCTTTTAGTCACAATTTACTCACTGCTGATAGATACAAGATCACATCACTTATTATACTGATAAACTGCTGTGTAACACAGGTATTCAAGACAAAGAACGACTCAAAAATGTTGCTCATCAAGACAATTTGCTGAATATGTTCATCAGAAAACACTGCTAAATTTATTTTTGTTATGGAAGTTTTGTGGAAGCTGGTGAAATCTCAGTCAGCAACTGATGTCTTATGCAGAAGGTTTTAATGTAGACTTGATGCATCAAGGAGACCAGAAGGTGGAACAATATACAAACGCTAACAGAGTAACATGAGCAATTGTCCCCCCCAAGTCTGAAGATTGTCTTCCACAGCATCCCCATATATCTTCCTCTACTTGCATCACCCATTCTAACAGCACATCTATGAATCGTTAGAATTACTGTCACTCTCTGTGTTACATGTAGGTGTTCGCATTCTATTGGATAGTAGGTATGCGTTCCTAAATCACATTGTGTCCTTACGTCTTGCCACTGGTGAAATACTCAAAAGAGTCGAAGTTGGTGAGAGTCAAAGTTGGTGAGAGTTGAAGTTGGTAATAACCATGGGACATAAGTTCGCCAGAGGAATGAAAAAAGCTGTACGATACAATGGATAAAACAGTGTAAATTCAACATTAAGGTCTCACACATCAAGCATTAATTTAAACCCCCCTCTCACAGGCAAACATCTCTCGGCCATTTTCAGTAAAGGCTCTGCGGCAACCAATTAGTCCTTCTGCTTATTTTCAAGATGTTATTCAAAGAATACATGATAATAACAATCATAACATGTACAAATGGGACATATTTCTTGAATGTAATAGAACAATTCTTGAGTCAAAACAATACAATTAGATCAACCTAAATGTTTATCAGGAAAATTGTAATCACAACACCAGGATTTCTTCTGTCTTCTTCTTCTTTGAGGCGAGCCAGTGGGTTTTTAAACCACCAGGGCTGCTCTTTGATCCACCCTGTTTTCTTCTTAGCTCCAGAATGATCATCATTGATAAATATTAATTATATATTAAGGACCAGTGATACATAAAGAGAACTACATATATTGAAACACATAATATAAAACAACATACTTCAACATACAACAAACATAAGTTATTTCAAACGCAAAATTACATTCAAGCAATTATTATTCAGTTCAGTTCTATTTGTATAGTGCCAAATCTTTATTCTAATTCAGAGTGAGAACCCTTTTCTCATATCTACGTTGTCTAGGGAGTGAAGCCCAAACATGACAGACGGCTGCACTGCATCTCAAGGAAAGGAGACAGTGTCTCCGAAAACAATTGAATAAACGTACTAGATTTAGCAGCTTAAATTTGAACAAACTTAATCACATTAACCATCATAATTAACACATTGTAGAGTCTTCAACCCATGTGCATTACACATGTAGAGGGTCACCACCATGGAGAGGTTACTAGAACATATGATGCATGGCGATATGGATTCCATACTTGCAGGATTATCATTCCAACTTTCACTAATTTTCAACTACAACAATTTTTTCTTTCATGATACAACATTTACATGAAATATGATCCTGATAGGCTTTAAACAGATTCCTCGATAACAAACCCTGCCGGATGATATATTGTCCCAGAAACCAGTGCGATACATAACATTATTATCATAACTTTTAAACCACAGATATGATCATAACATTTTAGCATAATCATGCAAGTTCACCTTTAAAAGAACAATGAACTTAATTTTAAAGAAGTTTCAATCTGACATTTGATTGTTATATATGATTAATCACAAGAAGGTAACAGTCCTATCAATCATTTATAATGTCTTAATTATCTAGGAATTAAACTAACAGAAACACACTTGTTAGGATTCACTGTCTGATTACTGTAAATCAGACTTGTAACAGAAATAATGTAAAGCATTAGGGATTTGTCTACAGATAGAAACAAACATGGATGTCCCCACCCACAGGGGTACAGTCCTGCTATCTCCATCGTCTTCTCAGAAAGATTAATTTAATTTACCTTTACCTTGGACCTTAAGGGCTGTTCTAGTTGTTAACAGCACCTGAAACAGACCTTTTCATCTCTATGAGATAGACAATTCTCCAGATTTGATTAGTACATAATCTTCTACATGAATAAGTTCATCCAAAAGTTTTAATAGTCTGTGAAATACCTATAAATGAATCAAGGTCTGGTTTAGTTAGTTAGTTAGTTAGTTAGTTAGTTAGGTAGTTTTATTTACATACTCTCACATATACCGATCAGTCCAGAGCAGAGTTTTTTTATGGGGTGTCAAAGGTGGGCTTGCACTAGGTGTGCTTTGAATGGAATAAAGCACAATAAGAAATGTGGGTGGCCACTTCAAACCAGTGGTCATCATTGTTGATCCATCACCTAATTCTAGTTTAATAGTTTATAAATTATGTTTTAAAAATGTTAGTACCAGCTCTAAAAAGAGCATAGTTTAAGGCAGTAAAAGGTAAGAAAATGAACCTATCAGAAGAAACTGAACTTGAGCTGGTTTATTGACATCATCAATAAACAAAACAAACATTGTCATGTTAATTTGGTTAAATCTACCTTTTTATCGAGCTTTACTTTAACAGCTGGTTAACACAGGTTAGCCCTGAGGCAAAAGCTATCAGCTAACTAGCTTTCTTGGTTAGCAAAGTAATTCACATTAACTGTGACAGTAATTAGCATGCCAACCTCCTCTTCTCACAAATTGCACAGAGCAATTTTTAAGTGAATCAGATCAATTCTGTTAAAGGAGTTCGTTAAAATACAATGTCTATGACTCATCAAAATGGCTGACTTCCTGTCAGGTTAGGGCTATTGTCCCAGAGGATTTCTTTTAGACGTCTGGCAATGCTATATTTGCCTGTTGGCAAAGGGGCTGCTTTGTTGAAGTGACAGAAGAAAAGTAATAATATTAATGATAATAACTGTTCCCTTGTGTGAATGGATCATGCATATGTAGGTTGAGGACATGGATCCTTCTTTGTAAAATAGTAATAGTCTGTAAATTAAGAACAAGATGCTGTTTAACATTTGTGACAACTCCTGAGCAAGAGGAAAAAAACAATAGCAGAAATTGTATTGCTGACAAATTCTCTTAATGGACATAAGCACGATTAACACTCTTTTGTGGAAGAACAGGACCTGTTATGAAATGAAGCCGCTTTGTAAAAATGCACAATATTCACAATGAAGCAGGATTCTCAAGGCTTTGCCCACCACATTTGAAATGCATACAGTCAACTTGTTAAAGGGAGGACACCAACATTTTAAAGCTGTCATTTAATTTTTACCACTAATTGATGCAATGACTGGGACTGAATATTGTCATAGATATGTTCAACTTAAGACTCTAGCAGATGTAAAATTTGGAGATTTAACCACATGCATGTCAGTTATAAGGTGCTTCCTCTTTCATTGAAAAACAATGAAATTCTATGGCACATGTCTCAAGATTAGACTGACAAAATTTCAAGTGGATCACATTTTCACCAGACTGGTTGTGTGTGCAACATTTTGTGAGTTTTACAGGCCATCGATATTGCAGTGATAAAAGGACAATACGAGATACAAAAAGGACCATATGCCTTGGAAATGGTCTGCAGATATGTAAAATGTACAGTGCATTTAGAAAGACTTCAGTTCAGAAACTGCATTCCAAATCGTAACCAATCAGATGAATTTACCAAAGGTGGATAGGTGTACATCTCAAAGATGGTCAAGAGAAATGGGAGGGATCTAAATGCAATTTCATAGTTGAGATACTAATGTCAAAGTGATATTTAAATTTTCTCTTTTATAAATTAGCATTAAACATTAAGAAATTCTATTTGTCATTATATATGTGTTCTTTCTTCAATAGTGGAAACACTTCACTCTACACTTCTATTTTCATCCAGAATGTGATCAATACTAGACACAGTTGCACCTCAAAGCAGTAAACTGTGTCTTAAAGGAGAGCAGAGGCAGGGCAGGTGGAGTGGATAAATATTGATATAAGAACTGTATGACTGTGTGTTTTTAGGTATAAACTGCTGAGGTATTCCAAAGAGCGGCAACACTTAGACGGCCTCAACAATCTCCATTACAGCCCCCACATCTCCCTCAGCAGCCTCTACAAGAACATCACGGTGGATCTGAACCCTGAGCTTGTCCCTATCACAGACTACTGAATTGCCTCACTCAGCCCTACTCCACACCCCAACCTGCCCAGCTCAAGTCTGGCCTCCTAGCACCAGGGGGGGACATAGGCTGGGAGGGGTGAGGAAATGCACCATGTAATGCTGCCAAAATACCAAGTAAGAAAAAGAAAACTGGAAAAAAAGGAGAGATAGTGGCAAGTCTCTCAAAGTGTGTTTGTGTGCGTGTGCGTGTGCATGTCTTTTTGTCAATATTGGCTGAACTGCTACAAGTTGGTTTAGGTTAGGGAGAGCAGAAGCAACTCAGCTCTTGACGTTTACTGCAAAGCCTTAATGTGGCAAAACCACAGCTCCCTCTGCGTGGCTCAGCACTGCTTTACTTCTTATGTATTAACGTCACCTTACAAGCCAAAAGACAGGTTTTTGTCTCACTTTCTTTTTCATTTCATGTTGTTAGGCCAACATATTCCTTTAAAATGAGGGATCAGAGCAAGGTCATCTTTAATATTTGCAATGTGTGTTTTTTATTTTGATCCATACTATTTATTTTCTCTGATTCAGGGTGTTTGAAAATGTCTTCTATGTCAATCAATCAATGTAATTTGCTGTTTTGCTGCACTGCTGCTGAATCCGCATGAACATGTATGTAAATAGTTGCCTCTTAAAGCTTGAACACAGAACACAAATATGTTAATGTGGGCCTTTAAATGCTCGGGCATATTTCAGTGATATTCCAGTGGATTGAATTTTACTTTGGCAGCTACCTTCGTTCTGAGGAGTGAGTGTTTTTTTCCTAGTAGAAGGGTATCCAAATCTTCTGATTCAACATTATATTTTGCATACCTTATTTATTTTGTTTTCAAAATTGTGTCCATTTCAAACTATACATTATTTCATCAGCTGGAGATGTGTATATTTGTGTATATTATTTTGCTTTTTTTCCCCTTGAGTTGCACTTTGTGAAAAAGTAAAGCTGCTCCTTAATGGGAGAGCCTGACTCAGTCTCTCCTCCATTACTTTTTACAGGGAGCAGGGTTAGCCATTACAGCACAAATGTGTCCACACAACATGCTTTACTGCAGGTTTATGGTCTTGGGTGTGTGTATATTTTTTTTTGTCTCAGATGTGTTTTTATTTTTACAACAAATTTTGTAATAATTTTGTGCTGGACAACGCAAAAAAGCTCCTCATTGTACTGTACCAAGCACTGAGCATGCCATTTGAGGCTGGCCCGTGTGTCTGGTCTGTGGTGTTACCTTTTTTTCTAAGCTCATGAGGCAGCCTTAAGGGTCAGAATGAGAGAACTTTGGTTGTCAGCCTGACCCAGCTAAATGGCACACTATGTTAAAATTTTCATTTCTTAAATCTTTGAATACCACAAAGATGGAAATAGATGTGTAAGTAGATTACTTGGACCAGATATTAACTGTTACAACTATCCTCTATATCTCTAGGTTTTATATTTAACCATGAATTCTAAGTTTGGGCATTTTCTTTGATCGTCTTGTGATCTTTAATCAGAACTCTGGCCGTTTTTGATCTGGATCTCTAATCCCTTCCCATCAGATTGTCATTTTGTTAAATTGCCTCATGATTTGTAAACATGTGACTTTGGTCTTCAGTCGTCATTTTAAATGTCTCTTCTTGAACTCACTGAAAAACAGCCACTGGTGGTCCATTTACAGCTTTGGAGACTGAAGATACACAACCAAATGTTGTTTGTTGCGTAGACCAACCTCTCCATTTTTATTGTAGTCAAAAAGGTTCATGACAAGATTAAGTTTGACATGTTTTTAAATACTTGATGGAAATCATCTTAAATGATTGAAATATCCACAGCATCACAGTAGCTGAATGACAATGGGAAAATGTTTTGATAGGGAAGGAACTTACATTACATTTTACATTTTTCATTTAGCTGACGCTTTTATCCAAAGCGACTTACAATAAGTGCATTCAACCATGAGGGTACAAACCCAGAACAACAAGAGTCAAGAAAGTACAATTTCTTCAAAAAAGCAAAACTACAAAGTGCTATAAGTAAGTGCCATTTAAGTGCTACTAAATTGTTAGTTTAAAAATGTTATTTGAGGTATAGTCAGAAGAGGTGTGTTTTTAGTTTGCAGCGGAAGATGTGCAAAATATCTCATTCCACCATTTAGGAGTCAGGACAGCAAACAGTCGTGATTTTGATGAGTGTTTAGCCTTCTTTAGAGTGAGATGGTGGCGTATTCTCCTGATGTTGTACAGCATGAATCTACAGGAACGTGTTGTTACAGTAATGTTGGCAGTAAGGGAGAGTTGGCTGTCAAGTGTCACACCCAGGTTCCTAGCAGTCTGAGTGGGGGTTAAGACAGAGTTGTCAAAGTTAATAGTCAGGTCGTGGGTGGGAGAGTCTTTCCCTGGAAGGAAAAGTAGTTCAGTCTTGTCAAGGTTCATTTTCAGGTGGTGTGCAGACATCCACTGAGAGATGTCAGTCAGACAGGCAGAGATTTGTGCTGCTACTTGTGTTTCAGATTGGGGAAAAGAGAGGATTAGTTGGGTGTTATCAGCATAGCTATGGTAGGAAAAGCCATGTGAGTGAATGACAGAGCTGAGAGAGTTGGTCTGCAGAGAGAAGAGGAGGGGACCCAGGACGGAACCTTGAGGGACCCCAGTAGTGAGAGGACAAGGTTCAGACACAGATCCTCTCCAAGTTACCCGATAAGTGCGGTCATTGAGGTAGGATGAGAGCAGGGAGAGAGAGCAGAGCCTGAGACACCCAGGTCCTGAAGGGAGGAGATAAGGATCTGGTGGTTCACTGTGTCAAATGCAGCAGAGAGGTCTAGAAAGATAAGGACAGAGGAGAGAGAGGCTGCTCTAGCAGTGTGAAGTTGCTCAGAGACAGCAAGGAGGGCAGTCTCAGTTGAGTGGCCTGCCTTGAAACCAGACTGGTGAGGGTCAAGAAGGTTATTGTGGTTAAGATAGGAGGATAGCATACTGTTCAGATACATATTGAGCTGGAAAAGATCTTCAAAATGACCAAAAAACCATTTCCCTGTGACCAATATGGCCAAAGTCTGAATTCCCCCCCTTAAAAATGTATTGGCCTGTATTTCCTTTAATTGTTATCCAAGACACATGAAATGTCGGTTCCATATGTTTCTCATGTGACCAAGGTAGCATGAATAATATCATTAATATCTGAGACAGTGTGTCCCAAAAGCTTGATGATCAGACAGAGAATGGCTCTAAAGGGTTAACTGAACATAAACATAACATTATATACATTTTAAGATATTGGTGGCTGCTCTTTTTTTTATAAGACATAATGATGTAATAAAAAAATTAATTATTACATAAAGTGAGAACTAAAGTACATTCCGTATACAACACTTATCTGGTGTCTCCCGGTGGCTCATTGTCCCAGGCTTTATCTGAGGAAGTGCTAGAGTGTATTGCTCCAAATCAGGGCCAGGCTGCTTTGACTTTTTTCTAGTTTTGAGGTGTAATCTGACCTGCAGCTAATAAGCGCCCCGGATTTCGAGATGCAGACAGACAGGTTCTGGCAGATGAATAAAAAGCTCCTGGCAGGTAGCCTTTCCTTGCAAAAATAAATTTTATATCTTTTTGGAACAAATAAGCACCACCAAAATGTAACTTTTTTCACTGGTACCATATACCCAGCACATGGGATTTGGAACCCTTTTCACTTTGCATCCTAGTCACCAATCAATTTGACATTGTTGAAGTTCTTGTCTTTCAGACATGGTCTTGCAAATTCAGTAAATTTACCTCAATTATTACATTCTGATATTAGACATCTGAGAAGTGCCTTTAAGATTTAGTTTCAGTTTCGAGCTGTTTTGAACTCAACTGAAGGAGGCAGCTCACAGCCATGAGCAGCAATGAGCACAGTTCAGGCGTCACATAGTAAAGTCTTATTATCCCTTATGATATACTGTATATTCATTACTATGCTACGAAAGTAAGCCTTATGCTGACAACTCACAGAACAAGCAATGATTTGTTGCATGTAGATTGTAAAAGACTGCACTAATATGTACTTATAGATATTTGTACAAACAAATTCTGATTATTAGTCAAATTTCTGTTATGCCAGCCCCATGATTTGCATTTTAGTGCCCTCTACTGGCAGATCTAAATGGTAAATGTACAGAGCTTGTCTAAACCTTTTAACAACTCAAAGCACTTTATATCAATTAATCATTAAGAGTACACTTTGGATAACTTTGCGGACACATCCTGCAAATTTTTATTTGACCTAAGAGTTGTTTACTTCAGTCTATTTATGTGCTAACTCTTTTGAAAACCAAACGAAACAAAACCAAAACCAATTAGTTTCACCTTGGTCAGTCCCAAAAAACAAATCCCCTTTCCCTTCACCATTGTTGTGCTTTGTTTGCAGTGTTTTCTGGTTTAAATTAAGCTACTGGATGCAGAATAGAAAATTTGCTCGCTGTTTAAGCACATATGTGCCCAGTGTGAATGAGAAAGGTCCCATAAAATAAGTTTTCAGGTGGCATCACTAGGGGCCAGGTAGTAGAGGAGTGCTGCATTCCCGTTCAAGATCGGCTGCCACACCACAAAATAGCCGAGGATGCACACACTACAGCTCCCAGAATGCCTCACCACTCACCCAGGTGTAGGTGTTTAAGCCACCTAATTGTGGCAGGACTGGAAACCTGCAGAGAGGAGAAGGGCAGAGAGCACACAGCTGGAAGGAGCTCCGCGAAGAAACTTTGACTGGAGAACTACATAAAGGAGACCAGGCTGAGAACTATTCAGAGAAAGACGACCCTATAGCCTGTGAAACAGTGGAAATTCTGGACATTCTGAGTTTTTGTAATGATCTTTTTTAAGACAATGGGCCTTGCATGTGGCCTGTTTGTCTGAACAGATATTTTCTGAATTGTCAGGAGCAGTGACTTGGGAGAACTTGCCGTATTCACCAATTTTGTAATATTTTGAGTTTTCTTACAGGTGCAAACAGTTCATGAGTGCTGCTGACCTGTCCTGGGAGTCTGTATTTAAATCAAGTTTTTCCATAATGGGTTGTACATTTCATTAGTTTGGAGCAATTATAAATAAATATATAAATTACACCTCATCATGGTTACGTTCTGTATAACTCAGCAATTAGAATTTTAATTGTTGTTGATTATTATACCGTATTATATTTAATATTTAAATTTTTTTTTTAAATAACTTAAATTTACATTAAAGCTACCTCGGGGCACCCCCCTTCAAATGAAGGGAAAAGATAGCAAATTTATCAATTAAGTCTCATGAAAGTACTAACTACAAATTTGGAGCTCTGATTAAAAATTTAATAACTTTAACCAAAATTACCACATCAATAGCTAGCAAAGCTGAAGGATATGGAGTTCCTGACAGTGTAGAGGTTGACAAAATACACACCTACTGTATGCAACATTAATAAAGACAGCATGTGTGTTTATGAAAAACATTTATTATGAAAATAATAAAAGTATAAACACACTAACTAAGGGTTTGTGGAGGTGAGGGGGCTGGGAGAGCACCCTCACCTGAACCACAGAGGATCAATCTGCACAGGTGAGAGCTGTTTGGTGTTGATTGGTCCTCACGCTGAAAAGGCAGCGTCTGCGCTGCCTTGGGGACACTCGCAGAACACTCGGGAGACTGAAACACACAGGACACGGAGAGACTTTGGAAGAGACTGATGGAGCTGGAAAGCTAGTTGTCTTTAGTTAAAGTTTATTTATATTTGTTCCTGTGTGTTTGAGATAATAAACAATGTTAAAATCTGAATGGTTTGTCTCTGGCTGCTGTGGTGAGAGCTCCGTGGCATGGTCAACTGCCACAGGGTTCTTACTATATACAAGGGAATATTTACAAGGATGATAATTCAGAGAATATGCATAATGGGATAAATGAGCAAAAGGATTTATAAAAATTTAAAGGTGATCATTTGTGAGATGGTGGAAGATGATATTTTAAAGTGCAGTAATGTTAATGGAAACATAAGAGAATGAATCAATGGAGGTAAATGTAGAGATTGTGATTCTGGTAACGAATCAACCCAGTCAATGATAGCAGTATCAAATTATTGGACCAAGCCTAATTGAATGAGTGCCGCTGTGCTTTGTGTAATGGACGTTTTCTGGAAGCTTTTGAAAGGAGAACTCAGGCAGCAGCTGATGTCTTATGCAGAAGGTTTTAATGTAGACTTGATGCATCAAGGAGACCAGAAGGTAAAACAATATACAAACGCGAACAGAGTAACATGAACAATTGTCACCCCCAAGTCTGACGATGTCTTCCACAGCATCCCTGTACATCCCAGCATACTTGTGTCACCCATTCTAACAGCACATCCAGTAATGGCTAGAATTGCTGTCACTCTCTGTTACATGTTGGTGTTCGCATCCTATTGGATAATTAAGCCTAAAGCATGCATTCCTAAATCACAGTGTCCTTATGTCTTGCCACTAATAAAATATGCAAAAGAATGCAAGTTGGTGCATCTCTGTCTGGCGCATCTGAATTAGATATGAAAGTCCCTCAATGTAGACACTACAATGTACTGTTGGTTGGTCCTTTATCTATAACCTGACCTTGGGTACTGCCTAGAGAGAGAAGGGAGTATCTGTGGAATTAGACAGGCATTATTCTCCTGTACAGATATAATGTAATATACTATAGATAATATATAGTGGCATATACAGTAATGGGTGAGGATGGTCAAAAATTCCTCAACACTGTGGACCTTCATGTCAGGTCCATGAGGGTTCCTCCTTGAGACAACGTTGGTTTTTCATCTGAGGGGTTATGCCAGGGGTCGCGGCTGTGAGGCCTCTTCTCCAGGCGCTTCAAGTACTGGGTTACTGAATGAGACAGTGCAGGCCTGTACTCAGCATAACCAGCGTTCTTTAAATAGGTTGGGCATCCCAAGAGATGGTCACACTGTGATCTTCACTTTGGGGGAGAATGGTTTTGAATGCAATACGCTTCCGGAGTAAACTAACCATGGATAATCTCAAAAAAGAAAAGTCTCACAACCGCGGCAGATGCTTCCATGCGGGGGATGCGCTCCCTTCGTGCGATGAACGGAGTCACGAGAGCCTTTCCCAGCTGCTCTAGGAACACCCTCCGCGTGTTCCGCTTGCCCGGCATCCAGTCTGGGTTGATCTCTCTCCATATCACGAAAGGCGTTGTAGGAAGAGACGTCGATAATGTTGTGAAAGACAACCAGGGGCCAGCGCGCGGTCATCCTCCTGCAGCTGTACGTTCCGAACACCTTGTCTAGGTTGTCCACGCCACCTTTGTTGCGGTTGTAGTCCAGGACGATGACCGGTTTCCCGTCCTTGCGGCTGCTGACGTCTGCCTTGGTGTGCCGTGTGCTCAGGAGCACCACGTTCCTGTTTTTCTTTGGGATGTAGGACACCAGAGTGGCGGTGGGCGTGAATGCAAACTTGGATGAGAACACCTCTCTTCCCTTGACCGTGAGCAGCCCAGTCGGGAGCTCGGGCTTGTTCTTCCAAACTGTGCCGAACACGGTGAGCTTCCTCTCGAGTTCGTAGGAGGTGAGGTAATTGTCACACGTGACATTACGACCGTGCAGTCCCTCTGTTACATCGAGCACTACCCGCAACCCCTGGTTCCGTTCTGGGCATCCGCCGCTCGGCTTTCCGTTGTACACTTGCATCTTCCAAGCGTAGCTGGATTTCGCATTGCAGGACACCCATGACTTGATCCCGTATTTCGCCGGCTTGCTGGGCATGTACTGACGGAACGGACACCGGCCTAGGGAGAAAAACAGGAGGAGATGAGAGGAGATGAGATGAGGACAAGTACTAGCAGCCGCTATCTACATAACATAACATAACATAACAATAATAATATAAAACGGAAAAAAAGACTAACCTCTGAACAGAACCAGTTGCTCGTCCACAGTCACTTCGGGCCCTGGGTTGTAGAGGTCCGGTAGCCGCGCCACCCACGCATCCCAGACCTCTCGCATGGCCGCCAATTTGTCCGTGGCTCGTCTCGTGCGTCTTGTCTCGCGGTCGTCAAAGCGCAGCAGTCTGGAGTACGTGTGGAAGAGTTTTAGGGGCATCGTGGCACGAAATATCGCCCGGCCACTCTCGGCTTCCCACAGGCTGGTGGCGGCCTCGCCCCGGGACCTATACACGCCCGCTAAGATCAGCAGCCCTATGTAGGCGCGCAGGTCGGTCTCATCCATCCCTTTCCATTCGTCGCCGTATTTTCGTTGACCCTCCCGATTCGTCATCGAGGGTCCATGATGCTCTTTACCGTCGGCATGATGAACAGGTTGAACGTCGAGGCTAGGTCACCGGTGTGGCTCGTCGCGTGGAGTGTGGGGCCCGCTTTGAGCTGCAGCAGAGGAGGAGGAATAGGAGGAGGAGGAGGAGGAGCAGTGGCCCTCTTCTGGGCCATACACCCTTGTGGACCATGTTATTTCCCCGTTTCTTGACGGGAAGGTCTCTCTTTCTACGAGTCTGGTGGTGTCGCCGTGGTCTTGTCCTCCTTCTTCTTCTTCTTCTTCAAAGGATGATGAATCTGCAGAAGCATCACCCACTGGGTCGTAGTCTTCATCACCATCGTCGTCTTCGTAGTCACTGTCGTCTTCATCTTCGTCTTCATCACCGTCTCCCTCCTCTCTGTCTTCTTCTCAGTCTGCTTTTCTATCTGCTTCTCGGTCTGCTTCTCCATCTCCTTGTCCGTCCGCTTCTCGTTCTGGCTCTTTCGAGTCGTCTTCGGGTTCAGAGGATGGTTGCTGGGAGAATAGCTGTTGGAGAACCTGTTCTCTGGTGAAACGCTCCTGACGTGACATCGTGCCATGGTCCGGGAGGGGGGCACATGGAGAATGACGCACCAGCTTCTTTGAGGGTCTAATGTACCCCCCCTAGATTACAAGTGGAATCAGGTGTGGGTCTAAATGACCCCACAGAGCACCACAGCGCACTCTCTGGGGGTCTAAATGACCCCCCAGGAGACACACCCACAATTATGGGTCAATCTGACCCAGGAACAACACGAGGGTTAATTATGCGTGGACAGATTCATGTTCAACGATGCTGGCTTATCTGTATGAAAAATGTAATTAATTTACTCCCCCCAGTCATGTAAATTCACACGTTCCCAGAGAATGTGGTCGAGGAGGTGGAGTTGCTGCTATTTTTAACTCCAGTCTATCAATTAATCCTAAACCTAAACTAAACTACAACTCATTTGAAAGTCTTGTTCTTAGTCTTCCACGCCAATCTAAGAAACACCAACAGCCAATCATATTTGCTGTAGTTTACCGTGCTCCTGGGGCTTATACTGAATTTTTAACAGAAGGGATTGGTTCTATCAGACCATAATTTAATAACCTTCGATTTTTCACTATCAGAATATATGCCACTAATAATAAACTTATTTTCTAGATGTTTACCTGATAGTGCTGTAGCTAAATTTAAGGAAATAATTCCGATTACATTTAAACTTGTATTATTCGTCAATATAAACAACAAATTCATTAAAAACGCACGCTCCACTGAGATTGACCATCTCGTCGATAGCTCTGTAGACTCATTATTAAACATTAGACTCAATAGTGCCTCTAAAAAAGAAACATATAAAACAAAGTAAATTTGCTCTGTGGTATAATTCCAAGACATGAGTTAAAACAAGTGTCAAGAAAACTAGAAAGGAAGTGGCGCTCCAGCAACCGTGTTGAATATCTCTTAGACTGGAAGAGTAGTGTTAAAGCATATAAGAAGGCCCTCCACAAAGCAAGAGCTGCCTACTATTCAAAACTAATAGAAGAGAATAAAAACAACCCCAGGTTTCTTTTCAGCACTGTAGCCAGGCTGACCCAGTATTCCTCGATCCCTAAATAGCAATATCTTTATGACCTTTTTTAAAGATAAAATTCTAACTATTAGAAATCAAATCAAACATCTCCTGCCCTCAATTGGCACTAATACCATACGAAGAACAGAAATCTCAGAAACGGCTAAGAATCCTACCAATTATTTAGACAGCTTCTCTCTGATCACCCTTGATCAGCTGACCAAACTAATCTCATGTTCTAAACCAACAACTTGTATCTTAGATCCCATTCCTACAAAATTACTTAAAGAAATTCTGCCCCTAATTGATAGCACGTTACTGAACACAATAAATCTGTCATTATCATCAGGATATGTACCACAGTCTTTTAAAATAGCTGTAATCAAACCCCTTCTCAAAAAACCCACCCTAGACCCAGAGGTTTTAGCCAATTACAGACCAATATCTAACCTCCCCTTCCTGTCTAAAATCCTAGAAAAAGTTGTAGCCAATCAGCTGTGAGTTTCTCCAGGAAAATAATATATATGAAGAGGGTTTAGAGCTAATCATAGCACAGAGACAGCCTTGGCAAAAGTCACTAATGACCTTCTAATAGCTTCAGATCAGGGATTTGTGTCTGTTCGTGCAAATGAATGATGAGTCATCTGTGCGCACCAAAGTTAACCATGGTGTTCCACAGGGCTCTGTGCTCAGCCCAATTTTATTCTCATATATGCTTCCACTCTGAAACATTATCAGGACACACTCGGTCAATTTCCACTGCTATGCGGATGACACCCAGTTATACTTGTCAATAAAACCTGAACAAAGTAATCAAATAACTAAACTCCAAGCATGTCTCAAGGACATAAAAACCTGGATGACCCGCAATTTTCTCTTATTAAACTCTCTTATTAAACTTTCTCTTATTAGATAAAACAGAAGTTCTAATACTTGGCCCTAAACACCTTAGAGATACATTATCTAATGATATAGCTGCGCTAGACGGCATTGCCCTTGCTTCCAATGAAACAGTCAGGAACTTGGGAGTGATCTTCGATCCTGATTTATCCTTTAATTCACACTTAAAACAAATTTCTAGGACCGCCTTTTTCCACTTGCATAATATCTCCAAAATCAGACATGTCCTTTCTCAAAAAGATGCAGAAAAACTAGTCCATGCCTTTGTTACATCCAGACTGGATTGTTGTAATTCCTTACTATCAGGCTCCAGCAGTAAGTCGTTAAAGACATTGCAGCTTGTCCAAAATGCCGCAGCACGTGTCCTGACAAGAACCAAGAAAAGAGACCACATTTCTCCAGTATTAGCTTCGCTACACTGGCTTCCGGTTAAATCTAGAATAGAATTTAAAATTCTCCTCCTCACCTTCAAGGCCCTTCATAATATGGCACCATTATACCTCAAAGAGCTGATGGTACCTTATCAACCCACTAGAGCACTGCGCTCCCAGAATTCAGGCTTACTTGTCGTCCCTAAAGTCTCTAAAAGTAGAGTAGGAGCCAGAGCTTTCAGCTATCAAGCTCCTCTCCTATGGAATCATCTCCCACTTTCAATTCGGGAGGCAGACACCACCTATACGTTTAAGAGTAGGCTTAAAACCTTCCTTTTTGATAAAGCTTATAGTTCCAGAAAAGTTTAAATTAATTAAATTATACCTTCAACTTCAGTTGCTGCCAGTAACAATTTATACCTTGGGTTGCACTTAAATAAAAACAGGTGCACACACACACTATATATTTTTATATATACATTGTACAGAATAGTAGCACAGTGTGGTGTGGTTGTACTTCCTGGGGAATCCCCCGTCTCATTCAGAAAATCTGCTCAGTTTACAGAATGAAAAGGCTACAATCGGACAATTTCAAAGCTGTGGCTGCAAAACTGTATATTTAATATGTAGAGTGTTAAAGTGTTCTCCTCTTTAACATTTCCTGTTTGTGTAAACTTACTTGGCAATAAAAAGAATTCTGATTCTGATTCTGATTCTCTTCAACATTTCCATGTGTTTGAAATCTCCAAGACACTTAATGAAATTAATATAAATGTATCTGTCATTTTAAGATAAAAACTCTAAAATATCTTAATTTAAATTATGTTATACAATTGTAGAATTGACAAAAAACAAGCATGTCAGTAGTCAAGTGAGTGCAAGAGTGAGTGCATAGATTCTGCTCTTACATAAGAATAAATTCCAGATAGGAAAACATTGGTGAATGTCAGAATATGTGTATTGATAAAATACTGTTTACTGTGCATGCATGGTGTGTGTTTTAATTTCCATACAGGTGCAACCCAACAGATTAAAATGTTTTTAGCAGCAACTGAAAATAAAATACCACAGGTATGATATAATTTAAATTCAAGTCTACCCTACTTAGCTAAACAGATTTCAGTTTCTACATTCATGTGATGCATTAAAGTAGTTGGTGAAATTCTGTAAACCAAGATATATGACCTCCAATGGAGCCAATAGAAAAGGGATTCGGCATTAAAAACAGGTGGAGGTCCACCACCTCCACTCACAGATGCTCAGGAGATGCCCTTTATCAGAACAGTGACTATCTTGGGCATCTCCAGAGGAAGGCATCTCTGGAGGAAGCTCCTCTGACCCAACAGCCTCCTCAGGACACCACAGCCTACTTAAGTAGTTAGATATTCATAAATCATTTAAATTAAATGGGCCACTTTTCTTAGTGAGGCATAATTTGACTATGTAACCGTATCATGGTGTAACCTGTTTGGTGGAGCCATCTGCTTAACAGATATCCATGCAGTTGTAAATTCAGCACTTCACAGGTTTTTCATAACGTGTTCGTGTAAAACACTACAATTGTTACTGTTCACATCGGGATGATGAAGACACCTTTGGAGGGTATAAGTTTATAAGATGAAACTACTGCGTTGCTCCGTGTTTGTTGTGCAGGTGTTTTGATAAAATTCTTAATGCCCCTTTTACTTTTTACTCAACAAAACCTAACGCGCGTAGCGTGTGTGTGATCGCGCTAGTTGCGTTTCAGCGTATGTGTGTTGATGAGTGCTGGTCTGGACTTCAGACAGTTTGTTATTTTGATGGAATAATTAAATGATTTAATTTATACTCAGCGGACCTGGCAACCCTTACGTCACAGAGAGATTTGTGTCGCGTCCTGATGACGTCACGCTGAAAGCGCCGGCGAACTGCCTCTTACACGCTGTTAGGATTACGGTTTTAGTGGTTCCAATCTTGGTATCTGGGTTTGGTTGTCTTAAATTGCGGAACGCGAACAACCAGGCCCTGTTCGAACATTAGCATATATCTGTGGCAACCCGGTTGCAAGAGGACAGCTCTGAATTCGTCACGTAAAACGTATTAGAAGGTGCTTCCACGTGTGTTTGGAGTGACCGCTGGTGCTCGGGATTGGTTTGGATGAAATTATGGAAACCGAAAACTCAGAATATTTAGGGAAGAAAACCAAACCTACGAAGATGAAGGACAGTGCTGACCCGGTGAAAAACTTCGAGAAGTGGAAAAAAAAATACAATAAGAGGAAAGCACGAGTAAATCGAGAGAAAGCGGAAAAGAAACCACAGTGGCAGGTCGAACGGGATTACATCCACATACTTGAGAGCAGGTACGGACAGATCAACACCAAAGACGTTGTCAGGTTTTCAGATTTCCCCATTTCAAAGAAAACCCTGCTAGGGCTACAGGAAGTTCAGTATAGACAGCCCACGGAGATCCAGAGACAGACCATTGGCTTCGCTTTGCAAGGTAAAGATGTCCTCGGTGCGGCGAAGACTGGTTCCGGAAAGACTTTAGCCTTCATCATACCGGTGCTGGAGTGTCTGTACCGACAACAATGGAGCTCCATGGACGGCCTTGGTGCGCTCATAATTTCCCCCACCAGAGAACTCGCCTACCAGACCTTCGAAGTTTTGCGTAAGGTGGGCAAGAACCACGAGTTTTCAGCGGGGCTCATCATCGGGGGGAAGGAGCTAAAGAGCGAGTCGGAGAGAATCCACCGCACCAACATCGTTATCTGCACCCCGGGCCGACTACTGCAGCACATGGACGAGACGGCCACCTTTCACGCATCCGACCTCCACATGCTGGTCCTGGACGAAGCAGACCGCATCCTGGACATGGGCTTCGCAGATACATTAAACGCCATATTGGAGAACCTTCCTAGGTCCCGGCAGACGCTGCTGTTCTCCGCCACACAGACTAAGTCAGTCAAAGACTTGGCCCGGCTAAGTCTGAAAGACCCAGAGTATGTGTGGGTACACGAGAAAGCAAAGTTCAGCACGCCGGCCACCCTGGAGCAGAGCTATGTGGTGTGTGAGCTCCACCATAAAGTTAACATGCTCTACTCTTTCATTAAGAGTCACTTGAAGAGAAAGATCATTGTTTTCTTTGCTTGCTGCAAGGAGGTACAATACCTGTTCCGAGTTTTCTGTCGCCTAAGACCCGGCATGCCCATCCTGGCTTTGCATGGCAAGCAACAGCAGATGAAGAGGGTGGAGGTCTACAATGACTTCATCAAAAAGCAGAATGCTGTTCTCTTTGCCACTGATATAGCTGCCAGAGGCCTGGACTTTCCCGCAGTCAACTGGGTGCTGCAGTTCGACTGTCCAGAGAATGCAGACACCTACATCCACAGGGTGGGCAGGACTGCCAGATACAAGCAGGGTGGAGAGGCCCTGTTACTTCTGCTCCCCTCAGAGGAGAGGGGCATGGTCGGCCAACTGCAGGAAAAGAGGGTTCCCATCAATAAGATCCAGGTGAGACCTCAGGCACACACCATCACGCTATACTTAAAGTGACCAAAATGGAGGGAAAAGGGTACAATGTATTATAATCCAAAAGAGTTCTAATGTGTTAGGCTGTTGTTTGTGTTCATTTTCAGTAAACAGTTTAATGCAAACAAAGACACTGAACAGTCAATAAACAGGATTGCAACATTCAAACAGCTTTCTGTCCTATAACAAAGTACATGCATAAGATAAATTAGATGGCACACCATAAAATGTTTTTTTAGTAACATAACCATCTTTAAAATAAATCCTTTAAATTTGGAATATAATATGTATTTAGGGCTGCCCCTTTTTGAAATATTTTTTCCAATTAATCAACGATTATTTTTTTATATTTAATCTAATTATTTTTTGTTACTCGATTTATATATTAATGAATTCATCCGAAATACATTTGAAAAACTTGTCATTTATATTTCAACATTTTATTCAATTATCTTCTGTTAAATACAAACAAATATCTTTATTTTTTTTATAAGTATGCACTGCAAGGTATTCTTCCACAATGAAAATAGCCCAGTCTGAACTGCTAATCTGCCTTTTACAGTCCCATACAAAATCTCTCCAATTTTTAAATTAGTATAAGAGCTTGTTCCACTCAAGTAAAAGGAATATAGTATACTCTACATTAAGAATGTCCTTGATAAACATCCCCAAGCTCAGCAGAATATCTTGGGTATGCATGCATTTTGGCTCCTTTTGTGGAAAAAGTCCTTCAAATTGCTTTGTCTCATCCTGAAAAACTGACACATAAAGCACATTGGAATAATTATAATTGTGGCATATTTTAAAGTTATCATAATTTCTATATCACTGCTGTTATATTAGTAACAATAGCCCATAGTTGTGAGATGCTTGAATTAAAAAACGATTCCTGTGACACATAGATTAATAAAATGTCAGTGAAGTTTTGATAACTTTCTGTATTGTACTGACCCATGGCTGTGAAGTAAATGTAAGAGGAATTCTTTCCTTAGATTTGTTGACAGTACTTTCTGATACAAATTGACTAAAATATATATTTTTTGCAGAATCAGTGTGGTTAATTATCCTAAATTCAAGTGTAATTAAAAATAGTCAGACAGAAGAGGGTTTTGGGGAAATATTACATTTCCAATTTCTATGCCATATGTCAGAACAAGATCAAGAGTGTGATCTAAACAGTGAGTGGGTTTATTTACATGTTGAGTTAAACAAATTGAGTCAATCAGTGAATTAAATGCTCACTGAGACTGTCTTTGGCAACATCTACCGTATTTTCCGCACTATAGGGCGCACTGTCAATGAATGGTCTATTTTCGATCTTTTTTCATATATAAAGCGCATCAGACTATAAGGCGCATTAAGCGAAACAAAACAGTCAGTCAGTCAAACTTTATTAAACGTGTTCACAATAACTCAACATTGTTCAAACGTTAATGAGCGTAATCACCAATAACTCCCAACCTTGTTTAGTTGTAACACGTAAAAAAAACAGTCTGATACCGCTAAATCAAACGTTTGCGTATTCACAATCACCGGCGCTGTCTCCTTGTCTTGGTGAATGTGTGTTCGCCTTCTGTCATCCACTGCTCCCACGCAGCTCGCAGTTTAACTTTGAACGCCCTGTTGACACCAATATCTAGCGGGTGGAGTTCTTTAGTTAATCCACCCGGAATGATGGCAAGCTCCGAATTAGTTTGCTTCACTTTGTTTTTGACATCATCGGTGAGATGGGCGCGCATGGAGTTGCAGATCAATAGGGACGGAGATTTGTGGTGAAGCACAGTATGTATTACTCCGCGACGCTCCTGACTACGGTAGCCGTAATGCTGCAAGCGGTGCGGCTTTGTAGTTTACCAAAGTCGTACTAAAACATTTTGACAGAGCGCCGTGTAGCACACAAAATCGCTTTGAGGTCAGTAAGCACAACCAGAATTAATCCATATATAAGGCGCTCCGGATTATAAAGCGCACTGTCGTTTTTTGAGAAAATGAAAGGCTTTTAAGTGCGCCTTATAGTGCGGAAAATACGGTATATGAATGTTGAAATCACCTACTATAATGACTTAAACTGTGCTAAAAACTAGCTTATTGTGATCATTTGGCCGGGAAAATTTTTATCACTAAGCGTTTTTCACTGTACATTGAATTAACATTGAGCTTAAAAATTATGATTTCCCCCTATGTTGTATTTCCTTAGACACTATCCATTGGCCTGGGATGCCATCAACCAAGTACTGTATTGGTATTACTGACAAACTGTTCAAGTTTATTGTAAGGAATTAGAAATGTGATGCCCCTTCAGATAAGTAATGTTATATCAACAACCACTAATACCAAACTTTCTGGAAGGGTTGATGACATCATAATATAACTCTAGTAAAAATTTGACCAATTTTAAAACATATGGATTCTTTTGGCATTTCCACCTAACCAGATAAAATCACTCATAATGTTATATTTTACATTGAGAATAGCAAAGGCCAGTTAAAGCCCCCCCCAAAAAGTTTTAACTTTATTCGTCCATATTCCCCTTGAGTAAGATCCCAAACAAAGGAAATATTTGTTCCTCATGATCAAATCAGCATTTAAAATGTTACTAATATCTCTGATTGTGAGTCCCAAAAGTGTGATGATTTGACTGTGAATAACCCAGGTGTTGTATGCAATATAACCAATATAAATGTTGGATTTTCTACAAAGGAAACCAGTTAGTTGTTTATTTTAAGAGACGTGTCAGTTTTTCTCTTTTTGTATATTTACCATTTTATGAGACCCTCGATATATTGTTCCATAGTGCTACAAGTGTTATACCTAATTCTTAAAAGGAAAAGTTAACAACATCGGTATTAATTAATTTCATTGTGTGGTTGATTCCAGGTGAACCCAGAAAAACTGCAGACTGTCCAGCCGAAGCTTGTCGCCTTCCTGGCCCAGGAGAAAGAGCAGAAGGAGAGAGCCCAGAGATGTTTTGTTTCCTACCTGCGCTCTGTCTACCTGATGAAGAACAAAGAGGTTTTTGATGTTTTAAAACTCCAGATTCAAGAGTTTGCTGTTTCTCTGGGCCTTGCTGTGGCTCCAAGGGTGCGCTTCTTAAATAAAGTTCAGGCGCAGACAGCTGAGGGAGATGAACAGAAAGAGGAAGAGCAGTCTGAAGATGATGAGCTGAGGAGTTTTAAGGCTCAGCTGAGAGGAAACATTCCTCATGGGGAAGGTCAAAACTATCAGTCAGAAGACTCAGATGAGGATGGGGAAAGTGGTGATGAACAAAATGCAAATCAGCTGAAGACAAGACTTCTGGGTGACGATGATGACGATGATGACCTAAGAGACTTGGACCTACTTAAAGTCAAAACAAAGAATGTCTTCAGTCTTACAAAGGAGCAGGAAAATGAGGGGGAGCTCTCCAAGGGCTCCAAAAAAGAATTTGGAAAAGAAACAAAGTTCAAAGATGCCAAAAAGGTCCTTAAGAGAAACTTCCATGTCAACACCAAAGTGACCTTTAATGAAGAAGGAGATGCTGTGCAGCTGTGGCCACCTGTCCAACAGGCAGTGACTGATGAGGAAAATGAAGAGGTTTCAGGTATCAATGTGGAGAAGGCTAAGGAAAGGCTGAAACATGAAGACCAGGTGTTTGACAAGCGGGAGTACAGCTGCAAAGTGAAAGCTAAACACAGAGAGAAGAGGCTGAAGGCCAAGGCAGCTAGGAGGGAGGCCAGCAGGCAGCACAGACAGCAGTCTGAAGAAGAGGAAGAGGTGGTAGCGTACCTGGCCAAGCACGGCGAAGATGAGTTTGACCCCAGCGCTCTTCCGGACCCTGACAATTTGCGATCATTGGAGGAGGAAAAGGAGGGCCAAAAGGATCACAGAAGATCAGCAAAAAGGCAACAAAGCAGTGAAAGCAGTGATGAAGAGCTTATAGCAGGGAAGAGGAAGAAAGTAAGACAGCTAAATGATGAACACATACCTCTGGACACTGGTCTCTCTCTGGCTGAAGATGAGGAGTTAGTCTTGCATCTGCTAGGGGGAATGAGGTAGAGATAAGGGGTTTAAGGGGAGTGTTGATGAACTAATCAGTTAAATAAAAGAAGAACAAAGTAAAGAGTTAAATGAGAAAATGTCCAAACAGAAGTGCCATTTGTAGCTAGTTTTTGAGTCTGGTGGTGTGTTTATAGGAAAAAGTGACAACAATCGAGCTGTTTTGATTCTGCACTTGAGATCTGTCACCAGTGATGTGTGTACATCAGCAACAAAGTCCAATGCATCTATTTTTGTTGAGATTCACACTGGAAAAACTCGGCCAATGTGCCTCATTTGGACTGTGTTTGATCAGATTTTATTCATAACCACACAACCCACAAGCTGTCATAAAATTATGATTCATGTTATGTATTTGGCTCATACAGTACATGCAACAACTTGCTGAAATAATCTCAATCATTGTAACGTTGGTAGAAGTTAATTTGTTCATTTGTTATGCAGTACAAATAAAATACGTTTTCAGAGTTTTAAATCAGAGGTGTTGAAGAGATAATTCACCCAGAAAAGAAAATTCACTCACCACAATGCCGATGGAGGGGTGGGTGAAGTGTTTGGGCCCACAAAACCCTTAAGGAGTTTCGGGGGTAAACAGTATTGCAGCAGAATCCAATACAATTGAAGTAACTAGTGACCACAGCTTCAGACATAATAAAACAACCGAAAAAACATGCCTCCAAGTGTTTGCAAGCCCCGACAGTCATATTCGACTCGAAATGAGGTCATTTACAACGTGTTTTAAGCCTAAAAGTCCACTAAGTGGCTAAGCTAGTGGACGTCCCTGAATGCACCTCGTCAGAAGATATCAGAGGGATTTAGGCCTAAAAGGCATTTTAAATTGCCTTGTTTCAAGTAAAATATGAATGTCGGGGCTTGCGGACACTTGGATGACACCACAGGAGCAGTATTGAGGCATGTTATGTTTTTTTCTGTTTTATTACGTCTGAAGCTCTGGTCAGTAGTTGCTTCAATTGTATTGGATTCGGCTGCAATTCTGTTTAGCCCTGAAATTCCATAAGGTTGACTCAAACACATCACCTGCCCCTTCATCAGCATAGCGGAGAAAGGATAATCAATTCTGTCAAGGATGAAAACATCAAGCATGACAAAGACAACCAAACCATGCTTAGTGTCACGTGTGCACCCTTGACCAATCACAGTTTGCAGTGGTTCGGTCTGGCAGATTGTCTTTGTAAAGTTACAGAAACTATGAGATCAAGTCCCACTCAACTCTTCAGACATTGGTTTGATCCATTTCACATTGTTTTCAACATACTGAGGCCTTTTAAACATTTATTCTGCTAACTGGCATTAATGCAAAGGAGAAGCAGTTATAACAATAATCAATGAGTTATAGATAGAATATCAGTATGATTTGACCAACTGTATTGCATTTACAAAGCACATTTAACATATGTTAAATTGTTGTACTACCTTATTTGTCCTTAATATTTTACCTTTTTATTTGATGACTGTTGAGTTAATAATTGAAAATGGCACTTGCTATCCTTTGCTCCTCAATTTTAAATGCTGTTTTTGATGTTTGAGTCAGATTCAGTAGAATGTGAAGTAGGCAATTTTCCATGGTGAATATAAATGCAGAACACCAGAATGATATATATTTCATGAATATTAAAAAGAAAAAAAAGGGGGAGGGGGTCTATAGAAATAGGATTTGTGCTTTGTAATACATTTCTTTCTCAATGATTATAAAACCTTAAACCTAGAAGAAACCTTACAAAAACATGCTGTCTTCAGAACAGTCTTGCTCATGCACTTGTGACTGATTTTACAATAAAGCTGTCCTCTTGCAACAAAAACAGTATGATTCGATGATGTAATCATGAAGAGACATGTAACACTTTGTGACAAGTCACATTCTTGGGTTTTTAAAATTGAAAACCACAAATTATTTTTGACATGTAGTAAAACACATTTTTATTATTAGAAAATAACGTGCTGACAAATTTAATAATTTCTACTTCTATAACTGTCAAAAATCCATATGTAATATCTAATTTGACAAGATTCTTAAACACATCACTGCACCGCATTCACACTAACCACTTCCCAATAACTTTCCTTAAATTGACTCCACCTCCTCGGTGATAAATCTCCATGCTCAAATGTTCCTCCGGCCTGTTGGTGGAGACATTAACAAACCCGTGCACGAATATTGTATTGTTATATAAAGGTGATGGTAATTGAATGAATTCTACAACAGCGGCACGGGTCCTGTTAAAAGTAGGCTTTATGGTACGAAACTCCTTGATTGAAAGCATCTAGTGCAATATATTCTCTGATGGTTATTGCTTGTGATGGCAAAAACTAACTGGGCTGCATTTGAATGTTCCATTTTTGCTTAGGAAGTTTCCGAACTGAATGAAATGACCCGGAATTATCCCAGCCGCTGCCATAATAAGAGCTGTTCAAATTCTCAAAGCATAAGGAAAGGAGCTTTAATGTTTCTTAACCCATCTCATTGAACAAAGGAAACATCGGACCATCCTTTATGAAAGGACAGGAAGAAATGTCGCCCCGCAATTCATTACAGCAGCAACATTTAAGGAGACACAACCTCGTAGTTACACCTGAACACAAACACGTAAAAAAACAGAACAGCTGTTTTATTCTCTTGACATGATCTGATGTGAATCCTCACAAGATCGTCTGAGCTCATGATTTCTTCTCTGTCACATCCATCCTGTCAGGAGTCACAAACATATGATGACCTTCACAATATCATCATCACAACTAAACACAAATATACATGTTTTATCCATCCCCTGACTGTGGAATGGACACAATATTTTTTTTCTCCACTTATACAAGGTTTTCTCCAACTATATTCCTCAGATATCATTTCAACAGTCTAAAAAACATGTTTTGATTTTAAATAAAATCTGTTTTGTTTCCTGTGGGTAGATGATTTAATGTTCCATCTGTATGAACTGAAAAGGTAGGGAGGCAGGAAGCTTTATTATAACTCACCTCACAGCCTACAGAACATAGTACTGTACATTTTGTGCGTTTCTTCAGTTATGAATAATTTATTCAGGTGAATAATAGCTTTTTAAGAACAACAAATGTAAGTAGATATTCTTTGATCAATGGTTCTCCTTTACCAACTCCTTATGGCTTCTCCTTCACGTCTTTTCTTTACCCTGTGACATTCTATCAGGGTGATGGAATATGAGGCTGTTTGAGGAGATTGGACTTTCCCAAGTATACAGTAAGTGTAGAATCGAAAGGTTGGCACACAAGTCTCCGGTGAGACTGCTAAATATGGTTAATAAACAACTTGTATTTTTTAATAAGTACATGGTAAATACAATTTACGTTTTTTTGAAGCATTGTCCATCAGGTGGTATTGCACAGTTCCATTGGCATTCATTTTGAGCATGTTAAAATCAATGCTTTCCAAACAGGTGGCCTAATGTCAATTGAGCGAACAATGCAGCATTTATGGCCAATGTAACAAGCAATGTGAGTGCAAAGATGAAGTATGTGGCATTTTAGAAGTGATGCAAAAAGCTGAAGTGAAGTAAAATAAGTTTTTTCGAGTAATGTTAAAAACAAAATGTGGGTTTACTTTTATCCTGGAAGATAAAACCCTTTTCATGAAGTGTAAATACCTTATATATTAGCCTAATTATTAATGTGCTTTTTCTGTGCCCCAGGAAATCTTTTGAGTTTATTACTTTTATATCAGATGTTGTGGCCACACTTGATTTTTGTGCAGTCACATTCTCAATAAAAATGTATCTTTTGATTTTGACCACCAGTAATTTTTGAATAATATCCTAAATTTGGTTTAATAGCACAATATGAGGATTATCACCCAATGACTGCAAAGGTTCAGGTTTTCATGGACCCTCTGCTGTAGAAATAGATTGTTGTAAGTGACATGATTATGTATTACTCTCCAACTTTTTTTCCTCCAAAGTATGTATCTACAGATATAGATAAGATGTTTTTTTCTTTTAAATCCCTATGGCCTCTGTCCGTGGAAAGGAGAGTGGGGATTTTAATGTACATATATGCTGTGAAATTAAACCTATGGTTAAAGACTTCTTAAATCTTCTTTAATCTCACCCAGTCAGTGTCTGGACCCACACATGAAAAGGGGCACACATTAGTCCTTGTGTTGTCTTATGGCAGGGGGGTGTCCAAACTTTTTGCAAAGAGGGCCAGATTTGATAAAGTGAAGATGCCCGGGGGCCAATAGTTCCTTCTGATGTTTTTTAACCACACAAGTTGCATGCAAATATACACTGCTATAGAACAATAAATAAATAAATAAAAATTCATTGTCACAATTATCTTTATTTTTCAAATGGTAATGTTATTCTGTATGCTATACAGACTCACTGTGCTGTACCTTGTGTACTGCAATGACGGGAAGGACACAACATGACAGGTACTGTAGACAATGGCTGCAGCTCGCTTTATTGCCCAAAACATTTATATCTGGAGAGTCAGATAACATTGAAATGTATGGAATACATTACATTTCTATGAGTTAGATAAAAATCTTTGCCTCATGGTCATTTTAAACAGGAGTTCAAAACACTCAATTTCAGATTGATCAAGAAACCGATAACTTGCTGACACTAATGTGAAGGGTGATGTTGCGATCTGGATTTCACTAAAGAGGGCAGGTCTGGTTTGAGGGCAGTGGTTGAGATGCGTAAAATGTCACGTAAGTGGGAGTCACTCAGTCTTGACCTCAATCGGTTCTTGTTTAAGTTCATGACAGAGAATGTCTGCTCAAACAAATATGTTGAGCCGAATAAGCTCAGCATTTTCTTAGCAAATGTTCGCATTTCTAGAAATCTGCCTTTATCCAGCTGCCTGTAAAAGTCAACAAGAGAAAGCTGCAGGTGTTTGGCGTGCCACTCATTTCATAAATCCAGTAGAAACAAAACGTCAAGAAGAGCACAGCCAAAATAACAAACAATCAATCAATCAAATTTTATTTGTATAGCCCATATTCACAAATCACAATTTGTCTCATAGGGCTTTAACAGGGTGTGACATCCTCTGACCTTAACCCTCAACAAGTGTAAAGGAGAACATTAGCAAGATAATGGTATTTGCAGCATTGATTACAATCAACACTTTGTAGCATAATGGAAGGTCAATGGATTGGAGAAATGTGGTCTCTTTTCTTGGTTCTTGTCTGGAAACGTGATGCAGCATTTTGGACAAGCTGCAGAGTCTTTAATGACTTACTGCTGGTGCCTGATAATAACGAATTACAATAATCAAGTCTGGATGTAACAAAGGCGTGGACTAGTTTTTCTGCATCTTTTTGAGAAAGGACATGATTGGGACTGATTTTTGAGATATTACGAATCAGGATCGAAGATCACTCCCAAGTTCCTGACTGTTTAATTGGAAGCAAGGGCAATGTCGTCTAGCGCAGCTATATCATTAGATAATGTATCTCTAAGGTGTTTAGAGCCAAGTATTAGAACCTCTGTTTTATCTGAGTTTAATAAGAGAAAATTGCGGGTCATCCAGGTTTTTATGTCCTTGAGACATGCTTGGAGTTTAGTTAATTGATTGGGTTTAATTCAGTAGTGGGGCAGTGTGTGGGGATGCGCTCATGACAGACAGGGACATATGATGTGTGCGCTGCGCTCAGTGGTGACGCAAGGTTGTCAGACACTGCAGACAGCCATTCCGAGATCGCCATTTTGCCCATTATCATTAATGGAGGTTCCATTCGAGCGCATTGGAATGGACCCCGATCGAGCCATTTCACATATCGCTTTGTATTAGTCCTGTTGGATTATGCAACGTGATATCCCGAAGCAGTGCCGCTGTGCACCATCTCGGCAAAGAGTGTTGCACAGGTCATCTCTCGAAAGAGATTATGACTGAGTGTTCATGTCACGAAGAGTAAAGGAACTGTACGGATTACTGGGAATTAAATCTATTCAGACTAGCGTGTCATGGTGTGACACATGTCCAATACACACATGTCGACGAGCTCTTGGATTGGCTAGGCACTGCATGTTTTTTTTTACAACACTGGATTTAACCAATGTCTGCAAAGTCTCAGGAGAAAAAGGAGTCTCAGGAGAAAACAGCCTTCTCCACTCCATGCGGGTTGTACCAATTTGTCATGCCTACGTTCGGCTTGTTCGGTGCCCCCGCCACTTTTCAGCACCTAATGGACCAGGTGCTGCGTCCACATGCTGCATATGCTGCCGCCTACCTGGACGATGTCATCATCCACAGTGATACTTGGGCAGAGCATGTGCAGCGGGTGGCTGAGATGCTTGAGTCATTGAGGCAGGCTGGACTCACGGCGTACCCGAAGATGTGTGCAGTTGAAGGGAGCTACGGTATTTGGGGTACCACTTGGGCGGCGGGCTGATGTGCCGTCAGGTGGACAAAATCGCAGCTGTAGCAGCCTGCCCAAGTCCAAAAAAGAGGTGGTTCTTGGGGCTGGCGGGTTATTACAGGTGGTTTATCCCCGCGTTTGCCGACCTGACCAGCCCACTGACTGATCTGACCTGACAAGGTGCCTCAGATCCGGTCCAGTGGTCAAAGCAGTGCCAGCAGGCCTTTGAGAGGGTAAAAACAGGTCCTCTGTGGGTAACCACTTCTTCCACACACCTAACTTTTCTCTCCCTTTTATCTTGCAGACTGACGCTTTGAACAGAGCGTCGGGGGCTGTTTTGTCCCAGCAGGTAAGAGGCATTCAGCTGGAAATTGTCAGAGCGGAAGTCCAGATACAGCACGGCCAAGAAGGAGTGCCTGGCAATCCGGTGGGCGGTCAACACTCTGCGTTATTACCTCCTGGGATGCCCATTCACTGACCTGCCTCTGCTCTGAAAAACAGATTAAGGTTAGGTGTTTCTTTCTTTCCCCTTTGACCTTGTACCCTCTTCACAGCCTCTGCATAGAATAGGTTGTTAACTGCCTTGACCAGCTTGATATCTACAGCCCTCTTCCTTACTTCACATCTTACCTATGTAACTCTGTGTTGGCCACCACAATAGCAACATTTATCCTGTCCATGATCCATACAATCCTCAACCCTATGATCAGCTCCACACTTGGATGTAATCTCCATCCTTCACGGCCTCTGGCAGTGATCACACTCTTTCTATCTTGAAAAAAAATTACTGTGGAAATAAAATTGTCCGCCTGTTTTATAAACTATCCGCTTCAATACGATATATGTCTGATCCTGTAGTGCCTGCCCATTGTGATGCATCTCTGGAAAACCAGGTTGATCAAGGTTGGAGCACAAGACAGAGTGACTCACTTTCCAATCTTTTTTAGATAAACAGATGCTTGACGTCTCACCATCCACAGAACCACTTCTACTCACACAGAGTGCAACTCTTCCATCATGATATTTAGCAGAGTAAACATACCCATTGACCCCGCTCATGCTCTTTAATTCAGAAGGTATCACTGTAATAAGACATCCCCAGTCACATCTCCTTTTGCAAGGGGCTGCATTCAATAATTAGCACCCAGTCCTGTGTCAGTAAACATACCTTCAACATCAGCAGGATTAGTGAGGCCCACACAATTCGAGATGCTGAGCGCCAGCATGTGAAAATGCGCATTCAAACCAACATATTACTACTCACCTCCGTGCCCACAACTATTTACTTATATTTAATACATGTTAATAGCAGGTTGATAAAACTTCTAATTAAACTAAATGTTAGAATTTAAAGTGCAAATACACAGACGTAGAGAGAGAGACAGACACAAACACAAGGGAAGAGGGAATAAGGCAAAGTCAAACTATGAAAACTTAGATAATAGATGTATGTATATAGATGTTGAATGCACTGAATGTAAGTCGCTTTGGATAAAAGCGTCTGCCAAATGACTGTATGAATGAATGAATGTAATGTAGATTAGAACTGTTAAGAGATACGTAGAGCATTTATGTACTGTTAAACAGCCTGAATCGCATATATATTGCACACAGCTAAACAATCTGTGCAACTTTTATAACAATTCTCTCTCAAACATACATTTTACTGTGTTGATTCTAATGCATATCTGTGCACGTGTTTGATAAATATGTGCAAGAAACCTGATCTCATAAAGGAGTCAAAGGCAGTTTGACAAGCACACTTCTATGCTTAAGGGACAATTTGGGGTTTAGTAGGTTGCCCAAGGACACTTTGGAATGTAGACTGGAGGAGTCAGAGATCAAACCACCGACCTTATGGTTAGTGAAGGACTAAAAGTGTAAAAGCACTTTGAGTGATTGCTTAGACTAGAAAAGGGATATATAAATGCAGTCCATTTATAGTCAATGCGAAAAAATTCTAATGCTACTCTCCCCTCAGCTTAACAAGCCCCAGACTTTGTCAAATGGAAATGGCTACACCCGTGAAAATGACAGACAGGATAGATGCAACTGCTCATCGTCAACCCAGTTTCCAGAGATAATAGCCCTCTACTACCACAATAGGGCAGTAAATTATAAACTGAATGAAAATGGTTAACATCATCATCATCATGCAACAGAATAGAACGCGGTTCTTTAATAAGACGTAAGGCAACATATAGCTTCCACATAGGTAGCATCTAAAGTAGACTTTCTCAACCATTGGGCCCCGGCCCATTTGTGTGCCGTGAGCGCCCTCTCATAGGCCGTGAAATATTTTCAATTTGATACTAGTGGGCTGCGACGGCCGCATATGTCATCGGTTTGAGACGCCCAGTGACAGGTGAGCTAATGCTAATAGCTAGACTGTAGTATTTGGAGTGATGGAAACATTCCTTAAGCGGAGAAACAACGACAGTAACGCTACTAATTCACCTAAAAACATAAAATTTGAACCTAGGTACAACCCCGTTTCATTTAATATGGTTTTGTTGATGGAGGTGTGATGGAAATCTGGAAATACAAGAGGCTGGAAACACCAAAGTTATCTATATGTATTTTAATAGGGGTTTTCTGCACAAAGGATCAACACAGAGAGTCACAAGGATCTCAACTACAAAATAGTTTTCAACCACACTTAGTTAATTTTTCTACTACACAACTTTATTTGTCCCCCAAGGGCAATTCAACGGCACATAGAGCATGTCAAAACACAAGTAAAAACAAGAAAGAAACATGCAAGAGAGCAAATAAAAAGGAAGGGAATGGTCAAATTGTTATATTGACATTCAAGGTCAAGTGATTGATTTACAACATCAACGATCTTGCTTTGAGTTACAGGCATCATCTTAACATTCTCCCTTAATGTTTTTCATTAGCTACTGGTAGCCGTTGTGCTGCACAGTGAATTAATTTTTTTCTACCTAGCTCCTGTTACATAGTATCATCTAGCACAGTGGTTCCCAAACAGTGTGCCACAACACACTGGTACGAGGCAAGTCCAGGTGTTCCGTGGGAATTTGAAAGAAACGTATAATATTTTATCCCCCTCTCTCCCAATCAAGTTATTACCTAGGTAACCTCTGCCCACCCAACCACCTGCCCCCTTGACCCCATCCCATCTCACATTCTTCAGTCTATTGCTCCTGACCTTCTTCATTTTCTCACCCATCTTAATAACACTTCCCTGTCAACTGGCTGTTTCCCTAACTCTCTGAAGGAGGCAAGAGTAAATCCTCTCCTTAAGAAACCCACCCTCAACCCGAAGTAAACTACAGACCTGTCTCTCTTCTTCCCTTTCTTTCCAAAACTCTCGAGCGAGCTATCTCCTCCTATCTCCACCATAACAACCTTCTTGACCCTCACCAGTCTGGTTTCAAGGCAGGCCACTCAACTGAGACTGCCCTCCTTGCTGTCTCTGAGCAACTTTACACTTCTAGAGCAGCCTCTCTCTCCTCTGTCCTTATCATTCTAGACCTTTTTGCTGCATTTGACCCAGTGAACCACCAGATCCTTATTTCTTCCCTTCAGGACCTGGGTTTCTTAGGCTCTGCTCTCTCCCTGCTCTCATTCTACCTCAATGACCGCACTTATCAGGTAACTTGGAGAGGATCTGTGTCTGAACCTTGTCCTCTCACTACTGGGGTCCCTCAATGTTCTGTGCTGGGTCCCCTCCTCTTCCCTCTGTACACCAACTCTCTATGCTCTGTCATTCACTCACATGGCTTTTCATACCACAGCTATGCTGATGACACCCAACTAATCCTCTCTTTTCCCCAATCTGAAACACAGGTAACAGCACTAATCTGTGACTGTCTGACTGACATTTCTCAGTGGATGGTCCGTGTTAGACCCCACCCAGACTGCTAGGAACCTGGGTGTGACACTCAACAGTCAACTATCCCTTACTTACTCCTTACTGCAACAACCCGTTCCTGTAGATACATGCTGCACAACATCAGGAGAATACGTCCCCTTCTCACTCAGAAGGTGGCGTGGGTTCTGGTCCAGGCTCTGGATATCTCATGTCAAGACTATTGTAACTCCCTCCTGGCAGGTCTACCTGCTAGTGCCATCCGACCTCTGCAGCTCATTCAGAATGCAGCAGCTCGACTGGTCTTTAACCGACCGAAATTCACTCACACTACTCCGCTCCTCCGCTCCCTTCACTGGTTACCGGTGGTTGCCCGCATCCGTTTCAAAACATTAGTACTTGCGTATCGCGCTGCGAACAGATCGGGTCCAGTCTACATCCAGGACATGGTCAAACCTTGGTCTAACCCTAACCCAGGCCGTTCTCTCCATTCTGCATCTGCCAATCGGCCTGTCGCTCCCTCACTGCGAGCTAAACACTCAACAACATCACAACTGTTTGCTGTCCTGGCTCCTAAATGGTGGAACGAGCTCCCCAATGACATCAGGACAGCAGAAAGTCTACACATCTGCCGCCGCAAACTAAAAACACATCTCTTCTGACGATACCTTGAATACATTTTTTTTTTTTAATAGTAGCACTTTAATAGCACTTATATGGCACTTATATATAGCACTTTGTAGTTTGGCTTTCTTGACGAAAATTGTACTTTCTTGATTCTTGTTGTTCTGGGTTTTTACCCTCATGGTTAAATGCACTTATTGTAAGTCGCTTTGGATAAAAGCATCAGCTAAATGAAATGTAATGTAATGTAATCTAGTACTATCCAGCTAGATGTTTGACTGAACCTGAAATAACAATTAAACATAATTTTCGCTAATAATCACACATTTAGCTTCTTAAGTTCAAACAACAATGCATTGATGCAAATTTAATGAATTGCATCCATCATTTTAGTTGTGCTTTGTAAGGTACATTACTGTTTAGTTACCAGTAATTGGTCACACACCAGACAGCAGCTTTAAGACAATAAATGGTCTGTATTTGTATAGCCAAATAGTATTAATATCCTCCATCAATCAAAGAAAACATTAACTGTAGCAAGCAATTTCCCAAGACAAACAGTCTTTGATTCATATGCCTATCTATTTCCAGTTGTATACATATATTTCCATGCCCACAGGTTTGGGGGCCACACTTGCAATGTAGCATGGCTCCTAATACCAGGGGTTCAAGGAACCATATAGTAGTTAAAGGCTCAGTGTGTAAGATTTAGGTAAAAGGGATCTATTGATGATTTCACTAGTGTGTTTCATTTAAATTGTATAAATTGTTATATTTAAATACTTTATATTTACATTGGGAGCGGGTCCTTTCTACGGAGGCCCCATATTTTTTTACAGTTGCCCAAACTGGACAAACTAAACACCTTCTGAGTTTTTATGACAACTGAAGGCTACCACAAGTTATCTTTCATGTTTGGAAGGGGAGGGTGAGGTGAGGAGTATTCAGCTGCAACATGCAACTTCACCACCAGATGTCACAAATCTTTACACACTGAACCTTTAAGTAGTTAATTAAGAATTTTATAATCATTATCAAATCATATAATTTAAATCTTTAATTGGTAATAGTGGTAATGCAGTATATACTTAAAAATAGATGTAAGGAATGAGCACAGAACTGAACATTTAAGTACTGTACATACTGTTTGAAAGGGCCAAAGGCCAGAAAAGATAGTGTTGGACCAACAATCAAGACCAGCAATGAGAAACTGAAAAACTGACCATCACAAATGGTACAATAAAGAGAACCTAACTGAGAAAGACCAAATAATATGGCACAGTGGAGATATTACAAGACAGAAAAGATAGTCCAAAGAAATAGCCAAGTATTGATTAGTCGACAGTGTTACAACACCTGCCAGTGAGGTGAATGGAAGAAGAAGATCTGAGGGTGTGGGAGGGTTTGTCGATGTGCAGGTGTTCAGAAAGGTATGGTGGAGCGAGTTTGTGGATGGCCTTAAAGGTGAGGAGCAGAATCTTAAAAACAATGCGATATTTGACCGGGAGCCAATGAAGCTGCTGAAGGACAGTGATTAATGGAGGAGGTTCTGGAAATGATGCGAGTGGCAGAGTTCTGGACTAGTTGAAGTTAATGAAGGAATTCATGAGGGAGACCAAAAAGAAGGGAATTACAGTAATCAATGCGGGATGTAACCAGGGTGTGGACGAGAATGGCGGCGGTGTTGGGTGTGAGGGATGGGCAGAGGCGATTAATGTTGCGTAGATGAAAGTTTGCGGACCTGGTGACATTATTGATGTGGGCTTGGAAAGATAGAGTGCTGTCAAGGATGACACCCAGACTCTTAACTTGAGGGGAGGGAGAAACTAAAGAATTATCAATATTGAAAGATAGATTGTCTGATTTTTATAAAGGTGTATTTAGTGCCATTAAGGAGACCTAGGTTTTATCGCTATTGAGTTTTAGGAAATTGCAGGAGAACCAGGACTTGATTTCCTGTAGGCAGTCAGAGAGGGTGGTATGTGGGAGGATTGAGGTGGGTTTGGTTGAAAGGCAGACACTCAGACCCTCAGACCCTTAGACCCGAGCACACGGAGACAAGGAGACACGGAGGACGTGAGAGGACTGAGCTGCAAAGTTAGTCCCTTTAAGTTGAAGTTTATTTATGTTTGTTCTCATGTTTTGAGATAATAAAATATGTTAAAACCTGAATGGTTTGTCTCTGGCTGCTGTGGTGAGAGCCCCGTGGCATGGTCAACTGCCACAGGTATATTGGTTGAAAATCTAAATTCATGTTTGGTCAGATGTTGACTCTGGCCCCCCAGTTCTACATTTGCGGAACTGCAGCCAACAGAGATGTGCTACGTAAGTCCCATATTCAGCTTAAAAACATGCTTGTATGTTTCACTGGCCGGGTTGTGCAAAAGTCATCAACCTAAAGTAATGAGTCAATTGGACACCTCACAATGATGATTGTGGCAGGTCATGAAGGTTAGCCTCCCCTTCAATAATGGGACTTCTTTATGTCACGTGTGATGCACTGTTGGTGCCTCGCTTGTCCCCATTTGTGATGAAAAATAAGATGGGCACAGCACACTCAAATTGAAATATTCCAAGGCATATATGGGCTTTGGTAGATGGTCTATCCCTCTTTAACCCAATGGTCCGGTGAAAGGCATGCATTTCTACCAGTGCTGCATAGATTTACTTTAAATCTCATGCTACATTTTACTGTCAGAGCTGTCTTACTTCCCTTGAAGACTACAGAAACTGTGGGATGCAGCGACTCCTAATTTGGTATCAGAAAGTTATGGGGAAGATTTTCCAAAGCTGCTTCCAAAGTATCAGTTTTGATAGAGTACACTAGATATACTGCAACACACTCTATAACCTTTGTAAATGGCTTTAATTCAAACATTTAAATTAGCTGTAAACTCTGTTCATATCAGCCATGCTCCTTCTAACTTTAATTCAATTTTCACACAGAAATGTATGCATTCTGAAGGGGATGGTGCAAAAATAGCAGAAAGATTCAACTCCTCTGGTCTATATAGCTCTGGACTTGGAGGGTTAAATAGTCACTGGACTCTACTTTTATAGCGCCTTTCTACTCTTATCAACCACTCCAAGCACTTCTACAAACAATATACATTCACACACATTCACAGAGCACTACTACATGCTATATGTGTGTGCTGAATTTGAACCAACAAACAAGAAGCTTACTGTGTGTGAATCAAAGCATGATATATCTTATTTCTCTGTACCACAAAGCATTGTTTTTCAAAAGCTAATAAACCACATCAGTGTGCCACAGTGTTGCAATGGGTGATATGCTGTTTATTTTGACTCACTTACATGTGCATTGTTGTTGACATAAATACAAATGTGGATTAATTCACTATTGTATGTGCCCCTGCCACTTAAATGGGACATCTAGCTTCTTCTGGGAAAGTTATTCGGAATGTTTCAAATACAAAATTGGGTTTTTAAAGTTTTATTTAATTTGTGTTTGTAGTGTTTTTTTATGGGGTTATGGGGGTTGGAGTGAAGAAAAAAGGTTAAATGAGACTTGAGCTTGCTAACTACAGTCATATTCTAAAGATATTTTATCGTTATTTATTACAATATGCATGAACAATGCCAAGTAAAAACCATACTAAGCACATTGCCCCAGTGCCCTAATGCATATAATATAAATTGAAGTTTAGGACCAGAGAACTAATTGGACAAGCTACTAGCTGAACAAACTTTCAAAACAAATAAATTGTATAAACACACAAAAATAAATTTATAACATATTTTGTTACCACAACGAGTTCTCTCGCTTCGACACACACACAGGACAGTGCTTCAGCTTATCCTTCTTTAATATTTATTCAAGAACGCTCACGTAAATGTTTTCTTTAGCGCTCCTTTGTGCTTTTCTCAGGCTGTGATTTCCATGGCTCCACAGTCACGATCAACATCTCTCTCTTCTTCTCTTCAGTCCAGCTGCTACTTCATTTAAAGGAGAGTGTGATTAGACTCAGCTCAATGTGATTGTGCCAATCAACTCACCTGGCATTGCTTCTGCTAAGCCAGCTCTGTACCATCATCTCTCTCCCACAATAGGTGTATTTTCCATAATATGGCAATTAAGTTTTTATTAAATTTTTTGTTGACAAGGAATAACATGAATAACAAAGTAACAGTTCAAAAGCAGGAAGTCTGACAACAGAGCTAAATTCTTTATTCAAAAAAAGTTCAGTACTGAAGCTCAAACCTTCCCCCATTCAATCAATCTCAATTATCTCACTCTCTCTATGATTATTAATTGATTAATAATTTCTAAAAGGCCAATCAGATTCTGCCACAGTCTCTTCCAGCCAATCATGTGGCAGCTGTCAAACTTGAAATCCCTTTTTCTCTCTTCCACAGTCAGCCATTATTCAGTAATGCGCATAAGGCAAATCTTTCGCTCACCATGCTTATTTTCACATCGTTTGTCGGACTCTTACAATGATTATCTTCCAGGAAGTTTCAGACCCAAGCATCGCCTCTATCGCCAAGAGACCGCCTCCAATTCTTCTGGTGTTCGGCACAGGAGCCTTCGCCAAGCAAACACAACAAATCTTCCACAGACGAGGCGGATTTCCTCATTGCTCAGATTCAAAATCGTGGCATTATACCAGCTCCAGGTTGGCCTCTCGGCTCTCGGCCTTCTCGGCTCCGCGAGCTAACGGTTCAAGCAATCTGCTTATTGATTCTACCTGATCCCATCCCAAGGACAATCCAGCCCCCCTGCTGCTGAGAAGTAACACATAATGTATTGACTAAATGTCTTAAAAAACTATGAAATGTATGCCCTTTCATCCTCATCATCTCCATAAAAACCTGCTGAATTCATATTAATGTTTCTGGATTAACGGGGCGTCGCTTCTTCTGCAACAATGAAGTTAAAACACTGCGTTAAGTCATATTCTGCGGGAGGAACTCTTCTGTCCTCAGGAGTGTGCGTGTGTATATATATAATTTGGTCTTTACACCTAAATTTTTGTTTCGGTTGAATTACCTTTTGTTTTAGTTTGGTCCCTGCTGACCCTTTATTATGTTTCACATTAAAGACCCCTCATTCACCATATATTGTGTTTGCAAATATTATATTTTGTTCTTCACTCAACCTAAGAGTCAATTCTACTCCACCCCCTTCTAATCCTGATGACATCACATAGGGTTCTAAAACGCCAAAAGAAGTACAACATTCACATCACTTTCTCTGTCCGCATGTCAATAAATGTTTGATAAATCAAAGTTCCTCCTGATTGAAATGTTAATGGGTGTGGGGCACATGTTTCTGAACCATGGCTTAGTGTGAACTTAACCCCATGCAGTTTTGCTTGTGATGTGGTCCAACATCCAGGCTAAATACAGCAGGATAAGGAAAGATGTGGAGGTGTACATGAGACTAGAACTATCATGTACACCCCCATTCTTCTATCCCCTAATTGTTTCAAGCTATATCCATTTGTAGCTGGCTCTGGTGTGTAGAAATGTCACTATTGATTTGTTGATTTTACTGTTATTATCATGTTAAGAACAATCTCCAACAGCCCGTGTAGCCAAATACTCTGGTAAATCCCCAGATGTAGTGAGCAGGACATCCTGCAGTTGATAAACATATTAGCATTCTTTAGTGGAAAAACCGTGTAAAAGCGAATTCTCTAAATTAATTAAAATATCTTTGGTATTTTTGAGTACACATTTTCTGTCTTCCAGCATATGCATGTATACTGATATATCTGTAGTAAGTGACTGCTGTACTGTGTATTGATTTATCAGTCAGGTTGTAATTATTAAAAAGTTTCATATTTAAATAAAAATCAAATTTCATCTAGAACGCACCTAAAGCTTCAGCAATGTGTGCTTGACACTGGAAATTAAAAGTGTATGATTGTAAATTTTGTTAGAGGACAGAGATGATCTTGATTCGGCCCCTGCAACTTAAAATTATTGAAAAGGACTGGTTTTGGACCCATTTTTTTAGTTTTATGGAGTCTTTAGTTTATGGACTTTTTTACGTTGGTTTCTTCTTTAGATTTGTGTTCTGTTTGGTTGTTGCTTCTGAGTTCTCTACTTCCTGTTTTATTTTGAAGTTTTGCTCCTTGTGTGTCTTTAGCTTTATTTTCTGTCTTTGTCCTGTTTCCCACCCGTGTGATCAGTGGTCTGCACCTGTTCCTAATCCTCAACTGTGTTCAATTATCTCTGCCTACCTTGTTAGTATAATAGTCTGTGCTTCCCTTTGTCTGTGTCTGGCCTTCATGGACGACATGACAACCTTGACCACAACAGTACCATGCACCAGACGGTTGCTAGGGAATCTTGAAGACAACATCACATGGGCCAGAATAAGGATCATTCTGTCAAAATCAAGAAGCATGTCAATAAGCAAAGGTAAGACATCAGACCATAGGTTGTACATTAATGGAGAACCCATTCCAACAGTGTCTGAGAAACCTATAAAAAGCCTCGGACATTACTATGATGCAAGCCTCAAAGACTGCAAGCAGGTCAAACAACTGAAGCAGGATGTCAACAGAGGTCTTAAGAACATCGACCAGTCCATGCTTCCTGGAAAGTTAAAGGTCTGTTGCTTACAGTTTGGCCTTTTACCCCAACTGATGTGGCCACTTACAGTAGTTGTTTCTATCACAAAAGTTGAGAACATGGAGAGAACGATCAACTCCTATGTGAGAAAGTGCTTAAGAGTCCAACATGTCTGAGCAACATCAGCCTGTATGGACAGTGCATACTCGAGCTGCCTATCTCAATTCTCGAGGAGGTTAAATGCACCAAAACAAAGCTGAAGATGACCCTTTCAGAGTCCCGAGACAAAACTATACGGGCTGTTGGGCCATCATTGACAGGACTGAAATGGCCACCAAAAGATGCAACCCAACAAGCAAAAGAATGAAGATCCATCCTGCCAACTCCAGCTATCCTCAGGCATATCCTCACTGGTTGTAAAATAAGTCTCTCCCAAGGTAGGTATAGGTGGAGACACAACCAGATATTCAAGCAATAGAACAATAGAAACAAAGAGAACCGCTACCAATGCCTTGCCATCAAAAACATCAAACGGACAACTTAAGTCTGTGAGGGGAAACAGGGAAAGAAATTGGGAGATGTTGGTTGACATGAGCCAGCGGCTTACAGTACAATCATATATTATCACTACCACCCTAAGACCTGACCTGATACTCTGGGTTGTCTATTTCGTAGACAGTACCCTGTGAGGATAATGTTGATGAAGCCAATGAGAGGACAAGGCTGCAGCATGCAGACATGGCATTTGAGGCAGAGCAATGTGGCTGGAAAGCAATAGTTTGCCCTGTGGAGGTTGGCTGTAGGGTTTTCCTTGCAAACATCCACCATCAGGCTGCTCAAAGATCTGGGGATCCATGGACAAGTCCTGCCCCAGACCATAAAATAAACATCACACACTGCATAAAGCTGTAGCCAATGGCTGTGTTTGGTTTAAAAAGGCATAGAGGTAATGATGTCTGATCTACTGAGCAGGCCACATGGCTTCCATAGTAATGCCATACAAGCCAATAGCCAGTTAGATTTACCTTTAGCCTCAACTTACCCTCATGTTCGGCCTGTATCATTGATTACATGGTTAAAACACTTGAAGACGCAAAGATCTACTGATAATTGGTAACCTAAATTGTGCCGAAGACCTTCAAACGTACAATGGATATTCAACATCTCGTCCTATATTCTAAATTCAACACTTCATTCTGCAGGGGAGTTCAATGGAATTCTGCTTGGTGATACAAGCTATCCCTGCATGCCTTATTTGCACCCTATACAGACCCTGAAACAGATGCGGAGAGGACTATCAATCATGCCCACACCAAAACTAGGGCATGAAATGGCCTTTGCCTAAGTCAACACTTAGGCACTCCCCATCGTGTAAAGATTTAGAAGCCCACAGAGCTGGCGTCAGTGTGAACCTGGAAAGGCAGAGCCAGGTTGGGTTGGGTGAGGGTTGGAGCCATTTCCAAGACAGCCTTCAGCTCTCCTCCGCCTGCTGAAATGCTGCTGACCACTCCCATTTTTCTCCTTTATGCTGCAGTTGCTAAAGAGGAGCCGCCAGGTCAGCACAGTGAGGTATAAATTTGTGGTACCAGCCCACCAACCCCAGAAATCCTTTTAGTGTTGGAATGTCTGTGGGAGCGGGGTTGTGTGTCACCACTGCTGGTTTATCAGGATCGATCTCAACTCCTTTCCCTGACACCACATGGCCAAGGAATCTCAGCTGAGCCTTGAAGAAGTTACATTTCCTCAGGTTCAGGGTCAAGTTGGCACAATGTAGTTAGCTAAAAACGGCATCCAGATCTTTAAGGTGCTTTTGGTGGTTGGGGTAAGATACTATGATATCTAACAAAGCAGATGCCCCCCCCCCCCCCCCTCAGACCCTATAGAACCCTCTCCATCAACTTTTGGAATGTGACTTGAGCATTCTTAAGACCAAATGGCATGGCTTTTGGGTCCAGTGTGCTGAAATACTTTGATTCACGTAGAGACTCCAGGATATCATGGATTAATGGCATTGGATATACGTCCTGGTGCGTTTTGGCATTGAGTCCACTGAAATCAAAACAAAATCTTGGGGTCCTATCACCTTTATCTGCAAAGACGACTGTGGCCCCCCAAGAAGACTGGCAAGGCTCAATGATGTCTTCCTTTAACATCTTCTCCAAATGCTCTTTAATTATTTCCCTTTTCTTTGTTGAGACCGTGTAAGCTCTTGAGCATATAGGAATGTTATCCACTGTAGGGATGGAGTGTTTCATGATGGTCCTTCCAATCTTCTCTGAACAGACTGAGGGCAATTTATGGATTAGTGGTTGCATCTCTTCAGGCAGTCTCTTGATCAAGTCCTGGTGCCTATCAGAAAAACTCAGCTACGGTGTGGGAGGCATAGCAACATAAAGGTGGTCATTGGCAGGCGGATGAGGCCCACAGGTGGTCCAAGTCAACTGGCCATGGCCCTGGTTCAGAAAGGGGAAGTCTGACCATTTTCCTTTCACCTCCTTTCTGCGCTCAGCCACATTAATCTGGACTCCGGTCTTAACCATGAAGTTCAGCCCAAGGATCAGTGGGAAAGCCAGGTGTCTGTCGTCCATGATATAAGTATTGGCTGTCCAGTCTGACCCCTGCCAAACGTAGGTCATCTTCACCATCCCCATGGCAGCGTGTGATTTCCCATCAGCTAACACGAAGGGCAGGGCCTCCACCTAGACCATCTGTTCACGTGGCCTGGCCAGCTGCTGCCAAACACTGTTCTGCATTATAGTATAGGTGCTGCCTGTATCCACCACAGCCTCACCCGTATAGCCCCAAGTTTCCATGAGAACAATCAAAACGGGTGGCTGTTCAGCAGGGCCGTGCAGAGACCTTTTGAGGGGCAGGTGCTCAAACTTCAAAAGGGGCACATGGAAAAAGGCTCATATGCCGACATAACTTAAAGCTACAATTTGCTGTTGAGGGAGTGGGTGGAGAGGTTGCTGCTGTATTGATCTGAGACTCTAAACATTAAAAGGAACAGAGGAGAGATATTAGCTGATTAACAAGTTATGTGACCACGACAAGATGCAAACACTGCTGACAGTGTTTGGAACTGGCTCACTGTGACTGACCTGCTGTAGTGCTGCAGTTGCTGCTGACAGATGCTGCAGACAAGGCTGATGGCTGGGAGTAAGAAGGAGATGCTCACAGGAGATGGATGCTACAGGAAGAGAAAATCAGATCCCAGATTGCTTTGATCTCCTCACCTTTATGAGGCATGTATGCACTGCAGAATGAGATATCATGAGAAAATATGATACACTGAAAACACACACACACACACACACACACACACACACACACACACACACAACTTTTTTCCGAAGCAGTGTACAGCTTTGGCTAAAGCCATGTAATGAGTTAGTGAGCTGTCACTGTGTTTGGGAGCCTGTAATTTCTTTTCCTTTTGGCAGCCCAGTCTCTTTACACCATTGACCCCACCTTGACCAGTTTTTCCACTGTATGACAAAGTGCATCGCAAGCTGGTGACTAGGGAAGGATTACAGTTGTTCATTATCCTTCTAATCATCTCAGTGTCTGGTTTCCACTTCAGGCACAATGCCCTATAATCATAGGTAAAGTCTCTGAGACACTGGGCTAAGGCCTGGATCACGGTCCTCACCTTCTCCTTTACTTCAGTCATGTAATCAGTAGGCAAAAAGGCGCTCTGAAAAGCACTTTTAAAATCTTTCCAGTAGTTTACTTTTGCCTTTACTGCCAACAACCAGCTTCTAGTCGGGCCTTTGAATACAGCGGTCAAGGAGGCTACAAGTTCTCTGTCAGATAGGGGGCATAGTGACAGAACGTTTTCACATTGCTCCACATGGTTGAAGACCTCTGTTGAACCTCTTCAGTTTTTTGTATTCAAGATCAAGTTTCTGACCATCACTACCAAGGAGAAGATGCCTTTTATATAAGAAACTGATTATATATTTTGATGATGGAAATAAAGGCTTACACATTCCTTGCCAAAGTAGGCCTGCTTGGTGATTCAGCCGCTCCTGCTGCAAAAATTTAAGTTAAAACCTAATTCAAAGATGTAGACACATGTAAAACATTCGCAATTCAGTCTTAACTCTTTCTTCCTGTATTTCTGTAGTTACAGATAAGGTTTAATCATCTGCTGCAGTCATACTGGCACCATCTTCCTGCAAATAGAACACTGCAGTTGGCAAAGAAAATTCAAAATGAAAGAATGAATAACATTAGATGCTGTGTAAAACAAAACCTACATGGGTCATATACAACTTATGGGTCATAACTTATCTAGTGATTTGCCAGTGCAATTATCAAAAAAACCCAAACAGATGCTGTGGAGAAAGTTTAACGCCACGTGAAAAATCTAGTTTGTAATAATTTTTTGCACATTTTAACTCTAAAACTGACATTTAACTCTCTTTGCAAATCAATACAGATAATCTTCATATTCATTCCCCTGGCTGCAGGTTCTCTTCCTACACATAACTTATTAGAACTACAATTTTTTTTAATGTGGCAGCAATCCTTATTTGTCATAGTAAATTTACGCATTGCAGTCTCTTTTGCCTTGTTGATTGAGACAGTGATATGGCAGTAAATTATAGCAAGGCTGAGATCAAAAGTATAATCAAATCAGTACTGAAAAAGGGATGGCAGGAAGAGTGGGACAGAGGAAATAAGGGCAGACACTTTCATAGTATTCAGAAAAAAGTAGGTGAAATGAGAACAACCTCCAGAGATACAAAGGAAGAGACGATAATATTAAGAATGAGGTTTGGCCATACAGGTTTAAACAGCAACCTGAAGATAATGAACATGCATGACACAGGCAGACGTGACAATTGTAATTGGCAGGAAACAGTGGAGGATATATTTTTAGTCTGTCCACAATACCATCGACTGAGACAGACACTTAAGAACTCACTCCAAAGAAACAGTTTAACATTAACTCTAAGATAAATACTACAAAGGGACTCAGGTGATGCAAGATATAGGGCGATATTCAGGTTTCTAAAAAACACAGAACTCTATTACAAAATATAGGTAAATATCCATTCTGACTCGCACTCCTTTCCAGACGGTGGCGGTAATGCACTGATAAGTTGTTTGCCACCGCAAATAAACATCAGAAGAAGAAGTTTTCCACAATCGATTATACTGGGCTGTTTATGTAGTCCGTGCACGAGCCAAACACAAGCTTACTACAGCCTGTCTATAATTAATCTTGATGACACCCGGCTGAATTGTGTTAGTGGAATGGGTTAAGCCTCAAGTGTAAATTGAAGCTAATTCAAGCTGGACCTTTTCACTTAAGCAGAAGTAGTTCAGACACTTCCCCCCCAGGCCTCTTATCACATGCCGCCGAAAAACAATGTCCACGGAAGTTTATTGAATTGGATTTCAAAATAAATACTATGAAGAATTTTAAAGAAATTGTTCCAACTAAGTGGATACATTAATCGAAAACCTTTCAACAAAAACATGAAAATAAGAATAAAATACATGATTTACTGTATAAATAGTGTCAAATTGTTTAAAAATCTAAATAAAAAAAGCTGTTGACAAACATGATAGTAACTATTTAGTATTGTTGGCTGAAAATGATTCAAATTCCTATCAAACAGCAGACTCAGCAATTTTTAACAGTGCATAGCATTAGAGCTTTTAGTGCTGAGGCTGAGGCCTATCCTGGTTTTCTTCCCCATATTATCCCCTTTTATACATACATATCTCTGTATTAGACTGAAGAACACTCAATATGCTGGGTTTGCTTGTTTATCCTGGACCAAACAAGCAGGCATATTGCTGCACATATGTGTGATTTTACAAAGCATGCTGGCACTCTGGAATAAGTTGTGTGATGTTTAACATAACCAGAGTTGATGTGTTTTTCACAATTCCTGCTCTCCATTTTAGACGTCTGTTTGCCTCTGTGATTAATCCCCTGTACACACAGAGGTGAAAAAAATGCCATCTCATTCCTTGGTCATACATATTTTTTAAAAGCTTTTCGGAATATTTGGTTTACATTTATATAAACTGTTGTCATTACTTTTATTTTTTACTTGCATTTATTTAGACTGTTCTACAACTTTGTAACATTGTTGAGAAGAATGAACTGAAGCAGTTAAATGAAATTGAGGCATTATTACTTTTATTATTCCCATATTGTATTTACTCTGAAAATATAACTTGTTAGGTTTATATCTGTAGCTGTTTTGAATACATTTTGCAGTTCATTTCTTACATATACTGTGTGCATGTATAATAAGTTTATGCTTTATAAGTGACGTTTTGATGTGTCGTTTTATTTTGAATGATTTGACCGGATGTGCAAGGGCTGTCACTATGTCAAACTGACAATTGCCTATTACACCCGGACCAATAGAGAAGACAGATAAACATAGATTATTTTGCGCAAATCAAAGCGATATTCGTCCGCTGAAGCTCGTTAACACTCACACAGTCCATATGCTTTTCAAGGCATGGCGGAGAAACAGGACAATGAGGTAAATAATAGCTTCAATCTGAATTAAGCAGCACAGGGGCTGCTACAGTGGGGGGGGGAGACGGCACATTTTCCAGTTGGTTATTTGTCCTAACAGTGAGTACTCGTTAAAGTGCTGTTTAAGGTGACCCGTTAACAAAAGCTGTCTCCTTAAAGAGCTGTGCTCATTTATCCAGACGGGTCTCAATGATTGTAGTTGACACGTTAGCCCACTAGCAAGCATTACCTGCTAAGCTATTAGTTAGCGTGACGACTTAGATCGAGTCGATAGTTACATCAATGTTTGGACAATTCCCTGTGTGCATGTCTTGTGAGAACAGTACTTAGATGAATGCAGATAAAGATAATGATAGTTGTTGTAGATTATTTTCATTTAGGACCAAAATAGCTGATAATACACGTGTTTTAGCTGGTACATTATATTCGACGTACGTGTCCCGTAAACATGTTTTGTGTTGATATCTGAATTTGAAACGGTGTGCACTTGTCAGCGTCCGCCTGAAACGTTAAGGAGATAGATAACAACACAAATATTTATAAGTTATTATTTAACTAAATTAGATGCTTGGTGAACTAGCTGTAACTGTAGCTATACCAAATGTAAAAGTTAACTCATATTTAAACGTCATCTAATATATTTGGTCTGTTTGCGAAGCAAGGGAAAGTAATTTGTTTTAGTTTTGTTAGAAATATATAGAAGCTCAAATGCTGTAATTCCATTATCAAGTTCAACATATTTACTAATTTATATTTGTCAGCATAACGCACTCTGCGTTAAAATCAGAGTATATATTTTCTAAACTCATCTGGAATATATTTACAAATCAACATTTATTATTTGATACATATTTTGTATCATAGTATTTTTTATTTTTATTTTCAGTGCTTTATTAATTACTAGGATGAACCTGCAGTCCCCTTTAGTTGGTGTGCTTATGTGAATTGACTACTTGAGTGTTCTACAAATGGAACTAGTGAGTATGGTTACTATGTGGGAGTTGTTGGTGTGTTAACATTACTGTCAGTGTTTAGAAGCCACAGAGGCTAACAATATAGCAAGCGAGCATTCAGATAACAATGCAGTAAATGACATGGCATAATGACAGAGGGAACAGATAACACTTTTGGAATATTGACATTTATCCCAGATCAGATGTATTATAAAATTACAAAGCAAAACTCCATATGACTAAAATGATATATGAATTTACCATCAGACAAAAAATAAACTTCCACGGCCACTGTCTTTTCTGAAATTGTCAGCAAAAACATCACAACTGATGAACTTGTGGTCCAAGGTCATGAAAAGAACAAGACTTGGTGTTCACATGGACTCATGAACATGGTCCACATGAACCTATTAGATAGCAGCAAAAGGTCCAAACCTGTGCATAGCATCTGGTCATGTTTAAAATAGGGATGATACATAATTGGCAGGGTGTCATGTGGCCCTCAGACAGAAATCAAATATACAGTAATTTAAAGAATTTCCTGCATTTCTACACCACCTTACTTTCTTTAGATTAAGTCGAGAATCAGCCATTTGCAATAGTCCACATTTGTCTGAGGCTGCTGGGTTGCAGGCTACTTAGTTATTTTCAAACAAAAACAATTATAAATTAATGAAATAGACTCATCAATGTTAAAAGTATGATTTGGATATTTAAACAATGTTAAGCCTGAGGGATACTATTCTTAAGAGTAATGACATCTTCAAAGTCTAACAAATGCTAGATCTCAAAACTCCAAACATTTTTAATTGATGAATGAGATAGCCTCACTACAATTGTCTAATTCCAATGCCACTTGGACTGCCAAACCAACTTCGAGTTTTGGTCCGAGAATCATTACAGCCCTATTTCTAAATGTTATGTTCATGGGCTAGGCCTAGGGGAATCCTAGACAAGAAAATGCCAGCAGCACAGAGCATAAGTTACTAAAAGAGTTGAGCAGTTTATAAGGTTCAGAGGGGAGCAAAAACTAACTAACCTGGAAGAGAACAAGGTGTCTTTCAGTTATATGCTAGCTCTTTGTTGATGGAGAGAGAGAGAGGTGGCTGTCAGTTGGAGAGTAAGAAGACTTCTGCTCTTAATTGGTTGAATGCCAAAGGCAGCATTTTTTGAATTTGCAAATCACTGTGCTCAACCTGTTTCTTCATCTGAACACATACAGTGCATCTGGAAAGTATTCACAGCTCTTCACTTTTTCCACATTTTGTTATGTTACAGCCTTATTACAAAATGGATTAAATTATTTTTTCCCCTCAAAATTCTACACACAATAACCCATAATGATAATGTGAAAAAAGGTTTTGTGGAAGTTTTGCATATTTATTAAAAATAAAAAACGGAAAAACCACATGTACATAAGTATTCACAGCCTTTGCCATGACACTCAAAATTGAGCTCAGGTGCATCCTGTATTCACTGATCATCCTTGAGATGTTTCTAAAACTTGATTGGACTCCACCTGTGGTAAATTCAGTTGATTGGACATGATTTGGAAAGGCACACACCATCTATATAAGGTCCCACAGTTGACAGTGCATGTCAGAGCACAAACTAAGCCATGAAGTCCAAGGAATTGTCTGTAGACCTCCGAGACAGGATTGTATCGAGGCACAGATCTGGGGAAGGGTACAGAAAAATGTCTGCAGCATTGAAGGTCCCAATGAGCACAGTGGCCTCTATCATCCGTAAATGGAAGAAGTTTGGAACCACCAGGACTCTTCTTAGAGATGGCAGCCCGGCCAAACTGAGCGATCGGGGGAGAAGGGCCTTAGTCAGGGAGGTGACCAAGAACCCGATGGTCACTCTGACAGAGCTCCAGCATTGCACTGTGAAGAGAGGAGAACCTTCCAGAAGGACAACCATCTCTGCAGCACTCCACCAATCAGGCCTGTATGGTAGAGTGGCCAGACAGAAGCCACTCCTCAGTAAAAGGCACATGACAGCCCATTGGAGTTTGCCAAAAGGCACCTGAAGGACTCTCAGACCATGAGAAATAAAATTCTCTGGTCTGATGAAAGAACTCTTTGGCCTAGATGCCAAGCGTCATGTCTGGAGGAAACCAGGCACCACTTATCACCTGGCCAATACCATCCCTACAGTGAAGCATGGTGGTGGCAGCATCATGCTGTGGGGATGTTTTTCAGCGGCAGGAACTGGGAGACTAGTCAGGATCGAGGGAATGTACATAGACATCCTTGATGAAAACCTGCTCCAGAGGGCTCTGGACCTCAGACTGGGGCGAAGGTTCATCTTCCAACAGAACAACGACCCTAAGCACACAGCCAAGATAACAAAGAGAGTGGCTTCGGGACAACTCTGTGAATGTCCTTGAGTGGCCTAGCCGGAGCCCAGACTTGAACCCGATTGAACATCTCTGGAGAGATCTGAAAATGGCTGTGCACTGATGTTCCCCATCCAACCTGGTGGAGCTTGAGAGGTCCTGCAAAGAAGAATGGGAGAAACTGCCCAAAAATAGGTGTGCCAAGCTTGTAGCATCATACTCAAAAAGACTTGAGGCTGTAATTGCTGCCAAAGGTGCTTCAGCAGCCTTTGCTTCAAGTATTGAGCAAAGGCTGTGAATACTTATGTACATGTTATATTTTCGATCTTTATTTTTAATAAATTTGCCAAAATTTTAAACTAACTTTTTTCACGTTGTCATTATGGGGTATTGTAGAAGTTTGAGGAAAAAATGAATTTAATCCATTTTGGAATAAGGCTTTAACATAACAAAATGTGGAAAAAGTGAATCGCTGTGAATACTTTTTGGATGCACTGTACACACACAAACGGAAGGAGAGAGACACAAACACAATGACTGAGTGATTTCAAAATAAAAACTTCCTGTAAATGGATCACCACCTCACAGTCTCACTCTGATAATATCAGGACAATCTAATGTAGAATTTCAAAGTAAAAGCCATTGGAAATATCATTTTAATTCTTGGTTGTGGCAACAGAGAAGGAGATTGTTATATCACTTCAAAAAAAGAGTGAGTTTCTGTGCTGCCTACTTGTTGACTAGCCTGTTAACTGTTAGATCAACAAATAGGGTTAGCTTTAAAAATTAGAGGTCTGGTGCCTTGCATGAAAGGGTGGCCTGGAAACGAGTCAAATTCCCAGCCTGAATTATTGTCCCAGTCAGCCCCTGCCCACATATTATTTGTGGTTGGAAGAAATGGCAAACACACTACACCCAAAGTGACTGAAATTAAAAAAAGAAGAGAGGGGAGGTGTGTTTGACAAGAAAAGAGAACCTTCACTGAAAAAATGTGTTGAGTCCCATTCAAAGCACCCTGATGTGTTTCTATCTTTCTTTTTAAATACTGTAATGTGTACATAAATATTTGTTCTTTAAAAAAAATGTTCTTATTTATTGTGACTGTGGTTACTGTTATGTATAATGTGCTTTGTTTTATTGGTCTGATCTGCAATTTTTTCAATTCAAAATTAAAACTACAAGACAATCCCAAGTGCAAAAAGGGAATGGATCTGAATACTGTCTGAAACCACTGTATATGCTTCTTTTTATAAGGTGGAGGAGGCTGACCAAATCTACTTATTGATGAAGGAGGAGTATCGGATTTCTAGGAATGTGCGTCTGGCATGGTTCCTTGGTAAGCTTAACCAAGTCATCTGGCCAGCCTCAAAGCCTGAACTGGTGAGTTAAGCCAGCATTTACTGTCCTCATGGGGAGACTAAAGAAGTACTGTGTTGTACTAGAGAAGTGGTCGCAAACCTCGCGATCGACTGGTCCATCTCGACAGTCCTCACTGTCGATGCCCGTAACACTCTGAACTCACTGTCTTCAGTTGCGCTGCAGATCAGCTGTGTGCCAGTTGTCTGTTGTTCACACAGGTAGTGTGTCTGTTACTGGCGGCGGAGCTGCAGGTGTATCTATTGCATTTACTTCAATACAAGTCGGATTATGTACTAAACACATTTTTTTTTTATGCAATAACAGCTACTCTGCAGAACAAATTCTTGAACTGAGAAGCTAAATATTGTGCATGGAACAGATGTTGTAAATATTAATGGATATTAATTTGAATATTGTGCATTGAATGGATAAGGGGGGGCTCTGATGAAGACTGAGCAATTTGGGACCGATTGGACAATGTACAGTCGAGTTACAACAACTTCATTTTTAGATCTGGTCAGGCCAGGACTCTGATCATGTGAGAGGATTTAATTGCTGATTGGACAATGCACAATGGAGTAAAAAAACATCCTGTTTCACAGTGACAGTCACAGCGGCGCTTTGACCCTGAGGTAATATTGTCATATGGAGCTGTTCATGCCTGGACGCTGTTCATGTGACATAATTTGGGTGCTGATTGGACAATGCACAGTGGAGTTATGACAACTTTGTCTCCTTTGGTGAAGGATTAGCCTTCTTCACACCTCAATGTTTACACGGTGTGAGGAAATGTCACAATTCTGACCATGGTCCTGTGATTTTAGGTATAGTAACAGGTCACTTCCTGTCACCAGCAGGTGTCGCTCTGACGATAAGGCAATATTGACATATGAAACTGATCACAGCAGGACCTTGATCACGTGAAAGAGGTTTGAGGGTGATTGGACAAAGCACAGAGTTATAATAAATCCCTCTTTCTGACAAATCATCAAACTTTGACGGTACGCCACAGTCAGACCGTGTGACGTACACTAAAACTTTTAACAACTGTTAAACTCAATGGAGTTGAGATGATACTCAATGAATTTAAAGTTGATCTGATGAAAGCTCTAGGAGGAGTTTATTCCAATACAACATGTGTAGATGGTCAAAAATGGCTACTTAATTCATAATGGCCGACTTCCTGTCTGGTCGAGCATATCGATCCAAGAGTTTTCTTTTGTTCGTAATGAAATTACAGATGTCCCTACCGATTTTTGTACAGTATGTCGGTCAATCGTGGTGCCAGGGCTGCTCTTTAGGGGGCATTTCTAAAAAACATATGAATGTCTTCAGGGGGGCTGTTGTTACAAACATGTCGTTTTAGGGAGATTGATCAAAGTACACTGAAGTCACAGCAATTTCGTGTGTCATGGCGACCAAATTTTTTTTTAAGCCACGCCACTTTCAGACGGTGTGACGTAAACTCAATCTTTTAACAACCTTTAAGCTCCATGTTGTTGAGATTACACTCAATGATTCTGAAGTTGATCTGATGAAATCTCTAGGAGTAGTATGATTTCGTAGCAGGTGTCAAAACTCCAAATATCCAGCCAAATATAATTTTCAATCCAATGTACAAATATACATTTTGACATACCCTAAAACTTTTGATAACTTTTAATCTCCATGTTGTTAAGATGACACTCACTGTATTTAAAGTTGATTTGATGAAAGCTCTAGGACAGAGAGGTCCAAAATTACAAACTTGGACTACGTTGAGGGCCAAACCGGGTCAATATTTATTAAACAGGATAGATAGGATATTGTATAAAGTGCAAAAAGAAAACATTCAGGCAGGCTACATTCTTCTTTTATGTACATATGCCAGAGCCAGATGTTTGGCATCTTTTCATGGCTGCCAGTTCATTAATGTTTGGGGTTAGGCTCTGTGATGTGGAAACCCTCAAGATGGAGTGAAGGTGTGCATCAGTGAGACGACTCCTGTGGGGTTTTGTTCATCTTCATCACAGAGAAAAGCGTGTCGGTCAACTTGATGGGGCAGGCACTAGGGATCTCTGGAACCCTGGAAAAATAATTTAATAACACCAAATATGCGGCAGGTGAGGAGGGGTGCTCGCTCCGTGTGTGTCTAGCCTGGCAATGTGCACCGTGCACTCCGCCTGGCTCTCTGTCCACTTAATTCAAAATAGCTGATACCTGGTTTGGTCTAGCATATCGATCCAGAAACGTTTTTTGTTCATTATGAAAAGACACATCTCCCTACCGTTTTTTTGTACATGTCGGTCAATCGTGGTGCCAGGGCTGCACTTTAGGGGGCGTGATACTCAGATTGGAGCATGTGCAGTGGTGTTACAGCCACTTCCTGTTTGTTGGCATTTCATTAAAATGCACACCGTTACGGTTCAATTTAAAGGCTTCAGTGTCACAACATGACATCACCAGCGTCTCAAGGTTTCCCTGACCTATTTAGAGGTGGCTCAAATGAAAAATCTAGGCATAGAATGTCAAGGTATAAAACATGGTACTTCCTGTCACAGCTAGGGGGCGCTATGAGTATTAATGTATATTTGCATATAGAACTCTTCAGGCTGGTTCATTATAACACAAATACCGTTTCACAGTAATTTGAGCAAAAACATGAAGGTTCTTGGCAAGACATCAAGATTCGCCGCAGTGCCAAGGTCACGCCCCCTGATACAATCTCACAAGTTTGATTATATGGCATCACCAACTCCTCTAGGCTCTACGAATCAAGTTTCACATGAATCAGGTGAACGGTCGATCGCATGAAATCTCTAGGATAAGTACGAATTTGTGCACATGTGAAAACGCCAAAAATCACGCCAAATATAATTTTCAATCCAAAATGGCAGACTTTATGTCCAGTTTAGTGAAGAGTGTCAAGAGGACTTTATGTCCGGTTTAGTGAAGAGTGTCAAGAGGACTTTATGTCCGGTTTAGTGAAGAGTGTCAAGAGGACTTTTTGTGCGTCTGGGCATGATACATGTGTGCCAATTTTCATAACTCTAGGTCAGGGGTAGGCAACCTTTACTATCAAAAGAGCCATTTTGCCCCCTCTTCCCCCTAAATAAAATGTGTCTGGAGCCGCAAAAAACATATTTGATAACACAGCTTATAAAGTTTTATATATAGTTATACTATATATATATATATGTATATAAAAAGTATAGTTTGTTGTATTTATGAAATTATAGAACAACAATAAAGAAAACTGTTGACATTTATTGCTATTTTTTACAACAAAGGAAAACACCAAACTCTTATGAAGAGAACAAAAGACACTGGCATGTGTAGGCCTACTTATAAATAAATTAAACACAGAACTATTCAGGCCTATATGAGTCCTCCCCATATTTGTGGGAAATATGTAAAATAAGAAGTAGCACACTTTGAAATAAATAAAAACATATAGCTGCAGCCTAATAGCTTAAAAAGATATATTTTAGTTGACGAAATATTCAAATAAAAATTGAGTGCAGGTCGTACTGCAGGCGGACACAGAAACTGAAGCTCAGTACAAACCAACCGCAGTTTCTGCTCTGATCAAGAAGCTGCGGCGCTGATCTCTGAGCAGCTTTGACCAGTCAATGTTTCCACTGTTAAGCAGCAGCTGATAAGTGACTTACCGGCTGAAGTTTTTATGTTTATTTATCACAAGTTATATTGTCAATGCAATATTAAACAACGTTGTCGCATATCGCATGTTTTCCTAATATTGTGCAGCCTTACATCAAACCCCTTTTTAAAAAATAAATAAAATAAAAAAACTCTAATTCAGCTTGATGTTAAGTATTGCAGCAACAAAACAAAATTAATGTACTCTGAAGACAAATTGCCAAACAGGGAATGATTCTATGAATGTTGTTGCTATGATGGAGCTCAGCACCTACTGCATCTGTGACTGTCAGTCCGATATGGTGAAATTAAAAAACGATTATCAAAGCGATGTAGGAGCGATATTTTTGTACCTCAGTTTGACCCAGTTGCCGACTGCTGGTGCTGTAGTTTATCAGAAGAAGATTCAACTGCGCCCACAGACTAACTGTTAAAGCGATAGTTTACCCAGAAATGAAAATTCACTCATCTACTCACCACAATGCCGATGGAGGGGTGGGTGATGTGTTTGAGTCCACAAAACACGTCTGGAGTCTCAGGGGTAAACAGTGTTGCAGCTGAATCCAGTAATTAGTGACCTATCTTCCGATGTAATAAAACAACAGCAAAGACATAACATGCCTCCATACTGCTCGTGTGGTGTCATCCAAGTGTCCGCAAGTCTCTATATTCATATTCGACTCGAAACAAGTTCATTTACACCGTGTTTTAAGCCTAGAAGTCTACCAGAAGTGGCAAAGCTAGCCAGCGTTAGCATTTAGGCTAAAGCCCCTGGTGTAAATGAGGCCGTTTCGAGACGAAATTTGAATGTCAGGGCTTGCAGACACTTGGATGACACCACACAAGCAGTATGGAGGCATGTTATGTTTTTTTTCTGTTGTTATGAAGAAAGGTCACTAATAATTTCATTGTATTGGATTCTGCTGAAACTCCAGAAGTGTTTTGTGGACTCAAAACACTTCAACCACCCCTCCATCGGTATAGTGGTGAGTAGATGATGAGTGACTTTCCATTTCTTGGTAAACCTTCCCTTTTAAGACATGCCGCTACCTCCCCGCCCACTTAGAATACACATTTGATTAGATTAATGGTTCACAAGAAATGCTTTCAACATATAGACAGACAGACATTTGTGGAATTAGTAGGTAGTTGCATGGAGAGATGATAAACAAAAGTTAGCTCTGAATTCCATTCTTAAAGAATATTTGACTAATAATTAGCAAATTTCTGAACCTTATAAATGTTGCAAATAATTAGTCACTGATGTTATGTTTGCTTGCATTCACAGCTGAACTCAGAGAATGAATTGGACTTGTTGAGCATCTTACCGAAAGGATGGCAGCCAGCTTTCTCTCCAACCATGTACCCTTACATGTTGGTGCCCTCCACTCGGGCCACCTTCCTGGCTCGGAGGTACAGATTCATCATCGAGCTGGATCTCAGCCCTTCCACAGGGATTGTGGTAAGATAAAAACACATTTTAATGATTATGAGCTTGTTTCCTGAATAAACGCAGCACAACAACCCATAGTAGAGAGATATTTGTTTTTCTATCTACAGTATCTTAAGAATATTCAGAAGAAAGTCTTACTTGGTTCACGTTAATTACATGACCTCTTCTGCACACCCTGTTGTACAGTTTTAATTTGTATATATACAGTATTGTTGTGCAGGTCACACACTGCATTTAAATAGATCATTTATGCCTTAAATGTGAATGTTTTAAGCCGTCAGCATGAAATTCTCTTTTGGGGGAGTGAGCAGTCTGCTGTGAGGGGCATGAGAAGCGAGAGAAGCAAAACTCAAAGAGAATTTCATGCTGCTTAAAACATTCACTTGACAATTTTTACTTGATGGTCGCGAAAAGTAATTTTAGACATCACAGGTGGTAAAAGCATCTGCTAGCTTAGCTACTTCCTTAGATTTAGAGAATTCAAAAATATCGACATATAAATCCTGTATCGCGATATAGCCTAAAAATATTGCGATATTTGATTTAGGCCATATCGCCCAGCCCTAACTGACAAAGATGTTGAGAGCTTTTGCTGATACGGGCAGTTGTCGGTGTTGATATGCTGTAAACAAAAACATTTGCGATTTCTGTGTTGTTAACGTGTCGTGCTGCATTATGCATTTGTGAAAGGTAACCTCTGGAGACAGTCTGGACCCAATTCTCTGTACATGCTCCGGAAGTCATCTCTGAAAAGTGATAGTAGTGTGGAAACATAGAAAATTTGGTACAAACATTCACATGGACTGGGGCAGTTGACGTGGATATCTTTTTAAGACACACCAGTACTTGGCCCATGCACAGCTTTATAACCCCCAGGTGTGTATACATTCACTGGTTAGCATTGATTGGAACTGATTCCGAGCAGTCTTGACCTGTAGAGATAGTGTCTTCACTTGGAGAACAAAGGTTAAAATGTAACCGGACGTTTTCTCCACACATATTCAATATGTACGAGGACTCTGTAAGAAACACAGCGAGGAAGCTGAGGAGACAGAGAGGCATCTCCCCAAGTACTCCGCACTATACCTTGTTTGGGTGTTGAAATATAGAAGCCACTCAGAAGGACTGCCCGCTGCAAGGCCGACTTGGGCTGTCGGCCTTCTCAGGGCTGTACTGGGACTGGCTCTACCGGCACCCACTATTGTGTAGTGGCACCTAGCACACGTTTCCAAAAGAGAGGCCTGTAGCCCTATTCAAGCACTAAAGTCTGGTCAAAACCATGTAGCAGCTGCATAGATCTCCGAGAGGCTGGCACCCTGTCACAAGGCCCAGGAGGTTGCTATACTCCTGGTGCACGCTCACTCCCATTGGCGCTGGAGCTGAATCATTTCCATGACCCAGTGAGACTAGATTTAGACAGAGGGATCACAAACCCGCCGAGCTGTTCCTTTTTTCGGCAGAAATTCTGGATTTGTGTGCTATATTGCACATGCATCATCTGGCAGAAGTCGACAGCAACGACAGGGCAGTAGCTCACCCACTCTTTAACCCAATGTTATTGCAATGAGGAATGCCACTTTGAGTGACAACCACTTGATGCTTACAGACTCCAGGGGCTTGAAAGGCTCCTGTTGTAAAGCAGCCAGCATGAGACGTAGGTCCCATGTCGTGATGGTCAACTTTCTGCTGCGCAGTGTAAGTCTCTGAGGACCTTTCAGGGACTGTGAGATGAGGCTGCAGTCACCCATGCCCTTTTATCCTCAAAACCGTTGGCCTTGATCGCTGCCACCATGCACCTGTGGGGTGATGGTGATTTACCTGCCTCCATTAGCCCTTCCTTGGAGATGCTGGAGCACTTACGGAACTTTGCAGGACAGTGCCTTGACTTGGTTTGCCCTGTACCATGCCTCAACAACACCCCATCAATATTAATATGCAGCTCTTGTTGATGGTACTCAAGCTCTCTGCATGGTCTGTACCATTGACTATGCGAGACCCATGCCTAACAGACTGGCCCTCTCAGGGGCCAGGCCCAGAGTTGATGCGCAACCCCATACTTTGGATGTGTGTCAAGAGCACTGATATGTGGTGACAACACTGCTCCCCCGTTCGAGCACATAGTAGTAGAGGCCCCAACACTGTGGGGCTAGTGAGATACCGAACCTGAAAACGGGCATCTTTGAGGTCGACTGTTGCAAACCAGTCACTCATAAACTCAACTGGAAGCTTCCAGTGGTGGATGGGTCCTCAGACAACCTGAGCAGACAAGCCCTGTCCTCTTTCTGCAGCATGGACTGTGACAGCCACTGGTGGCGCCCGACTCCCCAGAGTCCTGCCATGGCTTTTCCCAGCTGCCTCATCTGCTTCTGTCAGTTGGGTCTGATTGCCATGCATCTTAGGGAGCAAGGCATCTGTAATTTTGCAGTTCTTGCTAGGCAACTGCTTTTCCCAAGGACTGACTTGGACAGAAACCCCAAAGCTGCTGGAGCCTGGTCCAAAGAAGTAGTGGTCTGCAGCCTATACTCCCCTGACTGTGAACTGCCACTGTCTTAAAGAGATATCAATGCTAACTGCCCCAGTGGGTCAGTCCCCGGACATATGGAATATGCAACTGTGTGAAGAAAAAGTCTGGATATTGTTTTCTGATGTAGAGACCAAAGCAGAGGCAGACATCAGCATCATCTAGGCAGTACAAAGAAGTATGGGGTTATCTGTTTTACAGCTGTCAGTATAGTGGGAACGCCACTTTTTTTAAAAAACACAGATGCTTTAGAAGTATGTAAATGAATACGTTAACCTGTACTTGTTTTGTTTTCTGTTCTGCAGGATGACAGCACAGGAGAGATGATCTTTGATGAAGTTTTTCATGCCTTGTCAAGGTGCCTGGCTGGTCTGGCCCAACCATTCACAATCCCTGGAACTGATCAGCTTTTCAAGCCAAAGATCTTTATCACCATCTTGGCGTATTCATCAATTATCGGCCTCACTTCCCATCAGGTCATCGGACAGCAGCTTATATGTCATCTCAGTTTTTTAACTGGTGTTTACAAGATTCCAAATGTCAAATGTTTAACAAGATTCCAAATGTCCCTAAAAGGTAAAACAGGCACACTATGATTAAAATAGTTTTTTTCTGTCCTGTCTGGTTGAAAGTTTTAAGAGGGCTGTTGTGTTTTATCCCTGAACTCAGCCAATATCCCTGTAGGTTGTGGTTAAGAGTGGTCAGAAGTTTTCTTTTTTGCGCATGTAACTAAAACCAGCATTGATGTAACATGATGGAGTATGTGCTTTGACTGGACTAATTTGAAACCGGGTGCAATCCAATCCATCAAAATGTAATAGTCTTTTGGGACAGTCTCTGTACTTTACTTTTCAGTAGCAACATGCGCTGATTTATTGTATGTATATGTTGGGTTCTGATGGCAGATGCCTAATACCGACTTCTGTACATATTCACATTTTTCCATGTGATGCAGATTTTTTTTTTTTTAAGTGTTGTTGCAGTCCTTTGACAGCTTTGATTTTCCCACAGGTTTTGGTACAGGGCTGTCAACTTGAAAGAACAGACCTCAGTGAGTTCTTGCATCACATCTATCAGCAGCTCAGAGCTGTGGAGAGCAACATTGCTGAAGTCCTTCATCAGCAGCATGAACAGGCAAGTGCAGATGAACAATATTTACAATGTAATATTAAAATATCTCAAAGATGACAAATTAAAGGATCTCATTAAAAGTAATGTAATGAAAGATGTGCGAACTTGTAATTAAGTTTGAATGATTTACTGAATTCTATTCATTGCAAGTCGGCTATTTCAGAGGTCTGTTAAGGGGTTCACCGAAAAATTTAAATTCACTCATCACTATGCCAATGGAGGGCTGGGCGACTTGTTTATGTCCACAAAACACTTGTGGAATCTCAAAAGTAAACTTTGTTGCAGCCGAATCCAATACAATTGAGGTAACTGGCGACCTGCACTTAAAAAACACAACATGACTCCACACCTTTCAAAGTAGAATTTCTTTTTTATTCAGTTCAATATAAAGCATTGTAGCAATGAAATTAACATGCTTTTACTTTGTAGAGAAATTGCTAAAGAGGAGTTGAAGCTATGATAGATCAGCCCCCTTAAAAATGTATGTCAGTCCGATATGGACTTTAATAACTTGCCTTCTGCCGTCTGACTGATACAGACTCCCCGGTTTATTCAAAATGTATTAATTGCACAAAGGTTGACACTGCCATTACAAATACACATACCAAGTGTTAAGTAGATAAGATGAACAGTTTGTGAGATATGCGTTCCACATACAGACAGGGAGACATTTGTGGAATTCCCCACTATTTATTTAGTTTTTTGTTGACATAAAACTCATTTGTTAAAATTTCTCATATCTCAGGTATACATCAGATAAAAAGTGTCTGCTTGGTCTAGTTGCAGCCCCTACAGTTGTCCAATTGATTCAGTTACATCCAATGGGCTTGGAGCTGAAAATAGAATCAGGAAGCTAAAGTATTGAACAGGATTAACAGCCTCGCTATTTCATATTGTAGGCTATTTCATATTGTAGGCTATCATTTAAGGAAGCAGTGTTAACCAAGAATTACCTTGACTGTATAAGCCAGTCATAGTCTAATTTGTCCCACTACAACTTCATATTGATCCAAAAAGTTTTAACACTTCTGATAATAATATAAAATATATCTGCTCTGCGCCATTGCCACACTGTAGAGCTGTGCGCAGCACTCTGTTTTTACTGTTCTCTGCAGAATTTTCACTGTGTGAGTTGCCAACACAAGCATAGTGTACTGCATGCATTTTAATAGGGCAATCAACCCCTCTTGTGATTTGATAGATTTGCATCTAACTGTATTCGGCCCAATGTTTTAATTGCATTCTACAGTCTTGAAAGTTGATATAATTTACACCAATACATTTATTTTTTCCTTTGCCTTTAGTCTACGGAGCCAGTCCTAAACCCAAGCCTTCATAGGAACAACATGGACAATCAGCCTCACAGGAAGCAGGGCATTTCTATGGTGTCAGCTGATATGGGTCTGCTCAGCATGGTACGCCAGGGCATCCTGGCCCTTCAGCTGCTACCTCCAAACTCCAGTGCAGGTCGGTTTACCCTAACAATATAAATAAGAAATACCCCATTTACATTAAAATGTGTTTTGGGTTATTACATTGCACTTGATGACATAGAATAACACAGTGTGTGTGTGTGTGTGTGTGTGTGTGTGTGGATATTGATTCATAAAATGGACGGATCAATGAAACTCAGGAAATTACGTGCACTGTGTGAAAAGGTGCCCATCCCAAATTTCTAATTAACCCACCAATCTGAGCAGTCTAGATCCAGGCCTGATAACACTTCCTTGAAATAGCAATACCTTTTACCTATCTTACAGATAATGAAATCAATCTCAGTTCAAGTCAGTAAATTGTTTAACACAAAACAAAGTTGACAGATTTTTCCGTCAATGATTCATTGTTGGAAGAAGAGAAAAGAGAGAGAAATAGAATTGCGAGGCAGCTCCGTCAAGCCTCCTCCCGACTAAAGTCCATGTGGAAACTTCTAGTGATCACGTTTGTCCCGGGTCAAATTCATCACTATAAGAGATTCATTATATAAAAGAATTCCAAAGCTTGTTTATGATAGTCCCAGAACCTAAGGGAAACAGCGCGCACACACACACACACACACACACACACACAATTAATTAACAGAATTAGTAAACTTAGACAATGTATGGAGAGCCAGAGGAGATAGCTGAGCGTGCTCAGTTTGGCTCGATTCAGTTGGCGTTACACAGCGCGAATGATAGAGACACAGACAGGAGTAGTAAGTTACTGACAGAGACGCTAAAAAAGGAAAGGTAGGCCTGGGATTGAACCACCGACCTTTTGGTTGGAGGAAGCTCTACTCCTCAGCCAATGTTAGCAGTCATATCAGTAGCACAACTGTAATGTTCTCCTGGACATAAAATGCATCTTAATTATCATATTTGTCCCTTTCTCTTCTATATAACTTTTATTCAAGCACAGTGAAAGCGGTGTCTGTAGAGTTTATGCTGAATCCTACCTGTCAATTTGTTGTGCATCTATAGTATATACTGTACCAGTGGCCACCTAACTCTATATCTAATAATGATAATATAGTTAAGATAAAGACACAAAATTGCACAATGGGTGCCCCAGATGTCACTCTTTGTCATGGCAGCAAATATAAGCCACATTAACAAAGCAAATTCAGTTTCCTATAATGAATAACATTGATAACAAAATTGATCCAAAGAAACAGAGTCCAGTTGTTCATGGACACCTAATGGCTTCACTGCAGATACACTGACTTTATCAGGTAGGATGAACACAATGTTTTCTAACTTCACTCAGCACACAATGTCCAGCACACAAACAATAAAAAAGTTACAGTATTTAGTCAGCATGTGTGAGGAAGGCTCACTTATGCACAGGAATAATTCTGTGCAACCTTTTTTGATGACTTTGCTGAACTAATGTCTTTAATCTGTGCTGACAATGACAGTGTGGTTATTCTGGACTTAATCATCTCCAAATGGTCTGAACATTTCTTAAGGTTGTAGTGAGTGATGTTGCTCCTTGTGATCGTTCTTAGATTTTCTTTGAGAGTTCTATCTGAGTGGGCAAAAATGTTGTCTCTCAGCCAACGAATTTGAAAATCACTTCAACTCTAAAATTACAAATGTCATTACTCCTAAAAAGGTTAAGGTCGTCTCTGGTAAGAAAAAATATCCATGCCATGCTGGTCAGAAGAGAAAGGGAATGCCGAAAAGCTGAATGTAGGTGTGTGTTTTCCAGGTATCATTATAATTACAGATGGAGTGACAAGTGTCCCTGATGTAGCAGTGTGCGAAACCTTGCTGAACCAGCTCAGAAGTGGAACCATTGCTTGCTCTTTTGTCCAGGTAAATATGATCATGACAGCATCACAATGTTTGCAGTTGTGTTATTTGTTACTGATGTAGCTTAATTTTCAAAGTGCAATGCCAGAAATTATGTTTTGTCGATGTGACAAATATTCCAGTTTAAATTGTAGTGGTGGTGGTACAAATATGACAATAAAGAGTTATAATTAATATGATCATAAATATGGTCTGTGTTCCATACAAACACTATCTGAATATGATGAAAATAAGGGTAGAATTCCTAACAATGTACTTAATCATTCCACTCAAAACACTATTTTTATATGTAGGACTATGTGATGAAAATTAATCAAATCATCTTGATCCAGAATGGAGGAGACATAAGAACTATTGCACTGAAAAGTCGGGCTGCTCTTCTTTTGACTGCGTTTGTTCTGCTCCAGGTTGGTGGTGCATACTCCTATGACTGCAGCTTTGGATACATCCCTAATGTAGAGCTGATGAAGTTCATCTCATTAGCTACCTTTGGCTCATACCTGCCCAGCTGCCCTGAAGTTGACCTGCCCAGCCAAGATATGAATGCCTACCACAAGGCCTTCTTAACCTACTCCTTCCTCAAGACCCCAGAGTCAATGAATTCAGAGTACTACTGTGGTGAGACACATGGATTATTCCAATATCAACACATCACCTCACAGGCTGCACCGTCATAGATATAAATATACTTTGGCCTGCTAATCTGGTCATATAACAAATCCGTGGCACCAAAATTGCATGCGCCTCAGATGTTAATTAAAGGGAGATTTGGGGTAATGAAATTGGAGCTTTTTGGGTGGACTCTAGATATGGCCAGACTTTGACTGGCCATATCTCCTCTAATATCACAGAGTCACAGAGAAATGGTTCTTGTATTTCTGTAATATATAGCCCTTCTGGTGACATTGGTGGGAAAAGAATGATTGTATGGCCCCAAGTTAATAAGGCGTGGTAATGAGATGATTAACTTGTGGCCATGAGATAACTAAATTGTGGCTATGTCTTAATATTGCCTTAGCCACAAGATATGAATCTGTTCCTTACCCAATGAGCAAACTGAACTGAAGTAGCCTCTTTGATGAGAGGTGAAATGTTTCCATTAGAGACTTTAAAAAAAAAAACTTCTGACTTTAAGTTAGGCCACACTGTGGTGGAAACATTTTCAATCACTCGTCTAGGGCTCGTAGGGCTCTATTTTTGGGTGTAAATGCGATTAAATACCCAGTGCGCATGGAGCATGCCAGTGCGCACTTGGGGTTCTGGTGACAAGATGTGCCTTGTGCATCTGGGAATAGGGATGGACTGAGATATACTGGGTGTGCTAGTGGCTGGGATTGACTTAATTCATACAGTGCATCTATGGGCAGCACTTTTTTTTCTATTGGGGTAACTTTGGGATTCAGTATGGGGAAGACTGGATTGAACCGCCAACCTTCTGGTTAGAGTATGACCGCTCTACCACCTCGGCCACAGCCGCTTCAATTTGGTTCACATCCAAATACATATCTGCATCTAGTGAATTTAAATGTTCATGATCAATGTTAAATTACATATCTAAATGAAATGTAAATGTGGTCTCATAAAGGGACTCCTACTTTGCTGAGGAATGTACTCTCCTAGTTCCTGTCAGATTTATGTTTTGGGAAATTTTCTGTGTCTGTCTTGTAGGTTTCACTCATTCATTATCTTCATTAAAAAGCATAACGTATTTTAATTGGTAATGATGATGATAATAAATATGTCTTCACTGTGTTGTAGTTTCCCAGCACAAACTGTTTAATGAGCATCTGGTGTCAGCCAGTGGTAACCCCGCCCTGGTCATGAGGAGGAAGAAGCACACAGAGAAGGAAGTCCATGCTCATTTAATCAGTGTAGTGTCTGTGCGACTGAGAGAGGGCTACACCATCAGAGAAATCAGCCTCACCAAAGGTAAATATCTTTTATGTAGCAAAATTAAGAATATGTGGAAAGTCCAAGGACATAACACTTAATCAGATGCAGTGTGGGAGCTCCCACTTTCATGTTTATGCTCTTCATTGCAGGAAACAGTTATGGCTCAGTAATGCACTCATGATTAAACAGCCTTTTTGCTGTATACCATACTTGATGGTTTTCCTTTTCATCACATGGCAATAGAGCCAACAGAGATTAACATTTTCTGCCAGATTATTTTGTACCAGTTTTTCACTCTTCTTTACCATTAAACCTTGGATTGATTTTCTAATACTGGTTGCCTTTTTAGGGGGTTAGGGTTAGCTTTTCAATCAGTTTGTTACATATCTGTTACTTGTGTATTTCAACACCACTACTTACATGAATGCTATTAGCTTTACCAGCAGTTCGCACTGTAGCTTTGTCTGGCTCGGCATTGTACATCTCTACGATGAATCAGGCAATCAAACAATAATTCACAGCAACAAAGTCTATTATCTGTCTTTGGTTACCAAAGCATTGGGTTTTTACCCATTATGTGTGCACACAATTTAAATGACCAGTATACACTGTCACACTACACCCAGGTTCAGGCATTAAAGTATTGTTCAGACATCTAGCTTCAGCATTAGCACTGGATATTCTGGATCTTTTATCCAATAGGTCCTCACATTATGCAAACAGAAATTACTGCTCATAGCTGTCTGTTACAAAGATACTGTGATGTCTAACCTTAGCAATGACCTGGTTGACACTTGATTTTATCTTTCACTTGGCTTAGTTGTGTGTGGTGTTCATCAAAGAGTCTGCGTGCTTTCTTTTTGTTGGAGCTATAATCTTTTTAATTGCACTGAGAATATAAATAAGTCCACATTTGTATACCAAATGATCATTCTGCCCCACAGCAGTGAAAATCCCTTTGCCAGTATTTGGCTCCTACATGCATACCTTGAACTTTTAATCCTTGTTGAAAATGTGGCTCCTGACCTCCTGACTTGTTTAGGTGGAACTCAATTGGAGGTGAAACTGGTGCTGTTATGGAAACACAACATGCATATCGAGTACCTGGCAGCAGCTTCCTGGCCACTGGACCCCACCAAGAGAACCACAAAGGTGGAGGTGACGATGGAGGGAAGCTATGACATTCTACATGACATCAGCTGCACCCAGAGGAAACCCATCACCAGCCCGTACCGGACTTCTGTCATCCGCCGCTTTTGGAACACACTGCAGAGGTACAACATCTGTGACTGGAAGAGGAAAGTATAATTTCCAGTCTATAAAAATAACAAATGTAGAGTCTGCTCATTTTCTCCAACATATAGAACATGAAATAATCATAACACATTATATAAATCTACTAACCACCTGTGCACTCACGTGTGTTCTTTCAGCATCAACCAGACTGATCAGATGTTGGTGCACCTCCAGGCATTCAACTCAGTTCCTGAGAATTTCATGATTCCTGAAAGCACCAAAAATGGAGTTCCTCTGTTCTACATCCCCCCTGGCTCTACTACTCCGGTACTGTGCAATAATAGGACCTATCCAGTCTGGTCAAAGTGACCACAAATTAGACTAAGTAATTGGTTTCGGTAAAAATTGTCAAAAGTGACAACTTGAGCTGTCGATTAGTTGTTGCAGCCCTATAACGGATTACTGCTCAGTGGTCACAGTGTTTCCCACAGAACTTTATAACTGTCAAACATGCTTACGTAAAGTACATAGGCTGTCACCTGCTTACATGACATGATAAGACCTGAGGTAATGTCGCAATGGAAAAACAGTGAGGAGCAAAGCTGAGAGACAAAAGGTTTGGGACCATTTCAAAAAGAATGCAATCTATCTACATTATTTATGTACATGGCTATTTTTTTATGTTTTGTTGCTGCTAGTTCAGTGAGTATTGGTCACAGAAAGACAAGAAAGATACTGTTGGAATCTGTGGAGTCTAGGCTCATATGATTGCTTGTGTTGTTAGCATGAAGCAGCATGATCTTCAATACCAGCTTTGTGGACATGTACAGTTTGTTTTTGTTAAACCTTGCTGATTCAGTAGCCTGGTGTCTGAATTGTATTTGGTTAAGGTGCAGATGTGGGAAGGTGTGTACAAGAGTAACAGTAGTATTGGTAAAGGGAGTAAAGGAGTAGCTTGAGCGGGCATCTGTGTCTCTGAGGTGCTGACGTTGGTCAATGTTACGGGGCAGAGGCCCTGTCGAGAGTATTAGCAGTCATTTAAAGTACCATTGATGCGATTTGCATGCTTTCTAGGGCTACAGTGAACATAGGCAGCAGTTACAGTATTTAGGGCGAGGTTCCTGTTTGAGGCAGGGCTCAGGTAGTGATAGTGGACAAAGGTACTACGATAAATAAACTTGATCCATTTAACTCTAACCTGATGCTGGGGGTCTGTAAAGAGGCATGCCCCTCTGTGCAGCCAACAAAAGAGTATCATGCATGCCTGGCTGCTTTAACATATTCTTACGGATCCAGCACTTGCAAAATATAAGAACATTTGTCAAGATAATTCTGGATTTATGGGTGGCCACTTGGTGAGGGGGTAGGTCTATTTTAATTAACTTCCCTACTTGACAAGTGGGGCTTGAATTCTAAACAGCTCACCTTTTTAGATGTAGGCTGCCTCTGGAATAAATAAATACAATTTTTGTTACATGTCTTCTTTGTGGTGATGAGGTTTGGCCTTTATCCTCTTTACTCTATTTTCACACTTCCTGCAACTGACTTTTTTTCACAGGTTCTGTCCCTGCAGCACAGTGGATCCAAAGACTCCCCTCAGTCCAAGTTTGCTTCCTACTGGAAACCCATCCTCTCCATGGATGCCAACTTCTGGCAGAGATGGCTCCATATGCATCGCATCACCATCATCCTTGAACATGACATGTGAGAAATAAGCCCTTTTTTCAGACATGACCTACAGGTTAAATCAGGAGAATTGGCTACAGCGTTTACCCATAGTCTGCCATTCACACATGCACAACACATTGGGAGGTTCTCTGCACAGACACCTTCACAACAGCATTAAATCCTCCGCATTATTCAGGCGAGAGGTGGAGCAGCCAGGTGCAGCAGGCGATGCTGGAAGCGCCGTATTAACTCCGCTGCTGAGATCATATGATCATCTTTACACCACCCCAGCGGCTCCTATTACCACAAACTCTCTTAACATCTTCGTCTTCTACTTGTATGACTTGTGTTTTCTTTTTCTTTTTTTCATTTTTGCGTCTGTCCTGTTTTAGAAGCGTCATTGATCATAATTAAAATTATTCATACTATCTTTCTACCTGTTGTACTGATCCATGGTGTTAACCTTGTTGTCTGCCATATTACATTAATCATTTGTTCCTTCAAGGCCTGTCCCCAAGCACCTGCACACAGCTGGAAATAACGGACGTTACAGCACCATTCAGTGTCGAATCTCCCACTCTGCCCTCACATCACTGTTAAAGGACTGGAGCAGCTTTGTGCTTGTGGAGGGTTACTCATATGTTAAACTCATATACAGGTGAGACAGCAAAAACACCAGTATTAGTTTTGATCAATTTAAAATAAAAAATAAATCTGATGATAGTTTGTTTGTACCGTGCTGGAGTTTCCTGTGTCTTCCCTTCACACTCCTGCTGACCTGCTCTCACTTTAAGTAATAACCACTCATCACAAGTTATTAGGACCCGATCAGTAAATTAAGTTTTCTTAGAGTTTGTTTGATTCGCTTCAGAGTTTATGAGGCTGCATTTAAACACAATGTGTGTGCTCAGTACAACATGAGACGTGACACACACGGTCAGGACTCTGTATTAAAGTGACCAGATGATCCGGATTCATGATCTGACACCATTGATAAATATATAAATAAATTATCGCAAGTTTGTCTTTTAATCATAACCTTCCCAAAAATAACTGAACAAATCAACATGAACTAGTTCATTTTTGGAACTGTGAACTTAGTTGAAAATGTAAAAAAATTTACAGTGAACGTGAACTAGTTAATTTCCATCTGTATGAACTGAACCTTAAACTGGTTCTTTTTAAGTGTGAACTGGCACAACACTGCTATTGCTTTTCCAACCGCCAGCATCCTCCAAGAGTACTGACAATTCTACGAAGTAAACAACGTGCAGGGTGCTAGACCAGATTACCAGGTCTGCTCTAAGGGTTGTAATGACAATATGTGATGGGACTGTAAGCCATTGGCCCACGTCCACCACCATTTCTCAGGCTTTCTCCAACTGACCACTCCTGGTCAGTGGAGGAGACCCTTTCTATCCCTATTCCCCCCCACGGATAATTGATGTAGCTGGAGTTGAGCATAGTGGGCAGAATAGATCTTCTTAGTTTTTGGGTGAGGGAAGGATGTCATAGGTTGCCCTTAGCAGGAAGCTTATCCTGCTTGCTTCCATTCCTCACAGGCCCCTCCAGCTGCTCTTCTTTTTCTCTATGCTCTCCCATTTCATCCACTTCCCCTGTCTTGATTGAGTGACAGCCTTTGCAGCTGCCTATTCCTGATGCCAGATTTCCAGGACTACCAATTTTCACTGCTCTGCAGTAGTTGCCTTGATCCTCAGGGGTCTCTAGGCCCAAACCTCCTCTTTTCTGCTGAACGTGGCCCATAATGACAGCATGCTGGAGTGCTGCTTTTGCCTGTTGGGTTGCTTCTTTTGGTGTACATTTTCATCCTGTTGTCAGTGATGGTCCAACAGCCCATATAGATTTGTCTCGGGACTCAGAGGGTCATGTACAGCCTTGTCTTGGTGCATTTGCATCTTGGTGCATTCCTTTACAAGACATGAGATAGGCACCTCCAGGATGTCATGTCCATACAGGCCGATGTTGCTTAGACATATTGGACTCTTAACCACTTTCTCACATAGGAGTTGATCGTTCTCTCCATGTTATCAAGACTTACTACTGTAAGTGGCCACATCAGTCGGGGCAACAGGCCAAACTGTAGGTACCTGGGGTCTCATTTATAAAACGGTGCGTGCGATTCATACTAAAAGTGTACGTACCTGAACGCAATGTTCACTTTATAAATCACAGTCCACCTGGAAACATTTGTACCTGGATCTGCCTTCAAGTCCGCCCTCCTCATGCCCACTTTCAACCATAAATGATCAATGCAAAGCACATCATGAATATTAAATTATGCTGCTGACCAATGGGTTTCCACCGTGAGTCCTGCATCAAGCGATGAGAAGAGGAAGCAAAACTTTCTGACATCAAGGTGTTTGTTAGTGAGGTGGAGGTGAAGAGCGATTTTATGGGACAGCAGTGATGTCACTAATAAAGAAAATACACTGATACTCTGCTGCGGATAATACAATGTGTGAGAGTGAAGACGATAGAAAGAATGCAGGATTATTAAATTAAGAGACTGCTGTGATGTCCCCAATCTATAGAATTTAACAGAATTATCATTTTATGCTTGTGTTTGTACTGGGATGGTTCGGTTCTGTTGGTCAATCTGTGTGATACTGGACTCAGTTCAGCTCAGAGATCACAGATCAATAGAATCTATATCAGCTGATCAGACATTGCTGAACCCGCGTTTCCTCCTCATCCTTCCATTTGTGTGCATCCATCACACAGAATCACGCACCAGTGTCACGGCAGTATTTATTTATTTAGAGCATCGGACCAATTCTCTCACATCAGTGGATCCTAACCTCCGCTCTGGGATATTATTTGGAAAGTTTCTTCATTTCTTGTAAGTGCTCTCCAGTGCGCTCTGCGCCTGGTGGCACAGTCACATTCACTGCAGCGATTTGATGATACATGCACAGTGTTAGAAGATATTAAAACCTATTAATGACTCGGATCTGTAACTCCGCTGTTTAATGGAATCTGAACGTAGTTTGCTGTAAGTGGTTTTATATTTTTTTTAATTAAAAGGTTTTTGTGGAACAGATGTCGCGTGAGCACAACTAAAGCGGTTGGTTTTAATGTAAACGATGAAGTGGATCAATAATCTGGCTTCAGTTCACCACCTCACATCTGCGTCCCGTCACCAAAACCTTTCTACGCATGGGTCAGAGTTTGCGTTTTGTGCATATGCAAAGGTTAGAAATGAGACCCCAGAGCTTTAGCTTGCCAAGAAGCATGGACTGGTCGATGTTCTTAAGGCCGCTGCACCATTTGAATGGGTTCTAAATCAATGTAGAACCTATGGTCTGATCACTTACCTTTCATTATTGAAATGCTTCTTGATTTTAATGGATTGATCCTCATTCAAGAAGGGTAGAACATCAGGATCATTCTTGTATACCCTGTAAGGGACACCGTTTGGTCCTGGGGCTGATGACGCTCTTGCACTCTCACTTTGTTCTCCACTTCTTTCCATTTTGGAGGGCTCACATCCATTTGGTGTTCTAGCTGCTCAATGGGTGGGATATCAGATGGAATTGCTATCTGATCATGTCTCTTTGGATCAGAGTGTGTTTTATCATAGTGCTCCTCTAAGCATATGTATTTAGACAGAAATTAACCAAATACAATTTGAAAACGGTTTCTATTGAATGCTCACAGGTGCTTATGGTCTACTGGGTTCATTGTATGAGTAAACTATTATCTAATTCAATTAGGTTTTCTCAGGATATTGGAGGGGGTGTCACCCTAATTCAATTAAATTGTATTTGTATAGCTCTTACAGACTAGTTATAAGGTCAAGGCTCAGGTCAAGATATTAAGTAGATAACTTGTGTAACAGATCACAAGCCTAAGACCACATCATTTTTGTTCTTTGAAATAAGAAATTCAATCAAAATAATTTATTTCCTGAAAACAAAGTAACATTTAATGAATTGTCTCCACAGTTCATCTGACCATCCTCCCACGTCTTTCTACCTGGTCCGGCTGATCTCTAAGACACCTTGCATGGTGCTTCGTCTGGGCTTTCCAATTGGTACACCTGCCCATGTCCGAAACAAGGTACCTCCAGTGACTAAAGTGTCAAGAAAACTTGTACAGACACATTTCTCTGCAGCAGAACCTGCCTCTTTGAACATGGTAAAGTTCAGGATTTGCTTTAGATTTTCAGTGACTTTGTACTACACATTGTTGTAGTTTAATGGTGGTGATGCATTCCATTATACTGTGGGATGTTAATAGGATGTGACAACATGTAGTTACTGTATTGTGGGTTGCAATCTACCTGTGTGCTTCTCAGGCTTAATAATGTAACATTTACCAGACATATATGTCAATAGTGTTTTAAATATAAGTGTAGAAAATACAGCAGCAGACATACATGTTGTGAGTTGGAAATGAAATAAGATTGAAAGCTCGTTGAAGAGTTAGTAAGTGCACCTTGACACTCAACATCAGGTGCATTTAATATAAATGCTTTTTAAAATGAGTTTCCATTTATAATTCAAAGACTGGTATGCCACTGTTTGTGTCCATCATTAGATTGTCGATGAGCTTCGAGAACAGATCCTCAAACTTCGCTTTCCTCACCGTGTTCAAAACAAAGAGGCCACCCCCAAGACTAAAAGGAATCAATCTCCATCTAAATCTTCCATCCCTGCTCCCAAACCTGTGCTGTCAGACAGACCCTGTGTGGTAGTCTTGAACAAGCCCCTGGAGAAGCTTCTCATAAGGTCAGTGACTGTGGTTGAAATTCATAATACACATACACATAAAATATGAACAAATAAAGGTCCTGTACAAGACATTAAACATATTGTCAGTCAGAGAGTTTGTGCTCTTCCATTTCTCTCTCTTTTTCAACTGATGTATTGTTAGAATTCCTGAATTAAAAGTATTAGTTACGAATTGCTGCAAGTTCGAATGAGTACAGCTGTGATGTTTAAAAAGACAAAAAACCATGACAATGTATTCTCTGCATGAGGGCGGCTTAAATTGTTTATGCTTTGCAGGTATGAGAAGCTGCCGGTAGACTTTAAGACCCCCTTCATTTTAAACATGGAGAACTTCCAGCCTTCCAGCAGTGCTGTGCCACTAAGCATGGCAGCCAACCGAACAGCCTCCTCTACCCTGGCCTCTCTGTCCCGTTACTTCTTGCACCAGCGCTGGGTGTGGGCCGTGCAGAGCAGCCAAGGATCGGCTATGGCAATGCAAGCTGTTGCTCACATCCTGACGATGCTCTCTGAGTGAGTTCAAGCACTTTATTTTTCTTATGAAGTGTTAATTTTGTTGTGTCCATGAACTCCGAGGGATGTCCACAGAATTGGGTCCGAACTTTCTCCAGAGGTTGCCTTTCACACAAACAATGCAGCAGGAGATTATCCTCTCAGATGCATTCACAACTACACATATATCTCCAGTGTTCAGGTGAGGGATGGCGCAGCAGGCAGATTCAGGATGTATCGTATTACAACCGCTGTGGTAGACCGCATTTTTTGTTTACAGCACATTGACAGCAGTGTCGGCCCTCATCACCAGAAACTTTCTTGACATCTTCATCGCTGAGTTATTTTTCTTTTTTTCTTTTTGTGTTAGTCGCATGATAGAAATGAACACACACACATGCTCACAGTGATCCTGCAGAGGATATCTTGCTGTGGCTAAAACAATCAATATACACAAAAATGTAATTGTTAGCTGTATAATATTATGTATTTACCTCTAACAGGGATGTTGAGTGTACCTCTTAGGGTAGAGCAAGGGTTTATTTTAGTTGACTAGTGTCTGAAAGCAGTGTACGGTATGACATTTAAGATTACTATTGCAGTGCCTGTTTTAAACATGTTTGGAGTGGGCCGTTTGCTCAGTCTGGCGTTGCTGGTAGCAGCTTTCTTGAGAAACTTGAGACACTAAAATGAGTTACAGAATGTGACAACAGTTTGAGCTGTTTCCTTGTTATAAAATACTTCAACATTGTAACTGTTCATGGGTGAGTCTTTTTAAATAACAGCAGCAGTATATAATTACTGGGGATGAACCAAAATTTAGAAAATTTAAACAAATAAACACAATACACATAAAATAAACAGCATTTATGGTGCTGTGCTGTCTTCCTGCCTGTTTTGACAAAAAAAACTGGTGCTTTCAATTTAAGTGCTTGTACAGAGGTGACACAGAACCACATTGCTGAGTCTCAGTCTAAAATACTTCCATACTTTAGATGGTCTATTCATGTTCCCATGGATGTATTGTTTTGGAGCAGGCACAGTCATCTTTGTGACGCACTGCTGTCACTATCAATGACATTACTTATGTTGCTTAGTACTAGCCCCTGCTGCTGCAGAGCACTGCTCACTTGCTTATTCAAAATTAATTGATATTGAAATGTCCAAATTGTACTAAATTTGCCACTGACTGCACTTCCTCAAGCCCCAACCAACACCTACCTACCTGTCTTTGAGATAGCAAACAGATGGACAGACAGACAAAGATTCTGGATTTTATAGTAAAAAGATATACACAGGCTAATAATATTTTCTGTATTTTCAATGATACAATGTTGCAGACTTAAATAAACAATGAAACAGTTAATAGAGTAAAAACTGATGTTTCTTATGTCATTAGATTAATGCAGTTTTTATATTGTTTTAATATTGTTTGGCACATAAAAGCCAAAAATGTGAGCTAAGCAGCTTTGTATAATTTGTTGTCGAAAAAACTCTCCTAATCTCTGTGTAGCATCCGTATATCAGAAGGCTTCCACTTTGCTGCCAGTGGAGAGGGCATCGTAAACATGGTGATCGAGCTGCCAATGAAGGTAGAGAACATCAGCAAATAAAATCTCTTTTAGGATACTAAGTGTTGAAATTTTGCATCTGCTTCATTTGGATGGTTTTATATTCAGCATTCTCATATGTATGTTCTTCTCTAGGTGGTATTACTTGTTATTAGTCTCTAATAAATTAAATTTCAATCTTCAGGGGATGTCAGGAGACACGAACAAAGAGAGTCACTCTTGTATTGTTCAGTACATCCTGTTTCCACCCCACTCTGCTTCAACAAAGGACAGGTAAGACTGGGAGTGATTATTTGTATAAAACACCTTAATTAAAAAAACTGGTCATTATGAACTGTGTCCGCATGCATTTATCTGCCTGATATGTGGATTGAATTGGACATTGTATTTGTCAATTTTATGTTTGAGAGCGGCCGTTATTTTTTGGACTTTTATCCTTAATCAGAACCAGAAAATCATAACTTATTGCAGGGGAATTATTGTTGCACAACACACAAAACTGCTATGAAATGTTATTGATAATAAATACATATTTAGTTAATAGTAAAATTAACACATTTAAATGGATTCCCTGGGATAAATACACAGGTCAATGGGTTGTCCCTCAGCCACCTATAATGTTGCCCTAAGTTCTCTCTCCAGACAGCTCAACACTCATCCTCACCCCAACTCATGTTACCCTAAAGGCCAATTCATGCTTCTGCGTCGAAGCTATGCCATAGCCTATTCGTAGACATGTACCCTATGCAGAGCCCTACATCGTACCCTGACGTGCACCTCCCCAAAAATTGCACTACGCCTCGAGGTGATGCAGATCGCAAGAATTGTGATTGGTCGGCTTGGTAGCTTCGCATTTCAGGCAGACAATGCACCATTTTTGAATTAAACACGGACGGCATCTTTCTTTTCTTCATTGCAGTTCTTTGAGAAAATGAATTGTGCTTCAACATTTATCAACTCCAACTCCGACACAATCCGCTTAGTAACTTTCGCCATTGTTCTGAAGTAAATAGAGATGCCAGGGAATTTGTAAATACACGGATAAGAAACCGAAAGACACTCAACACCAGCATAGAAACTCTACCGCCACTAGAACTTTGGCGGTGTAACTGCTGCATGACTCACATTCACCTATGCGCAGCTCAGCCCTGTGTGTAGGCTACGTGCGTACCTAAGGCGTAGCTTTGACGCAGAAGCATGAATTGGGCTTAATGATAGCACAATAGCAGGGTCTGCAACTTTCAGCTATATACAGCCATTGACACCTTGACAACCTACAACTTGGGTGTCAATGACCTGCATGTTTAACATGTTTAACAACAACAACTCTCAACATAGTTAAAGACCCACAGAGGTAAAGCACCTCACCCTTCCAATGATCAATTAGAACTGAACAAGTCTCTTGGATGAAAGGTGTACAATTGTATATAGTAAATGGTCTGTATTTATATAGTGCTTTTGCCATTCACACATGCATGCATATAAGTAATTATCTAGCAATATTAGAATATGACATCCCCCCATCTTAACTACCCTGTTAAAGTTCTGATTTACATATTACATTACATTTCATTTAGCTGACGCTTTTATCCAAAGTGACTTACAATAAGTGCATTCAACCATGAGGGTACAAACCCAGAACAACAAGAATCAAGAAAGTATAATTTTCTTCAAGAAAGCCAAACTACAAAGTGCTATAGGTAAGTGCTACTAAATCTCTACTTTTTTTTTTTAATTCAGGGTATAGTCGGAAGAGATGTGTTTTTAGTTTGCGGTGGAAAATGTGTAAACTATCTGATGTCGTTGGGGAGCTCATTCTACCATTTAGGAGCCAGGACAGCAAACAGTTGTGATTTTGTTGAGTGTTTAGCTCGCAGTGAGGGAGCAACAAGCTGATAGGCAGATGCAGATTGGGGTGAACGGCCTGGGATGTAAGGTTTGACCATGTCCTGGATGTAGACTGGACCCGATCTGTACGCAGCTTGATACGCAAGTACAAATGTTTTGAAACGGATGCGGACAGCCACCGGTAACCAGTGAAGGGAGCGGAGGAGCAGAGTAGTGCGAGTGAATTTCAGTAGGTTAAAAAACAGTCGAGCTGCTGCATTCTGGATGAGCTTTAGAGGTCGGTTGGCACTAGCAGGTAGACCTGCCTGGAGGGAGTTGCCATAGTCTAGGCGTGAAAGGACCAGAGCCTGGATCAGAACCTGTGTCACACCCAGGTTCCTAGCAGTCTGGGTGGGGGCTAACATGGAGTTGTCAAAAGTAATAGTCAATCAATCAATCAATCAGATTTTATTTGTATAGCCCATATTCACAGATCACAATTTGTCTCATAGGGCTTTAACATGGTGTGACATCCTCTGCCCTTAACCCTCAACAAGAGTAAGGAAAAACTACTAAAAAAAACCTTTTAACAGGGTAAAAAGAACGTAGAAACCTCAGAGAGCCACATGTGAGGGATCCCTCTCCCAGGACGGACAGAAGTGCAATAGATGTCAAGTGTAAAGGAGAACATCATCAAGATTTTAGCAGCATTGATAAGGGTAAACATTTCTGAAGCATAACTGAAGGTCAGTGAATTGGTGGATTAATGTCATTAATGGTCAAGTATCTGAGAAATACTATGTATCAAGCAGTCCTGCTGCAATCATAGTCTATGGTCAGCAGCCAGCAAGATCACGATCCACCATCAAGATCGGATGCCACTATAGTCCAGTTATTGTTCACTGTCGCCATTAGGATCCATCATCAGCTGCCACCTTGGTCGTGGTCTACTACCATTTTCTGATGCCAAAACCATTAAGGATCCGCCTTTATTATCACGATCAGCCAGCACAATACAGAATCCGCCATACTGGATCCACCATTACGATCTCTGATACGCGATCCACAGATCCTAATCCATGATGTGGCCACAGCTGCGGCCCTGGATCTGCGGACAATAAGGCAAAGGGACTCCGGGGAAGAAGTCAAGTCAGTAACATGTATTGATGAGATATGAATTACTTTGATGTGATAATGATTGAGAAGAGGAAGGAGAAGCTGGAAAGAGAAGCTCTGTGTGTCATGTGTCCCCCGATCTTCTAGACTTATAGCAGCATAACTAAGGGCAGGTCTAAGACAAATCTGGACCGGCTCTAACTATAAGCTTTATCAAAAAGGAAGGTTTTAAGCCTACTCTTAAACGTACAGGTGGTGTCTACCTCCCGAATTGAAAGTGGGAGATGATTCCATAGGAGAGGAGCTTGATAGCTGAAAGCTCTGGCTCCTACTCTACTTTTACAGACTTTAGGGACGACAAGTAAGCCTGAATTCTGGGAGCGCAGTGCTCTAGTGGGTTGATAAGGTACCATCAGTTCAGTCAGGTCGTGGGTGGGAGAGACTTTCCCTGGAAGGAAAAGTATTTCAGTCTTATCAAAGTTAATTTTCAGGTGGTGTGCGGACATCCACTGAGAGATGTCAGTCAGACAGGCAGAGATTCGTGCTGCTACCTGTGTTTCAGATTGGTGAAAAGAGAGGATTAGTTGGGTGTCATCAGCATAGCTGTGGTAGGAAAAGCCATGTGAGTGAATGACAGAGCTGAGAGAGTTGGTTTACAGAGAGGAGAGGAGGGGACCCAGGATGGAACCTTGAGGGACCCCAGTAGTGAGAAGACAAGGTTTAGACACAGATCCTCTCCAAGTTACCCTATAAGTGTGGCCGTTGAGGTAGGATGAGAGCAGGGAGAGAGCAGAGCCTGAGAAACCCAGGTCCTGAAGGGAGGAAATAAGAATCTGGTGGCTCACTGTGTCAAATGCAGCAAAAAGGTCTAGAAGGACAAGGACAGAGGAGAGAGAGTCTGCTCTAGCCATGTGAAGTTGATCAGAGACAGCAAGGAGGGCAGTCTCAGTTGAGTGGCCTGCCTCAAGGTTCCGTCCTGGGTCCCCTCCTCTTCTCTCTGTACACCAACTCTCTTGGCTCTGTCATTCACTCACATGGCTTTTCCTACCATAGCTATGCTGATGACACCCAACTAATCCTCTCTTTTCCCCAATCTGAAACACAGGTAGCAGCACAAATCTCTGCCTGTCTGACTAACTGTTGGAATGAGCACCCCAATGACATCAGGAAGAAAGTCTATACATCTTCCGCCACAAACTAAAAACACACCTCTTCCGACTATACCTTGAATAAAAGTTTAAACGGACAATTTAGTAGCACTTAAATGACAATTACTTATAGCACTTTGTAGTTTGGCTTTCTTGAAGATATTGTACTTTCTTGTTGTTCTGGGTTTGTACCCTCATGGTTGAATGCACTTATTGTAAGTCGCTTTGGATAAAACGGTCAGCTAAATTAAATGTAGTGTAAAAACCAGACTGGTGAGGGTCAAGAAGGTTGTTATGGTGGAGATAGAGGAGTTGATTAAAGATGGCTCGCTTGAGAGTTTTGGAAAGAAAGGGAAGAAGAGACACAGGTCTGTAGTTATTTACTTTAAACGGGTCAAGGGTGGGTTTCTTCAGGAGAGGGTTTACTCTTGCCTCCTTCAGAGAGTTAGGGAAACAGCCAGTTGACAGGGAAGTGTTGATAAGATGGGTGAGAAAAGGAAGGTCAGGAGCAATAGACTGGAGAATATGGGATGGGGTCAAGGGGGCAGGTGGTTGGGCGGGCGGAGGTTACCAAGGTAAGAACTTGATTGGGAGACGGGGGTGAAAGAGGAAAGCAAAGGGGATGAAGTTGATGGAAATGTAGTTATAGAAGGTGGATTTGAAAATGAGGAGTGTATGTCATCTATCTTTTTGTAAAGTAGTTGACAAAGTGGCTTGGTAGAAGGGAGGAAGGAAGAGGGGGACTGGGGGTCAAGGAAATAGAGGCAGAGAAAGAGGAGAGAAGAGATTGGTAAGTGAGCAGGCTGTCAGGGTGTTTAGATTGTCTGGGTTTGTGGGTGAAAGAGAAGGCAGAGGAGAGAGCAGCTGTGGTGGATGTGTTGGCCGGTGTGATCCAAGTTTCAGTGAGAGCAAGGAAGTCAAGCGATTGCTGGGTAGCAAAGCCAGAGATGAAGTCTGTCTTGCGGTTAGCTGACTGGCAGTGGCCCCTGTGACAAGGTGTTGGGGATGGGATTGATAAGAGAGGAAAGGTTACGGTAATTGTGTGAACGAATGCAAGGCCTATATAATATATATATATAATATACTGAGCCTAAATCCAAGTAGTCCAGTAGTATGAAACCCCAGAAGTCCAATGCAAACATATCAAACATGTTGGCTTTGATTCACATCTGCTTTGTGGTGCTTTAGTCCCACCACTATTAATCAGCAGATTTTATTTCCAACAAAAGATTAGAATTACTGTGTACTGATTAGCAGTCCTCAAAGAAGAGGCAGAAACCCAGAGAGCACACCAACTGAGGCAATGGGTTTAAATGATTACTTGACTGCCCCCACAAAAAATGTTGTAACGCAAATGAAAGGTCTGCTTAGCTTGTCATTCAAACAGAATCACCCTCATGAATGCTGACACCAACTATACACTGACTTTATATTGTGACTGAGCTCCTTGTGAAGCTTAACCATAACTAATACCCTAGAAACACATGTCATTGCAAGACATTTGCAAGTTTAGTTGAACTGTAAGGTAAAATTTGTTAACTTTACCTTTTGTCTTGCATGGGACTGAAGCTTCTCCACCGATGATGATAATGACACAGAGGTGGAGGCTGTAGACATGGACACAGAACTGAGCCTGGTGACAGAGTGTTGGGTAGAACCTCAGAGTGGCGCGGTGATGAACTGTATGGACCAGCATCGCCACTTCCAGGGCCTCAGTTACCAGGAGATCCCTCAAGCAGTGTGTATAACTAGATTCTACTGCAGATTGTTAGTTTTTTGGGCTATAGTGTAAATCTTTTAACATACATAGATCCCAGTTTACTGCTCTGTATGTAAGATTATTTGCATGTTTATTTCATGATGACATACTGTTTTATTTTAGATTTTCCCAAGGGATCTGACTTGTATATCCACCATGATGACCTTTGAGTATTTGAGCCTATTATGTCAGAATAAGGACCAGATCTGCTCACTACCAGTTGGACTCAAGGATGTGAGAGGTGATACAACACTGACCAAACACTGTATATAAATATGGACAACACATCTCCATTTCCTCCCACTATCTAGAAATGAAGCAAAGTTAATATCCTTGGGCGGTAGAGCTGTGATGTCTCACCGATACACACGCAAGTCAGTCCGAGAGGTCAATCATGACATTTCAACACATTTTTATAATGTCAAATAAGTAATTAAAACTTATACATACATCAATGTTATAATAACTACTATTTGACCAGAATTTTGTCTTTTAGTTTGGCCGTTTTCACATCTGCTAAATTGGAGGAGGCAGGGTTTATAATGTATGCTGCAGGCAGCCACTAGCTGGCAATCAAGGCACTTCGGCTTCACATTTGGGAAGCAGTCATGTTGTCCATCTTTATATATAGTTTATGAGACTGACACTGCAGATACTGAATATTCATAAATTTTGTCCAGGGGTTTGTGTAGCAACATACAGATGCTTCACTCAAGTAAAAGCAGCATTACCACTCTATATGAATACTTGAAATTTGAGTTTGCTAAGTGTGAAAGTCATTAGCAAAATGTGCTTCATATATCTGAAGTAAATGTTTTCATTGTTGCCATTATGAGTTGTTGAGTATGAGTAGTAATACAAGTTTATTATTATTATTATGTACTGATGTGCATTTATTTACACATCAGTGCATATACGAAGCATTTAACTTAAAAATAAATAAATATGACCAAAAAACATAACCAGTAAACATAACCAATATTGTCAATTTATTAGGTTTCAGTACAGTTGTCTGTATATACACACATTTTTTCCATCCCATCAGATTTACCTATGGAAGACCAGGTGTGTAATGTAATATATTAACATGAAGTGTTGGGTTTCATTCACAGTAGCTTAACAAAGTGTGTTTTTTCTGTGTATGCAGGAGGAGCTGTGGCCTCTGAGGACAATGTTCACATGATTCCTTTTCAGTTTGACCTTATTCAGCTGCTTCCAAAATGCCAGCAGGTTGAACTCCTCTTCCACACATTCAGTACAGGTACTAAACTCTACTTCAAAAATGTAAGTAATAAAAATCCCTCATATAATAAATCCTTTTAAAATAGCTCTTTATAATTAAATAAACAAACTTAAATAACATTTTTGAAAGTCAAATAATACCAGGCAGAAAATATTTCCTTTTAACAAAAATGTAATGAATGCTCCTTGTCCTGTGTTCACCATTTTGTCCTCAGTGATGGAGAACACAAAGCAGAATCACAGCTCCCCCTGTCTGCCAAACGAGCTCCTGCTCAGCCTCTTCCACAGCAGGCTGGAGCATGAGCTCAATGACAGAGAGATCCTGTTGGCTGACAGTGATCATGTCGCCTTCATGCACCACATCTTAGAGCGAGAACGAAATGGCCAATCCGCTCCATTTTCCTTTCCTATTATCAAAGGTCAGTGTGTCTGCATCTCATTGCAGCTGTTCCTAGTGTGACTTTGTAAAAGGTTTACTTCCTCATTATAGACCTGACCAGCTTTGAGGTGATGACATTTGCTGTAGGTTGTTGTGTCCAGGATTGTCATATACATAGAGGCCCCCTGATGAGTTACTGTATATCGTCTAGTCCTTCACAATTTCTGCCTTTATTATGTTTTGCATCGTGTCAGGGGACTGTGTAAAGACTCCAGACAGACAGGACACTATGACATCATTTCACACCACTGGCAGCAGCAAAGAGGTGATGGGATCTTCCAGCACTTTACAGGTAATCCCATAAAAACATTAATAATAATAAAATATATATATATATATATATAATAATAATAATAATAATAATAATGCATACTTAACACTTTACGTGTGTATGTTGACTACCCAAGGAAGTATTATAGATCTGCAGTTTTGTGGAAATGTAAAAGGAGAATTAGAGAGTCAGACACCACATCACACATGGTCAACACAACCATCAGGAGCAGTTAGAGGGGTTCAGTGTCTTGTCCGAGGACAATCTACTCTACCATCTGAGCCACATAATTAGTTATGGACATTTACTCTGCTTTGTTGCTCCTCTTGCATAAAACATCAGCTGGTTAGAGTCTGTGTCGTGGCTGCTGGTATTAAATCCCACTTGTTTGGGTGATCCTTAGGCAGGCACTTGCATCACTGCCTTTGAGGAAGGTATGTACTGGTAGTGTAGTGTAGTGTAGTGGTCTAGTCAGGCATGTGTGGAGGTCAGAAGTTCCAGAGAGCAAAGTTGTCTTCTCCCCTGGGAAGACGGGAGCTGTTTTCAGATATGAACTCTGGAAAGTTTCTGGAAGTTGAATCCAGGGGCAGACTTCCCACTCAGGAGTGAAAAGGTGAAGGACCCTGGGAAACTAAACCTCTTCAATGTGTCCTGAAAAACAATCACTCAGACCACATTAGAGTGGTCTGGGACGAGTGTGAAAGACCGCCTACTTAGCTGTCCTCCTCAAACCCGCTATAGTTTCACAATGAATCAATCATATTTTTATGGGGTTATATGGGCGCATATATATATGTATATGTATATACATATATATATGTGTATATGTATATATATATATGTGTATATATATATATATATGTGTATATGTATATATATATATGTGTATATATATGTATATGTATATATATGTATATATATATATATATATATATATGTGCTTGTCTCTGTCATATTTTTCATCTTCATATTAACATAATGTCGCTTCTGCAAGTATCGATAGAAGTCTTGTTTTTCTAGTAAGTGTTTCTCTTTAAGAGTTTCAAAACTGAGCGTGTGCCTTCTTTCATTATATTGCATATGGCTGTTATTCCTTTAGCTGTCCAATCTCTAAATCTAGCATCCAATTTATTTGGTGTGAAGTCAGAATCATATGCAAACCATTTAAGAGTTACAATACCTCTAGTTTATGTTCTCTTATAATGGTTTTCCATACTTCAAGAGTCCACTTCCCCTATGGGTTATCAGTACTATTTATGTGACTTCATAGATTGTTATCAGCTGTTGCCTGTATATGGGGGTGGAAGGTATTTTCTCTTCAATGTTTTTCGATTGGGCCTTAAACGATGGGTTGCACAAAGCATATCACTGCCCTCATCTGTGCTTCAAAATAATAATAATAATAAAGAGAAGGCAGACCCCATCCCCCTTTTTCTTTAGGTAGTTGTAAGGTTTTGAGATGGACCTGGGGTCTTTTACCTAACCAAATATACCTGGAAAACATATTGTCCCATTCTAGTAGTCTGGGCAGTATATATTAATTTTAATGGATTCAATCCTTGCACTGAGATTTAAGAAAGGGATTAAGTTCCATCTTGCTTTGTCTTCCTTAATTTTTATTATTATTGGCAAATAGTTACCTATATTCTGCAAGTTTTATAAGATCTCTTGTAATATTGAGTCGCAGATATTTAAAATATGTTGTTTGCCATGCCAAGGGGTATTTATTTTCAATTTCTCTTGGTGGGCTATAGTTCTTTGAAAATAACTGGGTTAATCTTGTATCCTGATAGTTTACCATACTGTTCGAATACCTGCATCAGTTTAGGTAAAGAAGATGTTGGTTGGTTGCCCCAGATAGAACAAAATGTCATCTGCGTAGCAGGCCAATTTGTGCTTCATCCCTTTAATAGTAATTCCTCTAATATCTTAATTTTGTCCGATTGTATTGAGCCAGTGTATCCTTTTCAGCATCTATGCTTATCACTATTTCTTCAATCAAATTTTTTTGTATATGATCCATGATATGTAGTGTCCTTCGTATATTTCCTTGTGTTTGGCATTGTTGTATAAACCCTGACTGATCATTATGTATCAGCATGGGTAAAGACTGAACTAATTGTTTGGCCATGATGGAAGTGAATAATCTATAATCTATATTTGGAACGATCCACATTTAATTGTATCCTTGCCTTCTTTGTTTGCGCCTGTTTTAAAGCCCAGTACAACGTGGGGAGTACGATATGAACCAACTGTTTTTTAAATTCCTTTTACCACTCTGCCGTACGACCATCTGATCCTGGAGACTTGCTTAATTTTAGCTTACAATTGGAGTTTTTAGTTCATCTGTTATTTCATCCTTCTATTTTGGTCTTTGTCTAAAATTGGAAACTTTAGAGAATTTAGATAACTATCAATTTGGGTTAGATCTCCCCCTTGAACGTTCGAGTATAGCTTTTTTTTTAATGCTCCAAAAGCTTCCTGGAATTTACTTATTTTTGTCTTTATTACTTTTGTTCCCTGAGTCTATGAATTGTATTTTCTGCCATCTTCTTTTTAAATTTCCATGCTAGTATTTTCATTGATTTAGATCCACTTTTATAGTCTCTTCTTCAAAAACAAGTTTCTCTTTTCTTTTGTAGTCGAACTATTACTTTGGTTCCTAATTCTTCTAATTTCCTCAAATTTATCTTGCGCTAAACTAAATGTTCTTCGGTTTGTTATACAATTCCTGTAGCATTGTATTCCTTATTTTCTTCTTATATGAGGATATTGCTATAATTTCCCCTCTTAGGACAGCTTTCAAGGTATCCCACAAAATAGGAGGTGAAACTTTTCCATGGTCGCTGAATTCTAGGTAAAGACTAATTTCTTTCTTAATTTGTTTTGTAAAATCCAGATCATTGAGTGAACTTTTATTTAGTTTCCATGTAGTATTCTTTGTTCTCAAGTTAAAATCAACAGATAGATATAATGGTGCATGGTCGCTTAGATCTATTGTCCCAATTCCACAACTGTTTATTTTATCCTTATCTCTTCCAAATTTTATGAAATAGTCTATTCTTGTACATAAGTAACAAGGGCCAGAATAATAAGTATAATCCCTTGGTTGAGCTAGATAAAACATCTAGCTGTGGGGGTAAGCCTCTCCTACCTGTGGGTTGAGGGCCCCCACTGCAGCAACCAGAAGAAAAAAGTCTGTCCATTACACAAGATAAAAAAAAATCCCTTTGTAGTCCTCCCATGTAAATATTTAAATTCAAATGGGAAAAGGGTATGTATTGTGGCATCACAAGGGGACAGGTTGTGGAGGGACGCTACATCCTCACCCAGGATCAGTGCCCACAACCCAAAATGGCCGCCGGGCTAGAGACTACAGCTCCCAGACTGCCTCATCGTGCACCCAGCTGCAGGTGCTTAAGGCCCCTAATTGAGGCAGGGCTGGGCGACTGAATAAAGGGCAGAGGACTTGGGCCCGGGGAGGGAGAGAGGATGCCTACATGGAGGAACAGCTACCGGGCACCTGGCAGGGTTGGATTACTTTTGTTTGATGAAGAAACCACTTTCTCCTCCGGGACGCTTTATGTTTATTCATGGACTTTTGTTTAAGAGTGATGTAAAGGAACTGCCAGTGGGATGGACCAATAAACCTTTATTTTTCATTTATACTGTCTGATGGTGCCTGTTTTTAACACTCTCTTTCGCACTGCCCCGCCCCTAGGGACAACCCGTGACGCTACAGTATGTTAATAGAGATAAATTTCTATATGCATTCCTCAGACTGAGTAGCACAGTCTATTTTAGGTTTTGTTCAGCTTACCAACATTTTTGAGGTTAGTCAGAACTTATAGCTCTTCTGGAAGAGGTCATGGGTTAGAGCACATGCTGACAGGCAATCCTCTATCTTCCGTATCTTTCTCTTCCACCTACTGGTACAGCCGCGTCCCATCCTCGTAAAACACTCGTAGTTTAGAAGGGTACGGAGTCTAAAAGCCGATGTATCTCTGCCTTAACACTCACTTGCTTCAGAATATTCCTTACACTTCTGCAGGACTGTTGGGTGATAATCTTGATCAAAATATATTAGTCTTTCGTTCAAAAGCACTCTTGTTTACCCAGGCCTTGCACAGAATCTCGTCTTTGGTTTTGTATAGGTGGAATTTGATTATTATTGACCGTTGGATCTCTTCTCTTTCTCAATGCTAAGGTCCGTAGTTGGGGGGGATCTCCAGTGTGTACCCTATTAACCTTTCCACAAACTCCACCATAGACTATCCCTCCGCTCCTTCGGGAACATTTAATATCCTCATGTTCTCCCGATGGGATCTCCGTTCTTGGTCGGGTAATTTGTTTTCTTGTTGATCCATCGCTTTTATCATCTTGCTTAGCACCTCCATGTTTTGGACTCGATCTTCCACCCTTCCAATTTGTGTACCTGCCTCTGCTTTTTTATTAACATTGGACAGTTTGGAGAAAGGGTCATTTAGCTGATGTTTTGTGTCTTTGCGAATGTCAAACAAACTTTCGTTATACGTGCCGTGTTGTCTGACAGAGTTGGCATTAGCTCCGCCATCTTGTGTGCGCGTTGGAGACCTGTTATCTGTGTTTCCTTCATTTACGGGCACTCCAATAGTGCTTTTTTTTTGGTTTGTGTCCCCTTTTCAGATTTTTTTGCCCCACTTACCAGCCTAAGTATTCTCGAAAAATGCAATATTTGTCATCAGACACAACTGTATACTCTGACTCGATTTGGTCTTCAGGAACAGAAATGACGTGTGTATTTATACCTGAAAACCATCTCTGGCTGCAAGAAATTTGAGTTCCAGGCTGCAGGGGACGAGAAGTGGGCAAATGATCTGAACCTGTTATTCAACAGGTTTGGTCAGGTACCTGCCCCTCCCCCCACACTACCAGCCCTGCTGCAACCCCCCCTCATCTGCACCCCTGGTACACTGCCCCATACCCTCCACAAGCCCCCATCCCACAGCTCTCAGTCACCCACCACCCCCTCCCCATCCATCCACCCACCACACCCCTCCCTGCTGCAATCTGTTCCTCACAACAAACCAGGTGAGACCAGCTGTGCAGGATTATGGAGCATATCTTCAATATGAGCCTGACTCTAGGGAGAGTACCACAGGTCTGGAAAACCTCCTGCGTGGTACAGGTGCCAAAGACTCTGCACCCAAAGACCTCAGCAGCTATAGGCTGGTGGCAGTAACATCACACCTGATGAAGGACCTTGAGCAGCTTGTCCTCAACCATCTCCACCCCGTGGTGAGACCATTAATGGACACGATGCAGTTTGCCTATCAGCCTGTGGATGACTTCATAATCTACCTCTAACACAGAGCTTTCTCACCTGGAGAAGCCTTGGAGTACTGTGATCATTTCAACACCATTCAAACTGCACTTCTCAGTGGATCTCCACCTCACTTCCTGGATATTGGACAACTGACACCAGGGAATGACATTGAGATAGGGATTTCAGTCCCTGGACAACTGACACCAGTGAGTATCCATGGAATGACATTGAGATAGGGATTTCTTATAAGGACATGAATGTTCACCTGAACAATAAACTGGACTGATCATACCATTGCATTTTATAAGTACGGCCAGAGCAGACTATCTGCTCAGGAGACTTAGGTCTTTTGGATTACAGGGGGGACTCCTGAAGACCTTTTTATCAACTGCTGACAGGAAGAGCCTGAATAAACTCTTCAAATAGGAGGGCCAGATGGTCCTCTGATACCTGCTTGACTCAGTGGAGATGGTGGGATAGAGGAGGATGATGGCGAAGCGGTCATCTCTGATGGACAAGCATTTCCACCTATGCAGGCCACCATCACAGCACTGGGCAGCTCCTTCAGCGACAGACTGACCTAAGTGTCTGAAGGAGAGGTATCGCAGGTCGTTTCTTCCTCCAGCTGTTAGACTGTACAGTCAACTGTGCTCCCAGTAGACCACAAGCGCCTTCTATGGACTTTTGCACTTTAACTCAGGTTTTGGGCTTTTTAAAAGGGGGTTGCTCCTCACCTCAGCCTCCTCTGAAAAGGAAAGCAAACTGTCTGACAGAGAAATATCATTGTGTTTAACTTATTGGGCATGAGTGGCTACGCGCGCCGAAAATATGCCAGATTTTGACCGAGCCTCACCGAAGGAGATACTTTACCACCGGCGACATCGATCCCATTACAAGGACAATACTACTGACTGGTAACGTGGGACAAACAGCGACTGGAAAGAAACCTGTGATAAATTTTGACTATTGAGTATCCCATCTTAATACCACGCAGCGCAATGCCATAACCACAAGCCCACGGCTTTGAAAACTGCAACGCATCAGACCGAATCACACTGGGATCTTGCGGTGTCTCTCAAAATACGCACCGGACTCTGATCACCAGATTGGCCTGTTAAGGACACTAACCCGTCTAATATGAATGGCTCGAAACAGACATCAGGAGCTTCACCTTTGTCACGAATAGTGTTATTGCGCGATACAACTTTAATTACCCCGATGTCTTAGCTCATTATTGTGCAACACAATAGATCAGGTAAGCAAATTTTAAACTCTTCCAACAGCATTAACTCTCTAAGTGAACCAAAATCATCTGCTTGGCATGTTGTGCTCCATTTATCGAACAGCGTCTCCTTTTCTCTGATTCAGATTTTTGTTATGGTTACGGAATTTGTCGGTAAGCCTCAGGAACTAATTTGTATGCTCGTAAGATTGCAGATTTAACAGTGATAATTAATACTGTCCTCCACAGGAAGCACAGCTACAATTTCCCTTTCCCGTGAATTTTTAACTGTAACAAAATAGGCCAAACTTCAGATGGCCACTGCAGAGCTGTAGCTATCCGTTCAAATGCGGCAAAATATGAATTTACTTCGGTTTCACGAAATATAGGCACTAAGGCAATGTGCTTGCTAATATCAAATTTGCTATGTGATAACGTGGTGGAAGAGGAAAACATACCTAACATATCGGCAGATGCACTTGGCGCCTGAGCCTCCCTCTGGGACTCGAGCTCCAGCTGGCGCAGTCTCACAGCTTTGTCAGCTTTGATTTCCAGCTTTCTGATCTTGAGCTGAAATTGCAACTGTGCTTGTCGGTTCTGTGCTTTTTCCTGAGCCTCCATTTGGAGACGGGCAAGGCAGACTTTTAGTTGAGCCTCATCTCTGGAACCAGCACTGGCAGAGGACATGGGATTGTAATGAGGCAGCATGAACGCAGGGGTTTTTCTCTGACCAGCTGCCTCACTATCTGCTCCTAAGTCTGTCAGTGCACGATGAGGATCACCTGCCCCTTCACTCTGGGAGTCATCCTTGAGCACAGCTGTCTCTGATTGCGCCATAAACACAATAATCTCCAATTCCACCAACCTATCAACAATTGGAGCCTTGATCTCCTTAAGTAGCTGTTTGGGATATGTGATACCAAAGTGATTCGCTATTTGCGCCAAATCATCTTTATGGCATTTGTCAATTTGACTAAGAGACGGATTCGCCAAAAATTGTTCCAAGTCAAACAGCAACATCTCTAATGAATTCAGCAGTGTCCCAAGCAAGCTAGTTTCTCAGCTTTTAACAATTTTTAGCTCCTGGGATTTTAAGGATAAGAGATATAATCGTGGACAAGCCCCCAATTATGTTACGACCCGGCTCGATAGGAATGAGGTGGCAACATAAAACCAGGTGTTTTTGGTAAATTAGCAGTAGTTTATTTAGTTTAAGCTTGCTTTTGAGGTTGTAGGACAATACAAGTAACATATGCTTAAGGAGGAGCATCTGGGGACTCCAATGAATAATGAAAAACAGACAAGAGACAGCTACAGCCATAACACTATGCAATATACATTTCTGTCTGTGAAACTCTGGCTAATGTACAATCCATTTCATTGTAAATATGTTCACACGGTTAATATTCTGTTTACAATTGTATATATTAGTTTTTTTTCTATTTGTATTTATATATTTTTATATCTCCCACATTTATAGTATTAAGTATTGCAAACCACTTGTTTTCACTTTACTGATGCCTATTTATGACTGCCCTCTTGCTGATGTAATGTTGCAAATTTCCCCACATTGGGACGAATAAAGGATTATCTTATCTTATCTTTGGATCAGAATGGATGTTCGTCCCAGGTCTGAATGTGGTTTACATTTAATGGCCCTCCTTTGACTTTAGAACAAAGGAATATGTGGTCCCATTCAGAGAGGTCTTGACACATCACAACCACCAACTTTATACTCACACTCATCTCCCTTATCTTGGTTGTCCTGTGCTTTTTTCCCACCCTTGCCTTTTTTCTCTTTATTTTCTCAAATGATTATGAATTATATTCATATAGCTGGGAAAATGTAACGCATATAATTGGTGAAATTGTGTTTAGAAAACAGAGGAAATCAAAAATAAAGACTGCTATATATATATATATATATATATATATATATATATATATAGTTCTTTGGCAATAAAATACGATTTTTTTTATACATTGTGTGTTACATTTTTATGTGCTATTCTATTAATAAATATGTTTTGCCTTTGGCAGAGTTTCAGTAATGCAGACCTTGTGGATGATGAACCCTTGCTGTTGGATAGCAGCTGCTCTGTGCCACAGTGGAGGTGCTACGCCAAGTATATCAGCCCTCAGCAGATCCTCCTCACTTTCCTCCCTGTTTCTTTCACAGGTACTTCTTGACTTCCGTTTGATCCACATTCTAATAATGCAAAAAAGTTTAATGTTGATGTTAATTATTTTGCAGATGTTCTGATGTTGACGGCTACAGGGCTAGAGACAGAGCCTCAGAGTAACATCAGCATGCAGGATGATGACACTTTGATGACTCCCAGCAACAAATCTCAGGTTGACACTCTATCTGGTTCCATCAGTGGACTGGAGAGGTCTGAGTGCAGCCTCAGTTTGGCCAGTGAGCTACAAAGGAAGCCCAGCAGTGGACATTTTTCCGCTAGATCCCCTGTGCTCTCACCTCAGTCCAAAGGCCAGACATGGCCTACTGACTCACTGATGCTGGACCAAGACAGCTGGGACCATAGGGTAACAGAGATAGAGAATGGGACCCCAAACTCAGGTCAGTCTAATGCTCTTGTCTGGGATTCTATTCAAACCACCTTGGCATAATACAGTCCAAAATCTTAATTTACATTGGCCAATATCTGGATCTATCTGGTTCTTGGATCTATAAATTCTTCAAAAAATGGACAAAATTGAAGCAACATCAAGAAGTACAGCAGAGGACGGATCTTTTTCTTCCTGGATGTACAGACAGTCATGTATAGAGTTATATTATATGTTATATTTAGCTCTGCCAGACTGGTTGTTAAAATGAAAACGATTAGAGACAGACAGAGAGACAAGGTGAGAGAGATAAAACAAAGTTATATGTTGTAATGTGATTCAAATATACTGGGGATCAGAAATAAAGAGAGAGAGGTGCATGGCGCATGATGGGAGTTTAACCAGGGGGCTGTATTGACGGAGGGAACTACCTTATTTTTTGGTCTTTCGAGGTGAAGAAGTCCAAGAGCATTTTGGCTGACAAACACACACACAAAAGAAAGAAAAACAATAAAAGAGGTTAAAAAATAGTATCAAATAAAATAATACAAATTAAATACAACTGTGTAAGATAATCAAATTTAATAATATACAATGAGGATATGACCTTTTAAAATAACTTAAAGGCACTTTTGAATAAAAAAGTTTTCAACCTGGGTTTAAAATTTGCAATGGATGGAGCATTCCTAAGATGATCAGGCGGTTGGTTCTAGCACTGTGCTGCATAGTGACTAAAAGCTGCTTCTCCATGTTTGGAATTTTCCCAGGGTACCACTAGCAGACCACTCACAACTGATCTCAGGGGTCTTGCAGGGTTATATTGGACAAAGATTTCTGTTATGTATTTGGGACCAGCTCCACTTAAAGATTTAAAGATTAGTAGTAAAACTTCTGGCAGCCAGTGAGGAGAATTAAGAACGGGTTGATTTGGGCTGTATTCTTGCATACACATGTAACAATTCACCTTATGTAGAATATAAGAACTGTTGGTTCTGACACGCTTTGTATGAATGCCGCCAGCTTTTCTTCTTACAACAAACGAATCATACAAAATAAGATGTGAAATCTTACTCTTTGTCCCACAAAAATATGAAAAAAATATATATACTATGCACTCGTCCCACCTGGATGTCACCCCAAAACAAAGACCGGAAGGTTAGAAAAAGATCTCAACCCCAAACAATTTACATACAAACAATATGTTTCCCCTAAACCCCACATTCATATAATTCCCCTGTTCATCAAATTAAATAGTCTGTTTGACTTAGTCCCAAAACGAAAAAATGCCCCAAAACAAGTTCAAACTGGTATGGCGCTGTGAGATTGCCGCAAACAGAATTAATACGAATATCCACACTAATTCTCACCACCTCTGACCACCCAGAAAAAGATTCCTGGGGTCTCATTTATAACCGTTGCGTACGCACAAAATGGGGCCTGAAACTTGCGTACACCACTTCTCAGGAAAACGTTGGGATTTCTAAAACAAACTTGACTGGAAAATTTGCGCATTTCCATGCAAACTCTGACTCATGTGTACGAAAGTTTTGGAGACTGGAAAGTGGTGATGTAGACGTGAGGTGGTGAACTGAAGCCAAGATATTGATCCACTTCATCATTGACATTAAAACCAACAGCGTTAGTTGTGCTCGCACGACAAAACTGTTCCATACAAACCTTCAATTGAAAATTCAGGCATTGTTCTTTCTATCGTACTCACTCTCACTCACTCACTGTATTATCCACAGCAGCAGCAGTGTATCAGGGTATTTTCTTTATCACTGATGTCCCATTAAAGTCTCTCTTCACCTCCACCTCACTAACAAACATTTCGATGTCAGTGTCAGAAAGTTTTGCTTCCTCTTCTCATTGCTTGATGCCATGACACTGTCACGATTCTCTGTGGAAACCCATTGGTCAGCAGCAGAATTTAGTGTTCATTAGGTGCTTTGAATCTACCATTTATGGTTGAAAGTGGGCGTGTAGAGGGCGGAGTATGAGGCAGATCAAGTACGAATGTTTCCAGGTGGACTATGATTTATTAAGTGAACATTGCGTTCAGGTGTGCGTGCGCACTGTTTTATAAATCTGAATTTTCTTTTGGATATGCCATTTCTGGCTTTTGTGCGCATGTACACTTTTAGTATGAATCCCACGCAGTGTTTTATAAATGAGACCCCTGGTCTCACGGTATTCCCTGAAAGTTTCACCAAGGTTATAATCCAGTTTTTTGGAAATAATCCTTTGTAATGATTTCCTCCAATCCGCTGCTTGACAGAACTTCGCTGTTTGCTGGTCGGCATGCAAACCCCGCTGGCACAACACTTCCCCCCCATTTATAACTTGTGAGTAGAAAGAATAAACAATAAAATAAAGATTGAGATTCATTCCCTTATCATTATAAATTCAGGCTTCTGAAAGACAAACCATATACAGACTATATTATGTGCAGGCAAATAGAACAGATTACTTGTCCCCCCATCACCTTTTCTGTACAATGGAGCGAACTTAGATGACCCTTACACACAACTGCTGTGATTGAGTTGCAATTGCCTGACTGTCTTTTAAGGAAGTCCTGTTCAAAGTCCATTGCATAGTGAAATAATGGGACCATTATAATTAGATAAGAGAGCTGGGTAAATCTGAGTGTCATCAGCATCTGTAGAAGGCAAGGTTATTGTTGTGAATTATAGGGCCAAGTAATATATAGATAGAACGGAAGTAGTCCCAGAATTGACTCTTGAGAGACACCACTACATCAAGGGCATGGTTCCGACATGTGGTTTCCAACGAAGACTAAATAATCCCTGCATTCCAAATACGATTGTATCCATTTTAAAATAGTTCCAGAAAAAACAACCCAGTTCCCAAGTCTATGTATAAGTATACTGCACAGAGTTATCTGAGCTGGACCAGTGCATCATTGGCAACATAGTACTGTGTTTTTTGTTTTTATATAATATCCAGTTTTGGTCAGTCATGTTGGCTGTTATGCTTTTTTTACACTGCCTGTGTCTCTAATCTAGGAAGGGACAGAGTAACACAAACTCAGTCCAGCTTACTTTAACTGCTTCAGGACAGGTTCGAGAAGGGCTCGGTGCAGGGTGTGCACACAGAGTGTACTGTGCACGAATGCACCCTGTGTGATCTCCTGGGCATTTCCCATCTCAGAGTCAGAAAGTTAGCTCCTTTTCAGAATTAACAGGCTACAATTGGACCGAACAGTTTTACTAAAAACTGGAGAAACATGTGACACATTCAACAAAACTAGTGTAAAACCTAATGAGGGATGATTTAAAATCTGACCCACTAAAAGAAATGAATACAAATTTTCAGAAATAGTAATATGCATATGCGTCTTTTTTGGGGAAAATTATAAAATATTAAGGTAATTGAAATCTTACCATACAACTGTAGATGAAAGAAAAACGATTCTTTTGCACAAGCAAGTAAGCAGTCTTGTATGAGTACTCTTTAGTGTGTGTAGATATTGTTCAAATCCCGAATAGGAAAACATGGGTGAATATCAGAAGTGTGTTTTAAGAAAAACGAAGAATGGTTGGTCAATTAGGCTCAATGACTTTAGAAGTAAAATGTTATGGGCCATCCATGTCTCTCAGATATTTATCAAGTGTAACTATCTGATTAGTTTCTTACTTTTTCATCTGGCTTCATTGATCCATACAGCTGGGTGTCCTCTGCAAAGAAATAAAAATACTTCCACATGTGGCTTTTCAGATGCTCTCGTGTCATGATTGTCCACTCAGGAGGGCTTTGCTTGCTAGCGTCCTCCATTTCCATAGCTTGGCAACAGACACATTACTGGCTTACTTTACTGACAGGTCAAGAGGGCAGGCAATAGTTCAAGCTGACAGTGATCACTCTGCTGGATCAGGAGACAAACTACATCAGACGGTCTGGTGTGCTTCTAGATCAGGGGTCGGCAACCTTTACTATCAAAAGAGCCATTTTGCCCTCTTCCGCCAAATAAAATTTGTCTGGGGCCGCAAAACATATTTGATAACACACCTTATAAAGTTTTATATATAGTTATAATCAAGGTTATACCAGTTCACACTTAAAATGAACAAGTTCAAAGTTCAGTTCATGCAGATGAAAATTAACTAGTTCACATTCATAGTTAATTAAAAAAAAAGTTAACCTAAGTTCATGATTCCAAAAATGAACTAGTTCATGCTCATTTGTTCTATTTTTTATTGGGATGATTTAGATGACAAACTTACAATCGTGTGTTTAGTTATGAATCAATGGTGTCGGCTTATGTCTGCGTGTTGCTCCGCTCATTTTAACACAGAGTCCTGACTGTGAGCGTCACATCTCGTCTTGTACTGAGCACAAAATGCTTAAATGTAGTCTCATAAACTCTGGAGCGAATCAAACACACACAAAGTTACTTCATGTGCTGATCAGGTCCTGATCACTAGTGATGAGTGTTTATTAGTTAAAGTGAGAGCTGGTCAAAGTGGAAGAGGAAACAGGAACTCCAGCTCGGTACAAACCAACTGCAGCTTCTGCTCTGATCACCTGTGACCAGAGAAACTCTGTTTTCACTGTTTCCACTGTTATTCAACAAAGTCACTTGACCGGCTGCTTCATGTGAACGAGCTCTGATCTCATTGCGTGTGTCGCTGTGAGCGAGTGAGTGAGTGAGTGGGTGCGGGGGGAGGATCCCCGGGGCCTGTGTGTGTGCGCGCGCTGTCTGGGAGCACACACAAACACACACGTTTTCTTTTGCTCCTGGTTTATCACATGATGGCCTGATATGATTTACGATTCGTTCAGTTCTTCGTTCACGAAAAATATGAACGCAACACTGTACAGGGAGCCACTGCAGAGGGGCTGAAGAGCCCTGTTCAAGACTGTATTCAGTGGAAACCGCTTATAGTGATCACTTATACTGTAATCAACCATGTATATGGATCAAAAGACTAGGGACAGACTCTTTCTTATACAAATGCTGCTTAAATAATTCAGTTATTGTGATCAAGTAATCTGTTCATTTTGGGTCATTTCATACATGTTTGGACAGTAAAAATATATTTTTTTACAGTTTTTACTGGCTCTGTCAGTAATTTACTGCTCCTCTGAGTTTGCATGTGTCTGATCTTACTGTTTGTGTGTGTGAGTACGTGTATCGGTACGAGAGACGGGCTGAGTTAATGAATGAATGTGCACAGCTGTAGGCTGTGGCATTCAAACCATGATTGATTGGTATTTAGTGACCAAAGTGTGTCAAGAAAACATACACCTTATTCATACACCATGTAATGGTGGATCCAGTATAGCGGATTCTGTATCGTGATAATAATGGCGGATCCTTTATTGTGTTGCCATCCGATCTAGATGGTGGATCATGATCGTGGTGGCAGTGTAACGGTGTAAATAATTAATTTGTGTTTATGTTTGTAAGTGTGGCGCACTTTGATTATGTCACAGAAGCAAATGTGTGGGTAGGTTGTCGCTCTGTTCGAGTAGTGTTTTAGTTAGCTGCTAACGGTTGAATGGAGTGTATGGAACATGTATGTCTCTCTTTTGTAGTTCGAGCAGAAAACTAATAACTGTGGTTGTGTGTTCTCCAATATACTGCAGGTATGTTTATTCAGTATAAGTAATTGATTTACCACTATACGATCACTTGTCACAGAAGCAAACACTCTCGCTGTGGTTCGAGCAGAAACTAATAACTGTGGTTGTGTGTTCTCCAATATACTGCAGTTTTACAGAATAAACAAGTCCAACTGCTCCATATAAACCTGACTCGGATGAAGTTAATGTAAATAGCAGCAGAACAAGATAGAGAACGTCACAGCAGCTGACCATAGACTATGATTGCAGCCCGACTGCCTGATATATAGTATTTCTCCTCAGATACTCGACCATTACTGACAATAATCCATCAATTCATTGACCTTCAGTTATGCTTCAAAATGTTTACCCGTATCAATGCTGCTAAAACCTTTATCTTCCTGATGTTCTCCTTTACACTTGACATCTATTGCACTTCTGTCCGTCCTGGGAGAGGGATCCCTCACATGTGGCTCTCTCTGAAGTTTCTATGTTCTTTTTAAAAGGGTTTTTTAGTAATTTTTCCTCACTCTTGTTGAGGGTTAAGGTCAGAGGATGTCACACCCTGTTAAAGCCCTATGAGACAAATTGTGATTTGTGAATATGGGTTATACAAATAAAATTTGATCGATTGATACACACCACCCCCACTAGTCTTTTAAGTGTCACTGCAGCCTCAGATTTCTGTTCTTGGCTGACAGCATTGGGTCCTGACGTGGTCTTCTGCTGCTGTAGATTGTCCACTTCAAGGTTGGACGTGATGTCCACTCTAACCAGCCTGGACCTGTATAAAAACACTAATATTGCAACACTTAACTCTTAATGTTACATTATGTATTTTTGAATGAAATAAATGAAAATAACATCTACTTTTCAAATTTTTCCAGATGTGGGCGAAAAAGAGGTCCAGTTCTCTGAACCACAGAAAGCAGATTTCAGCTTTGACAGACATGGTTCCCAGCAGAGCACCAGTTACAGCAGCCAGTTAAAGTGTCCAGTCTACGTCTACAACTGCTCTCTGGAGCACCTAAAGGACCACCTGTTACACACCAACTTCACTCGTCAGCCCAGAGACATCTTCAGGTACTGATGCAGACGACTGGTAGTCGTTATTAGGGTAATAGATTTTTGATTAATGCTGTACAGCTTTTAACTTTCCTTTCAGCATGTCTTGCAAACAGTGGTCCTGTTCTGCAGCAGAGCCACACTCACTTCATAATAAATTCCACACAACACTTTGAGATCCAGTGACTTGTACAGGAACAAGATATACTGACAGTCAGCTAATTCCTAAATAATTAAGAAATTTATTTAGCAAAAGGCGTTAGATGTTGCAATAAAAGGCTAATTACAGTTTATTACAACAATTGTAGTTGTGACTGTCTTTCCTAACAGTAATAATAATGATACTCACCAAGGTTATTTATGAGACTACAGTGACATTACTTGAAAGAAGACATGCGGGACAGGATTCATGAGGACTACATAATATGTAAACATAGAAATGCGTAGAAAGTAATGGCAGAAATTTATTGCTCCAAATTTAGGGATTTCCTTTGAACAGTCTTCTCAGTGTTTTTCATCATATAAACATGATTGTTCTGGATATTGTAGTCAAACAAAAGTTATGTTATTGGTCCTAATTTTGTTCAGATTCTGGGGGCAACCTGACTTGAACTGTACCCAACAGAAGTTCAAGCTCGAGGATTAGTATTAAAAGTAATATTGGAAGTTGTAGTTGATGTCTCACCTTCAGTTTGTTTGTCCACAGCTCTGTGCTTTTGACTTCTTCTCAATTTGCCAGATATTTTTAGAACATCAAATACCTGTTGTACTGATAATTCAACAAGATTTTCATGTTCATCCAAGTAGTACAGGTTCTTGTCAGCTAACATTGCTGTTTAAATATTTCAGTAATTACTTTGGTGAGTACAGTGTAATGATGGACAAAACTACATAAAGAAGAACCAAGTTGGAATAAATGTAGATTGTTTAGTTGAATAATTTTGACATCAGTGTATGATATTACTGACCTTTTGGTTTTTGTCAGAACATATACAGTTCAGTTGTTAACGTGTGTGTGTGTGTGTGTGTCTTGTTGTCTTCGGGTTAGCATAGAGCTTAATATGCTGAGACCTAGGAGTTTTATCAGCAGATGAAGTTTAGGTAGAAATGCTTGCTTCTGTTTTTTTGCACCCTTTCCCACTCTCCTGAGGTGCTGCTCAGCTTTTATTATTGGAAGTGCTTGTCTACTGTAGAGTGGGAAAGTGATCTCTGCTTCTGTAACTGCATCTCCAACTCCATCCCCCCTTCCCATTCTATCTGTGCTTGCTTCTCAGCCTTGTATTTATACACACTAGGTTTGGACAGATGGAAGACATAACAGTCATAACGATGTTGAGCCAAGCATAATAATCAGCTTTTCCATTGTCCTGCAATTGCAAATTCATGTTTTACAGAAGAAAACTTCAAACACTTTGCTGTTCTTGAACACAACCCAAAAGTTGAGCATCACTGCAATTTTTTTCAGCCTGTGGTGTATTGTATGAAAGAGAATTTCAACATGACTTTGGCTTAAAGTCATATTTAAAGATAAAAAAGTTTTATGAAACTGAAGAGTCTTTTAATGTTATCTTATTCAGGATGTAAAAAAAAAAAGGGAAGAGAGTTGCAAGTTAATGTAATTTAATCACAGTGATCAGTGTCAAGTTCCCACCATTGCTTATCAACAAAATTCAAATGGAGTTAAACAAGAGGATAATATCAAACCTTTGGATAAAGATAAAGTTTTATTCCAAAAGCAACAGGATTCCATTCTTACATGAATATCATGCCATTAAAATGGCAAAGACCCCCAATGTTTAATGTAGCAAAACACAACACAAGGGACTGTACAGTACTAAAATCCAGTAACCTTCTGCAAAGTGTCATACATGTACATTTTATTAATAATTGCCATGATACAGTTAAGAGGGGAGCAATGAGGGGGAACAATTGTGTAACTGTCATATTTGTTTTTCAGACTGGTTATGTAAATAATAACAGAGAGGTGGTTGACTGTGACTGACTCACTCACTCAACCTCCCCTCCCCTATCAACATTAACTAATTGAAATATCTGATAAGTAGGACTTAAATAAACCTAGTGCTGTTCCTTTAACCCCCACAACTATGGAGAATGTTGTGATCATTGGTGTCAAATGCAGCACTAAGGTCCAGTAGGATGTGTATGGAGATGAGTCCAATGTTTGAGACCTTGAAAAGATAATTGGTAACTTTTAATAGTCCTGTTTCTTTGCTGTGAACTGAATGGGGCTCGCAGAGAAGTTAGACAAGACTAAGAATCTTGAGAAGAGCAGCGCGTCTCACTCAGCACTGGTTGCCTTTGCCAGCATTTCGAACAGCTCAGAGACCACCATGCTCCTCAGTCACAATTTCACAATTTTTTATATTGCACAGACATGAATATTGCACAGTTGAGACTTAAAAATGCTAAAGTGCAGTCCAATGGTTGTGAATGTGTTTTTACTGGGAGCAGAGCTGGTTGTATAGTCTTACTACTGCAGGAAAGAACGACGATACCTCTCCTTCAGACACTTTGGGTGGATCAGTCTGTTGCTGAAGTAGCTGCCCAGTGCTGTGATGGTGTCCTGCAGGGGGTGGGACTGGTTGTCTATCAGAGAAGACTGCTTCGCCACCATCCTCCTCTGTCCCACCAACTCCACTGAGTCAAGCGGGTATCCCAGGACCGAGCTGGCCCTCCTAATTAGTCTATCCAGTCTCTTCCTGTCAGCAGTGGAAATGCTGCTGCCCCAGCAAACTACTCCAAAGAAGATGGCAGATTCCACCAATGAGTCATAAAAGGTCTTTAGGAGCGCCCCCTGTACTCCAAAAGACGGAAATCCACCACAAGTTATTTAGTTTTCCCTGCATTGATCTGGAGGCAGTTCCGCTGACACCAGTCCACAAAGTCCTGAATCAGTCCTCTATATTCCCTGTCCTCCTCGTCAGTGATGACAATCGCAGAGTCATCAGAGAACTTCTGCAGGTGACAGGAGGGTGAGTGGTAGGTGAAGTCTGCAGGGTAGAGGGAAGAGGAACGGAGCCAGGACTGTTCCCTGCGGGGACCCCGTACTGCAGACAGCTTTATATGACACACAGTCCCGGTTCCTCACATACTGGAGTCTGTTGGTCAGATAGTCCAATATCCAGGGTGTGAGGTGGAGGTCCACTCCAGCGTGCTCCAGTTTGTCCCTCTGAGGTGCCAGTTGGATGCTGTTGAAAACACTGGAGCATTATCCTCACAGTGCTCCCAGTCTTCTCCACATGAGAAAGAGCTCTGTGTTGTAGATAGATGATGCCGTCATCCAACCCGGGTCCATCGATGGTCTCACCAGGGTGCCGAGATGTTTTGGGATGAGCCGCCTTTGTTGCCTTTATCTTCCTGAGCTCTTTTCTCACCTGGTTTGTTGTGAGGGACAGATTGGAGCAGTGTTGGGGGGGGGGGGGGCTGGATGGAGTAGGAGGGGGGGCTGGGCTGGTGGTGATGAGTAGCTGAGTGCTGTGTAGGAGGAGGTGGGGTAGTTTACTGGGGGAGCAGACGACGGGGGTTGCAGCTGGACTGGCAGGGTGGGAGAAGGGGCAGATGGTTTTCAGGCCTCTCCAGACACCGCTGACATTGTTCTGCTGCAGCTGGTCCTCCATCTTCCTCATGTAGCTGTTCTCTCCCTCCCTTATTTACGTTTTTTTGTCGAATTTGACGGACACTTGGATGACATAACACAAGCATTATGGAGGCATTTTATTTTTTTTCAGTGTTTTTACATTTAAAGAATCGGTCCCCAATTGTATTGGATTTGGCTGCAACACTGTTTATCCCTGAACCTCCGAAAGTGTTTTGTGGACTAATAGTCATACCAATTAAATGCAATGCAACTGTCTTTTAAGATGGTTTGTATTGTTACACATATAGAAGAGTTATTTAAGAGTTAGTTATGTGGATGAACACTTATCCACTGGAAAAGCAGCAGATCCTTAATAAGTCTCGTTTCCTGCCTTCTTATCTTTGCTGTGTCATTGCCCTCTATCAGGTCACTGTCTCAGGACCGCAGCATTCCATCCCTTTGGACAGACCTCCTGGCTCAGCCACACAAACACAAGGAGCTGGCCAACTACTGCAGCCTGTTGCATGAGTATTACCACCAGAGCTATGTCAAAGGTGACCTTCCTCCTCGGAATTATTAATAATTTTAAACTGATTATTATTCTTTTCTGTTGCTGTGTAAAAATGAGTCCAGTACACTAAGATTCAATTGTTAAAACCTGTCAAGAGCAAATTAGTTACCTGGTAGGGGTTGTCTGAGGATATGCTATTTTATTATTCTTTAGATCATTGAAGTGAAAGGAAATTTCAAGTACCAGGGGAAGTAAATGTACAAATTGAAACTTTTAAAAGCTGCGATTGAGCTTTTTAATTTCTTTTGTTCTGCATCCAAGTAAAATATTGAATAATATAAAATTTACTTTTGAATCCCAAGCAGAGCTTCTTGATCAATACAGTTTTACTAATTGACACAGATTACCCCCCCCCCCCCATTCCTCAGGTGTGTACAGCAGTCTACAGCAGTCCTACAGCATCAGCTCTCAGGATGTCCTGACAGCCATGGACTACTGTGAAGAATCCCTGCAGGAGATCGATGTCACCACCTTTCTACATACCCTCTGTGGACACATTAGGGTCTTCCGTGAACATGGCGGGGCTCCAGGATGGGGAGGGAATCCAAAACTTTCAAAGACAACTGCCAACTTTATCATTGGTGATGTTGAGGAGCAACCAGATGACAGGGCTGCCATGGCGTTCTTGTCAAGGTAAGACCAAGAATTCACGGGGTCAGATTACTTGATCAGGAAACTGAATGAGGATTGCATATATATATTTATTTATTTATTTATTTATTTCTGGCTCTTTCGCGTCGTCTTTGGGTTCAGAGGATGGATGCTGGGAGAATAGCTGTTGGAGAACCTGTTCTCCAGTGACATCCTTTAAATAACTTTTTTAAACATCTTGTTAAAAGAGCTTATTATTCCATCTAGCACAATGTTTGATTGTCACCATGTCTTATCTGTGTTATAATTATTTATAATTTTTCATCACTGGGTGCTGGCTTCCTTTTATACCTCTGTTTCTTATCTGTTATTGTTGTTAGCGTTATGATTTATTCAATTTTATGTTCTGTATTATTTGAATTGCCTGAATTCATTTGCCTTAGTCCTGAAATGTCCTAATCCTTGTTTATTCACATAAAGCACTTTGTTACTTTGTTTTGAAAGTGCTGCATAAATATTAAGATTATTATTATTATTAGAGGGACTCATCAGTAATGACAATGAAACATCTTACAGAGCAAGATGGGAATTCACATTGCTGAAAGAATGTGGACACGTGGCCCAGACCACCTCCGAATGTGGTCTGGTGTGATCAGATCTATATCTGATATGACTGTGTTCACACCTGTACTTAGAGCTGTCCACTTGAGATAGGATCACAAAAAACACATATTTAATACCAGGTGTTTACAGGGCCTTGGACTCACAGATTAACTGATTTGATTTTGGTGGTCAAAGGTAAAGGGACTCATGGATTAACTGATTTGATTTTGTTGGTGCAAGGTACAGGTCACAGTGACCTTATATAAATCTGGAACAGATTCTGTAAACAGAAAATGCACTAATTGGCAAAGGGATACAACCGCAATGCGGTATTTGTAGTTTGTCTTGGGTTTTGCTGAAAAACCAACTGCCTGAATGAACACACAACCCTCAACAATAACTGTAAACCTTTGCAGGAATCTTGAAATGGTGGTTGCCAGTGGAGCTGATTGTGTCGGGAAGTTGTCTGGTCCATCTCCATTGATTATGCATGAATCCAAGACTACGAAGATCCCAGAGTTCCCACTGACACTGCTTCAGACACAGCCCAAGTGTGAAGTGTACCCTGATCTTCACAAAATAATACAGGTATTGTCTGCAGTCTCAACTCCAATGTACAATTTCACATTGTCATTATTTTTAGTTGTAGACTCAGTTGTTAGTTAGTTCATTATTTCAAATGACAATGTCAAACAGATATTCAAATGTGAAATAAATAATTTGACAGGATAAATTCATGGAGATTGTGTCTCAGTATTTCAAAACTGTGCCATCCAATCCACACTACTTCTTCTACTGCCCACCTTCATCAAAGAAAGAGGTGAGTTGACACATTGCATTTGCAATTTCCAATGTATTGTGTTGGCCAGACTGACTTTGCTTAATAAAAAACAACAACATTGTATTGTGTTAACCTTGAACCGATCAAAGATCTTGATGAATGTGTATGTCATATACATGAAAATCTATCAAAATCACATCCATTAGCTTTGGCATGGAAGGAGAAACCACTCTCACTTCCCCACATGAATGTTGCTGTTCATTTGAGTGGATCAATTGTCTTCTCAGGAGGACTCAGAGGATGATGAGATAGAGAGTAGACCCGGTGAGGAGTTGGTGTCAGAAGCTGAGCTGGCTACAGAGGACGGTGAGGATAATTAAAAAAAATTTACATTTCATTAGGAGTTCTATCATTTTTATCACTTCAAACCTAAAATCACCCATTGGCTTTTGCCCAGGAATTAACAGCATGGTTTATTTGACTTGTTACTGGTAAGAAAGGTCAACTCGTACTATACTGTGGTTTTCTAAGGACAATATAATTCCAAGATTTTTAAGGCATAATTTTGTTTCAGTGTTTCTAGTTTCAGTGTAAAATTTTCCCGTTTTATGATTCTATTATTACTTGCACTGACCACTATGAAAGAAGCTGGATGGGGCAGATGTAATTAGATATAGACTTAATTAGCAGTTAGTAATAATAATAATAAAAAAGAAATAATAATTTCAAAAGCACCTATCAAATCTATGGTCCCCCTGTCATAGGCCTGGACCCTGGAACTTTTAAGTGAAGTTATTTTTACAACTTCAGACAGTTGAGATAAATCTTGTCTGTTTTGTTTGGGTTTGGATAATTAAGATTAAGTCTGGTTCAGTTAAAATTTCCTGATTATGAAAATTACTTCTAAATATCTATCAGATTTCTGTGATTGGAATTCTCTAACAGCCTTTTCGAAAGTTATGGGAGGGGAATATCTGGCCTCCAAGAGCTATATAGCACACAAGAAAACCAACTTAAAAATGTTAGACTAACATGAGTGGCGGTCCTTCTCTTTGTATGTCAGGTCATGGTTGGGATGAAGGAAACATGCATGTAGCTGTTAAGTGTCATCGCTAACTGCATCATGGTGACTGTCAATCGATACAAATAAACGCACTGACAATAATGGACAAATTATTGTTCAATTTAAAAAAATGAATAAATTTGTGCACTGGACTTCTGCGATTTGACTTGCATTGATCCATTGTGGTTGTTAAACCTTAATAGCAATTCTTGTTACTCACATTGTTGGTGGTCCATACCCTGGTCTATTTCAGGGTTTCAGATTTCAACCATAATCTTTTCACCTGGTTGGAAATTATGCAAAAGATTCTCACATGGTAATGATAAATCATGTATCATCTGTGTAAGATATTAAGAGTGTAAAGACAAAAGGTGTATACATAATCCTGCTTTTACTCTCGCAATTGTGTTAAATCTTCTACCGGTTTCTGTGTCATCACCACACCTAAGCGGAAACAAACCTGTGTTTGATGGTGATGCTTCAAGCCAATTTATTTATCTACCTCCAGTTTTTTTTTTGTTCATCCTACTTGTCCTGAACTTTGGGAAAAGAAGTACATTTCTATCAATGCCTAATATAATTCTAAATCTTGGAATTAATCGCTTAATCCTTCTGTCCACTTTAAAATGTTATCAACAAGCACCCACAGATATTAATAATCTCAAACATTTGGCATATGAGTGAAATCAATAATTTGTAGTCATTGAAAGCACTGTCAGGTTTAGGTAAATATTTTTCCTGTAGAGGAAGAGTATATATACTGATTGCGGACAAACAACACATCACTGTTTAAAGTTACTTACATGTTTTTTTAAAGAACAGTTTGGAAATCTAATTTGTCACTGCTATGTTGATCACATGCATCAGACCATGTACGTGCATAGAAAATGGAGCATCGTTTCAGTAAGGCTATTCTATTTTCTGCAAACTTCAACAAACTTTCAACATCATCTAAAATAATCTCAATTCTGACTGTAATGCTTGTGTTTGAAAAGCAACTAAGTCTTCTAGTATGAACTCAAGATCAGGGGAGGAAATAAGTTTGAATGGTATTCAATAAAACATCCATGCCTTATGGCATCCTTAATATGTTTGTCTAATAGATTGTTTCCCTTTGCTCCTCAAATGAAGTTGAGATAGCAACAAAATTGCTGTGAATAGTTCTTCTTCTGAAGTCGTGATGCTGAACGGTTAAATCACAAATTCTCAGTCCTGCTAAAATTATGTGAAAAAGCAGTACAAGACGCACTAATTAAGTTCTCGTAGATTCTTTCACACTGTTTATTAGCTTTATATAGATGTATTTACTTGGTCATGATTAAATGAGACAAATTGTTCAATGACTGTTATTCTGCCTTTTGTCTTTAATAGCTGGATGGTCTTATTTCCATACTACAATAAAATTAAATCAATAACACAGATTACGAAGTGAATAGGGTTCTTGTATTTCAGTGATGTTTGCTTTGTTTTTATTTTGGTATTTCAAATCTTCAAAATCTGCTTGTGTTGTAGTGATATGATAATGACCAGTTTATTGTGTGTGTAGAAAATATACCAGGATGCTTTGTCACAGAGAGTGACACAGATTTGGTGGTGGAGTATGAGCTTCATCCAGGAACAAGCTCCTGCGGAGAGAGTGAAGATCAGTCCCTGTCAGACTCCAACACTGTCAATCAGGACCAGGACTCCTTCAGCATCTTGGAGGGAGACTATCTGCTCCAGCCTGAGGGGCCACAGCTGGACATGCCACCACTGTTTCTTCATATCACATGTTCTGTTAATATGAAAAGCTGCCATGGCTCTATGCCCATACAGACACTTCCTACCTGCCTTGGTGAGTACAGCCTTGGTTGTCTCTTCACTTCTTCAGAATAGGGGCGCAACATGTTAAATAACACCAATCATAAAATGACTGAGAGGTCTGGTTAAGATATATGGGTTCATTCTCTATGAATGGATGATTGTTTAATTGAAAAGTAGAATTTTTGCCACTGAGACAAATGCTTTTATTGTATTGCTGATTCTAGTGGTTTGGTTGCAGGTGAGATTATTTCTTGCCTGGAGAATGCTGAGGATTTACAGTCTGTGGATTTGAATGAGCTTGCCGTCACTTTGGATATTTTTGTCCTGACATTACCTCTGGAGATAGATGTTATGGCTGATTTCCATCACAACAGGTCAGTCACACACAAAAGAGGATTGACAAAACTTTTTTGTTAATGTAGATTATTCTGTGTTTTTTCTATATATATATATACAAATGATAATAGAACAATTATAATAATAAGAATAACAACAATCATGTTAAGGTAAAAAAGTGTACGAATACTTATCCTGTCGAAGTCCTCATCAATGTTAATTGTAATAACAATAAATAAGAACCTTTGCTTTTATTATGGACGTGTCTGAAATCACATGACATCATGGGGAGGTCTAGTGTCAATTAGAAGCTCCCCCTTGGAATTGGATGACATGAGGTCCTTACATAGGATTCTGGCTAGATTAAGCATATAAATATGTCACAAATTAGACAATGCTTATTTTTTTCAAATTATGTTTGTAATGTAATCAAGGAACAAAATATCGATTGAGTTGTCTAAAATGTGTTTAATTTATTTTAAGTTCAGTTTTTGCTGTCCCACTTTATCAATCAACATGATTGATAATGTGGGACAGCATGCTTTAGGTAATCTGGGACAGACAAAACTTCTCTAAATGGGTAAATATACATTTAAGGACTGCCTGAAGTAAAAAATAAAGATAAAGTAAGAGATGTAGCAAATGATCTGCAGTTCTCAGACAGGAGTTAATGGTAAATATAGTCTGTCCCTGTCTGTTTAAACTGATTGTCTGATTAGCTTACTAACACATTACCGATAGCCCCAACTGACCAGGAGTGGTCAGTTGGAGCAAGCCCGAGACTGGGAAATGTCAGTAAATGTAGGACGTAATCTGGGCATCACATATTGTCCCTTAAGACCAGACCTGGACTCTAGTCCTACACCCTGCGTGTTGTCTAATTTGTAGAATTGACAGTACCGTGGGAGGATGCTGTTGATGAAGGGAATGAGAAGAAAAGGCTGCAGTATGCAGACATGGCATTTGGGGTAGAACAACTTGGCTGGAAATCAAAAGTTTGCCCTGTGGAGGTTGGCTTCAGGGGTTTCATGGTCACTCAGAGATCTTGGGATCCACGGACACGCCCTGTGCCAGACCATAAAAGCATCACACACTGCAGAACACTGCAGACAATGGCTCTGGAGCAGGAGAAAATATCCTCACTGGGCCCCAAGATGCTAGGGACATGCACCCAGGTCTGATCAACCTGTGGTGGATCTGCCTTAGATTAAAATGATAAAACACCTGAGGACACTAAGATACAGAACTAAAGATATGTCCATAAGGTCTGCTGGTGGTCACTAACATCTGCTAACATCAACTGGTGGTAGGCGTGAATTTGTGCAGCAGTATATACAAGGGATATTCTCCATCTTGTACTATGTTCTAAAATTGGGACACTGTTCATAGATGTAATAATGTTTGATCTACTGAGCTGGTCACATGGTATTTATTAATTTAGGCAGAAGACCTTCAATCGTACAAGGGATATTCCCTATCTTGTCCTATGTTCTAAAAAAAATGTTTAAGTGACACTTATCAGTGACACTACTAACTGTATGCAGTTACAGGTCATCTTTAGTTGAGAGAGGAAAACATGAAGTGCAGTTGAAGCTGGTGCAAGTTGCCCTAATGTTGATCGGCCTGACCTCCCCCATCCACTGCTGCCACAGTGGATGCTGAGGACATAGGGTGCTGCTCATCCTTGCGGGCAGTAGGTAAAGAGGGGGAAGAATACTTGTCCACCACCAAACCAATAGACACAAATGTCAATCATGCCATGGTTTCTGCAGCTCTTTGGGCAGCACACCAGACATCATCACTGCAATCCACATTGTGACTGTAAGAGGAGAATAAATAAATACATATAGATATATATGTGATAAATGCTTCATATAATGAGGAAAGCTTCGCTATAAATGCTGGTACTAATAGTTTATGCTGTGTGCAGCAGGTGGAAGCCTCACATGACCACAGCAGGAACTGTACTAAAAGAACAAATAAACATGTTTTAATGAATAATATAAAAAATATAAAATGTCTATCATCTGTAATATTTAAGTTGACGATCTCTAACAGTGCTCGGTTCCTCGACTTCTATCAGTGTCAGAATATATAATTATGTGCATTGTTTACAACAGCGGTGTGGGAGATTATAATTTTTATTTAGATAGTTACATATCACATGCAACTAACACATACCGTTTATTAACATTAACTAAAATTACAATTAAGTGACCAAATACACAAGTTATGTAAAACTTTACACAAAGACAATAAACTTGCACACACTGTAAAATATCACAGATATTTAAAAACGACTTGAATTATTTAAGCATATGTAGTATTATTATGCTAACAAATCAATTAGTACTTCAGGTTTTGTTCAATAGTCTCAGGGTAACTTACTGTACCTGTAACTACATTCAGTTGAATGACTGCACTATCCAGACACAACAAGACTGCAGCGCTTGCTGGTTAGAAACACAGGATAGCATCTAGCCTAGCTCCTTAGCCCAGCTCCTTAGCCTGATCTGATCAGGTATCATCATGGACACTATGTCCATTTTTATATACAGTATGATTTTAACCTAGTTAATAAATGGTTAATCTGGATTCTTAATCACATTCCACTGTTAAAGTTCCTCTGTATAGTTTCCTTGCAAGTGAACAAAAGTATAAAATGCATTGTGTACATCACTGAAGGCTGACAAATTGTGTTGATGCATTTATTTGACTGTTTCTTTAGTTCATTCATAGAACTTTTCTTCACTCAATCAGTGAAAAATATGTAAACCAATCAGTCTATTAAAGTACTTGCCCAACTACTTTCAAAATGTATTGTTTCATTAATTTTTCAGTCAGAAATGTTGGCAATTAGCAGGTTTACATTATGCCATAGTAAACTAAATGTCTGAATAAGCAGGATCTCACCTGTGACTGTGCAGGTACACCTCAGAAAGCAGTGTGTCCCTGAATCGTTCACCAGGACAACCCTCCTCTTATCGCTCTGATGAGGAGCTGATGGCAGTGTTGGAAAGTCTCAGGGGTTCTGAAATTGATGGGTGAGTTTGTTCTACAGGACAATAGCAAGCTGTACATTCTCTGATTTGAAAATGTAGTTTAATTCTGTCAATTCAATTTCAGTTTTTCTACCAACAGGGTCTCTGGTGATCCTTTGTCCAAACTCCCAGGTGCTCACAAGTTAGCAATTCTGGCCACAATGGATCAGGTGAGTCACACTATTACATTACATTAAATTTAGCTGACACTTTTATCCAAAGCAACTTACAATAAGTGCATTGAACTATGAGGCTACAAACCTAGAACAGCAAGAATCATTAGTGTGAGCTATAAAAGAAGTAACACAGTTATACTCAAATAATTAATACAAAATCAGAAGTGGACAGCCTTACCTATGATCTTTACCCATATGGTGATTTGAAGGGAAGACAGGGGAGCCATCCCCTTAACCAAAATGACCAAATAAAACATCCCTGTGGTGTCATCCAAGTGTCCGCAAGCCCTGACATTCAAATTCAACTCTAAACGAGGCCATTTACACCAAGTTTTAAGGCTAAAAGTCCACCAGAAGTGGCTAAGCTAACGGACGTTAGGCATGTTATGGTTTTTCTGTTGTTTTATTACAGCCTTGGTGTGTTAATAATTCTCAAACATATTACACAAATACACATTGCAACCACTGATTTATCATCTCAGGGGTACCAATACCTCAAATTAAACCACAGAATAGTGCAAAATTAGGGCCCTTTTAATATATGTAGACTGATGTCCAGTAGATGGCTGTATTTGACTGTTTGTGTTACCAGAGCTAAGAAAAACTATTTCTATTTTGGATTAGTTTAACTGAAGAAAATATTTAGGCATCCAGTTTCTTACATCCACAATGTACTGTGAGGCGAGTGGGCCGAGAGCTGTGTTGTCAGTATAACAGAGGAAGGATACACCATGCATGCGAATTATGTTATTTAGTGGGATAAACAACAAAAACAAATATGGACCTTCAGAACTTTGTTATTGATTATGATAGATTAAGAAGTTAAATTTAAGTTTCATTTTAAGTTTCAATTCAGTGCACCAATGCTAATATTCAATATAACCATTGTCCATAATTCATCTGAAAATATGCACACAAAAAAGAAACACCCCATATGACGCACAAAAAAATATTTTATAATGCACACCAAATACATTTTCTTAGGCAGAGTAGGAGAGTTGTGTGTGTAAGTGCTGGGCCAACTGTATGTGTGGATCAAGGGAAATTTGAATGTGGGTGAAAAGTTTAGCTGCCTTATCCTACCACACTGGCAGGATGAAGATTACTGATCATAACTTGGATCCTTGGGTTTTAGCTCATGAGTTAGTTCACCTTCGTTTCAACCTGTTTTACCAATTTCCAGTCAATAATCCTGGCCAATTCTGCAATGAAACTTCAGGAAGTCAGGGTTTGTTTAGCAAACTTGATTGATATCATCAGCTGCTCTTCTTAACATGGATATTTCAATCAGCTGACTGAGCGAAGCTGACTGACTGTGGAACCACATTCTTATAAATGACTGTGGCAGTTGACCATGCCACGGGGCTCTCCCACACACAGCCAGAGACAGAACTGTTGCTTTTAAGCATGTTTTATTCAATCACACACGTGAACAAATATAAATAAACTAACTTAAAGGGACTAGCTTCACAGCTCAGTCCATTCTGGTCTCATCGTCATGACCCTGCCAGTGTCCTGTGTGTTCCTGAGTGTCCTGAGAGTTCGAGGCAGAGTATATAATGGCATAACAGCCATGGCTTCAGGCATTATGAAGGTTGTTTGTCTGTCACTCATGAACACCACATCTCAGTACCTTGAGGGAGTTTCTTAGAATTTGGCACAAACTGTTTGACATGCAGTAATTCCTAGTTTTTGTTCAATGACCAAGGGGCAAACTTACATACAGGATTTAATTATATAAAAAACACTTTGTGTGAATATTGTCTATTACAGCCTTTAGGAGCTACTAGAATGCCTTATGCTTTTGGAAGGAAGAAAAGAGTGACATCCATACTTTTGCTGTCAGTATACACACAGCAGTGATGATCTTATCTTGATTTTGCTGTGTGTCTGTTTAGATCCATTGGCTACTGGAGGATGAGATTGTTTCTGCTCTGCGTCACACACGGGTCATCAGCTTGGCCACGCTACAGAAAGTAGCGGAACATGTTTTGCGCTCCAGTGGCCGACCACACTGTCAATGTGAAGACGTCCCACTTCAGTTTGTCTTTGGGCCTGAGCAGTCCCTGGAAAAATTCAAAGAGGCAAGGGCACGCACGCACGCACGCACACAGAGACACACAGTCCGACAGAAAAAGACAGACCGACAAAGAAAAAAAAAACAAAACTGCAGTTTGGTTCATACCACAGTTTTGGGGTCATGATTCTGTATATTTTTAATACAGCAGGATTTTCATTTATTTTAAATGACAGCTTAATTGTCACAATTCATAATGTATGGTGTACAGAAAAACCCAAATGTCCAAATATAATTCTCCTTCATTATCATGAAAGACAATAACCAACATATTGTCAACTATGAATATGAATAGAAATGGTTCAAAGGGTGCACAGAAACATAGAAACTACTTGTGTTAAATGGTTGTGGAAAACACCATTGCACCCTTTCATTCTTGATAGACTTTCCCTGTGAAAAATCTGAAGGTGTTCAATTTCATTGAGTGGTGAATGTGACATTTCATTTTTCAGTAATTCTTTTATGCACAGTCCATACTGATGCTGCATTCACTGACTAAATTTTGGCTTATTTCCACTTCCTCCTAAAAAAACAATCTTTGACACAGAATCACACAGAATGTGAATATTTAGTGCTTGTATTAGGGCATAGAGGACTACATACAGAAAAGTGTAAAATTGTGATGTGTGATTGGATAACATCTGATCCTGCAGGAGTTCCATAGAATGTCATTCTCTGGCTATGCCCTGAATGGACAACAGGACAACTTCTACTACATGTCCCTGAGCAGACTTCACCCACAGAGGATCCATGCTACCAGGAGGCTCTCAGAGAAAACTGCAGACCCCCCATCACACAGTGCTGGAGCACAGATGGAGGACATGATGCTGGGGAGTGAAACAGAGGCTCTGGCAGCAGAGGCAAACAGCAAGGTCAGATATGTTATTTTTAACAGTGATGTCTGTCTTTACTCCTTTTTGTTTAAGGATCTCCTTTACCAAACTTACATCAGCATACCTCTTACTCTTTTTTTCTCAATAGTAAACTATTTGTCTTTGAAAACAGTTTTTTGTTAAAGTAAGCTGCTGATTTTGCTTTGTGTTAATGTCTTGATTATCCTCTGACCTTTTAAAGATGCAATTCTTTCAAGGGGTAAATGTTAAATGGACTGTATATAACAAATGTTAGTGTTATTGACCACTCAAAGCGTGTTACAGTACAAGTCACATCCACACGGCGCTACAATTTGTTACCTGTTCTCTATCACACACTATTCACACATTTTGTTTTCCTGAGCCGCATCCTCCCTTGTTGTTGTCCTTTGAGAAGTTTTTTTTCTTTCATGGAGATAGAGGTATAAAACATGAGATGTTTGTAGTCTTTCAGTTGTATCTGCAATAATCATAATCTAAATATCTGGCAACATAGAAAATGACTATGGAATAATTCATCACCTTTTTTTGTCAAAAATTTGTAAATACTTTAATCTTTATGATCCTTGTCAGTGGCAGCTTGCTAATATGGGGCGCTGCCCCCTCTGACATCCTGAGAAGAAAAAGCCTATTTACACGTTAGACATAATTTAATAAGATAATAATCGTTTACTCGTAACCAAATACAATAGAAATTGTTTTTTAAATTATATTTGTTTAATTTCTATCTAAATACATATACTTCCTGGTGTGGGGTGCCAGCCAAATAGAGTGAATGTAAGTTCTTAAACATTTGGCAACCATGGGACCTGATTGCTCCTGTTTAATTAGTTGTTGCAGATTTTCCACGGGATGCAGCTTTCTGCGCCCCAGACACTCCCACTTTTATTTACAGCGAATAGGTATTGATGTATGTTTTTTTTTCTAACCCTAACCCTCGACACCATCTCAGGCACATCCGTTGTCACTGACTTACTTCCGCTGTGAGCTGACCGACAAAGATATGGTGAATTCAAGTGAAACTGCGTCAAATTCTGTCATTTCTTCACAAAAACACCCTTTCACAAGGCGTTCACTCGAAGAACAAAAGGGAGCTTGGTCCAAACTGACCCGATTACAGATTCAGCAGCCGGCAAGTGATGAGGACAAGCTTACACCCAGGCAGTGGCAGGTGGTGAAAAATATTCTTGGTGGGGCTGTGCTGTGCCATACCATCCCACTACGATTTAACACAAACTGCAGGATACCAGTTCTTTGTGAAATTTACTGTTCGGCTGTTATCGAAGTCAGGAATCGTTCTGACTAGTTATTTTTCCATGGAGAGCATAACCAGAGCATTCAGGTGTTTCTGTGTCATGGTGTTCCTCAGCAAGGTTTTGATCCTCTTTAACGTAGAGAAGCACCTCTCTGACTCTAGTGTTATAATGGGTGTAGTGATCAGAATGTTGAGGAGACTGACTGTCTCAGTAAATGTGTCCTAGAGGTTGTTCTCCATGAAGAACTGTAACAGAGTCTGAACTGAACTCGATGTTCTCATATATATAAGGGATAGCTCTCTTTTAAGCTTGTCCTTGCTCAATATGGGGTAGGCCTCCAATGTGGTATCCAGCGTGAAATGAAACATACAAACATAACAATCATGTCAGAATAAAAAGTGTGCAAGTCTCAACCCAGAATTTAAGAAGGCAGACAGTGAAACATAAAGGGTCATTTGACACATCTTTACACATTAACAAATACTAAAATACAAAAAAAACTAAATTATAGTGTTGATAACAGAATTATGTTACAGCTTAACTCTGTAGCCTTGTCCTAGTGTCCTCTGCTTCTTTGTAGGCTTCTGCTGCACAGACCTGCTGACTTGCCCATGCACAGAAGGAATGGAGTCCCTGATACAAAACACAAGTTACAATCCACAATTATTGTTTCAGAAACTAACCTGTTGGAAACATAAAAATAGGTGTGATGAAATCTGGAAATACAAGAGGCTGGAAACACCAAAGTTATCTACGTGTATTTTAATAAGGGCTTTCTGCAGAAAGGATCAACACAGAGAGTCACAAGGATCTCAGATTGAAGATGGAGAACAGTCAAATGCAAGGATCTTATATAGGAGGACTAAGGCTGTCTCTCAGAACCAGTTCAGACTGGTTCTGTAGGCGCAGGTTGAGAGAGGAATCTAAATACAGACAACTGATTTACATATGTTTCCTTTGGAGATAAGCAGACATACATTCAGTTCTTTGGAGAGTAAATAAGTGATAAAAAGGGTCTGACAGTTTTCAGGTCAACACAGTTCAGACCATAAAACAGTTCAGGTCATAAAGTATTTGGACAGTTTGTATATGTATGTAGATACAGGTCATAAAAGTATTTAGACAGGGCTGCAAAAACCTACACTTGACTACAAAATAGTTTTCAAACACACCTAGTTAATTTTTCCAATACATAGGTCTGTCAGTGTACTGTTTTAAACAAACTGTATCTACACTATCATAATTGGATTTCCTGTGAACTGTCTTTACAATATTTATTCAATATTTACTAGTTGCTCTAGTGTGTTAAACCACCTACATTCATGTTTTTACATACTACGTATTAGGAAATTGTTTCAATGTTTAATATTTTCTAATCCAATAATAATTAATTGTTTACCTGATCATTTGCATGCTGTTGGTGAACCTCTGGGTGATTCCTGAGATGTAGAAAGGGTTGATGTTCCTAGTCTGCATCTGCAACTTGAACAGCATGTCCATGTGTGGCACGGTCTTGTGAAACAATGCCAGGAAAAAGCTGAAATCTTTATCTTCAAGAATTCTCACAAAGCCCCCAGCCTCTCTGACAGTTTGAGGATCAAAGTTAACAGAGTCTCTGATGGTCTGGGAAAAACAGTAGAAAGGTCATCCTTGTGCTCATACAGTGTTAACAGCATGACTGTGGAAGTTCCACCTTGTTGTTGAAGTTCCGGGAAGTTTGTGTGCCACCACTTCATCGAGCACTACAGTTCGCTTGAATAACCGGGAGAAGAACGCAGAAAATCCAGCGAGGTCTGAGAAACCTTTCTGATCCTGGGGAGGTGTTATGTTGCAATGGACGTAGTGTGCATTTCCGTAAACATCCAGTATCTTATGCTGTACTCCACCTGTTGCCCCCCTCGTAACTGCAGCCCAGTCATAGGCCTGGGCGATCAGCTTGCTCTCTTGTTCCTCAGGAATGATAATGCTCAGCCTCTCCAACAGCGCTGTGGCAATTGACTCAGCAGTCCAAAAGTTTGTTTGGCACTCTCTTTGATGTGCCTTTTTAAATACAGTAATTGTCTTGAGATGCTCCTCCAACACAGTGTCCAATGAAGCCACAAAATCTACCAAACCCTTGAAAACCCCCGGGATTTAAGAGGAATCTGCCTCATAGTGGCAGCGCAAAGCCAGTTCGAATGCTCCGCAGAATTTGACACAGTCAATTATCTTTGATAAAATGTGCCTGTTCTTATCCACCTTTTCGTTGTGTTTCCTGACCCCAATCCTGTGGCCTTGATCCAGCTGCACAGCGGTGTTAGTTGTGCCTTACATGGCTAGCTTCATTGTACTTTCCATGTAGACTCATAGCAAAGTAGACTCATGTTTCTTTATTTTCTTGGATAATTGTTTCATATCTCTTACTCCAGTCCATGTTGTATCTGTTCCAGCAGTTTTAAAAAGTAAACATGGAAAGCAAAAGACTGCATTTACATGGCTGCATCCTGCTAGCCAAGCCTTTCTGCTGTACCAGTTATGGGAAAATCCTCAGGTGTACGTTTTACCTTTTTTGCTGGCTTGATGGCTGATTTTAATATCAGGTTGATCTGGTCCAATTTCTTTAATTTTGCAGTTTTTCAACCAAAGTTCTCCTCACAAATGGTCCTCAAGGGGCGTATGGCCGAGAAGATGGCCACTGCTCCTCCTCCTCCTATTCCTCCTCCTCTGTTGCAGCTCAAAGCGGGGTCCCCCCGGGCCCCACGCTCCACATGACGAGCCGCACTGGTGACCTAGCCTCGACGTTCCACCTGTTCATCATGACAACGGTAAAGAGCATCATCCTGGAGATCGGGAGGGTCGTCGGAAAAATACGGCGACGAATGGAAAGGGATGGATGAGACTGACCTGCGCGCCTACATAGGGCTGCTGATCTTAGCGGGCGTGTACAGGTCCCGGGGCGAGGCCACCGCCAGCCTGTGGGACGCCGAGAGTGGCCGGGTGATATTTCGTGCCACGATGCCCCTAAAACTCTTCCACACGTACTCCAGACTGCTGCGCTTTGATGACCGTGAGACAAGCCACGGACAAATTGGCGGCCATGCGAGAGGTCTGGGACGCGTGGGTGGCGCGGCTACCGCACCTCTACAACCTGGGGCCCGAAGTGACCGTGGACGAACAACTGGTTCCGTTCAGAGGTTAGTCTTTTTTCGGTGTCCGTTCCATCAGTACATGCCCAGCAAGCCGGCGAAATACAGGATCAAGTCATGGGTGGCCTGCGATGCGAAATCCAGCTACACTTGGAAGATGCAAGTGTACACCGGAAAGCCGAGCGGCGGACGCCCAGAACGGAACCAGGTGTTGCGGGTAGTGCTCGATGTAACGGAGGGACTGCACGCGCGGCAGCTCCTGGAGAGGAAGCTCACTGTGGTCGGCACAGTTCGGAAGAACAGGTCAAGGGAAGAGAGGTGTTCTCATCCAAGTTTGCATTCACGCCCACCACCACTCTGGTGTCCTACATCCCAAAGATGTAGGACACCAGACAAACAGGAACGTGGTGCTCCTGAGCACACGGCACACCAAGGCAGACATCAGCGGCCGCAAGGACGGGAAACCGGTCATTGTCCTGGACTACAACCGCAACAAAGGTGGCGTGGACAACCTAGACAAAGGTGATCGGAACGTACAGCTGCAGGAGGATGACTGCGCACTGGCTCCTGGTCATCTTTCACAACATTATCAACGTCTCTTCTTACAACGCCTTCGTGATATGGAGAGAGATCAACCCAGGCTGGATGCCGGGCAAGCGGAGGGTGTTCCTAGAGCAGCTGGGAAAGGCTCTTGTGACTCCGTTCATCGCATGAAGGGAGCGCATCCCCCGCACGGAAGTGTCTGCCGCGGTTGTGAAGGCTGTAAAAGCCGCCGCCGCCGCACAGAGAGCTCTTGACCACGACGACATTCGACCCGAGAGGCTGGCCTCCCCCGTAGCCCTAGCAGCAGCCCCGCTCGTGGCGAGTAAGAGGTGTCAGGTATGCCCCAGGAAGAAGGACTGTAAAACTCACCGCGTGCCGCGGGTGTAACAAATATATCTGCAAGGGCTGCTCACTTGTCTATTGCCCTACGTGTGCATCCTAATATGGGGTGGGCTATGTGAGGGGGGCCAACAACCAGGGGAAGCAGGGACAACACAAAGGTTAAATAAGTTATCATAGTTAATGTTAGATTTTTTTAAATGAAAAATAAAATAAAAAACGCCAGCCGCCACTGCACCCAGGGCTTCTACAGCTCATGTTATGAGAAACAGAGTTGGCTAACTGGATATCGTGTAAGTAATGCCTTTTCTTGCTTCCCCTGTTTGCTTTTTCAAACGGAGGTACTGTGGACAACGACAGGGGGGCCAGATTGTGGAGGTAGCTTGCCAGATAACTTCCAGGTGAACCAGGGCGAGTTGATTGGCACAGCTGAGGTTAGTTGTCCAATTAACTCTCCCTAGATTCAAAAGACAGCAGCAGAGCTGCCACAGGGGTGAGGTCATGTGAGGAGAAAATTCATGAGAGAAAGTGACTAAAAAGACTGGACAGAACAGCTGAGCTGCCACGACGACCAGCCCAAAAAAATGTTGGGATATTGGCATATTGTATGTTATGTTGTGGCTTCAGTTTCTTGAAGACTGGCAAACTGCCAACCTTCTGGTGAGAGGCAACCACCCTACCCCTTGAGCCGCCTCTTACTCTTGTGTTTTTTGAATGACCCTTTTGATTAATACCAACTAACTAGTGTGTCAAGTCCTTTAATGTCCTTTGTTAATATTAATTTTCTCTGGACCTCTATCCCACTGCAGAGTGAAGACAATAAAAGTGTCAGTGTTGCTACTGACAATCCCAGTGACACAACTGCTGACGCTTGTGAGCCAATCAAAGCCTTGAACCTTGAAGAAGATCATACCGCTTATCAGAGCTCGATTAATATGGTTGGAGGCTTGGAGGATTACTGTACAGAGCAGACCTCACCCCCCAAGATGCCATCAAGTGTCAACTTGGCTGAGTCTATGCAGTCAGCCTCTCATAGTAAGTCCAACATAGACCTATGCACTTTTTGTTAAAGTTTGATGACTGATTCATTGTCATTTAAGTTTTAAAGTCATTCATGAAGTAACAAAATAGAAAAAAGGATGTGCTGCTTTTCTCTGTTTTCCGGTGCTGTAAATTTTAAGACTAAGAATTTTTAGATTTTTACATGAGCTGCCCATCTCGTTGGGACAGGCAGGAGCAAGACTCAGAGGCTGTATATATGCATATTTCAGCTTGTGATCCTGCTTACAGAAAATCGGACAAATGTTCAACTGTCTTTCCTCAGGCTGCGGCAAACTTAGGCCGAGTCGAGTCCAGAGTGTTGTCTCAAGCCAGGGAAGTATGGACTCAGATATGCAAGGTAAGTGCGGGATAAAGGTGAGTCATGGATGATCAGTTGTTGAGGTTATTGTGACAAGTTTGAAATCTTGTCACTCATCCTCACTAAGTTGTTAGCTTTACAATAATGTGACAGATACCGTTCCAACACATAGTCACTCCCGCCAATCTCTCATTGTAAGAGCACATAACAAGATGGCTATCATGGAATCAAGCTGTAGGGATTTATCATTATTTCTTCAGTTCGTAAATTTTTTAATCCAAATAGCCTGTGTAAAAATACATTTGACTAAATCTTGAACTCAACAGCTCAGCTGGAGTATGGATCCACAGTAAATTCAGTCTCATTCTGATAAATTCTCTTATGACCACCCTTTTGGTGAAATATTGTAAATATGTTAAATCACCTAAAATATAGTCAACTATTCTAATTAGTCTCGGTGAAATTGTTTTAAATAACATTTCTACTATCTATCCTGTTTCAGTGTCTCTACATTTATAGTCTGAATGTTTAGTTGCTTGTAATGATTTCTTAAATGACACAAAAAATAAAATTAACATAAAATAACATTGTGGTACACAATCATGGGAATAAACAAAAGAACAAGATCCCTGAGTTTGCCAGATTTGGGGGGTCTGTATCAGTCAGTGCCACTTACAGCACCAAACTATTGATGAGGCTAAAAGCAAATGATTTAATACAGATATGTAATCCTCTTCAATATCCTAAAGTTAAGGTTCAGATATTCACAGTACAAATCATAGATGACAGCTGTAAATTTAGCTAGTACACAGCATTATAATAGTCAAATGCAAGGCAGGTAGAAAAAGCTTGAATAAGGTTTTGAATTCACCCAAATTAGCCAAATGTTCCTCTAGAGGAGAATTAAATTAGAATTTTTTACCTCTGACTTGAAGTTCGACAATAGGGTAGAGTTAAAGCGCCAGTGTCTATTTGCTTTAGGGAGATCAGGGAAGCTCATTGCTAGTACTACGGGGGCGAGGTCTGATATCACTATACTCTGATATTCACAGGAGTGGGCAAATGTGAGCAAATCATTATCAATAAAAAAGTAATCAATCCTGGAGTAGGTATGATGAACGTGAGAGAAAAATTGCTTGATGTGTGATTGCTCTTTCCTTTTCTTAATGGGGTAGTTTAAACCCTTGACGTTCCAGCTAAAAACATTTAGGAGGCTAACCTTTCTCCTTAGCTGAAAATGTAGAATGATAAACATAAGCAACAAGAAAACTCTCGGCTTAAGTCATAGAATGGAAACATAAGGCAAGTATTGCATCTCTGTACTCGGACTGCTGATTTAAAACTTCGACTGTAGTCCTCCACGATTCGGATCTGCTGGCCGCGTTATTCCAGCTTTCCTCTCTGCCGGGCCTTGCGGACCAGAAGATCCTTTTTCTGGTATTGGTGCAAGCAAAGGATGACCTGCCCTGGGGCTGGTTTAGCAGCTTTAGCAGCTAGTGAGCGGTGGGCTCGGTCTATCTCTGGCGCTGACGGCTGGGTCTCGCTCCTGAAAACCTCAGAGTAAAGCAGGGCTGTTTTAACCACCTTCAGGATCACACCCTGGAGGCATCTCTGAAAGACAAATGATACAATCAGATGTATTCTCAGTGCTCTCATGCACCAGCAAACATTGGATGAAGGACTCACTTTGTTCTGTGAAGTGGAGGCTATCATAAATGATGGACCCATCACCGAAGCTTCCAATGACCCACTGGACTTTAAACCAAACCCTTTGTACCACCAGCAATTTCTTTTTTCACTTTTCTTTAACATTTTCAAAATGGGACATTATTCAACATTCTCATTGATTTCTTAAAGAATAATTTATTGATCTTGATGAAAACAATCAGGCATGTTTAGGGGAGTGACTTTTTTCAGAAACCTGTTGGGGTGCAATCTCTAGATACCTAAGAGGCTTTGGCCAGGACCAGATGACATCAGGTGGTACCCAACCTATATCATTTGGTGGGCCATCAGTGGTAGCCAAATCACTGCCCATCTGCTCCTGGCTTGAAGCTTCCCCTCTTCCATCTACTCCATATCCAGCAGGAGTATTGCTGTATCTCCTCCCATATGCTTCATGCTCCTTTCGCCCAGGCCCAGAGCTGAACTTACTGGGTGACTTGGCTGGGAAACCTCTGCAACTGATCTCAACCAGGACCAACCATGCCCTTGCACTCATAAACCAGGCATTGGTACTTCAAGGCCTTTCTCTAATGTGCCTCTCCGCATCCCTCCTCCCCAGACACTATCAGTTCAACCATGATTATCTTCTTGTCTCCACTTGACCACAATACAATGTCCGGGTGGAGGGTTGTCTGTACCACATCTGGCAAATGCAGCCTATTATCTACGTCGACCCTCAACCCCTAGAATTTGGCAGTTCGCAGAAAAGTTTGCTCTGGTCTTTGGTTGAGAAAGGTCTGACCCCCTCTTTACTGAAGGTGATGGCCCTCTTCCAATCTGGTGCTGATTGGCTTCTTCTTGCATCTCTCCTGCTCAAGTGTCTCAGCGAGAGACAGGAGAACTTAATCGTGGCACCACCTGTATCGTCCTGTTTTGCACCCAGACAGTATGTGTGCCAGTGTCCCCTTTTCACTGCAAATTTGACAGTTTTGGTCCTCTCTCAGGCTCCATGTGTTATGGCGAGTGGAGGGTGTTGTGCACAGATCATAAAAGGAAGGAAATATGCAAAGTCCCTCGTCTCCACAGCTCTGCCAATTTTGTCCATGCGCTTGTCCCATATGGCTATACAAATATAATTGGATTTATTGTTAGATTGTAATGAAGAATACATTAATGTATCACCTGCCTAATGTGACTTTTGGAATGTTTTAATATCAACAATCCAAATTCCATGTTTTAGTTTCTTATCATTGGTATGCTGTTCAGACATTGGATCCTGTGGTATACTACTGACTGTACTGCTTAATACTCTTTACAATGTTTGAAATACTCACCTTAATTAACCAGGCTATCGGGAGATAAGGAGCTGTTGATCATTCATGCTGTTGTCATTAAATGTCCATTACAAAGGTTTAAATGACTTAAATGATGAAAATGATTTAAGCGTCGCTTTCCTAATGTGGCCTTTGTGTTTGTTTGAAGGTTATGATGGAGGAAGCAGTGACTCTGAGTGTGAGAGCCCCACCCTGGATGAACTGGAGTTTCAGTCACCACTGATGCCAGACTTCTGGCTGATTGTTAAGATCCACCAGGACAGAGTTAAGGTCTACTCCCACTCCAGGTCAGACATACTTCAGCACTGTTAATTCTTGCTCAGTAATCAGGCTGTAGTCTGTGGCTCATCATAGGGTGTAATTTCTTACTAGTGTGGCCCATTTTTGCTTTTTTCAAAGTAAAAGAATTGCATCATGTTTCCTGGGAATTTGAGCTACTATAATGAAGTGTCGTCATTAATTTCCCTTTTAAAATTGTGATTATTCACTAAAATGGGGAAAATGTTCTCCTCGTATCAAGAATTATGAAGTAAATAGGTAATAATAATGTCCAAGTCAGACTTTCAGCACTATTCCAAGGACTGATATTCGATCCATCATGGCTGTTATTGGATCCAATTAATTTCATAGAATTTGTCTTTGCAGGTGCTTCACAGAAGGAAAAGAGGTCAGTGTTGACAAATTGGACAAGGAGGAGGAAGAGCACGATCTGCCCGAATGCCTACAATTGCATCAAGTGGTGGTCAGGAAGATTGGTGAAATCTGCAGAATAGTCAATCAGGTGGCCTCTGCAGCCTGCATCACAGATTTTCTTTTTTAGTTTTTTTGTTTGAATATCTGACATTTAGACATAATCAGCGAGACAGTCCAGACATGTTAGTTGTGGTTTCAGCAATTGCTGAACTGTAATGTTCGTTCCTGTATATCAGTGGTTGCCAACCCGTCGATCGCGACAGTCTTCACTGTCGATCGCTGTAACTCTCTGGACACGCTGGCACCACAGACCAACTGTCTGTCGGTTGACTGTTGTTCACACGGGCAGCGTGTCTGCTACTGGCGACGGAGCTGCTGGTATATTTACGGAGTTTGTCTTTCTTTTCTAAAAAACAAACAAACAAACAAACAAAATCTTTCACTTCTGTGATAAGTGTTTGTGATAAGTGTTGGTGTGGTGCATTCACCCTCTTGATGTGTGAGGTGTCCCTCACAGTCTCGTTCTTTGTTCAAAGTTGCTGGTTCCTCCCTCTCCTCCATCCCCTCCACAGCTTGTTGCTGTTTCTTTGGACAATCTTTTTGCCAAGTGTCCCTTCTCTCCACAGAGAAAACAAATGTCCCGATCATCATTCCATTTGCCGTCTCCCCTTCTTCCTTGAAATTAGTTGGATTATGTATTACACTAAAAGTCAGGACTCTACGATATGAAGATGTGCATCTTGTGATAACAATCAAATCCCCCTTAGAATAAATGAAGGGATTCAGAAAGTGAAATGCTGTAGTGCTTTTACTTTGAAATGGGCTCGGGAAGTGTTGGAAATATTTGTTTGTGACATAGACAGATAAAATTACCTTTCACCTTTAATGTTTATCTGTTGAATTTATGTATAAACTGAAATGCATACACGTGGCATATGCGTTTCAAAACAAATCTGTTCATTTGTTTTTTTTAAATGGGAGGGTATTGTGAAATAAGTATAATATGACACACCTTCATACTGTATAGTGCTGGTATTTATTTAAGTACACAGGACTACTCTTATACAAGGCAATAGTCATATTTATGGTCATATTCAAGACAAAGCCTATGTGAAAACATTAAGCAGTAGCAGCTCCTCTACAGAACACATTGAACAGATGCTGTAAATATGAATTGATATTAGTGTGAATATTGTGCATTGAATATAAAAAGTTGCATAACTGCCTTTCTTTGCGTATATTTATGCTCGTACATTGAGGCTTTAACAGAAATTGCTAAAAAATGTATATGACCCTGCTATGTGGGTTTTTTGGAAGATATCATGGTGGATATCAGCTTGCATTTGGAATTTAAGGTAACTTGGACTTGAAAAGGTTGGTGACCATTGCTGTTGACACATAGGATTTACCTCCCTACTGAGCTGTCATTACATCTGTAAACCTGAATTTTCAGGTGTTTGAGTACCTTCACTGAGAGTGGAAACTTATAGTGATAAATGCATATGATCACAGTCCTAAAACTGTATGGGTAGTATATTGTAGAATGTTTCCTGTGCTTGCTGCTTAATGTTTGTTGTGTTAACTCTATGTGTGTATGCTGCTGTGTAGCGTATGCTGCTGCAGGACCTACACGACAGCCATGTGTGTAACTCTCTGCTGGTTGCTGAAAGTGAGGAAGACATCTGGAAGAATGAATCTCTCTACAGGCAGAGGCTCAACACTTCTGATGGTAGGGCAGAGGAGAATGCATAGTTTTGGTTTTGTCTGTTAGGTTTTATAGATTTCTCTCTGTCATGGCAATTTGGATGAACAGACGCTGCCATGCTTTTTTTTTTTATGACATAGATTACAACACAGAGGAGAGCTTCCAGGCCAGAGACTACTTGGCAGCCACCATGCAGTTCATCCCTGGACATTTTGCCTGTGATGTGGTGTGGAGCACAATCATTCACATTCATCCACGTCTCAAGATGGGGCCTAACATTGGGGTGTCCAGGGGTAAGTGGTAGATCTACGGTAGATCTCTTTTTTTTATTTAAACACCATATTTCAGTTTTTTCAGAAGTTGTACAAGTTTAAGTAGGAAACTGGACCTACTTGTGTTTCCTGAAGACGTTTTACCTCTCATCCCAGAGGCTTCTAAAGTTCAAAATGACTAATGGGAGATTTCCCTGAGACTCAGAGTTTAAAAACCTGAAACCTCCCATTAGTCAGTTAGATTGAATCCGGCCAAACAATAAAGACTAAGGCAAAAAATATTTAAAGTAAACATGACTCAGCTCTGTTACCACTGCTATGTAAATATGACAACATGAGCAAATACTGCTCGCACATACTACTGTAAAATCTAAATGTAAACACAATTACATATTCAGATTCTCATTGCAGGCACACTCCAAAATGCTATCTACTAACATGCAAAAGGGAATGTTGTAATTGTGTTTACATTTGACAATTAGTATGTGCAAGCAGTATTTGCTCATGTTCTCATATTTACAGTAATAAATCACTTCTCAGTTTGTTTTTTAAGAAAAGAATTGTGACCATTGCTCAAACCTCATGTTTGTTTTTTTTCTCCCTGCCACAGCAATCCAGGCCCTGCGGTCTGTGCTGAATTCTTTTTGTGTGGTCAACAGGAAGAACATGTTTGTCTACCAGGAGCGTTCAACCAAATCAGTTTTCTACCTCAGGTTAGCCAGATACCTTGTTCGACCTGGTATTAACATCTGTCCTGAATGATCCAATCACAAGTGGTGAGCACTGAGTACAGGTCTGAATGCACCTAAATGTGCCCTCGATGCATCTTGAGATGGGATCACTCAGACCACATTCAGAGGTGGTATGGAACACATCAGGCCAATGCATGCAAATGCATCCTGGGCCATATATGAAGGACCGCCTACTCAGCTAATGACTTCTGACCCACTTCAGTTTTGCAATGAATCAAACATATCTTTATGCTTTTCTGTGTTGATTTGTTTGTGGACACTGGCACAAGAACAGCACTGACCACCCATATTTTAGTTTTTCCTTATTCAGAATAACAATTTTATTCAAGGTGTTTTTAGCACAAAGTTTCTTATAAACTGTTCCTTGGGTTTATTGCTACAGAGTTCATCTGTAACTGAGCATTGTGGAGATTTGTTCATTAGTCTACTGGAACTGAAAAACCACCAACAGAGGTTTTTGAGGCAGAAATTTAGTTGAATGGAGATCGCTGCAGCAAAAACATGAAGTTGTCTGTCTGCCATACATTCTTAGGAAAGTGAATGTCTAACTATTGGTATTTGGTCTGTATTTATATCGCGCTTTTCTAGTCTTGATGACCACTCGATGGCTTTACAGTACAGGTTGCCATTCACACACATTAATACAGTGCATCTATTAGCAGCACTTTTTCTTTCTATGAGGGGCAATTCGGAGTTCAGCATCTTGCCAAAGGACACTTCAGCATGCAGATGGGGAAGACTGGGATCAAACTGACGACCTTCTGGTTGGAGGACGACCGCTCTACCCCTCAGCCACAGCTGCCCCAAACTAACTACTGTTCTGTGTCACAATTTGACCATGTAGTTTGATGACATGTTTTTTTGTTTGCATCCTCCTGCTTTTAGCTTGTTAGATATCACCAGTCTTTTCTGCTGAGTTTCAAATTTTTCAGTTTGGGGTATTTAGCAACTAGTACTATGCTGTAATTCATTAAGACCAACTTCTGTTCTGCTTTATTGTGTTCATCTCTAGACTTTGTGAAACGTCGCTAACCGGAAAGTACTCTGATGTGGATGGAAACCTCCACATGACCCACTCCATTGGGCTTTTCAGGAGTCAAGAGCCCTTGTTTTCCGAGGACTTCACAGTAAGTGAACAAACGCATTATTAACCCATTGTGACTGAAAACTACAGCTCAAGTTGGAAATACTTGATACTGACAAGAAAAGGTTGGTTGACAATACAAAACCCTTAGTAGACACAGACTTGAGACTTACAGTAATAAGCTAGGGAGATTTGATTTATGATCAATACAAATTAAAACAGTTTTAGATACATAAGCTTGCACAAGAATAGATTAAGTTTTGTTCTTAGCAGAGGCAGAAAGACAGATGTTGATTGATACAGTAATATGTATTGTTTACCTGCGCTTCATATCTTTAATTAAATAGGACAGTACATCAGTAAATTGGCAGGATAAGGGCAGTAGAATAATTTTGGTATGCACTGGTTTGAATGTATGATCACATTTGTGGGTTACACAAGGATGCCAGTGTGTATAATACATGTGGTCCTGATTTAAAGATGAAGCAAATGGTAAATGGACTGCATTTATGCAGCCCTTTCCTATTTATCACTCAAAATGATTTAAACTAAGAGTCGAATACACACACACATTCCGACAGTGCTTCTATACACACTATATCACCAATGTCAGGGTGTTGCTGCCAAATTGTTAACGTGTTTCTTTCTCTCTTCTCAGGGATCCAGGTCTTCTGTGGAGGGATCTCGGCTAGTTGGACAAGTAGACAAGCACATTCTGCTTCTGGTGCATGGAGTGGGAAATGCAGGTAAGAACTGGGTAACATCAAGGACTGATAATGATTAAAATGTTTAAATCTAGCCACTGGTATTCATGATAAAATACTTGTGGGGTATTAAAGAAAACTAACAAGGTTTTTAAAGGCTACTAGGCTAGATCCTCAAACACATCCTAAGACTAACTAGAGGCAAGTGAAGTGATTTAGAAATTAGAGTATTTCTAGTGCAGTCCCTGTCCTAAATATGCCTGTTTGGAATGGGCTCTTTGGTAATAGTGGTTGCAGCTTTCTTGTTACTTTGAAAGTGGCCTACAGTAATTAAGCGGGATTTAGTCTGCCGAACCCTGAAGCCACTTCACCGCTGCTGCACACAAAACTGTTTTTATATGCAATGTTTTTTATAAAATTGATCTGAATTGCTGTGTTCCATGTTTGTGGTTGATATATAAGTTTGAATAATTTACTTAACTAAAGTTATACACTGCATGTCAGCTATTTCAGAGGTCTATTAAGCAATGGACACAATCTTCTGGCTATATTGTATATTGAGAGGTAGAGCGGTCGTTCTCCAGCCAGAAGGTCGGCGGTTTGATCCTCAGTCTTCTCCGTCTGCATGTCGAAGTGTACTTTGGCAAGATACTGACATTCTAAAATGACCCCTCAAAAATGTTGAAAGCACTAATTGTAAGTCCCTTTGGATAAAAGTGTCCGCCACGTAATTAATTTAAAACGCCAATTAATCCTTTTATCTGCTGCAGGAGTTAACAGTTGTCATTCTCATTGCCGTGTATATCGGACCAAGTGCTAGCACCAAGATGACACTAGGCACCCTGCTAACAGCCATTAGCAAACTACAATCTGCTCACCCAGATATGCTTTTTATTTTGGCTGGAGACTTCAAACAAGCAAATCTGTAAACTGTCCTTCTACTAACAGGTGACATGTCCCACAAGAGGCCAAAACACATTGGACCATGTTTACAGCCACATTAGGGGAGAATAGTCTCTACCCTCACCCGCTTAGGCCAGTCTGACCACTTATCCCTTTTTCTCACACTAGCATTATGATTCACTTACCACCAGGACTGTTTTGAGTGCAGTCACTGCAACATATTTGTACAAGACATTTAGGAGAACTAGTCCACTTTCCTAGTTTATATACAGAGCTGTAAAAAATAGACTGCAGACTGCGGGGGACACATCATTCCCCGACCCTGACACTCAGCACTGGAGCTCCGCAGGGCTGCGTGCTGAGCCCTCTCCTCTATTCCCTCTATACCCACGACTGTGCACAAACCTACAGCATCAATACAATCAAGTTTTCAGACACAACGGTGATGAGTCTGCTAACAGGGATGAAGTCTGTAAACTGTACTCCATCAACAACCTGACACTGAGGAAAGCCAACTGTCCAAAGAGCTGCTAGTGTCCAGTGGAGAGCATATGACCTGTGACCTATATGAGCATATCACCTATAGCATCCGGGTGTGGTATGCTAGCTGTTCTGTGGCTAACAAGAAGGCTCTCCAGAGAGTCATCAAATCAGCAGAAAATTATCAACACCCAGCTACCTTCATGTGCTACAGGTCCATCAAGGCCTGCTTTTCCAGAATACTGAAAACTTTCTATCAAAGAACTGAACTCTGTCAAATAACTGCTCACCGCTTTTAAGTTCAAGGCATCTCATTCACATGCCATGCCTCTCTGAGTTAGTGCAATAATACTATGTAATATCTGGGTGTCAGTGCAATAGTTTTCATAGAACTACAAAACTAGTTGGTGCCCCTAATTGATAGTCTGTAAATTAATTTTAGATCATTTAAATTCATAGTGTCGCTTTTGTTCTCACACACTGACTTGTAGAACTCTATGGAAAGGTTGCTCAAAAGGCCATAAAGTACTGTAATGTACTGGTCAAATGTCTACATTCTATTGACTTCAAATAAAAATGTAAAAAAAAAGTCTGAAAGTACTACGACTAGATTCCATACTAATTTCAAACCTTTGCAAAGCCCTGGCTATTTGGACTGGCTGTTTCTATTTCTGCCACTGGGACAATCAAATTAGTACTTCATTTGATGTATACAGACACCTTTTTAATTACTAAATCCAATCACATTCTTTCGTATGAACTTTGCAGTAGGAGAGGGATACAGGGATGTTTTTTAACCCCTTTTTTTTACTTTTTTGTTCAGGTCCAGAGATCACAGACGAGCTGGTTAAGGTTCTGCGGAAGCGCCTGGACGAGACCACCTTGGACATTATCACTGTCATGCTTGTCAGGAACTGCAAACTGACACCAGCTGATGTGGAGGTAAAGTGCTCTTGGTCTTTTTCTCTCTCTTTTGGTAAAAGCACTTTTAGATTTTCCAATTGCAGTGTTCTTTGTGTTTTGTGTATTTCTTATTAGCTCTATTTACATGGAATTTGCATTACCAGAGTTAGTGGTTTAATACCCTCTTGTATGCACTTATACCACTTAAAATTGCTTTAGATAAAAGCCTTCATCATATGTTTTCTGCACAGTTCATCCAGCCATCAGGATCTCCAGCCACTGAGGTGATGAAGTTCAGCCTCCCCAAGTACTGTTTTCCTTGGATGACAGCTGTGGCTCACTACCTCAGGCAGAACCTCCTCATTTTCCTGCATGTTCCCAAGTACACTGACAGCAATACTGCACACCAGTTCAAGGTACAATCCCATCTGACTATTGTCAGAACATGTAAAAGAATACATTTATTTTAACATATAGTATCTGTTTGTGTTCTGTGCATTTTTGCCTGGAGTAAATTATGCTTTGTTGCATATTGGGTATTATTTTTAACTCGCACATCGCGCATGATAATTTTGTACTTACTTTGAATACAATGGTTTTATTACTTATAGAAATGATGATCAAACAGAAAAAATAAAATAAAATAATTTTCTGTAGCTGGGCGATTTGGAAAAAAAATCTTATCACGATAATTTTTTTAAAATATCAGTCTATATCGATGTATATCATGATATAAATCAAATCTTTGATTATGCAATTACACTGCGCAGGTTTACAAGTGACTCTGCTCCTCTGATGTTTTCTAATCACTCACACTTAGAACTGATCTTAATAAAAAACCTACTGAATTCATATGTTCCCTCGATAAACGGGGCGTCGCTTCTTCTGCAACAATGAAGTTAAAATACAGCGTTGAGTCATAATCTGCGGAAAGAACTTCTGTCTGCAGGACTGTGTGTTTGTGTCTGCTTGTGTCTGTCCCTCCTCACACACACCTAATAACCACATGTATTTGTTTATTAATCGATGATGTTTGATCATGACTCCAAATCATTTTGGTCACAACAAGCACAAAGTAAACGTCAGTCCTGTACATGTCCTAATAACTTGTGATTAGTAAAATCAGAAATGTGTTTATTGTTAAAGTGAGCGCAGGTCAGATGGGTAGTGAGGATGAAGCAGACTTGGACAGAGACTCTGACACATACAGGATGACTGGACCTTTAATGAGGTCCTGATCCTGAAGCAGCGTTGGTTATAATTATCTAGCGGTGGAAAACCGCTTAAACAATGAACGTAGTGGAAAACATGACGCGATTATGTTCCGTCTCTGCATCGATGCAGAGTCGTCCACCTCTATGCGGGACCCTGGACAATAGCACCTGTGCTGTTGCTGCTGCTCCTACACTCGTTGCTGTTTGCGTCAACCTAACCTGATGTGGCTGTTACTCTATTCCAGCCATATGATTCAGTGCGGGGCTATTCTCATTATTATTGGCTGTTCGTGGTGTCTGTCAAAACATGGATGGAATGAGTTCTATCAATGTTCTATTGACCATGTCTTAAATTTCTATCGCTATTGTTTTATCACAGATCCTTTCTGTAGGATATCATTTGAAAAAATGTGAAGCAAGCGTTTCACAAATCGAAGGTTGAAGGTGGTTGTCATACAGTGTCAAGTGGATGTAGCTTCCGGCTCCAAAAGATGAAGCCTATGCGGAAGTGCTTAAAAGTGTAATAACGCAGAGATTCAGCAGGGGCTGGCTCAAATTGGCTCTAAGAAATCTCTAGCTCCATAGACTGCCATTCAAAACAGGCCCAACTTCTCCCATGACATACTGCTTCAAACTTTTTTTCCCACGAGTCATTTTGGTCTCATTCGCTAAAGTCACTCCTTTATAAGAGATCTGGTGGTCCATCTGATATAATATCATAATTAATTAGATATTAGAGCAAAAAAGGGTTGGGGGTGTATCTGTTTGATTGACGCACAGATACCCAATGATTGACAGGCAGCAGCTGAGACAGGTCAGACTAGAGAGATTTACCAGAGGAAAACTGGAGCTTAATTTACATCTAGTTCACTCACATCTAGTTCACTCACTTCTCTGACATTTTTTTATTTTTATTATTAGTTGTTGGAGAAGGTTTTTACACCGACACTTTTACTGTTAGTTTGTTTTTTATTAGTTTTGAATTCACCGCAAGTAAAGATTGTTCTTCAGTAACAACCAAGTGGCAACCCTAACAACAGACACAGAGGAGCTGATATCCGGTTTGTTCGGTGAGTAAACTCTTGTTTTCTTAACGTTTTACAGTCTTTATTTCCACATGTGTTCTCTATGCTCCACAAAAGTTACTGTGTGTTTCTATGTGTTCTGACTGGAGAAGAGGAACTGTTAGCATGCTAGTTACTGTCCGAGTGAATGTAAATTACGATGCTAACCAAGCTAGCTAGTTAGCCAATTGCTTTGCTATGCTGGGCTTACCAGTCACCTCAGAGCTACCTGTGTTTACGTAAATAAAAAGGTAAATTTAGCCAACATTAACACGACAACGTTTGTTTTGTTTCTGCCACATGTGACTCAGTTTAAATGTGAGCTGCATTAATTTGAGTTTTTAAAAGTTGATGAGGACATTGACAGTTCAGTTTAACATAAAGTTTTGTTTACTTCTTACATGTGATTAAACTGTAGCATTAACTTTGTGTTTGGTTGTGATTACCTGCTGTATGATTATACAGTTAATCAGGTAATAAAGAAGTTTGTAAGTCTATGTAGTTATGTAGTGAAGCAGTCAGACGATGCTGACTTTGTAGGAAAAACAGACAGTAAGCACCCTATTTCTCCTGGGCTGTGGATGTTGGATTTCTTGGTGCCAGATTCTTTATTTCTACTGAATCTAATTAAATCTTTAATTCTGATGTGCTAATGTCTGATTGTTCCCAACTAATTCATTCCTTATTTTTCTATGTCTCTGTGCTCACATGCTTTGTATGTTTTTTTTGTTTTTTTTTAACTCATCCATGAATCTACCAGAAGCTGATAGGCTGAAGCTTTAGTTGATGATGATGATGTCATGAAACAACCGGACCTCATCCAACTGTCACAAGGACATGTCAAAAGAACAAAGACCTTGTGTATTGAGCAGCCTATTTGGTGCCATTCTTCAGGATGTGGAGGAGAGAGAATGGATAACAATGCCCTTAATTCTTTAATGGGATATAATGATAAATGTCAATATCAATAAACCACCTTTAGTTCAGTTTCTTCTGATGAAATGACAGTACAACATAATTGTATATGATTCTCTTTATTCTCAGATTCTGTTTCTTACCTTTTACTTAATTTAATTTCTGCTCTTTTTAAGGTGGTAGTTACATTTTTTAAACATAATTTTAAAATGATTTACCTAGAATTAGTAAATAGTTCAACTTCAGCAGTCACAACCTGCAAGTGTGTTGGTAAGTGTTTACCAATGTGGCATGAAGGGTCTTCAATCGTGAACAACCTGAAGTTTACCTGGATTAATTGTGACTTCTATAACAAATGTTTACTGCTGTTAACACTTTAAAAGTATGTGTTTAACACACATAACCAATATGACTGTACTAGGTAACAGGACACTTTGGTGAATCAATGTTTTCATTGTCATAAAATGTTCCTCAAATAAGGAAAGTATTAACTCATATCTTAATTGTCAATGATTGATTGGATTAAAACCTGTAAAATCTGTAAAAGGCCTGTGATTAATTTCAGACACGTTCATCAGTGTGTTCTTGTATGATCACAATACTGTGCATGTTGCTACTTTATACCAGATGTACTCCTTAGAATCATGCATAGTACAATAGAGTTTCATAGATAACTTTATTGCACATTAAAGTACATTAATTAATTTATAATCCAACAAATTAAATACAGTTGTGGATCAGGGTAAACATGATCTGTAGGGGATCTCTAGTGCTTAATCTTTAGTGAGTATAAATTACACTAGCAATGTTAGAATTGAGAAAGCACAATAGTAAAGCAGTACTTAAGATAAACTGTACAGCTCTTAATTCAGTCATCTGTTTACTCTTAGTTAAGTCCAAAGCTTGAAGGAGCACAAGCTGCTCTTACATTTAAAATGTTTAACAGTGTGTAGTTTGACCGTAAAGATGGTGATGGAAACAGTGTTAGAACATAGAATATAATATTTTACACATTAACACTAATCATTAGCATTAACTTGCACACTAACTTCAGCTACAACTCATTACTCTGATGAATTACGTGGACATGTTTGCCACTGACTTCAACTTTACCACAGATGATGAAGCTAACTGTTAGCAGCTAGTTCTCAGCGCAGTCGGGAGCTCGGTGTAGGTGGGCGTGTTAACACTCCTTGAGTTGAGAGGTCAGACCCAGCTCCTCCCTTTTATCCATTAGGGCAACGTCCAGCTCAACCTGGCTCCAAATCACCGAGATGCTACTGATCAAATTAGAAACTCTTGGCTTCAAAATGGCAGTTCATAAACTAATGACCACTTGGATAGACTACATGCACCACACCCCAACTTTCATAATTGGATTCCTGACCAAGCGAAGCCCTGATGCGCATCATATGCATCTTTCTTTGCTTTGTTTACAGCCTAAATAATACTGAAAAAAAGAGGTTGGGGTAACAGTTAATCTGCACATGATTGATGATGCAGTAACCTTGCACAGGGCCACTAAATGAACTTTTAGGTACAACGTAGATAGGTAGCAAGCTAACTGAAATAACATATTCCCCATTTCTCAAAACAAAGAACATTGCAGAATCTTTGGAACATTTCCTCAAGGGGTATCAACCACTCATCACCAGAGAATCTATGATGGCTCATAATCCACATATATATCCACAATAAGAGACACTATTAGTCTGTGTGCACTGTGTTAACAGAGCTGGAAAAGTCAGTGTAATTATAACCCAGTCAGTCTTAACTATTTAGAATTGTTTAATCTGTAACTTTTGAAAAGTAAATAATTGCAGCCTGCAAACAAAAAAAATGCCTTCCTGCACTGAGAGGTGACTGTTGCAAACAATTCTCTTTTAAGTGCTTTTGATTAGAAATTAATTAATCCCACATATCTGAAACCCCCACCTCTGCACATCCCTACACTTTCGACAACTCTCATTGTGATATATGAAATAAATGCTGACTTGCGTGTTCTGAGCTTCCAGGGGCTAATTTTTCTTTCCTGATTTATCTGCAGCACTGCTTTCATTTGAGCAGTGATGTGGTGGATGGTGATGTCTACCTCTACAACAAACCTGGAGGCCAAGGGACAGGAGGCAAAGGTAATGACAGTCAGTGTGTGTGTGTGTATGTGTACAGTACATGCTTTTTAGTCATTAACATAGACTGTACACAAAGATGGATACACTTATTGCCACTATCTATAAATGAAGTTATAAAATACCACGGATACACCATCTTGCGTGTCTGCACAGTAGCGATTGGTTGATGGAGCCATGGTAGCAAGGTCTGGTTGATACACATGGTTAACCAATCAGGAGTCAGTCTCAATTCAGTTTTATTTGTAGAGCGCCAAATCACAAAATCATCTCAAGGCAAACAGTTCATAGTAAGAGTAAGCACTTTGGTCACTGTCAAGAGAAAATACTGCCCTCTAAAAAGAAGAAGCGAGCCTGTATTTAAGGAGCAAAGTGATATATTGGGATATTATGGTGCTCTGAGCACTCTAATATCTGATGGGCCTTGCTTATTAAGGGCTTTGTATGTGAAAGGCAGAAGTTTGGATTCTATTCTGAATTTTACAGGGAGCCAATGCAGGGAAGCATGTCAGCACTTATTCTGCAGTCTTTTGGCCCAACTGAAGTAAAAGTTTATGGTTATATGGGCCTAAATGTCTTTAAGACATTCCTGAAGTTCAACTAACTAGATTATTCTGGCTTCATAGATATGTACAGCTGGGTGTCATCTGCATAAGAATTGATCGAGTTGTGTAATCTAGGACTAACACAACAGTGCTGTTTCTGTGCTATAATGGATTCTAAGGCCAAATCCTATTTCACCCCTTCTCTCTACCCCTTAGCCCTTCCCCTCCGTTGTGTGCATTCGCGTATAGGCGTAGTGTGTCCTGATACTTGATGAAATGGAGGGCCAAGTGTTCGGCTGTACAGCCCTCGAAAATGAGATTTTTCAGACCCACATGACAGTTTCCCAGAATGCCTTCTATATCACCAGCAAGCTGGGAGAGAGACTCACAAACTTAGTATTTTCTCCATTAATAAGGATTTAAAAATTATGATAATTTTAATATCTTATTGTTTCAATGTATGATAGTCATTTTTTCACTCAACCATAAAAAAATCGCTAGCATGCTAGCGTTAGCTATGTGCTTTTTATTTATGTGTGAAATAATACAGAGCATCCAAGCTTTTCAATTTCCATTAGATGAATGGCAAATGTAATTGATTCAGCTGCATTAGCATAGATATTATTTGGATATTATAGGTTGGTCAGTTAAGTAACTGCAAGCAATAGCATTGGTTTATTTAAGATCTCAACAATGTTATTACAATGACTTCCCCGGCAAAACGTTTTGTTGTGTCTGTTTACATAGATGACTACTGATGACGTGTCGGGTTTTGAAGTGCTGTCCCAATTCGTAGGGGAAGATTTCAACCACTACCCCTTGAAACGAATTCGCAAAATAACCCTCGAAAACAAGAGGTAGCGGTAGAGACAAGGGGTGAAATGGGATTGGGTTTAAAATCCTGGTTGATGGTCAGCAGGTTTTTAGAAATAAGGAAAGTTTATAATAAGCTTAAACATATGGTTGAAGAGAATACATTTTAAGCAGAGGTTTAATTACTGCTACATTAAAAGCTTATAGTTCTTAGCTGGTTAAGAGAGATATTTGATTCTGATTTCAAGTAGAACTGTTAATTAAAGGAAAAACGTCCTTAAAAAGTCCAGTAGGGATATGGTCTAAAAGACAAGTTAATGGTTTAGATCAAGAGAAAAGTGAAGTCAGCTCTGAAAGAAAAGTAGTCTAAATATAAATCATGGTGCTACCATTGGTTCTAGGGCTACTGTACTGGACAGTGTATCTACAGCTAGGGCTGCACCACAAGAAATTGTGTGAACTGCTAATCTGCCTTTTAAAGTCCCATACAAAATATTTCCAAAATAAAATTAATGCAAGAGCTTGTTCCATTCAACTATGAGGGAAATGAATTAAGCTGTCCAACAACAAAATAAATAACTGACTAAAAACTTTAGATCAGGGGTATTCAATTAAAATTCAAAGAGGTCCAGTTAGAGAGAATGAATCAAGACGCTTTTGCATTTTTCTGTAGCCATTATGTCATCCATATTTATATACAAGTCATATCAGTTAATCAACAATTTAGACTTTGATAATAGGTACAGTTGGGAATAAAAAGAAGGGAAGTCAGAAATACAAATAATAATAATTGTTAGTTGCACCGATGTGATTTGTCATAATCCGGCAGTTTTGGATGATTAAAATATGTGTAGGTGATACAATAAGGTCCCTCACATTCTGATAGTGTGAAGCGATTATTATTTTGCCTCCACCTTTAAATTATATATATTTTTAATTTCATGTAATGTTCATTCTATCGTACTCGCTCTCACTCACTGTATTATCCACAGCAGTGTATCACTGTATTTTCTTCATTGATGACATCACTGCTGTGGCCACTAAACTATCTGTCTTTCTTCACCTTCACCTCCCTAACAAACACCTCGTTGTTGTTGTTAGAGAGTTCTGCTTCTTCTTTTAATCACTAGATGCCATGACTCACAGTAGAAACCCATTGGTCAGCGGGATCATTTAATATTCATGAGGTGCTTTGCATTGACCATTTATGGTTGAATGTGGGCATGTAGAGGTCAGACTATGAGGTGCTTGTGCACGGTTTTATAAATCGGAATCTTGTTTGCCTTTGCCATTTTATGCTTTTGTGCGCTCCTACTGTACACTTTTAGTATGAATCCTACACACTGTTTTATAATTTTTTGTTTTTTGTTAATTTCCAGCAATAGAAATAGGGCTACTATGTAAAACTTAAAAGGAAAAAAAAATTGACTGAAGAGATGGAGCTCCTATAATGAAAAGAGTTTGAAGAAACATTGATATGTCACCTGGATACATAAGTCTTTGTTTGGATGATAAACCTTTCCCAGACTTCATCAACTTCACATAGACATTAGTTAAGAATTCCATATTTAGTATGAGCAAATCATTTATTTTAACTATTTATAATTGTCTAATTAAATTCAGAACACAAGTTCATAGCATAACAAGCTAATTCACGCTTCTCTTCTCTGTGCACACACTGCTTTTCTTTTAGCATTATCACAATTATTTTCAATAGGTGAGTTTCTCTCTATTTCTTATTGTGCACCAAACCTCATGCTTAGGCTTCTTAGTCAAGTGGATGTTAGTGACATACAAATATATGCAAAAGATTATCTTTGGTGTATCTTGTTTCCTTGCTGAGCTTTGACGGATCCAAACATTTGGCTTGACTCTAGAAGGTTTGCTGCTGCAATTTGGGACCCACATGGTGTACTCAGAATTATTATTATTTAAGCAAAGTTGACAGTTGGAGTGTTTTTCCAGCTGTACAACTGTTAGTTGTAGTGATTTTGGAGATGAAACCTGTCAGTATCATCTAGTTTCTGTATGATCATGAATTGGTCTCTTAAATACCAAGTTAAAGGAAAGTTAAGGCATTAATGGAGTCTAGAAAATGAGATAATTGTTGTTTCATAATGGACTGTAACATTATCTGTGAGTAGGTAGGTAGATAGATAGATGGATGGATGTACTTTATTGATGGGAAATTATTGTATCGCAGCAGCATGTCAAGGGCATTTCACATAGAGCAAAGAACAAAAGGCTAAATACAAAAGACACAAGAGTGAAAAATTGTTGTTGAACAGAACTAAAATAACTAAGATTTGCAGTAAAAAATGAATATGAATATAATATGTGCAGAAAAATAAGTTCACAGTAATTGCAGGAGTAATCCGAGATTATCTGTTGATGTCCTCCCCATGTGACTCACAAAGCATATCCCAATCAGTGGACTTGAAGCAGTCCTGCATTGCCTCAATGGCCTCCTGAGTCCACCGCCTCACAGTCCTTGTGGTTGCAGAGGGACATACTTGGGTGTCAGTAATACCAGGTTGTGGTCAGATCTGTCGAGCGGGGGAGGGCAGTGGCACTGTATGCATCCAGAGCATTTGCATACAGAAGGTCCAGTGTTTTACCTTCTTTGTGGGGCAGTTAACATGTGGATGAAATGAAGGTAAAGTTTTGTCCAGTGTGACATGACTAAAGTCTCCAGTGATGGCTATAAAAGCATTGGGGTGTTGTGTTTGAAGCTTTCGAACAGTGGAGTGAATGGTGTCGCTAGCTACATCAGCTGATGGAGGAATGTAAACTCCCTCTGCAAATAATATGGGCGCATTCACACTGCTAGCAGTTCAATGTCCAGGCTACAGAGACGCTCCTTCTCATTAATATGTCTGGGATTATACCATCTTTCACTCATAGACAGCAAGATAGATAACAATCCCTCCTCCTTTCTTCTTACGCTCTGTATAACGTCCCTGTCCGCCCGAACAGTAGTAAAGCCGGGAAATTAACCACCACAAACAATAGCATTATCTGAAGACAAAATACACCCTCTCAAACACTGATGTACTCTTACTGCTGCACCACCTATGTTAATGACATGACATGGCTGTTGCACACTTGGAGGATGTTACATATCGCTCTGTAACCCGCAGCACAGTCTGTCAATGCTCCATCATTGAAACCGCTTACCGATGTTCAAGCGGGTCTTCGCCCCTTCATTATTCCTTTATCTTCTTTGGGTTAGCAGAAGTCTGTGGTGCTCTGATACAGATTTTGTGTATGCCATCCAATAAGGTAGCAGTGTTAGTATTTTCAGTAGCTAACCACAGTTGTTACATTTTGAAACATTACATCTGAGGTAAATTTTTTTGGATTGATCACATAATCTTGTTTGAGATACATGGTGCTCCCGCTTACTCATTGTGTACAATAGTTGTCAGTACCATGTCAGTGCTGATGAATCCAGCAACACTGTCACAAGCTTTGCAATAGGGCAGCTCTACTTTCTTTTTAAACATTTGCACAACTGTGGTAAGGAAGTAAAACATGATTTAAAATGGAACGAGAATCCCCTTTTCACTGTCATCATTAAGCACTACTGTATACGTTTTACATCTGTGCTGGTGTGACAGAAAATAATTATTAAAACAAACTATTATTTTTTCCAGGTTTACAATAGGATGTTTAACTCTGTGGTTTGATGAACATTGCTTCATTGTCAAGGATCTTATGTAATGGTAAATGAAAGCCAATCATTTGTGACTGTGGATTGAAATTTTAAATCTAACGTGTTGGCTAGATTTCAGTTTTTACAGCTTTATAGAAGTTTGTTGGTCCTTTTAACACATTCTCCTGCACTCTCAGGTATTGCCTGCATTGCCCTCTCATTTGTGGATGCCCATGGTCATCCCCTTCAGGGTTCAACTCAGGACTGCACTACATTACAGAGATCAGAAAACTGCATCACCCCTCCTCACATAGACCATTTTGATGAGCTGACCAGTGTGGTGAAAGTGGACTCCATCTTTGTCAGCTCAGGTACAAGTCAACACAACTCTGAACAGCTGTAGCCAAACAACTTGGCCTGCATTGAGATGTACTTGATGTTTGTTTTTGAGGGGTGATTGGAGTTAAATAGAATGTAAAATTAAGTTATGGTCAAATGAGGAGTTCATCACACATTTGAAGTCCAGAAGCAACGAGCTAGTAAATCAAATGTATACAACTGAGATCTTATTACAGTGACAGTCAGAGTATAGCTCAAGGTGCATACACATACACGTACAAATTCACGCACAAACAATATATAAAATCCAAATATTAAATGCCGCTAAAATTGAACGAGTAAATCATATTGGTGAGTTAACATTACTATGAAGAGATTTTTGCTCCTTGAAGCTTTATTGTTAAATGTGACACTGTATCTTAGGGCAATACATTAAAAAAGGCTTAGGGTTAGGTAAAAAACAATCATAGTTTTCAGGGTTTATTAAAGTAATTTAAAATGGCTAAAGCAGTCACTCATAATGTCCAGCTACCCAGTGCACGTATTGTAAACATGAATATGATTTTTTATCATCCCTCTTAAGATGTGTCGTTCAGTAGCCAGTACAAGTAGAAGAGGTCTGTGTGAGAAGAATTGTTATTATCCTTGTTGTTTGCAATACAATTTTACTGCACAGTGAACACTTCTGTTTATAAAGCTCAATATATCATAGTCAGGATAACTATAATCCTGGAAAAAAGTACATTATCATTAGTAGCCTCTATCACAAAGTATTGTTTATACTGGTGACCCAATATTAAAACCACATTTTCCAGAAACCAAGCGCTCTCAGTGTGCCAATCCTGACACCCAACTTCTTAGCCTATGTATATTACGTACATGTCTTTAAGTATTTTAAAACCATTACATTTCTGGATGCCATGAACCCCTTTGGGAACTAAAACAATATTATTATGTTTTGAATCAACAGGCTTTTCCTCTTTTATAATTTCTCTCTTGTTTTCTTATACTTAGTCACATTCTCTGAATATTGGTATCATGCACTGTTGTGTGTGATTGTCTCCTAACAGAGCCACAGCTTTATGTGCGCTTTGACATCTGGGAACAAGGCAACGTCAGCCCCTTACAGCTAAGTGATAAACTGCAGGCGGCACTGCGCCATGCTCTCTGTGATGTCGTCATGGAGCTGAGAATTCTGCCACATCCTCTGTGTGTGGATATGCTGTGCCTAGCAACCAAAACCCAGAAAGAAGAGACTAAAGGTGAGGTGATCATCAAATGGTTTATGTTTCCTCTGCACTGTATAATGTGTATTATACCTGTTTTAAATCAAATTGCAAGAAATTTAAAATACAGCACCAAGCAATCCAATAAAAGCATGTAATCCAGTAAATTATTTTTTTATTTTTACATTTTTAGCATGTTTGCAGGGTATACTCCTTAAATCAAGAGATCTGATAATGGATGTGTAGTATCTTCACCTTAGGAAGCTGAATTGTGATACTAACTCTTTATTTGGTTGCTCAACTAAAAAGGAGTAAGATTTGGGAAGAGCTTCCTTGTTTTGTTTTTTTGTTGTTCAGTCTGTTACGCAACTGTGGTCATTTCTGTCTAAAATGTGTCTTAAGGACCGTTGATTCCCTTACCTGAGGTAAAAGAAGTAAAGGACAACTCCAGGCAGCGCAGTGGCTCACGGGTCTTTAAAACCAGCCCTTCTCCCATCACCTTAACCCAAGCCTTGGGGAGCACACCCATTACAGGGACCAGCACACCTGAGTCCACCACCCCTACTGGCAAGAGCACCCGCCGGAGTTTCTGGGATATACTGGTCAGTCCCTTTTTGGTTACAGACTTGAATTTTGTGTAACATCATCAACAACTACATTAGTATTGTAAATTAGTTGTGCATAACAACAGGGGTTATTAACCAAGGGTTAAATAAATATTAGTTATCATGTGATGTATTTTTATTTACTGCCCTGCATATATCTAAACTGAGACCAGCTGATATTATTCACAATGATTTCTATACATTTCTAATATGCTGATTTCATTTTTAAGAGGTCAGTGGTCTACTACAAAGCAAGTTTGACCTACGCTGATTTAATTTGGCTAACAAGGGAGGTCAGGGTTGAAAAACCCTGGTTCAATTAATTTGTGTTAAAAGTTAGCAGAAGCACTTATACCGAATCTCGCTTCACCCCAGTAGCAAGAAGGGCAATCTGGTGAGACATCTTACTCATGCTACTCAGAGAATCAGGGTTACGAAAGTAACCTAAAATTCTCTTTCTTAGCATTCTTTTTGATGTATCACTATGGGATATGGAGACTCCCGTATTGCCAGACAAACTTAACTTCGACGACTGACCTTCCTGCCCCCCTTGACGTAGAAGTGAGTGGATGAGGTAAATCCACAAGGGAGCGGAAATAGCTGCCAAGTAAACTTTAGTAGAAAATGCCCTCTTTTCATCAATCAAGTCCTGCAGGAAGGACAGGATTGTACCAACTGGACATTGAAAACAACAACACTCTGTGATAATCCAGTGAGGCTCGGATTTGACCAATCCCAGGCCAAACCCACAGGGCAAACTGCTCCGGATGAAATATCTGTCCAGGCTCCTAGGAGAGCAGGACCCTGCGCAGCGGGAACATGCGTCGCTCTCATGGTGAGGAGATGCACCTTGCTCCATAATATCAGTCTGTGTCCAAGAGTGTGTAACTGTGGAGAACGTAGACCCCCCTGACGACTGATATACAACACCGTGGTCATATTGTCCATTCTCACTAACACATGATGTCTTTGGAGGAACAGCAGAAAATGTCTCAGCTTCAGAAACACTGCCAACAGCTCCAGATAACTTATATGGGCATGTCGGAGATCCGTGCTGCACAGGAAGATCGCATATCTTCCCTCGAACATACCGCCCCAGCCTGACAGACTGTTTCCAGGGTCGCAGCGCGAGGTCGCACAATGCGCACACCATTACCCTGCAGCGTCTGTTGCACACAGGGTCCAGTATGAGAGAAGCACCCCAACACTGGAAATCTCTCATCTACAGCCTGCCCAGCCCTCACCACCAATATTGTCGTAACACCCGGGCCGACTCCCTGCGCACAGGATGCGATCGTTAAAATGGGGGGGGGGGGGAATCTCAATACCCATTCCGGCGCTGTGCATGCCTCTCAACTCTCTAACCTTAAAGTTAGGGGGGAGTTAAGCTCTGTCTGACACAGATGATCTCTGGAGTCCCGCTCTAGCTGTACAACGCTGTCCCCTAGCAGTCGACAATGGCCCGTGCATCTGAGTACTAGTGCGCATGTTCGAACTGACTGACTTGGGACGAGTGGAGTGGGATATTTCACCACACATGGGATGCTGTCTCCCTCTTGCGGTGTTATGGGGAAAAACACTGTGCTCTGCACCGTTTTGTTTTTGTAACCCTGCGCCCTCGTCTGGGAGCCTGGATGCGTCAGTGGATATTCAATCTTCAATCAATCAAATTTTATTTGTATAGCCCATATTCACAAATCACAATTTGTCTAATAGGGCTTTAACAAGGTGTGACATCCTCTGCCCTTAACCCTCAACAAGAGTTAGGAAAAACTACCAGAGAGCCACATGTGAGGGATCCCTCTCCCAGAACGGACAGAAATGCAATAGATGCCACGTGTAATGGAGAACATCAAGTCAAGCCAGTAACATGTATTGATGAGACAATCATTTCTTTGATGTGAGAAAGAGGCAGAAGAGGAAAGAGAAGCTGGAAAGAGAAGCTCAATGTGTCATGTGTCACTCGACATTGTAGACCTATAGCAGCATAACTAATAGCAGGTCTAAGACAAGCCTGGACCAGCTCTAACTATAAGCTTTATCATAAAGGAAGGTTTTAAGTCTACTCTTCAATGTAGAGAGGGTGTCTGCCTCCCGAACTGAAACTGTGTGAGTGCTTATGAGACATTGATGTGGCTTTGAACAGTCCCACATCGGAACCTTGTCTCTCCTCCTCTTGACTAGAGCGCATAAACTGAGCTCCGGGCCCACACGTCGCCAAGAGGGAGGGGTGGCACTGGGGAATTTCTCCCCGAACACATGGGATAGCTGGACTGCCAGGGAATGGCTGGCACATCCACTCATGCGGAACTTCCGGACAAGTCGGCTATGTCGTCAAAAAGCTCAACTTGGTATGCTGACATCATGTCAAAGCTGCTGCTTTATAAGCTTTCTCAGTTATGGCAGATTGGAAGCGATCAGCTTTCATGGGGAGGGTGGGGGCCCTGGACGAGGCAGCTGACAGCCGTGGGTGAAGGTGAGCTACCAACAGTCACCAACAGACATCAGACAATCCTCGCCTTTGGACTCATCCTCATCATCATAATCCAACAAGAGGGGTGGCTCTTTTACCGAGTTTAGCATATCAATCGTCGAGCCCCAGTGCCGAATCTCCAGTTCATGAATATTGTCCTTGTCCATACCGGGTTTGGGTTCCTCGAGACACGCAGAGCAGACCTAGTGGGTGTTCTTGTTCGAATTTTTATTTCCACAGGTGCAAAGGCAAGGGGCATCACCTTGCTCCAAAGTGGAGGGAAGCTTGGAAACTTGGACCATTTAGCTTGGTGTTTGAATGACGTGTGGTGCAGCATCAGATGTATGCTTTCTATCCTTGTAGAGTAAGCCAGACTCATTGGAGCTCGGGAGCCCAAAGACAACTGATGACATAGTACAAGAAAAAGGAGAAGAAGGCCGAGCCGCTCGACGTAGACACAAGACGGAGACCATAAAGCAGCAGTGGAGCCAGGAGAAGGCTATGGAGCAGGAGCACACCCAGAGGTGATGTATCAGTAACATAACCCAGTATCAATGTCTGTAAAGATTCTCATTCATCTGGGTCATGTTTGTTGTTTGTTTGTTTATTATTATTATTATTATTATCCAATAACAAGTGGTCATGGGATATGATAATCCTCATATTCTACATGTTTTTTGACACAGGATCAGAATTGTTAGACCTATTTAATTTTTTTTTATATATCAGCTCAGGGACAGCAGTTAATAGTGTCTACACTAAAATGATCAAACACCACTGCTCGCATTACATCCACTGAAATAAATGATAATTTGTATTTCAGTTGTAAAGATAACCAGAAGAATTGCTTACATACAGTGGAGACCCCTTTCCCATACATAGACTGCCAAGACACCACCACCATTGACAGCTAATCAACAATATGTTAAACCACAGCAGAAACAGCTATAAGACCAGAGGTTAAGTGTATGTGAAGTGCTTAACCGTCCTTTATTGATTACATGTCTTTTAATAATGAATCCATGTTTTGTGACTGTAGGCGGCAGGTGTCTCATTTGGAGGAGGGAGATCTAGGCACTCTTCACCCTGTCTACCAGGATACGTGCCAAGCATGGATCACTTTCATGGCGAAACTTGGTAAATGTTATATTTTTTGTCCTTGGATTAGGGTCAACATATTTTGAGCCTTTAAAGTTCACACAGGATTCCAAAGTTTGGAACCCTAATCATAACCTTTGAAACCTCTAAAGAATTTGCATGTATAGAAAAGATTGCTATTTGTAAAAATATCTGTGAGGCTACAGTTGCATGTACATTGTCTTTACACCTGATTTGATTGAACAATGGTGGACCACTCATTATGCAAGTGTCTTAACAAAGGAAAGAGGGTTCTATTGTCCAAAAGTTGTAGATTTTCAAATATGGTTGAGTTGGTGGGCTCCTCTCTGAACCAGGTGGGTTCAATTTTATCTGAAAATGCTGTAGAAGAAAATGGTTTAATGTGCTCTATAAACTATTCATGCAAACTCACCTGGGTTGCAGAGGACCCTCTGCCATTTTTCATTCCTAAACATCTATAACACCTTTCCACACCCATGATTAACTATAAGACTAAGTACAACCCTTCTTAACCATGTGCACAATGACCTTTTCTGCTGTAAGACTCACACATGTTGATTTAGACAAACTAAATACACTTGCTCCATGTGCGATCATCAGCTTTACAGTTTTCTGATTTAACCACAATGACTCACCACTCAAAGTCTTTTTGGGGATATATATATTTTTCCAATAATGCACAAGCTAGAAATGATCATGCAGGTTTGTATGGTTAACTAACATGCTGCATCTATAAATATGTTTTCAAGACAAGTCAATTAATCTAACAGCTGCCATAACTGGGGCGAAAGAAAATAGTGCAACGCATTCCATGCAAGTCAAGATATTTACATACTCCTTAATGCAGTTGTATTCTCGCCCGACTATTTACAGCTAAAAACATTGAAATTATGTTTAAACACCACTTTACAAGCTAATTTGAGCCTGATTTGAGCCTATATTATTTAGCTCTCTTGTAATTTTTCCCAAAAAGTGAAAAAAAATTTCTGATGGATTGCATTTCCTGATGTAGAGGTTTTATATTCTGTAAGGTGATGTACCTCTTAACCATTATCTCTGCTCCTTCCCTTAATACAGCTTGCCCCTCCATTCAGCAGTGCACGGCTGATATCGCCTCACACTTCCTGCTGCCTTCTATCTTAGCAGAGCTTGTCAGTTTGGTCAGTACTCTTGCCAGTGATACGACTGTGAAGGTATTTGAAAGGACAAGGTGAGTTTTCGTGCCGGGTATAAAATCATTGATAATTTGAATCATGTTCAAGGTTGTAATCAACGCATTTCCTTTATTTATGTTTCTCATTCTTTGTTGAGAATCATGGCAGAGTGACCTAAAGTGGACAGGACTTAAAGGGATATTCATCCAAAAATGAAAATTTAATCATTATCTTCTCACCCCTGTGCCGATTGGGGGGTGAAGTGTTTGAGTCTGCAAAACACTTCTGGAGTCTCAGGGTGTAAACTTTATTAGAGCAGAATTCAATACATGAATGTATAGCCCTCAAAATGAAGATTTTTCAGACCCACACTTCAAACTAAGAGGTACCCAGAATGCCTTGCAAATCACTTCAAGCTGGGAGAGAGACCCACAAATGTAGTACTTTCTCCATTAATAAGGATTTAAAAATTCCGATAATGATTTTAATATCATTTCAATGTAGTATGGTCATTTTTTCACAACATAAAAAAAAAGATTGCAAGCGCTAGCATGCTAGAGTCAGCATGCTACAGATACATTTTTTTTGCATGATAATCCCGTATTTTCACATGGTTTCATGTAGAAACCAGGACATAAACAGCTGCACTGTGATCCCTCAACACTAATCACTGCCACTGCTGCAGCCTGTTAAGCTCTCAGTACCTTACTAATTAAGCCCTATGAGACAAACTGTGATTTGTGAATATGGGCTATACAAATAAAATTTGATTGATTTGATTGATTGATGACTAATGTAACAAACCCATTTTTTCCTGCCGTCTGTAGGTCCATTTCATTCTTGTTAACACGATATCTCAAGAACGGAACTTATTAAAAATTGTTACAAACATTAATTTGGACTCTTGGATGACCTGATTAGAATTTGGTGGTCATATATGCGATGAATAATTACACCCCTATTTGTGTCTGATAGAGAAAAAGGTTTTAATATTACATTTACAGCTGGTTTCACCTTTTGTTAATAGCTAATCGTCCTACTGACAACAGCTGTCTACTTCAAATTAAAATCTCAGATGCTCTCAGCCATTACACTGCAGAGCCTAAACTGCAACATATGCAAACATTTATAATACTTCTTTGTTTACAGTGTGAATCTGTAATCATCTGACAGCTCATTATTCTCAAATATTAATTTCACATTGTCCTCAGTATCTCAGACAAGCATTGTGTAATAGCTGTGTTATATGTACATTACAATAATGTTTTTCTCCATTTCTTAAACATTTTTAGCTGCGCCCCATCTGGAGACATATTCGTACCATTTGCTCTTATCCAGAACCTCAGCCAGCCTCCAGATACCACAAGGAGTTTCATTCTTGTTGGCCGCAACTTCAATCAGTGGCATTGTAGCACAGAGCAAGGTAACTGCTAAACCAGTGTCTCTGAAAATTCTCTGCTGTCATCTTCTGCCAAGATGCTCATCCTCTGTACTGTTTACTAATCTGTACCATATATGCAATTATTGATTATCAGTCCGTGGTTCAACATGACTGTCTATAGTCAATTAGGTTTTTTGTTTTTAAATACTTAATTATGACACAGTCATAATTACTGATTTTTGCCAAATATTTAGTTTGCATGTCGAGTCCATGTCCTATGTGAATTTGGGTAATCATGGATAATCTGGGACACCTAAGATTCAGTCTGTTTATTTCATGTTCTAACAAAATATATTCAACAGGTCTCCTACTAAAGGTTAGCATGGACATCATGTGACTGAAATCACATGACTTCATGGATGATGTCACAGAAAGGGGCGGGGGAAATGTCAATCAGAAGCTCCCCCTTGGAATTGCATGTCAAGATAAATGACATAGGATTAAAGGGATAGTTCATCCAAAAATTAAAATTCCCTGATTATCTACTCACCACTATGCCGATGGAGGGCGAGGTGAAATGTTTGAGTCCAGAAAACACTTCTGGAGACTCGGGTAAACTTTGTTAGAGCAGAATCCAATACAATTGAAGTCAATGGTGAGTCCTTCTTCAGACGTAACAGAAAAATACTCCATACTCCATACTGCTCATGTGGTCCCGACATTTATATTCGACTCGAAATTAGGTCATTTACATCGTGTTTTAAGCCTAAAAAGAACCATCATGGCAGACTTCTATGGTCTCACTAAGGAAGATTGGCTGGACTTGTGTGTCAAATTTTGAGTCAATCTGACTAATGGTGTGAAAGGCGTGGCCTGTGAACTATTTTTTTTCAAAGCTTGATTACAGCACCACCATGAGGCCAATTAAGCTCATGTTATGAAGAAAGTTAATGAACATCCATTCCAGTTATTGTGGCAAGTTTCGTGTCTAGCTCATTCCAATTCATGGGAATTTGAGCTGAGGCGACAGACTACAAATAATAATAATACGAATAACAACCCACAGTAAAATCAATAGGCTTCTGGCCCTTCAGGCCTCCAACCATAATAACAAACACAATAGGGTTCTGGCCCTTCGGGCCTCGAACCTTAACTAGAGAAATGTAGCATTTGAACTACAGTATGAAATAATATGGGGTGATCGATGATGATGATCTCTCACCTGCAAGGATTGTTTGTTCCCTGAGTAGCCCCAATAGAAATACTGAATGAATGATCTGTTATTTTTATTGTTTCTTTCTGTTGAATTAATTTGTATTGATAAAAAAAAATTTTATTTGATGTTTTCAATGGATATTTATAGTTTCTTTATTTAAGATACAGTTCTTTATGGAAAAAAAAGTACTTTTACATGTTAATACAAATTAATGACATTTCTATGAACAATTTATATAAACATGTAAAAATATAAATTTAAGCATAATGCTTTTTTTTAACTAGTAATATTGATCTTGGCATGCAGAAAGCAAGGGGATTTAGGCTTCTTTTTAAAGCCTAATACGAGATTACAAAGTGACATCCCAGATTATCTAACTGAATTTCCTTTTATGGCATAAAGAACACTAATAGCTGTGCCATGTCACCTCCGAGTATTATATCTCCATTCTTTCTCCTGGTGTTGTTAGAAACATTTTAAGGATTACCGAAAGGTATAATATTTTGATCTTATTTGTAAAACAGATATCGAATAATTTGCCAAAGTTTAAAAAATGTCCAAGATTACCTGAATTCACCCTACTCACATTTGAATGCAACTATAACTAGTAGTTAGCAGAACAGGATTTATCTTTACATACTGTTGGGTGTTTCTTTTTGTCGACACATTGTTAAAATGCAATTCAAAGTGTTGGTAATTTTTTTTCCTGCATGTGGAAGTAGACCGTAATTAAAGGGTTGCTCTTATTTCTTTGACAGTATAAAACATTTTAATGTCAAACTTTAAAAGTCTGATTGAACTAGCACTAGATGCAACCAAACTAACAAAAAAATATCTTTCAACAAAAAAAATCTATCACATGTGTTGTAGGTAATAAATTATTTTATATTGCCAGATTAACAAAACTGTATACCAAAAAAATAAACCTCACACAGTTAGGACATTACATTGACTTCAATCCATTGCAGAGAGCCTAACCCAAACCCCTAACCAGTACCTTATTGGCCAATTAGGACTTGGCTTTGGCCCTCAATAGAACTATTGGTCTCACAGTGAAAAATGTATGAGGTAAACGAAATGCACTGCTTTTCTGCTCTGAACTCCTGGTAACACATTAAGAACAGAACATCCAACCGCCAACTTTGTCAAATTTCTAAACATCTTAACCCATTTATTTTATTCACCATACGCAGCATAATGACAAAATTTACAACTCTGTGATCGGCTGATGTTTATAACAAGGCTTTCTTGTAGTTTGCTCAAAAGATAAGGATTTATTTTTGCAAGTGCACCACACCACCAATTCTGAAATGTCCTTTCAGATGTTGGAAATGCTTCGGCCAGTCATCTAACATTATCCTTGCAACAAATGGATATGACCTTTCCATGTTAAACCCTAGCGTCTGATATAACAGGCTTCGGTTTAAACTGAAATGGAAAACAAAAGATTATGGTGCCCATAAGTTATGCATGAATGTTGATGCAGGCATAGTGTATACTATGACCATGTGCTAAGACTTGAATCAAGTTCTTACAGCAGCGAGTTGTTTACATTTATGTGTAGATTAGAAGAGGTCCTAGCATTAGTCCATTGTGTCATTCAACATGCTCTGCTGTTTCTCTGTCCATGCTATCAGCTGTCTAACTTACCTATGTTATTTTGAAACTGTCTGCTTTCATCAGTTTGTGTCGAGCTGTAAGTCTCACTGTCCGTGCCGCCTTGCTCTTTGTACCATCTTTGTTTGCCTACAGAAGACAGTTCAGATGAGGATAACACCCCAGTGCTAAATAGGTTCACACGTAAGTTTACCTTTCAGCTTGATAAATTGATGCTGATGGGATGGTAGACCTAATTATGTTTTTTGTTTCTCAATGAAGATACAGCCCTTGATATGCAGTGATTGTTCCTGTACACATGCTGTTTAAATAATTTGGTTAAAGTAATCAAGTAATCCACTGACAGTGTTCATTTGGGGTCTTATTTTTTACAGTCTTTACCAGCTCTGTCAGTAATTTACTGCTCCTCTCTGTCTTATCATTTGCACTACGCACTGCCAACCAAGTTGAGCCAAACCGCACGCGCCCCCTCTTGCTCTCCATACATTCTCTAAGTTTACAAAGTTTTTGGCCCCAGAGTTTACACGTGTCCGATGACAGTGTTTGAGTACGTTTGTCAGTGTGTTTGTTTGTGTCAGCGAGAGAGAGAAAGCGAGGAAGAGGGCAAGCAGGATATGCTGAGGAATGAATGTGCAGCTATAAAAAAAGGTTTGACTCATTAAGAAAAGTATTGATCATTATGTGGTGCCCAGTGTTGACGTTGTGGCGTCATTTCAAACAAATCGCAGTAAACTGTAGCGGGTCAGAGACTTGTGTGTGTGTGTGTGTGTGTGTGCGTATACGCAAGGGCACAATGTTGCTTTTCCCCCAAGTTCTGGGACTATCATACAGAAGCTACGCAATGTGGTTATAGTAATCAACCGCTTATAGTGATGGATTATAGTGGCTCGGATTGCATTTTTCCTTCTGACCCCAACCGAATCCAGATTCAATTAATATAAACTTCACTGAGTTTGTTACCCTGTACCCTGTAATTTCAAACTTTATGTCAGATACTGGAACAGCCTGCCAGGACCCGATGGGTCAGTCTAGGGTTGGATATCCACACTACACTACATATTTTTTACCAATGTCGCAGATTTTATTAACTGTTGCTTGCTGTCTACAAGCTGGTGTCAGCCAGAGAGAGCACTCTAAAATGTCATTGTAAAATTGGAGTTGACTGATTGTCGTTGCATTTACGATGTGATCATTCTTTTGTGGTTAAAAGTTCTGCTGTCCATGTCACATTTGTTTCAGAAGTTTGAATCTCCTAGTTAATAGTTGTATACCTGTTATTTCAATAATTTAAACAACTAACATTTGAGTCAGTCCCTCTAGTTTTTATATATCTTTCATTTCAGTGTGTCTTCTATATCGACTCAACATTTCACACCTAATGCTATAAACAGTAGCAAGAAAGGATAATTTAACACACCCATTAATGTGATTATTTTTTCCAGTAGCTGCAAATAAAACGTGATGAATATTTAGGACGAGTTTTGAACTTTTCTTACAACACAGCTGCCTCATCTCAGACAGATTCCGTGTGGACAACTCTGAGCTTATTCCACAGCTTCTCTGTTGGGTTAAGGTCTGGAATTGTATATTCAGGTGCATTGTTATCCTGCAATACCTAACATATCTTGAGCTTCAACTGGTGAAAAACCAGTTAAGACACAAATTTTTCTGTGTATTCTTTCTGTTATTCAACCTCAGTTTCATCTGTCCATGGAACCTTTTTGCTGTAGTGCTGTGGAATCTCACACTATCTTTTAGTAAACTTCAGGTGCACAGTTTTGTGTATGGCAGATCCGTGAAGAGAAATGTTAATCATCTCCTGATTCTCTTAAATATCCTGCAGTGTGTCTTGTCATATTTGTGCGCCAACCAGGGGAGACATGAGGAAGTACAGAGCTGCAATTTGTGCTCCACATCTGGAGGAAAATAGAGCCCAGTGACTTTCTTTTGAAGAGATTTTAAAGATAAAATACTTTAACATTGTCAAGATTATTACAGACAAAACTTCATAAGTTGTATTGCAGTTTTAGTCTTATTCCAATACATACATAAATAATCTTAAAGTGGTGGCTTTTTGTTTAAAGTGTTAAGAGTTGAAGCAGACCTTAAATTCTTTGGAAGCTGAAGTACATTATCAGTCTCTGATAATGAATTGCTCATTATTTTCTCTTCTCTTCTTGCTAAGAACATGTCTCCAACACCTAGATATATGCTGTAATCTGAATAACCACAATGCCAAGAATATTCATTATCCATGTTCAGAGGATACTTATGTACTTCAGTGCATTTGGCCTTAGGGCTCTCATAGACCCACTGAGCAGTTATCCAGTAAAATTACATGTGTAAATTAATTACATCTAAAATGTTGATCTCAAAGTAATTGTATGTTTCTGTACTGGACTCTTACAATTTGGGGAGGATCGGATGAAGGATTGCCCTGACAAAAAGTAGGGAGCCTGTGTTAAAGGACTTGCCACAGTGTGCTGTGTAGCTTTTAATTTTCCTTGTTTGCTGCATCTCTCTCTTCTGCACAGCTCATAAGGGCTTCCAGCGCTTCGAGGCTGTGGAGCAGAGTGATTTATTCACTCCAGGCCAGACAGGGGCGGGACTGGCTCCCCGCCAAAGGCTCCTTTTCATCAGCATCCTGGATAAAAAGGTGACTTGGTATATGGAAGCCTATTGTGAATATCCCTTAGTCCAAGCTCTGAATGAGACAAATTCAAAACATCCCATCTTTGCTGTGACTGCTTCTCTGCCCACTGAAGAATTGTTGCATGAAATACAGAGGTGCGTCACTCTTCACTGGTTCCCATATTCAGTCAGTGGTCAAAAACTGACTGATTTGATTTCATTCATTGAGGCACCAACAAAACATGTTGCAACATATGCCAGTGACAACGACTTGACCATCAAGTGATCTGTTCTATTTCACACAAGGTTCTGTAATATCAGTTTAATAATTTTCTGAAAAAACACATCCCAGTTCATGCATGGCCTGTATACTCATCAGACATGTCTAGTGAGCATGCTTGGGATTATGCTTTGGATCGACATATACAACAGCAGGTTCCAACAGCTGTCAATATCCAGCAACTTCGCACAGCCATCAAAGAGGAATGGACAAATATTCCACAGGCCAAAATAAAGGTCTTTATTCAAGATAAAGAGTGGTATTAGAGTGGCCTTTTATTGTGACCAGTTCAAGGCACATCTGTACAATAATCATGCTTTTTATCAGCATTGATGTATCACACCTCTACGGTGGACAGATTATCTTGGCAAAGGTGAGGGGATCACTGACACAGATTTGAACAAATTTGAGAGAAATAAGCTATTTCGTTTGCATAGAGGAGATCTTGTATCTTTTACTTCAATTCAAAATGGGAGCAAAAACAAGTGTTCACATTTCACATCACAAAACTCAGCAATTGATACACTACTTATGACATTAAATGCATACTGTATGTCTTACACAATAGAATGATGAAGTGGTGACATTTTATATACAAACGGTTCATGTTCTGCAAAAGTACTATCCTGGCCATAATTTAATTCAACACTATAAATTAGAAAAATAAGCGAATATTGGCAATATATTTTCTTCAGAGGCAGAAAACTAGGAGTCAGTGATTCTACTTTCTTCTTGCATATTTGCATATGTACATTTTTCTATTCACTGGATTATTACAATTTTCAATTACTTTGTTCCACTGTCCTAACTGATTGTTTCAGAGCTGTATCTCAGAAATTTACCTGCAGTGATTTTCTGATATCATTACCATCATTTCTTTAGGTGACTCTGTACAGCTATAACTGGTCTGTGGACCTGGGTGCCTCCATGAACCGAGAGTTGGTCCGCCTTGTTAAATGGCAGAATGCCAGGGGTCATGTTGTCCATTGCCTGCTTAACCAGAAGATGGGCCTATTCCATCACTACTGCTTCTCTGATGCACCCATGCATGAAATGGAATCCAAGCAGGTAAAAAAAAATTCTTCCTAAAATGGAGCATTATCGAAATCAACAGCAGAATGGAATGAAAAATGTAAAGAAGAGCGTAGGAGAGAGAGAAAGAGAGACCAGGAACAGTTGTGTGACTGTCACTATTATTATAATGACACTTATAATAGTGTAACTTATAGATATAACAATGTGATCAGTACATGATAGGAGTTCCCCCCACATTTTAGGCCTACAGCAGCATAATTAAGGGATGTCTCAGGGCCCTGATAAGCCAGCCTTAATTATATGCCTTATCAAAAAGGAATGTTTTAAGTCCTAACCTAACCTTAATTTTAGAGATGGTGTCTGCCTCCCGAACCCAGAGTGGGAGCTGGATCCACAAGAGAGGAGCCTGGTAGCTGAAGGCTCTACCTCCTATTCTTACAGACTCTAGGAATCTGCCTGCAATTAGAGAGCAAAGGGAGTTTGGTAATAAAGGGCTTTGCACGCAAGAAAGTTTGGTGGTTTTATCAGCAGCTCTTCTATTCTGTATGCCTAAGTGTCCTTGGGCAAGAAACCGAACCCTGATTTGTCCTGGATGGCTGTGTGTGAGTGACATGAGATAGACAATGTGCTGCACATTGATGAATGTGTGTGAATGGTAAACTGTAAAGCCCTTTCAGTGATCATCAAGACTGGAAAAGCACTATATAAATACAGACAATTTATAGTTAAATAGATGCTGCTTCTTATTTAGAGCCAGCTTTTCAAGGAGACATGCTGTTAATTTCTGTTGTGCTTAAATAGAAAAAGAAACTTCATTTGATGCCTACAATCACTGATTGATCCAGCCATCATTTATACTGCTTATCCTTTGATGGTTGTGAGGGTGAGAGATGTAAACCCTAGACAGGTCATCAGCATATCACAGGGTAAAATTTTGAGACAAACAACCATTCACATGCAAATTCACACTAACAGTGAATTTAGATTCTCCAGTTCACTCCAACCCCATATCCAGGTCTTTGGACTGTGTGTGGAAATCGGTCTTCCCAAAGAAAACCAAGAACATGCAAACTCCACAAACATTGACACATAATGGAAAATTGTACCAAGAACAATTGCCTTGTAAGTGGTCATCAAGACTAGAAAAGCACTCTATAAATACAGACCATTTACCATTAAATGAAAACTTGTGTCACCCTATTTTTCAAGCCCAAAAATAACACCCTGAGTGAGGATGGATGGGTCGCTCTTCCCTGCTAGGTCAATTCAGTCATGGGGAATTTGAACAAAATGTGGTTTAGTTTAAATGAAAAGGTTTAAAAATACAGGAAATTGTCATGCAGTGTTTTCCTACATTGTTGTGTGTGACAGGCAGAACTTGGGATTTATTAGAGCAGCATTTTACAGCAAGAAGGACACCAAATGCTCTTTAGCTTGCCCCCTATGGCCAATTAAAAGAATATAAAGAACCAAACTTTTCCTTTCCCTTCAAAGGCCTGACTCTTTATCCCTGCACTACTAATGAGTGCAGACAGAAGGCAGATTCAGAGCAGCAGAAAATTTGCCTAAACAGAGCTTCATCTGTCATGGTCCTGATGAGAAGCAGAGGGAGCACCAGTGCACAGTTTGACCCTCAGGCCTGTGGGCATGGCAAGGCCAGCTCTGCCACACTGGGGCAGCTGGGCCCTGAGCTGCTCCACTGAACAAACTTGCCCCAAAGTTCTACTCAACAGCAAGCAGGGCACATGAACAATTATCATATCTAGTAATAATACTAATCAACAATTATGTATAGTGCAGTGAATTTACAATGTGTAATATAATGAGAAAAATAAACCTCTCGTCACTACTTCACTTAATGGTTTGTATTTATATAGCGCTTTTCTAGTGTTTATGACCACTCTAAGTCCTTTACGTTACAGTTTTGCTGTTCTCCAATTCACACACACATTCATAAAGGCCCTCTTTTTGCAGTACTTTCTCTATCACACATCACTCACACACTGCTGGCAATTTGGGGTTCAGTATCTTGCCCAAGGACACTTTGGCACACAGAATGGGGGAGACTGGTGTCAAATTGTAGATCCTCTGGTTAGTGGTGGTTAGTAGTGCACACACTGACATGGGACTAGCTGTTAAAAAGATGTCTTGACTTTAGCTGTGTATACTTACATGGAGCACTCTCAAATAGTAAACAACTTACAATTCAAGGAAATAACTCATATAAAAAATCAGGCACAGTCAAGGAACTGATATTTATGAATTTGTGAAATTTAACACGATACCTGCTATTAAAAAAAAATTGGATTAACAGACGACCAGCACTCTGTAGCAGTCAGTGGGGCAGGGTAGTGTGAGAGTGAGTTGACCATATGTCTTCAGATAAACTATAGCAGTGGTCGGTAACTGGTTCAAATAGCTGCCAGATCACTTCGACAATTTGTTTACTTTAATTTCATCATGTCATACTGACAGACACAGAAGGACAGACTTACAACGGGTGCAGATCTCCGTTATGGCAACAACATTCACAGAATCAGTTACTGTTTGGCAATTTGTCCTTTCATTGTGTTGTTGCAATTCTTTATACTGACCAGAATTATAAAGCTTTTATTTGGAAAAGTTGTGAACTTATGTCTGAAGATTGTATCGATTGCTTAATAGAACTCAGCTGACATTGTGTTTGGAAAAGTAACATCAGTTAAGTAAATCATTCCAACTTATATAAAGGCCACACACATGAACAGTCATAAATAAACCAGAGAAGATGAACACAGTTTTCTTACTTTATTTTGCACGATAGACTGTTTATAAAAAGCTGTGCACACATTTCCAAGCTCTTATCTACCTGTTCTCCTTTCTTTGTATATCATTGTATAGCAAGCTATTTGATTGATGTCCTTTCACTTTTTTTTCTATATTTTTTGCTTTCATTGCGTCTTTAGCAGGATTCTGACCGTTTCCTCAGCCCCTCTGTGGAGCCTGATGCATTGCTACGGAGTGCAGTTCCTCCTTTGCCTAGTAAAGAGCAGGGCAGGCTGGGTAGCACTGGCCGAAGTCTTGCTCCACTTCACTTCCCCTCTGAGCTGCTCCCCTTTGATGAAGCTCTGAGGGACATCTGCACCATTCGACCCTTGACAGAGGGGGATGTGGTGACCAGACATGGCGGCCAGCTCTTGGAGATCAAAGCTGCTGAGAGGAGGGGTTGATACAGCTATTATTACAACTACTTTTAATACTAATGATGATTATATATTGTTATTGTTATCGTGATTCCATCAAACTCCACACTAAATAGGAGTGGGGATGACTTTGAATTTGTGTTGACAGAACTGGAGAAACAGATGAAGATAGAGAACCTCTTTGTGACTTGGCAACAGAGGTCAGCGCAGTCTAACATGCCCATTTCAGTAAGTCATTTATGAAATAGTTGTGACTTAAGTACAGTATTGTATCAGTTAAAGGATATGTTCATACTCCAAAGGAAAGTAGAATGTATGGTAGGCTATTCATTCACTCATGCACACTGAATATTCCCTTTTTTTATAAATATAGTGTCAACAGATTTACATTAAGTCTTAGCCAAGGCAGGCAACCTCAATCTGAATGGTTGTTTCACTCCAATGTATCATGACCCTAGAGGAAAGCTGGAGGCAGCTGCTCTGGAACTGATCAGAAGAGGGACACTGAGCAACAGGAATTATTTAGAATGTTCCTACATTGGGAAAGGAAAAAATTAACTAATGTAACTTCAGTTAAAAAGACAACATGGCAGCAATACTTACACGGCTAAAATGTGATGTCTTAATTGTTGCCCTTCTTGAACCTTTTATATTATAGCAATGAACATACAGTCTCTTCTTAAATGTAACTCTGGATTTTACTTTTAAAACATCAGGGTCTGTTATTAATACAGATCCCCAAGGCTTTGTGTATACTTTCACACAATGTATAATTTGAATGAGGATTCAGGCAGATGTCAACCTAAATATAGTGTCAACTGTTTTAAGACTACTGCTTCTAAAGGGGTTGATTTGAGAGAGAAACTCTAAAATGTATTTGAATCCTTTTATTAAGCTCTGAACACCTGTACATACTGACAGCACACCAATGTGATTATGAAGGGCAAGCCAGAGTGAGTTTGTTCTCCAACAAAAATCACAAATTACACGCGGACTCACCATAGAAAATAACACAGACCACCTCCTCAATCACCATTTCACATTACTGCCATCCAGACGCTACAGAATTATTAAATGGAGAAGGGCCCTTTTCAGCAGGAGCTGCCATTGTTGAAATGTGTCCATTTGTGTTGATCTGTGTTGAACTAAAAAAAACTCCCCTGTAGGGGACAATAACGTTTCAGGCTGTGTACTTAGGCAGGCTCATCCATGGTATTGAAATCTGTTGTGGTATTGGATATCGGACATATTAAGACATAATTTGAGCATCCAACAAAAATCGGATCGGACCAGTAACTCAGAATTGAGTATTCAATTCCTGTAGTGTGAATGTAGCTTAATATCAAATATAGCTAATTGGACCTGACAAAACCTAAAAGGTCAATGGTTTGGAGGACCCAGAATTAAGGTTCACTTTTCATGGGAATTAGTATGTATTGCCATATTTTAAAGTGAGGAATATCTGGGCTAATTAAAGAGGCTTCTGTCAGCCTCAATGACATCTCAATAGAGGTTACATGTTGGCATTAGATTTACACCCACACAGCAGTCTCTAACTCAAGCTAAAAACCTCCGACCCAGGTCCAACAGGGCCGACAGCCAAATATCCGAAGGCATTTGGATTTTTCACACCACATCATGAATTAAATTATCTATTTAATGTGATATGACTGCACCATAGTCAGATGGATTTGAAGTCTTGTTCTTTCTATATTGCATTGGGTGTCCATCTGCAGACTTAAAGTCCTAGCTTCCTGTAAACCGTACAAGTCTGTGAAGAGCCTTGGCATGCATTAGTCTTGAATGCAAAGTCTGTGTAGTCTTGTATCACCACCATCTCACTTCTTTATCCTTCATCCTCTGCAGTATTATCATCTTATCCCATAGTGACAATAACATTTGTGTCAACAGGGGGCAGATTTGGAGACCCTGAAGCAGTCATCAAGGCTGGTTCACTACTGTGCAACCCCTCTCCTCTTTGACCCTATCTTCCGCAAGCAGATTCAAGAGGAACAGATTGTGCAGCCCCCGTTGAAGGTATCTCTGCTGTCTGAATAGAAACGTTACAGGAAGTTTAGGTTGTGTGACAGATTTTATGAGTTAATACAGTGCATGAACACACACCTTGATGGCTTGATGCATAAAAATGTACTTGAAAAATGTGTCCTCATAGGTAACAGGCAGTGTCACTCTTTTGTATCCTGTCATGACCAGCTCAAAAAACATGACAAATAACAGGAGGTATTCCAAGTAGTTAAAGCAAAGTCTACATTCAGTTATTTATAATTGAAAAATATAAATATCAAAATGTTCCGCAACATAGCAGTCAGTCTGCTACAGATATTATGTATGGACGAATGATAGAATATTGAGTGGAGTGTTGGATGGTTAAGGGGAAATATAGACATGGAGCCTAGGGAGCTTCCCCTTCCCCCATCGCTCCACCATAGAACCAGTGGGGTGCACTCTATATTAATAAATTACTCTATCAGGAACACCAGGCCCAACCTGGAAACAAAACTCCAATGGTCATGGCATCATGCTTTTATTCAAAAATCAGTGGCTAGACTCTTCCTTGTATGTTTAGGTGATGTACATTGTTCTGTAAATGTTAATAATATTGTGAAATGTGTCCCAGAAACGGCATCGCTCCAGTGACTCCACAGCATCAGGTCGGGACCGCAGCTATAGCACCGACTCAGCTGACATGCTGCCAAGCCGACTCAAGGAAGAGCCCTGGCTGCTCGACATTTGCAGCACTTTCCTCCAGCAGTATGTCCAGTACTTGCAGAGCATGGGCTTTATTTTGGTCCAAGTCCGGCCTCAGTCTCCAGCTCGCAGGTCTGTGTATTTCTAAATACTAATATTCAAGTAACAGCCTAAACTTTTGTTTTGCTTTGGGAAAAATGTGAACTTTCTAACCTTTCCTTTAGTAAATGTAGGGCATTGTATGTGTAGCACAACATAACAGTGTTTTTTCTCATGCATCTGCTCAATTGTTTGTGTGAAACAAATGATCCATCTATCTCTGCCTCTCTTAGTCGCCTCTTATCTTCCATTGGGATTAGCATTCATCGATTAGTTATCGTGTTTGTTTTGATCCTCATCTGATCTTTGACCTCCTAGCACATCTGCCCATAGCTGATGTAAGCAGAATAGATGAGGGCATATGTCTGTCATGCGTGTCAGTCACTTTCCAGGCTCAGACCAAGTCCCTCTGAAATGTATTTTAGGGTTTGGCTAATGTGCTGTTATTGTACCATCAGCCCTTGGGGCCCAGGCCTATCTGGTTTGACCAGACTCTAACTGACTTGTTCTCCATTCCACCCCAACCCCATCTCTCACAGCATTGCCCGGGCCCGCGCTGCGATGCTGAACTCTGTGTCATTGGAAGGGAGGATGTCTTTTTCTTATGTAAAGCAGAAGAGTGAGGACAGCCCTAAGGTTAGTGTTCTCCTCAGAGATGCAGAAATTGTATTCTGCCAGCACACACTTTGTAGGATCTGGCTGTGCCCCAAATATATTTCAAATGCATTATTAAATCTTAGTCCATGTATTCAGTTGTTCCCCAAAGACAGTTGGGGTTCATTCCTCAAAATGTTTTTTTTAATTTATTTTCATTAAGAAGCTATGCACGATGTCACACACACACACACACATATATATATATATATATATATATATATATATATATATATATATATATATATATATATATATATATATATATATATAGTAACCTTTTCAAAGTGGCTTGAATTACAAGTTTGTTGTACTTACCACGCAGATGACTTTAATAACTCATAACTAGGGATGCTCTCCAAAACCTGGCTCTGAATTGGAACCTTTTATAAATATGTAAAAAATATTGAGACTTTTTAAGAGTGGTTCTTTTATCTGTACTTGAAGAAACCATGGAGTGAGATGAGGAGAGAAGGAAATAAGGTTTTGGTGGAATTTATAGTCACACATGCAGCCTCTCCTCTCTGTCATTGCATCCTTTGCTCTCAATGGGCCTTATTCACCAACCATTTTTTCAGATTTTGCAAATTTGTATTTATTTCTTTAAGTTTCTCTGAGATTTAAATGACATGGACATGCTGTAGAAGAGAACACTCATTCGCAAAATAGTCACCCATCGTTTGGTTTTACATACTGGTGTTAACGTATTCAATTTGGCACAGTTCCAAGGTTTTACAGCTACGGCTGTTAGTTAAAATGTTCTGTCCAATTGTATCCTGTTGATTCTGAAAACAAGTTTCTTTCTAATTATGAGATGAGAGGTGGCACAAAAAATGTCTTGCGGACAGCACCCAGGTCTGTGGGTGCGCCGCGCATCGAGCCCAACCCAACAGGCATTCTTTTTTTTGTGTAGGAACCCAACCCGAGCCCCATGCGGTTAATGTAGCTGCACAGATGGTTTTTGCTTGTTTTCACACATTACCAACATGTGCAGTGTAAACAATTAGCCTAATCAACATGACTGACCCACACCCATCCTATTACCTAGGGTTAACATGCTGTGCTGTTTATTTTGACTCAAGATTTTTGATCAGACTAGTTTTTCTTTCATCAGTGCAACTTTCTCCCAATGCAGCTTTCACTGTATGTGTCAATGTGTAACTGCATTCAATTTATCGTTTTTTTGTGTTATTTAATATTCACTGTTATTTTAGCTCCAGTGCTGACACAACTACATTTTTAACAATTTGAGTCCAGTGCACCAACATCTTTAGATTTTCATTTAGACATTCTTGACTTCTTACATTTTCTTCTCAGTTTCTGTGATTTCTCTGTGTGCACATAGCACAGCAGTCTCATGTCCTTTTATGGGCATTGGTGGGGCATTTACCTATGCTAATTAGGAATTTACGAAGACGTGGCATTCATCAATATAAGAACACAGGTGCAAACAATTATGCAGTTTAAGAAAAATTCATAAATCTGAAGTAGAGTTTTCTTAGGAACCATCTAGCAAGCACATTTAAGAAAATCTTAAGAATATATTGGTGAATGAGGTCCAATGTAATGTCTGTATGAGAGCAGGGCAGAGGTCCTCAACAGCTGATTCCCATTCCATTCTAGGAACTCTAGAAACCACTAGTAAGCCTGTATGTAGAGACCTCTGTAGATTTCAGGCAGGTAAACTTAGTATCATCTTAAGACTGCCAGATTTTTACTATAATAGGGAAAAAAACGCCAATATCAAATGTCAAGTGGACAGTATAATTTTATGGAGTGGAACACCTATATCAGACAAATTAATTGTAAGATTGTTTTGTAAATAAACATTGCAGATTACAGCATCTGGCATCACTGCATATCACCTCCAGAGGGCATTGCCAGGTGGGATTGTGCTGATGGAACTGGCTTTTCAGGTATGATGCAGATCATTAGAGGTGCTCATCACTATGCTCATTGACATACAGTGTTTGCTGGGATCACAATTGGCAGTCCTTTGGTATCTGTTGCTTGGAACGCTCATTTCCTGGAATTCATGTATGTGTAAATTCAATGCCAACCATTTTCTGAAGCATACTGCAGATGATGATGAACTGTAATTAGTGACAAGTTTTAAACTATTAAGAAAGCTTAAACTTTTACTTGTTCTAAGTAAATGGTAAACGGTCTGTGTTTATATAGCGCTTTTGTAGTATTGATGACCACTTTACAGTACTGTATTGCCCCATATGACAGCAACTTTTCCCAATGTGACTGCAACTTTCGAAATATTTAAACAATTACAATGTTTTCACTGTAATAAAAATATCAATTATAGTTTGGACATAAACTAAAGTATTGGAACAAATTCTGCAACCAATGTGATGATGCTTCCAAGATTAACAGTCGGGAGCATCACCAAAGTGATTTAGCCCGAACGGGAAATAAGTCTCTTTAACAAAAATGTCTGAACAATACATTTTACTTCCTGTAATGCTAATAATGATTTTTTTGCTGTTGAATATACACGTGGTCTGTGTGCCTTCTCCCTTTCACAGGGTTGTTACTTCTGTGTGAAGCAGTATGCACTGGAGTGTTCCCGCATTCCCATGGGCCAGACAGTCAACTCCCAGGTAAATGCTTGGCACTGCTGGGGGGGTCACACAACTTTAAAGGCCGGGCCAAACTGTCTTTGTAAGTGCTGCGTGTGCTATGCGGAACAACTTGCTTTTCATTTCAGCACCCATGTTATCAGAACATCTACACTGCCTGCGCCAGCAATTCGGCTCAGACGTGTAAGCAGTGCTGCTCTTCTAAAGTCGGGTCTTACCTATTTTCTCAGCATAACATAACATATATATATATAGTACTTTTATTTGAGGAAATGCGCTGCTTGTGTGAACATCACATGACCACGACACGCAGCAGATCTGGGGAGCAGCTATCACGCTCCATTCACGATGGCAGTGTGGCACAGGTGTAAGCTCTGCCTATTTTTCTGTGAGATTGAAAAGGAGAGGATAAGAGAGCAGATTTCAGTTTGGTACTTCAATACGCCTTAACTCTTCAACATGGAGATTACTTTACTTTGAAATATATATACAGTGCTGTGAAAGTAAGTATTTGCCCCCTTCCTGGTTTCTTACTCTTTTGCACATTTGTCGCACTTAAATGTTTCAGATCATCAAACAAATTTTAATATTAGACAAAGATGACCAGAGTAAATTCAAAATGCAGTTTTTAAATGATTTCATTTATTAAGGGAAAAAAGCTATCCAAACCTACCTGGCCCTATGTGAAAAAGTAATTGCCCCCCCCTTGATAAATCATGAATGAACTGTGAATAACCACATAAATTGTTCTGTAAAGTGCTTTGAGAGGTCATAAAGACAAGAATAGCTCTACATAAATAGACAATTTAACAAAATTTCTATCTACATGGCCTAGCCCATTGTAAAGAGTAATCTGTTCTAAGTAGCTGTCAATATAGTATTTATTTAAGGTCACTGTTATGGTGTTTTACACTGAACTTGAGATGGTCAGTCAAACAGTGTAGTCGAAACTGTTTTGCACTCTGTACCGTTACTTGTGTTTTCAGTTGATTCGTTTAAGGATTGTCAGGCTCTGCAGTTATCGAGGTATAATACTGGCCATGTGATTGTTGTGGGCGGCTGTGGCTTCGGGGGGATCGTTCTCTTACCATATGGTCGGCGATTTGATCCCAGTCTTCCCCATTCCGCATGGACAAGACACTGAACCCCAACTGCCCCTGACAGCCATGCCATTCTCATTAAAAGTGCTGCCCATATGAATGTGTGTGTAAATGATGGCTCAGGGGTTAGAGCTGTTTTCCACAAACCAGAAGGTTGGCAGTTCGATCCCGGTCTACCTCATTCTGAATACTGAACCCAAAATTGCCCCTTGTCAAAGAGAAAAGTGCTGCACATAGATGCACTGTATGAATGTTTGTGTGAATGTAAAACTGTACTGTAAAAACGCTTTGAGTGGTCATCAAGACTAGAAAAGCGCAAACCATTTACCATTTGATGATCAAAAAATCCCATGCAACCAAAAATGAACAGTACATCCACGGGCGGCTGTGGCTGAGCGGTCGTCCTCCAACCTGAAGGTCGGCAGTTCGATCCCCAGTCTTCCCCATCTGCATGCCGAAGTGTCCTTGGCTGAACCCTGAATTGCCCCTCATAGAACAAAAAAGTGCTGCTAATAGATGCACTGTATGAATGGGTGAATGTACTGTAAAGTGCTTTGAGTGATCATCAACACCAGAAAAGCTCTAAATACAAAACCATTTACCATTTACATCTTTCAATACATTCACACTTCCCTGACCTGTCTATACCACACAGCTCCAAGGGCTTTGACTCTTACTTTAGTTGTATATTTTTTAAAACAGCTCACAAATATGTATTTTCATTTTAATAACATTCATTTAAGAATTTAACAAAACAATATTTTATAGTTTATATAATTTGGTGCCCTATTTTGATTGCAAAGAAATGTGCAAAGTGGATTTGGGTTCAAAGACTGTGTGAGCATCTCCATGCGCACCTGCTAGTTGTAGAAGTTCAAAGTGCAAAAGGGCAGGCTGAGGTAGAACAAAGATCAGAGGTGGTTAATAAATTCACTCTCATAACTGGTCTCCTGATTTTCCAGGTATTCATATTCAGTGCCTTTACATGCTCTCAAGTAAGTATTTGTCGTTATGTAGACAAGAAACCTGGTTACCAATGATGTGCACTAGTAGGTGCAAATTTGGATAGTACTAGAGAGAGGGATAATTATCAGTGTTCTTAAAATTGTTTATGGATATTTATAATTACTGGGCATCATCCTGGTTCAGAGATCAATAACCAAACTGTGGAAACAGTCTTAAAGGGTGTTCAGCAGTGTCAATATCTGGGATATACACTGCTCAAAAAAACACACTTAACACTTAATCTTCACAGTATAACACCAAGTCAGTTAAACTTCAGGGATATCGATCAGTCCATTTAGGAAGCACAGGTGATTGTGAACCAATTTCATCTGCTTTGGTGCAAATGAAAAAGACAACAGGTGCAGTGGAGAGGCAAAAGCAAGACAACCCAAAAAAGGGAATGTTTTACATGTGGTGGCCACAGACAGCTGCTCTCTCCTTATCCTTTTTGACCGATTATTCTCTCGTTTTCTGCTCTGCTAGTGGCCTTGTCACTACTGGTAGAATGAGGCAGTAGTCCAGCTCCTCCACGATGGCACATCCATACGTGCGGTCGCAAGAAGTTTTGCTGTGTCTCCCTGCACAGTCTCAAGAGCATGGAGGAGATACAGGAGACCAGCCGTTACACAAGGAGAGCTAGACAGGGCCGTAGGAAGACATTAACCAAATAGCAGGACTGGTATCTGCTCCTTTGTGTGAGGAGGAACAGGGGGGGCAATGCCAGAGTCCTTCAAGATTACCTCAGGCAGGCTACTGGCTACATTTCTGTCTAAAAGCATATACCTCCGGGTGCGGGTCGTCGGCCAAATGGAATTGAATGTGGGTCATACACTTTTGGCAACCTTGGGACCTGAGGCTGCTCAGATTTTCCACAAGACGGAGCTCTCTACGCCCCGGACACTCCTACTTTTATTTACAGAGAATAGGACCTGCAGTGCCTGGACTTATCTTCTGACTAGCCAAATCCTGGCAGTTCGCTGTTTTAAAACCTGCACAGCAATCCTCCATGAAATGTCCTTTCCATAATTAACTGCTCTCTATTATCTGGTCAAGTCCCTGCTCAATTCAAACAGGCTGTTATTCAACCTCTTTAAGAAAAAAATGTAAATACTGGTCCGTCTCTACTAATTTTGGAGAAAGTGGTAGCTAAGCAGCTCACAACTACAATAGATGAACACAGTATTCTTGATAAATTTCAGACTGGTTTCCGCTGGTTGAGCTCTACCGAAACGGCTCGTCTCCGGGTCTCAAATGATATCTTGATGCAGGGCGATGCAGGAGAATGTTCTGTATTGGTTCTGTTCGATCTCAGTGCAGCTTTTGGTACTGTTGACCACCGTATCTTGGTTAAGAGACTTGAGCAGTGGGTGGGTATCACTGGGTCAGCCCTGCAGTGGTTCTCCTCTTACCTCTCTGATAGGTTCAGTCCTTGGTCCTATCCTGTTTGCCTTATATATGCTTCCCCTCGGACAGATAATAAGGCACTATCAATCATCAATCAATCAAATTTTATTTGTATAGCCCATATCTTTATGAATTTCTTTAATGATAAAATTCTAACTATTAGAAATCACATCAAACATCCCTACCAAGAACAGAAATCTCAGAAACGGCTAAGAATCCTACCAATTATTTAGACAGCTTCTCTCTGATCACCCTTGATCAGCTGACCAAACTAATCTCATGTTCTAAACCAACAACTTGTATCTTAGATCCCATTCCTACAAAATTACTTAAAGAAATTCTGCCCCTAATTGATAGCACGTTACTGAACACAATCAATCTGTCATTATCATCAGGATATGTACCACAGTCCTTTTAAAATAGCTGTAATCAAACCCCTTCTCAAAAAACCCACCCTAGACCCAGAGGTTTTAGCCATTACAGACCAATATCTAACCTCCCCTTCCTGTCTAAAATCCTAGAAAAAAGTTGTAGCCAATCAGCTGTGTGAGTTTCTCCAGGAAAATAATATATATGAAGAGGGTTTAGAGCTAATCATAGCACAGAGACAGCCTTGGCAAAAGTCACTAATGACCTTCTAATAGCTTCAGATCAGGGATTTGTGTCTGTCCTTGTTCTGTTAGATCTTAGTGCAGCATTCGACACAATTGACCATAACATTTTACTACAGAGACTAGAACACGTTATTTAGCATTAAAGGAACCGCCCTAAACTGGTTTAAATCCTATTTTTCTGCAAATTAATGATGAGTCATCTGTGCGCACCAAAGTTAACCATGGTGTTCCACAGGGCTCTGTGCTCGGCCCAATTTTATTCTCATTATATATGCTTCCACTTGGAAACATTATCAGGACGCACTCGGTCAATTTCCACTGCTATGCGGATGACACCCAGTTATACTTGTCAATAAAACCTGAACAAAGTAATCAAATAATTAAACTCCAAGCATGTCTCAAGGACATAAAAACCTGGATGACCTGCAATTTTCTCTTATTAAACTCAGATAAAACAGAGGTTCTAATACTTGGCCCTAAACACCTTAGAGATACATTATCTAATGATATAGCTGCGCTAGACGACATTGCCCTTGCTTCCAATGAAACAGTCAGGAACTTGGGAGTGATCTTCGATCCTGATTTATCCTTTAATTCTCACTTAAAACAAATTTCTAGGACCGCCTTTTTCCACTTGCGTAATATCTCAAAAATCAGACATGTCCTTTCTCAAAAGGATGCCGAAAAAGTAGTCCACGCCTTTGTTACATTCAGACTTGATTATTGTATTGTATATTGTATAGAGACAATCTACTCTACGTACTACGGTAAGCGAGTCGCGTCATTTCCTGTTTTCCTGCCGCTTGTGGTGGTAGCTGTCTCTGAACTAGCTCCTCTGCTAAACACATCTATTTTCTCTATATTACTACGGCTAAGTATATAGTTAAAACATCAAACACATACCACCTACTCTTTGGTGCTTAGTGATTTTGTGTCACCGGATTCTTCAGTTTGAGTTCACCCTTGTAGTCTAATACAGCAGCGATGGCTTCTCTCTCTCCCTCTTGCTCCACTGCTCTCTCTTGCTCCGAGTGTCTCATGTTTACTTACTCCTCTGCCTCCTTTAACAGTAGTGGTACATGTAATAAATGTAGTGTGTTGGTAGCGATGGAGGCGAGGCTTAGCGACTTAGAAGCTCGGCTCCGCTGCTTAGAACCTCCGTTAGCTGTAGTTAGCCAGCCCCCGCTAGCCGCCGCGGAGCCACCTAGCCTAGCACCTAGCTTAGCTTCCGCTAGCAGTCCCTCGACTTGTCCCGTGCAGCCGGGAGCCCAGGGCCACTGGGTGACTGTCCGGAGGGGGCATAGTGCTACCCTTAAAAAGCCCATGATTAAAAACCCACCAGCTCACGTTTCAAATAGATTTTCTCCACTCAGCGACGCACCCGCTGAGAAGCAAACTCTGGTCATTGGCGACTCGGTTCTGAGAAACGTGAGGTTAGCGACACCAGCGACCATAGTCAATTGCATTCCAGGGGCCAGAGCCGGCGACATCGAATCTAAACTGAAGCTGCTGGCTAAAACTAAACGTAAATACAGTAAGATCGTAATTCACGTCGGCAGCAACGACTCCCGGCTTCGCATGTCGGAAGTCACTAAAGTTAATGTTGAGTCGGTGTGTGCTTTTGCAAAAACGATGTCGGACACAGTAATTTTCTCTGGCCCTCTCCCTAACACAACAGGTGATGACATGTTTAGCCGCATGTTGTCTTTTAACCGCTGGCTGTCGAGGTGGTGTCCTGTAAATGATGTGGGCTTTGTAGATAATTGGCAAACTTTTTGGAGGAAACCTGGTCTTGTTAGGAGAGACGGCGTTCATCCCACTTGGGATGGGGCATCTCTCTTATCTAGGAATATTACTCAGTCTATTACATGACAACCCAGAGTTGGGACCAGGAAGCAGAGCTGCAGTGCTAAACACTTCTCTGCGCTCCCTCTGGATCAGTCACACAACCACAAACCCATAGAGATTGTGTCTGTCCACTGTCCCATTAAATTATTTAAATCAAACAATAACAGAGGGAGAATTCCACACAAAAATCTAATACAAATTAGCACAACCTCTGCAACAACTCAGGAAACAAAGACTTTTAAATGTGGTCTTTTAAACATAAGATCATTATCATCAAAGGCTATTTTAGTTAATGAACTAGTCTCAGATCACAACATTGATTTATTGTCCCTCACTGAGACCTGGCTGCATCCTGATGAATATGTCAGTCTAAATGAATCTACTCCCCCCAGTCATGTAAATTCACACGTTCCCAGAGACTTTGGTCGAGGAGGTGGAGTTGCTGCTATTTTTAACTCCAGTCTATCAATTAATCCTAAACCTAAACTAAGCTACAACTCATTTGAATGTCTTGTTCTTAGTCTTCCACACCAATCTAAGAAACACCAACAGCCAATCATATTTGCTGTAGTTTACCGTGCTCCTGGGGCTTATACTGAATTTTTAACGGAATTCCCTGAGTTTTTATCAAACCTAGTCCTAAAGACCGATAAAATTATTATTGTTGGTGACTTTAATATTCATGTTGACAATAATAAAGATAGCCTTAGCGTAGCATTTATTTCGATATTAGACTCAATTGGTTTCAGTCAGTGTGTACACCAACCTACTCATTGTTGTAACCACACACTTGACCTTATATTATCATACGGTGTCAAAATTGAACATCTTACAGTACTTCCGCGCAATCCAATTCTATCAGACCATAATTTAATAACCTTCGATTTTTCACTATCAGAATATATGCCACTAATAATGAACTCAGTTTCTAGATGTTTACCTGATAGTGCTGTAGCTAAATTTAAGGAAATAATTCCGATTACATTTAAACCCGTATTATCTGTCAATATAAACAACAAATTCATTAAAAACCTTAGCGCCACTAAGATTGACCATCTCGTCGATAGCTCTGTAGACTCATTACAATTAACACTAGACTCAATAGCGCCTCTAAAAAAGAAACATATTAAACATAATAAATTAGCTCCATGGTATAATTCCAAGACACATGAGTTAAAACAATTATCAAGAAAATTAGAAAGGAAGTGGCGCTCCAGCAACCGGTTTGAACATCTCCTAGACTGGAAGAGTAGTGTTAAAGCATATAAGAAGGCCCTCCACAAAGCAAGAGCTGCCTACTATTCGAAACTAATAGAAGAGAATAAAAACAACCCCAGGTTTCTCTTCAGCACTGTAGCCAGGCTGACAGAGAGTCACACCTCCACCGAACCCAGTATTCCTCGATCCCTAAATAGCAATATCTTTATGACCTTCTTTAATAATAAAATTCTAACTATTAGAAATCAAATCAAACATCTCCTGCCCTCAATTGGCACTGAAATCTCAGAAACGGCTAAGAATCCTACCAATTATTTAGACAGCTTCTCTCTGATCACCCTTGATCAGCTGACCAAACTAATCTCATGTTCTAAACCAACAACTTGTATCTTAGATCCCATTCCTACAAAATTACTTAAAGAAATTCTGCCCCTAATTGATAGCACGTTACTGAACACAATAAATCTGTCATTATCATCAGGATATGTACCACAGTCTTTTAAAATAGCTGTAATCAAACCCCTCCTCAAAAAACCCACCCTAGACCCAGAGGTTTTAGCCAATTACAGACCAATATCTAACCTCCCCTTCCTGTCCAAAATCCTAGAAAAAGTTGTAGCCAATCAGCTGTGTGAGTTTCTCCAGGAAAATAATATATATGAAGACTTTCAGTCAGGGTTCAGAGCCAATCATAGCACAGAGACAGCCTTGGCAAAAGTCACTAATGACCTTCTAATAGCTTCAGATCAGGGATTTGTGTCTGTCCTTGTTCTGTTAGATCTTAGTGCAGCATTCGACACAATTGACCATAACTTTTTATTACAGAGACTAGAACAGTTAATTAGCATTAAAGGAGCCGCCCTAAACTGGTTTAAATCCTATTTCTCTGATCACTCCCAATTCGTGCAAATTAATGATGAGTCATCTGTGCGCACCAAAGTTAACCATGGTGTTCCACAGGGCTCTGTGCTCGGCCCAATTTTATTCTCATTATATATGCTTCCACTCGGAAACATTATCAGGACACACTCTGTAAATTTCCACTGCTATGCGGATGACACCCAGTTATACTTGTCAATAAAACCTGAACAAAGTAATCAAATAACTAAACTCCAAGCATGTCTCAAGGACATAAAAACCTGGATGACCCGCAATTTTCTCTTATTAAACTCAGATAAAACAGAGGTTCTAATACTTGGCCCTAAACACCTTAGAGATACATTATCTAATGATATAGCTGCGCTAGACGACATTGCCCTTGCTCCCAATGAAACAGTCAGGAACTTGGGAGTGATCTTCGATCCTGATTTATCCTTTAATTCACACTTAAAACAAATTTCTAGGACCGCCTTTTTCCACTTCCACGTAATATCTCCAAAATCAGACATGTCCTTTCTCAAAAGGATGCCGAAAAACTAGTCCACGCCTTTGTTACATCCAGATTGGATTATTGTAATTCATTACTATCAGGCTCCAGCAGCAAGTCGTTAAAGACTCTGCAGCTTGTCCAAAATGCCGCAGCACGTGTCCTGACAAGAACCAAGAAAAGAGACCACATGTCTCCAGTATTAGCTTCGCTACACTGGCTTCCGGTTAAATCTAGAATAGAATTTAAAATTCTCCTCCTCACCTTCAAGGCCCTTAATAATATGGCACCATTATACCTTAAAGAGCTGATGGTACCTTATCAACCCACTAGAGCACTGCGCTCCCAGAATTCAGGCTTACTTGTCGTCCCTAAAGTCTCTAAAAGTAGAGTAGGAGCCAGAGCTTTCAGCTATCAAGCTCCTCTCCTGTGGAATCATCTCCCACTTTCAATTCGGGAGGCAGACACCACCTGTATATTTAAGAGTAGGCTTAAAACCTTCCTTTTTGATAAAGCTTATAGTTAGAGCTGGTACAGGCTTGTCTTGGACCTGCTCTTAGTTATGCTGCTATAGGTCTAGAAGGTCGGGGGACACATGACACACGGAGCTTCTCTTTCCAGCTTCTCATTCCTCTTCTCAATCGTTATCATATCAAAGTAATTCATGTCTCATCAATACATGTTACTGACTTCACTTCTTCCCCGGAGTCCCTTTGCCTTATTGTCCGCAGATCCAGGGCCGCAGCTATGGCCACATCATGGATTAGGATCTGTGGATTGCGTATCAGAGATCGTAATGGTGGATCCAGTATGGTGGATTCTGTATCGTGCTGGCTGATCGTGACAATAAAGGCGGATCCTTTATCGTTTTGCCATCAGAAAATGGTGCTGGACCACGACCAAGGTGGCAGCTGATGATGGATCCTAATGGCGACAATGAACAATGACTGTGGACTATAGTGGCATCCGATCTTGATGGTGGATCATGATCTTGCTGGCTGCTGACCATAGACTATGATTGCAGAAAGACTGCTTGACACATAGTATTTCTCAGATACTTGACCCTTATTGACATTAATCCACCAATTCACTGACCTTCAGTTATGCTTCAGAAAGGTCTACCCCTGTCAGTACTGCTAAAACCTTGATGATGTTTCCCTTCACACTTGACATCTATTGCACTTCTGTCCGTCCTGGGAGAGGGATCCCTCACATGTGGCTCTCTCTGAGGTTTCTATGTTCTTTTTACCCTGTTAAAAGGTTTTTTGTAGTTTTTCCTTACTCTTGTTGAGGGTTAAGGGCAGAGGATGTCACACCATGTTAAAGCCCTATGAGACAAACTGTGATTTGTGAATATGGGCTATACAAATAAAATTTGATTGATTGATGATTGTAATTCCTTACTATCAGGCTCGAGCAGTACGTGTCCTGACAAGAACCAAGAAAAGAGACCACATGTCTCCAGTATTAGCTTCGCTACACTGGCTTCCGGTTAAATCTAGAATAGAATTTAAAATTCTCCTCCTCACCTTCAAGGCCCTTAATAATATGGCACCATTATACCTCAAAGAGCTGTTAGTACCTTATCAACCCACTAGAGCACTGCGCTCCCAGAATTCAGGCTTACTTGTCGTCCCTAAAGTCTCTAAAAGTAGAGTAGGAGCCAGAGCTTTCAGCTATCAAGCTCCTCTCCTATGGAATCATCTCCCACTTTCAGTTCGGGAGGCAGACACCATCTGTATGTTTAAGAGTAGGCTTAAAACCTTCCTTTACGATAAAGCTTATAGTTAGAGCTGGTACAGGCTTGTCTTGGACCTGCTCTTAGTCAGAATCCAATTCAAAGTTCTTGTGATCACCTATAGAGCTACATTAAAGATTTGCTTCAGCCCTTTGTCACCAGCAGGTCTCTAAGGCCCTCTAAATGGGGTTTGCTGGTTGTCCCCCAATCTTGACTTAGGACTAAGGGAGACTGTGCTTTTGCAGTTGTGGCTCCTTAACTTTGGAACTCTCTCCATTTGGTCTTAAGATATGTGGACACTGTGGAAACTGTAAAAAAAAAAAAGCAGCTTAAGACAGCTTAGATTAGCCTTTGTGTAATTGTCTATTTGTTTTTATTGTGTTTTCTTATTGTCTTTCTTATTTGTATGCATGTATAAGCTTATTTTACCCAGTAAAGCACATTGTGACGTCTCTGCTCTCAAAAGGTGCTATATCACGAGTAAAACTAAGATTTTTCTTTTATGCCCTTCAAGTTACATTGTCTCACCTATTTTAGAACATGGGACAAGATGGAGGATATTCTTTTTTTAATTTTTTCTAATTTTTTTAATGTTTATTTAATCATTTAATTTGTACAATAAAAGCCCACCTCTGCCTCCACACTAAAATGTATGGTATTGACAGTAGCTGTATGCTCCTGCTTTTGTCAATGCACAGGTACATAATAATACGCTTGTGTGTGTGTGTGCCTGTGCGTGTGCGTTATAATGAACTCCTGTAAATGAGTGTGTATGTAATGTGTCTTATTGGATTGTTCTAGTATGGAGATGGTTCAACATTTTAGTATCTCTTTCGTCTTCCTTTTCATCGATCTGTGTCTGTATGTCTGCCTAGTCCCACCTTATGTCATCTCTCCATCAGGGCAGCATCCTCAACAAACCTCGTTGCAAGCCGTTTCCAGATGCCACCCCAGTATCTGACTGTGCGGTATGTCCCAGCTATTCTCTGGGGCAGGGGTTGTCTCATTACAATCAGGCGTCACCCCTCCCCGCTTCTCTGCTTGCTGTCATCAGTCCTGGTCTATTCTTTTCCAAATCTATTTGCCTGTTTTGTCTTTTTGGGAATGAATGGATTTCAGTGTTTAATGAAGGCTGCTTTCATACCAGCAGGAGCTACAGCTGCCATCATACAGCTTGATTGTAAAAGTATCAGGTTTGGCTGGATGTAGGGTCTCAAAGACTGGGTTTACTTGCACAAGTTTCAGGCTCTTGAAGAAAAAAAAAGTATCAAGCACTGAGTCAAGCTCCTCTGTGATTACCTTTTCCTCCTTGACTTTCAACACACTGTCCATCTCCATGCTTGCTGGTTTGGGTGCTGTGGGTGTCTCAGCTTGTGATTTTCAGAGTGTCTGTGCAACCACCTTTATCCCCTCTGTACAGAAGCACATTTTATTCATTTGAGAGTAAAAAAATCAGCTGTTTTTCTAAATCAATGTCTCAATTATCTTGTTAATTCAGAAAAACAGCAGATTCCTTTTTAGGAAAATTATCTTGTTAATTACCAAGATGATCAAAAATCATACCTCAAAATTCTGCAAGAAGCTCTCACTGGCAGGGAAGCTACACTTGTTGCTGCCAAACCCATAAGCAACTCTCTAACAGTGCTGCATAGTTACACATGATGGTGTCAACAGAGGTAAGAGTATCTCCAAATGTCTCAAACAAAAATAAAATCAGAAAAAAACAAACGGACTATAGCTTTGCTTCCATAAAAGTGAGTGCCTCATTGTTCATATGCCGAAGTGTCCTTGGGCAAAATACTGAACCCCAAATTGCCCCTTCTCATAAAGTGCTGCACATATATGCATTGTATGAATGTGTGTGGGAAATGGACAACTTTATGGTAAAGCGCTGGTCATCATGGGCGGCTGTGGCTGAGGGGTAGAGCGGTTGTCCTCCAACCTGAAGGTCGGCAGCTCGATCCCCAGTCTTCCCCATCTGCATGCCAAAGTGTCCTTGGGCAAGATGCTGAACCCTGAATTGCCCCTCATAGAACAACAAAGTGCTGCTAATAGATGCACTGTATGAATGTGTGTGTGAATTGGTGAATGTAAAACTGTACTGTAAAGAGCTTTGAGTGGTCATCAACACTAGAAAAGCTCTATATAAATACAAAACCATTTACCATTCATCAGGACTATAACATCACTATATAAATAAAGACCCTTTACCATTTATTTTGTTAATCCAGAAAAACCAAGCAGAACACATTTTTTGTAATGAAAATGTTCTTTTATTTAAATCTGGTGTTTTTTTATGAATTAATATAGACTCAAGTGAATGCAATACGCCTCCGTACTTCTGCTCTTTACTCTGACAGCTTTTCAGTATTTCTTCTTGGATTTCCTCTTTTATAGTAGTGGGGTTGACAGGACATTGGCCCTTGGATTTTCTAGTTCTGATTGATTCAGATCCTATTGAACTGGTAGAACTTAGTTTATGTAATGACTTCAAACAATAGTGATATGGGGCTCCTGAGGGTTCAGCTGACATAAATTATGATAAATTGTATTGATTTATGAATGGAGATGTGTATGTGGATTTTCACCATTTCACATCTGAAATGTAATTCAGATTTTTGATGCGTCATCTTTCACTACAGTCCTCGCCCTATGAAACTTCTATTACTTTAAAATATCACGAGAATTCAACAATTTCTGTTTAACACCTAGACACATCTTTAAAATGGTTGGTGTTTACTTAGAACCTGGTGCCACTGAATCACTGCTACTAGCTACCTGTTTGTGAAATACTTGATTGACATAACACAATGTTTGTATGCGTATAAATGCATGTTTAATTATGTCAATTGTCCATGACAGAAAATGAGGGGCTACAACCTCAAAGGGAAAAGTCAGTGGATGTGGTTATTTTAAGCTTTACTATCATAACTGTTTTTGTCTTTTGTCCAATCGACTTCCTATGTGTATTGTATGGAAGACCTCATGGAAGACAGCTTCTCTCATAGATTTTGCTGTCATTAATTTCTCTTTCACTGAGTGAGGCTGGCAGGATAAGAGCTATAGCCCCGGGACTCAACCTAACAATTTATTATTGTCAGAGTTACACAGGGTGTACAATTAGCCAGAAGATGAAACATTTGTGATTACAGGTTTGGAAATAATAAATGTTAGCTGGACAGTGAAGATGACACACACAGGAAATGTATTACCTCTGAGCTAAAGATATGGCTGTAGTCCTTGTGGCTTCTAGGCTCCAAACAAAACAGGCTAAAATATCACAACAAACATCACAACTGTAGGAGCACCACCGGGGAGAGAAAAGTGAACGTTCATCTTTCAGATCACTGTGCCAAAAAATATAATTTTTCTGTCTTGTCTCTGTGGTGAGGGGAGAAATGCAGGTCTTCTGTTCTGTTTCTGGTTTCTGGAATTGTTGAGAAAAAAAGCTGAAAAGGTTCCAGACACTGAAACAGGACGCTCTGCACTATTTTCTTTCTTCTCTGATTTTATAAAGCCTATTTGTATTTGTTCCAGGCAAAAGGTCCGGTTGAAAGAAACGCAGCAGTAGCCCTTTCCTGTCTTTATGTGCTGTAACTATTTGCACAGTGTAGCCTTTCCATGCATCCTTTTGCATTTGCAATTAATGCTTTTGTCACCTCCCTTTTGATGTCAGATTTAATTTAGTTATTATTATGAATTAGTTTAAGTTGTTAACAAAAGGCACTCACAAAGGGGCAAATGAAGTCACTAAGTTGGACTTAAAGTGACTAATGGATGATTACACAGACAACCAATTAGAGAAAGCGATATCTGCCAGATTGTTCTCATTTTACAGTGATCCTTGTAAAGAGAATCGCCAAATGGAGTCAGACTACATTTTACAGCTGTGCAAACACTTGTGATTATCAGCTAGTCATTCTGTGCTGGCAATGACTGTGTCCATCTGTTTTAGCTCTCCATGCTCTTCACCGAGGAGTGTGATAAGGTGCGGGACCTGATGCACGTTCACTCCTTCAGCTATGATTTCCATCTGCGAGTCGTTCACCAGTACTTGGTTGGCTGCCACATGACGCTGCGCCAGGGCTACCAGCTCACCGACTTCCTGGATGACTTCATCTCCCATCACCCAGACATTCCCAAGTTTGGCCGCAACCATGTCGTCCAAGGTGACTTTGGTATTAAGATTAACCAAAGGTTTGGACTGGAAATGAATGTCATACAATGACTACATCAAAAAAAGTGATGTCATTAACTCAGTGAATTAAAAAGAGAACGTTAGTTATTGATGTTATAATCTGTTTATATGCACACACAAAGGACTAGGATTTTACAGGAAATTGAACACAAATCAAGATTGTGTACATTTCACTGACACAGCCACTGAATTACTGCTTCATGTGAAGTTATGTGCTTTCACACAGGCTTCTATCATTACATTAAGTGCAGTATCACCAGCAAGTATTTAACAAGAGAAAAAATAGACTGTACAGCATAGAAGCAAGTGGAGGCTACATGTGGACTATGCCGTCATAGCAGAAACCCTCTGTAGGTGATATGTCAGTAAATCACAAGAATAGGTGAAAGGCAATAGTTCTGATACAAGAGGTCCGGTGAATGTGTTTCACCAATGATTCTGAATACAGATGTCCAATGTACAAACAGATGGAGGCTGTCATTTCCATCTTTATTTAGAGTCATTAGTTTCAACCCTATAATTTATTAAACAAATGATTGCTCAACACATAAGAAAAGTCCAATGCCAACTTTAAATACTTGACACTTTCTCCTTGTGGGCAACAGGGAGCATCTCCATCTCTACTGGGATGATAACGGCTCACCAGCTCTACAACTACATCACTGACCATGCCAGCACCTATGGAATGAAGCCACTAAGGATGTCCAAGACTGCAGTCACCAATGACAACAAGAAAGGCACGCCTGACCTGCACGAGTATGCTCTGGTGACACTGTGGAACAGGTACAAGCCACTAAAATAAAGAATAAATCTATTATTCTAGAAGAAATGCTTTATTTCAACCCTCTTTTCGTTCCCACTTTAGTTCGGGCTCTTACAAAGATCTTGAGGGCCTACACCACCACGATGATTTTGACGTGTCCCTTGTGGTGTGCCATAATGCAGCTCCATTTGAGGAGCAGTCAGATGGGGAGCGGCATTTGCTGAGGTACAAGAAGTGCAGAATAACAAGTATTAAATTTAATTGGTGAGACCATGGTAAACATTTTGCTACATATTCCCCTTTTACACTTGCACAAGCAGTTGATATTAGCTGCCATTACACACGGGAATGTTGCACCTTCATTCCACCTCGCAATTCTGTATAAAAGGTACAAACACTGAATGAGGGCATTATTTTTCTGCCTGTATGCCAGAAGAGGAGCCAGTCATAGGGCTAAATTGACATCTATTTAAAGTGGACAGCATGACATGTAACAGATGCTGTTACTAATGTTGTGGAAAGCCAGCATGGTGTCTTCGTCAGGGCAATATCATGGGATCTCTGAATGAAAGGGGCTTTCGAATAGTCCCTTTGACCTCTGAATCAAAACATCATCATGATTGCTGTTAGCCTTCCCCTGCAGAGAAGATGGCTACCATAGCTGCTTGTCTATGACTTATTGCTAGAACAAAAATGTGATGATGAAATAAGATTTTGCTTATTTTGAAAATAACCCCTCATAATTCTTATTTTGATGTGTAGGTTGCGGTTCTATGTGATCATGACCAGTCAGAGAGAGCTCTTCCCCCACCTCACAGCTGACATGCGGCGTTTCAAAAAGCTACCACAGATCCAACGTGATCCAGGAGATGTGGGCGTTGGGCTCCCCCCAGATCGAGCAGATGCATATGGGTCACGTAGCCCCGAGCAGGACCATTGGGAGGAAACATCACCCCATGTTCCAGACACCTCAGCCCCCAGCGATGGGAATGAGTTTTATCCTCTGGTGAGGGGTGGCCCAGAAGCTCAGGGGCTCCTCTACCCCTCCCCTTTGTTCCCTCTACTCAACAATGAGGTTGCATTAGCACGCAGACAGATCCAAGCCAGCGCGGAGCAGGCCATGGGTCACTGCCGCAGGGATAACCTGTGGAGGAGACTGTTCCATGGAGAGCACCTGGCTCTGGACAAACTGAAGCTGACCAAGCTGTCATTCAGTGAACTGGAGGAGCTGCTCGCAGCTGTACAGAGCCGCTCAGTCGCAGAGATTGACCCACAACTGGTAAGTCTCTCCCTTAGGCCTTGTCTTACAATTTACCTGGCCTTGAAAAGTGCTGACTTGTAGGATAGTGAATTAACATACAATAAAAGACAATAATTTAATGGTAAATTTGGTTTATTGCAACCCAGACCATGTTGACATTGTTTAGCCGTCATTTCCCTAATGAAAGCAATTAATGCACAAGGATTATTGCAGAGATTTGGGAAATGGTCGCATCTGTTTAGAAAAATGGAAAGATGGGCCAAGAACTTTCAGCAGTTAAGTGATCAGCTAAGTTGGAAATAAACTGGCATGGTTGCCACATTGACTTTCTTTTAGTGAATGAAAAAATATTCTTGTAATGTGGATTTGAAATGTAAATTTTCAAGCTTTTTATAGCATCTTTTAGCTTTTATTAAATCATTCCATGTCAGTAGGCTAAAGTCCAAGTGAACTGTTGTCACAAGTCCAAGATTATGTCTACCTGCTGTAAATAGAAAACAAGAAAATGTTCTGAGTACAGACCTCTGTCAAGGAGATGTAGTGAGTCATTTGTGTTCAATCTACATTATTGCACTATTGTAAGGTTCAAACTATGGATGCATGGTTTCAGGCTTCATCACCATCAAGTATCAGACTAACTGTTTAATTAATGTAATTTACGTTTCAAAATTTCATGCTTATTAATATTTAAGTTTCTGCTGTTAAACGTTATTGTTTGCTTTTTCAGATGTGTATATGTGGTCTTCTGCCTCTGCACCTGTGACAGCCAGTGTCCAGAGGCATTGTGTTTTTCGGGTTGTCCATCTGTCTATCCGTCCCATTTTGTACAAACCAATTTGCACCAATTTGGTACAATCCTTCACTTTGACTCAAGGATGAACTGATTTTGGTGGTTAAAGGTCCCTGTGACCGTTTATCAGACAAATTCAGCAATTACACTTTTTGCATTAATCAGCTGTAATATTTTACTGAACATGTACTTAAAAAAACAATGAAAGTCTTCAGTGACAGTGTTCATCATTTTGTTCATGATGAATGGCAATGTGTGATGTGTTGCTACAGGACTGTTTTCTGACCATGAGTCCAGCCTGGTACCAGAGTCTGATCAAAGTCCTGCTGAACCGCTTCCCTCAGAGCTGTAGACACTTCGACAACAATGGCATCCAGTACCTGGTGAGAAGATGTTCTTTATCTCCATCATCTTTCTGTATGAGAACTAGTGGCTTCTCCTCAAACAGTAAGGTGTTTTACAAGCCAGCTAACATGTACACTGTAGGAAAAGAGTGCGATAGAAAGAAGTAGCAATGTAATCATTGTCAATTACACTGTTGTAACTTTTGATCAAACTAGACTTGATTATTGTTTAAAGTTGGGTATGTTTTATTCACCTTTCAACTTTGTATTGTGTTTTACGATGATCAAATTACTTATTGCTTCTTATACCTCCTCGCTAGCGATAGTGGTCGGAGGCATTCTTATTCCGGGTTTTCCATCTGTCCATATGTCCGAACGTCCGTCACATTCATGAACACAATATCTCAAGAATGCCTTCAGGGAATTTCATCAACTTTGTACAAATATTCACTTGGACTCAAGAATGAACTGGTCACAGTGACCTTACAAAGCACATTCTTTGCCTTGTGAAGGTTGTATCTCTGTAACATAGTCAAGGAATCCTTTCAGATTTGGCCCAAACGTTCAGTTGGACTCAATAATTAACTTATTTGATTTTGGTAGTCAAAGATCAAGGTCACTGTGGCTTAACAAAGATCAGCAAGAGGGAATGTCTTTAAATTTGGTAGAAACATTCACTGGGACACAAAGATGAACAGATATCATTTTAGTGGTCGAAGGTGATCTTGCATTATTTTGAACATAATATATCAGGTACTACCCAAAGGGAATTTCATTACTGTTGCACAAACATTCAGTTGGCCTCAAGGAAGAGCTGAATTTAGTGGTCAAGGTCACTGTAACCTCACAAAGCACATTTTTTCTCTTGTGAATATGATAGCTCGAGAATGCTTTGAGAGAATCCTTTCACATTTGGCACAAACATTCACTTGTAGTTAGATTTCTATTTTGATTGCCAAAGGTCAAGGTGGCCTCACAAATGACTTTGTTTTTATTGAACATGATATGTTAAGATCAGCTGAGGAAATGTCTTAAAATTTATTACAAACGTTCACTCACAGATGAACTGATTTGATTTTGGTGCATGGAGGTCAAAGGTCAAGGTCACAGTGACCACATCACTGAAGGTGATATATAAGGACTGTCAGTAGGGAATTTAATTACACCTGTCACAATTCACTTTGACTCATGGACTGATTAGAATTTGGTGGTCAAAGGTCACTGTGAGCTCTCAAACTAAATGTTTTGCCTTGTAAATGTAATATCCCAGGAAATTCTGGGAAATGGGAATTCTTTGGCACACATGTACACATCGACTGACTGATTAACTGAATAGACTTCTGTGGTCAAAGGTCACAGTGGCCTCAAAAAACTTTTTGAGGGAATTTCTCTTTACCCTCAAGCAGCTCAAAGGATTCAAAGATAAGTGATTAGACAAGACCAACATGGCATTTTACTTGCCCAGGACAGCTGCCTCTTTACCCTATTAATGCTATAAAATCTTTATCAAATGTTTACCTATATTAATTAAGAAGTGGGAAAGTTGTTTAATGTAATCTTTTTTTTAAATGTTACCAGTATTTCTGTTAATTCAGCAATGATTATGTTTACTATTTCAGTGAAGGGGAGGTATTGAGTATATCTATTGAGAAGCAGTCAATGAATGAGGGGTGAACATTGGTAGGTAGTGCATGTACTTACTTCACAATCTGAGTTTTTAACATTGGAGGGCCAGGAAAAGTAAAATGTTATGACATGGTATTTCTATTTGTTTTTTTGGGGGTTTGTTTATTTGTTCTCTTTCCTCTGTCTCTATGCTCATGCAATGGATGGGGAATGTCTTGCTTTTCCGAATGTGTTCCGTCAGCGGTGGTGGAAATGTTTCATAGTTCACTTACTTCATCCATGACACTGCTGGTATTTTTCTCTGTATCACAAACTGTACACTCACGTGACGCCTTCTCTCCGCGGTTGACTTTCCCTCTCTGTGTTGTCACGTCGTGTTGTCATCCGTGGAGGTTGAAACAAGTAACAAGCCAGTTTTGAGAGTGTAAGGAGTAGAAGTAAAAAGTCGTCGAAAATAAATGAGAAATAAGTACAAATACCTGAAACAATCTACTTAAGTACATTAACAAAAGTATTTGTTCTTTGTTACTTCCCACCTCTGGCAACAGTTTTTCCTTAACTTTTTTAAATCAATGGAGCCTTATGGCTGGATTATTGGTGTTTGTGTACTTTCTCACTACATTTTTAACTGTGTAACCATTGGACATAACATAACCTCACATAATTATCCTGGATTCTCCTGTTGCTCTTTTGAGAAACATAATATCAGCTTTAACACTTTTAACCCTTGTGTTGTCCCTGCTTTGACCGGCTGTTGGACACCTCACATAGCCCACCCCATATTAGGACGCACACATAGGGCAATAGACAAGTGAGCAGCCCTTGCAGATGTATTTGTTACACCCGTGGCACATGGTGTGAGTTTTACAGTCCTTCTTCCTGGGGCATATCTGACACCTCTTCCTCTTACTCGCCCAGAGCGGGGCTGCTGCGAGGGCTATGGAGGAGGCCGGACTCTCGGGTCGAGCGTCGCGGTCGTCGTGGTAAAGAGCTCTCTGTGCGGCGGCGGCGGCAGTGGCTTATACATCCTTCACAACCGCGGTGGACGCTTCCGTGCGGGGATGCGCTCCCTTCGTGCGATGAACAGAGTCACGAGAGCCTTTCCCAGCTGCTCTAGGAACACGTTCCGCTTGCCCGCCATCCAGTCTGGGTTGATCTCTCTCCATATCACGAAGGCGTTGTAGGAATCGGTAATGTTGTGAAAGACGACCAGGGGCCAGCGCGCGGTCATCTTCCTGCAGCTGTACGTTCCGATCACCTTGTCAAGCGTAGCTGGATTTCGCATCGCAGGCCACCCATGACTTGATCCCGTATTTCGCCGGCTTGTTGGGCATGTACTGACGGAACGGACACCGGTCTAGTGAGAAAAACGCGTGGAGTGTGGGGCCCGGGGGGACCCCGCTTTGAGCCGCAGCAGAGGAGGAGGAGGAGCAGCGGCCCTCTTCTTGGCCATACGCCCTTGAGGACCATGTTATTTCCCCGTTTCATGACGGGAAGGTCTCTCTTTCCACGAGTCCGGTGGTGTCGCCGTGGTCTTGTCCTTCTTCTTCAAAGGATGACGAATCTGCAGAAGCATCACCCACTGGGTCGTAGTTTTCGTCGCCGTCGCTGTCTTCGTAGTCACCGTCTTCGTCGCTGTCCTCTCCGTCTTCTTCTCGGTCTGCTTCTCGGTCTGCTTCTCCGTCCGCTTCTCGTTCTGGCTCTTTCGCGTCGTCTTCGGGTTCAGAGGATGGTTGCTGGGAGAATAGCTGTTGGAGAACCTGTTCTCTGGTGAAACGCGACATCGTGCCATGGTCCGGGAGGGGGGCACGTGGAGAATGATGCGCCGGCTTCTTTGTGGGTCAATTACAATTGGAATCAGGTGTGGGTCTAAATGACCCCACAGAGCACCACAGCGCCGTCTCTGGAGAGGAGAATCGAGAATGGCAATCCTTGGGTCACCCTAACCCTAACCCTGACTGGCCAGGGCTTGTGGATGATCACATGCACGCACGCACGCACACACACACACTCTGGGTCAATCCGACCCAGGAACAACACAAGGGTTAAATTCAATATTTTTTCTGATAACATTAAAACCATTTCTTAATGTCTAACATCATAAGGAAGATTATAAGGATCAATAAATTGACATGTTCAATTATAAAAATCTCCATCTAATCAATATGGATGTGTCATCTTGTTTCAGGCTGTTCTGAACCAGAAGTTCACAGACTGCTTTGTTCTGGTCTTCTTGGACACCCAAGCAGGAAAAACAGTAGGGCATTACACTTTGATTTATATTATTAATATATTGTTGTTGCAAAAATGTCTTAGCTAAACATTTTCTTCCTCAAACAGAGTCTAAAGGTTGTGTTTCGTGAGCCACTGCCATCACAGCCACAAGCCAGCAGCAGCCCTCCTCCCCAGCTGGTGTCCATGTATCATCACCTGGAGTCTGTCATCAACACAGCTTGCTATAACCTCTGGACAGGACTATTATAGAGTTGATCAGTGCTGGATCTGCTGGAGCCTATGTCTATGTGACCACAGTTAACTCATTAAATTGGGAAGCAACAGTATGAGATTTGAATCACAATCTGAAACTCCAAGACAGTTATCAGTTAGCTCACCTAGCCCTAAACAAGTCAGAAAAAACTAAAAGTCTCCTAACTGGTGTGTCAGACTTTATTCTGTAGTGTTTTTGCTTTTAACTATACAATCATGCATGTATGATAACCACATAAAACATTTCCTCAGAATACAGGTGGAATTAAACCCATATAGAATGGCAGCAGTATACATGTGTCACCATCTAGTGTTAGGCTAATGTTATGTTCATGTAGGCAAGTATAATTTTTTAAGAAGCAAGTACATCACAAGCATTTGGGCAGTTTAATGTTGTACTTTATAATGATACTGTGTTATTTTTCTCTGTACACATAAACTAAACAAACTAAAACTACCTGTACTGAATTTCCCTGAGTGAGGCTAACAGCTAACAGGGTTTCCCACAGTGTCCTAAATTATAAAACACCTCTAACGTCTGAGGAAATTATGTTTATCAAACAAAATACTAAGCTTCGACAGGGGGGTGGTTAGGCTTTACCCAAAAGCTTATTGTGTTTGTTTTGTTAACTCATACAACAAAATATAACGACTTCCATCCATTCATTATTCTACAGCTTTTCCTTTTGAGGGTCAGGGCTAAAGGGGGTGTACACCCTGGACAGGTTGTCAGTGTATTGCAGGGCTAACATAGACAACATTTACTCACATTTACACCTATGGACAATTAAGAGTCTCAAATTAACCTAACCTTTAAACCTGCATGTCTTAGGACTGAGGGAGGAAGCAGTAGTACCTGGAGAAAACCCACTGAGACACAAAAAAACATGCAGATTCTACACAGAAAGACCCCGGCTGAACTAGGATTTTTAGGTGGGAACCGTCTTGCTGTGAGCAACAGGACTAACCACCACCTTACTGCCCATGACCACGACTTGAGACTTGAATATTCACAATGTACAGATCAGCTGACTGTTAACAGTGTGAACTTCACACTAAAGATGCACACAATCTGATCCGTCAGCAAGACCGCAGTCACAGTAAAATACTTCTCCAGTACTACTGAAACAAGAGCACTACATGTAAGCGCTCAAACTGCACACAGCCAACCACAATGACTGATCTGGCCAAATTGATCAATCGCAACCAGGCCGGTTACGATCAGCCTTCATCCAGCAAAGACCACATATAGAATGAAATGGTTAACTCTATAACTCTCTCTATTTTTCAATTACATTGATAAAGAGACAGTATATCAATATTCAGGTCAGCAAGCAACTGATAATGTAATTTCATTGCACAACCTGGGAAAAGTGGAGGTGAACAAAGTCTGGGTTCCTCTGTTTTCAGTTCCTCTGGTCAACAAAATACTTTGAGGTTGGTGACCTGCCTGGAGTAGTGTGCATGACGCATACTCTGATAAGGAGAAGTTCAGGTTTCCAGCAATTTCGATGACTCGTCCTGACACACGTGCTGCATTTAGTCATAAGAAACCAATAACGAACACTGACTATAAAACTGCACAAGTTTCATATTCGCAGTTTGATTAATAGGTCGGTTTTCTCTGATCTTGTGCCTTCCGATCACATTTTGCTATCTTTTCATACCACATCAGTGTTTTGTATTTTATAGTGACAGACAGCTGAGATGTCAGCACAGAGTGGGAGGTCTTATATGTTTAGATTTCCATCATTGTCAGACTTGCTTCCCACTTACACCCCACTGCCGTATCTGCAGCCTTGAAGTGCCTTTTGTTCTTTTTTGAATTCTCCAACCTTTGAAGTGATACTGTTGTCATTCCATCAGCTCTGCATATACAGCGTTTTGAAACATATCCCCCTGTTATGCATGAAATTGCCTGAGTCACTTTGAATAACTGTGACAAAAATGGCCTTCCACAAGCAGGAAAATGGGTCACAACAACTTACTCGGTCATTTGCATAATAGCATGCCACATGTCATCATAACAGTGTACCAAAGAATGTTCAGGGTGATGAGTTTGACATGTGGCTGGTAATCATACCTCAGTTTATAAGAAGGCATGAAGCCAGCCTCATGTAAAAGTGTTGAATCACAGCAAACATAGGGACTGGATATCCACTGAAACACTGTCATGAATTACATATTCAAGCCATATGCTTTTGCACATTTTCGTAGCGAGGAAACTATACAGAGGTTTGAGCTTTAAGCTTATAAATGAAGAGATTTTGAACAGAGCAGCACTCTCAGTATTGTTTAAATATTTAACACTGGATATTATGACGCAAATGTGAATTGTAATACGTATTCACATGCAGAATCTGTTTATAGAGATTAGGCCCTCTCCAACTGTATAATGTATATTATGTATGTACAGAATACTTTATACAGTATGTGAAATGCTTGATAAACCAGTAGGATAAATAAGTGTGGTGAATCATTTTTCCATCATCTGTCACCTATAGCTGATTAATATGTCGACTGTATATCCATTTTATGTAAAAGTCTAATTGCTAGGCAGGGTCAGGAGACCAACAGTAATGAGCATGTGAACTGGACGACACAAGACTGGAGCAAAGACTGCATGTCTCAACTCAAGTTAGGGCTGCACGATTTATTGAAAAATTTTAACAATTCATGCCTCTATTATCTCATTTTTATACAACTATGATTATGCCAGTTACTAAGAACATTGCATCAAAGCAGACTGATGCTCAGTACATATACATAATAATTAACTATAACACATTAGCAAATTTCATACTTTAGATTTGAGACTTGAGTTGCAAAAATCTTTAGCTTTGTGGTTGAGTCACCTGGTCATCACTTGCTGTGTCCAGTAATCTTTGATCCAACCCAGACCTTCCTTTGTGGAGCCTTAAGTGAAGAGTGATGATGATTATGCTTGTTTTTTTCCTCAACCTGTTCTCTTTATCACAATTATTTATTTTTATAGTATTAATTAATTAGAAAGCTCACTGACCTAGTGGCTTGTATTCACAGCCAATGTATCCCAGGTAGCCATAGTTTTCCAGTGTGTTGAACAGGTAGTTGTAGTTGAGCTCTCCTGCACTGTCAGGCTCATTCCTGCCTGGAACCTGAGCAATCTGTATATGACCTGTGAAACACAACCACACCTCTTTGACTGCTGCATCATGCATTTTTCATCTGTATTACCTCCAGAGGCATGTAGATGTTTCCTTTTTTTATCTTACCAATTATAGGGAAATACTTTTTGATGTTCTGTGTCAGGTTACCATCCATTATTTGCCAGTGAAAGATATCCTGAAACAGTTCAGTTAAGTCAACATTTGTTAAGTCAAGCCATTCCTTGTTTTGTTATTTTTATTCAACTTGTATCACATTTTCAGAGCACCCACCATTTGCAGCTTGATGTTTGGCTTTCCAACTTTACCCAGTATAACAGCCGCTACAGACACAAACATGAGAATCAGCTGAGACATGACTCTGGCAGTCAGCCATGTACCGCTGACAGATTAGACAGACAAAGTAAGATACTGGTGTACTCAAACTGTACAGCATAAACTGAGCACACTAATATAATCTGAGTAATTTCTATTTACAACAGTATTTGCCATGTACGTCCATCAAAGGACTAACAAAAACTTTAATTGTTGCTAAAATGACTTCAATGTTATAATGCCCAACTACTGCCTCACATTCAGTCTAAGATTAACAGTAAATTAATTCAAAAAGTTACTTTTCTTAGCAAACTTGGACCCACAACTTCATATAAAATATGGCATGTAATTTAGCTTTTTAGAGTTTCTGTAAAAGAACATGCCTGTAAAACTAATTTGAAACATCCACTAAAATGTTCTATCTAATAAAGCTTCCAGGGGCAAAGAACAAACTAAATACGGAAACTAAGCCTGTTCAACAGGTCTGCCTTGGATCAGCTCTTGGGGGACGTGTAACATCTATTTCCTCCTCTCCCTCTTCTTCCCATATCTCACTAATACATATTACTGACTTGGCATCTTACTTGGAGTCCTGTTGCTTTACTGTTGCAGATACAGGATCACAGCTGCTGCCATATTGTGGATCGCCATGGCATCTAATGGTGGATTATGATTATATCTAGATTGCTTAGATGCACAATATACCTGCCCATACTAACATCACTGGCAATACTGCTATGATTACAATTGGCATTGTCTGACATTTTCTGTTGGATAAATACTTTAAATATTGATACACCTCTCCATCAATGGTAGACACTGTGGTAGTTTTTCCTCACCCTGGTCGAGGGTTATGGGTATTGTTGGGTTTATTCCAAAACAGGTGCCAATACAGGTTATTCCAATACAGGTGCAATCAATATTTTCAAAATGATGACAGTGCCTAAACGGTGCCAGAGCTTTTTCTTAAAGACACAAAATGACAGCTTTTTTATAGCGAAAGCAAATTGGAAGTTGAAATCTTACATACTGTTAACTGTTTACACTATACTTAACTTAAAAAAAACAAATATAAATAAGTGCAAAACTCTTCTTTGGGTTAACCCTAACCCATTTATATAATAAAATTGCCCTATTAAGAAAACCTAAACCAGCTAAGATAATTTAACACTAAATTATCGTTTCAGTGCTTTCTACAGCAAAATTACTCCAGCTCCAGACTTCATCAACTGTCTCCCCACTACTGGGACAAGAGACACCCACATGGCCAGCTGATGTATGTAAACAGTCAAACACGGAGCATCCCCTTGTTTCCAAACTGATCCTGTGCGTCGCCAGATGCTTTATTAAGTTTGTTGTGTTCTTCCCTCCCTCCTCCTTCCTAACCCACTTCCAACTCTAAGCTCTCTGCTCTTGCTCAGACATTTACTGCACGTCCTGTTGTTTGAACCCTTTCACATGAAATACAGCTTTACTTTCGACCGGTAAGCTTTTATGAATGTTGTAGTGTCGCCTCAAGTTTGAGGTCGCTATTCACAAACTGTAAACTAACTTTTCATGCTGCCAGAGTCATATAGAGAGTGCGTTCATGTTTTCGTTGTGAACAAGGGCCATATAGGAATCTACTCAAATCCAGCTTTACTAAACCAAAGAGATTTTTGTCTTAAAAACATTTAATTATTTTCTAACAGCATCAGAGATGTTATATTAGGCAAATAAAGACATTTGCCTATTAACAACAGCATTAACAATCAATCTGTTCCTAAGTATAAGAAAGAGTTGTGCATACTGGTTAGCGATTGTGTTGTCTCAGTTTCTTACCTTGATGAGGACAATCCAGAAAATACCTGGGATCTGTAATCCTTGTGTTGATTGGTTCAATCAATCCAGTGATTCCTTCCTGCGAGGAACAGAGTCATATGATTCAGATTAACATTAAAAATAATAACCAGGCTGTTTTTAGTTCTTGCCCTGCCTTATTCTTTTACTGTGTGTCACTTTGAGCAACCACAAGGTATGTCCTGGGAAGTTGCCTCTGTAAACTCTGCAATGCTGCCAATATATATATATTGATAGATATATAGTCTTGAAATATAAACTGGGTTGGGCCTGATTAGTACTTGGCCAGTGTACCACCTAGAAATACCTGATGCAGTAAACTTTTAATTCCCACAGCCATTTGATTTGATGAACATATACTTCTAACTTATATCATAGTAACATGCCTTATTAGAGCACAAATAATCCTTGTAAAAGTGATGACCTTGTCTTTGGTTTTGTCTTGTGTCTGGATTTTTTGACATGGCAAGAAATTCATAATATTGATTTCCTTTTTTCAACATTTGCTTGGTTATTTGAATAGATATAAAGAACTTGGTATTTGGCCAAACCACCAGGTTCTTCTCTGAGCTTGTCTGATCTTGGTAGTTAGGATGGGTTGAGCATTGTTAGGGCACTCAAGAAATAATGCGTACACTTAATATCACACATCGGATCTCAATGAACAAAATATTCAAGTTGGAAATCTCAATTGATATACAATGATAGACAATAACTGAACAAATTAAGTAAGAAAAAAAACTATCATTAACCTGTTGAGAAAATCAAAGTGATTTTTTTTTTTATCACAGGTTGATTAAATTACTCATTAAGTGGTTCAGTAGTGTGTATGGCTGCCATGGATCGGGGCATCAGCAAGCTTTTAAACAGTCTGTGGCGCTAATTGGTGATGACGGATGCACCGGTACATATCATTCTCAATTAGATTCCGGTCTGGGGAACTTGAAGGCCGGTCACTGGCATCAATGCCTTCCATCATCCAGGAACTGGGTTGGACAATATGAGCACCGAGTGCAAAGGCTCATGGAACTATTAAGTGTCCTTGTTAAATACAGATTTCTTATAACTTTATCTTTGTTATATTGTGTTAATGTTCTGAATTTAGTTGTGTTCAGGAAATATTTATAAATTGTAACGTTTTATATTTTAAGTTCTGGTATTATGTGTTTGAAAGGGTACAGTCACTGTTCAAATGAAAAGTGCCTACGCTAAATCCTGCATAAATCATCCTACATGCAATTATACCAAGCATGGGGTGCAGGTTGGGAGCTGACATCAAGATCCTTGTCTCAGTCCAGTTATTTCAACATGAGTTTGCTGTAACATGTTATGCTGATATGCTCTACAATAATGTAAGGTCTCAACCTTGTATACCTATGTAATCTGCTACAGAATAAAATACTGTTGTGATTTGGCACTATACAAATGTTGGACAGAAAAAGTCACCTACTTTTGACAGCATATCAGCAGCATAGGTAAGGTTCTGTACAAAGATGGCCTCCATCTCCTTGACGACCGCTTTCCTGTGTGAACCCACAGGAATCCTTCCTGCCATCAGGTGGATCCTGATAATAGAACATGGATGATGCACTGCTTCTACTACAACTGTTCATATTAAAACCTGTCAGACAGGTAAATTGGGCTTCAATTGAAGTTAAATCACATTAAATAGACAAGACAATAAATGAAAATACCTTACTTAATAACTAACTGACCCTGATATTGGTCAGGATAGGAGTCATTTGAGCAATTTTCAGACATGACCTGCGGGTCAAATCAGAACTGGCATTTGGAGTTTCCCGAAATTTGTCTTTGACACATGCACAACAAAGCAGGAGGTTCTCTGCACAGACGCGTTCAAAACAGATGTACGTAATAACTCCACTGCGGAGAGCACGTGATTTTCTTGACAATACACAGACTCTTATTCTTGGCTCTTATCACCACAAAATCTCTTGACATCTTCGTCCGTGTCTTCTATGTGTGCGTCACCACATTTTCACCGGGACATGTTTGTTTCCTTTTAGTATTTTTTTTTTTTTTATTTTGGTCTTTCGCATGTTAGAAGAGTAAGAAGTGAATCCAGTGGGGGATGGATTCCCTGTCTGCAGAAAATGAGGAATGTCTGACTCGGACATTTGCATTCACACATGCACCTCCTCCTGAGAAAATATGGAGGAACTGCGGCGATCAATGCATGTCTGAAGTACATTTACCCATAATAAACCTACACTGGTTCACTATTGCTACTACGGAGGGTTTTCTGGTCCAAAGCTATATATATATATATAAAAAATTAAATGGCAAAATGTGTATTTAGACATTTATTTATACATTATTTTTATGAATACATTTATTTAGACATTTATTTATATATTTCGAATTTTATCTTTATTTATACTTTCATTTATACTTTTATTTATCCTTTGCGTAACCTGCTGGACAGAACAATATAAAACTGTCAACTTCAGTCATCAAAAGTCAGGGGTCGGGTTAAAGCTTCTGATTGGTGGTTGAACATGAATCTACTGCTTCTGCCTAATTAAAGATGGCAGCGGGCATCTTGTTGCTAACTGGCAATCAAATTGAATAAGAATAAGCAGCCACACAAAAACATTCTGCTCTGTGTGTGTGTGTGTGTGTCTGTCTCTCTCTCTCAGCTGACATCTCTGACTTGCTCCAGTTCAAAAGTTGTCACAATATCAACACTGATCATCACATAAAGATCGATACTTTTATTAATGAGTTAAATCTTTATTCAGAGCAGCGCATTCATCAGCTGCTTGCTCGCTCCCTTTTCCTCTCTCGCTCTCTCTCTTACTTGCTCTCTCACACACACACGATTGGACACGTGTATCTATATTCAGTCTGAGTAAAAACAACAGACTTTGTAAACTTACTAAATGTATGTAGAGCTGGAGGAGATGGCAGAGCGCTCTGTTGGGTTTGACGCAGTTGACGCGGCGCACAGCGCGAATGAGACAGAGAAGCAGTAAATTAAAATAACTTCACGGTCCAAACATGTATGAAAAGACCCAAATTAACACTGTAAGTGAACTTTGTGGAGCTGTGTATGGCTCCCTGATGTATGCCCCAACCTTGGTGGTGCTGTGGCGGGGCTGTCGTGGTCTCTGCATCCGTAGCCAGGGACTGTTTATGTTTATTTATCACAAATCATATCGTCATCGATTATTAAACAACGTTATTCTGCCTCATTTCCATCTGCTGGATTGTAGCTTCACAGTGCAAACCAAACTCAGCTCGATCCAAGAGAGCTGAATCGACTGGTTGAGCCTGCTGGGTCTGTAACACTGTTCACAAACCAATCAGAAGCTTTAACCCGACCCCTGAGTTTTGATGACTGAAGTTTACAGTTTTATATATAAAATAAAATAAATAAAAGTATAAAATTCTAAATATATAAATAAATGTATAAATACAAATTTCGTCATTTATTTAGGCATTTAATTATATAATTATGTTTTTATTTATGTGTTTATGTATTTATCCTTTTATTTATGTATTTATATAATTATTTATGTATTGTGATGGAAATCTGGAAATACAAGAGGCTGGAAACACCAAAGTTATCTACGTGTATTTTAATAGGGACTTTCTGCAGAAAGGATCAACACAAAGAGTCACAAGAATCTCAGAGTGAAGATGGAGAACAGTCAAATAAAAGGATCTTATATAGGAGGACTCAGGCTGTCCCTCAGAACCAGTTCAGACTGGTTCTGTAGGCGCAGGAGAGAGGGGAATCTTAACACAGACAACTGATTTACATATGTTTCCTAAGGAGATAAGCAGACATACATTCCGCGCTTTAGAGAGTAAATAAGTGGCAAAAGGGTCTGATAGTTTTCAGGTCAACAGTTTAGACCATAAAACAGCTCAGGTCATAAAGCATTTGGACAATTTGTTTATATATGTGGATACAGGTCATAAAAGTCTTTAGACAGGTCTGCAAAAAGTTACTCTTCAACTACAAAATAGTTTTCAACCACACTTAGTTAATTTTTCCAATACAGTCTTTATTTATTTATAGTTTGGGCCGAGATTCTACAGGCCATTACAAGAAAACCACACCTCAAATCTAACTGCAGGGTTTTCCACTGCATTAAGGACTTCAACAAAGTGCACAAACATATTTGTGCAGCACCTAAAGTCAATGAAAAGAAAGAAAATATGCTGAGGATTATTAATCAAAGACTGATCAAACACAGACTGATTAATTAATTAATCAAATTATATAAATTTGTTCTAAGAGTAACTGGTGCCCTTTTTTTATAACAAGTGCAAATTCATCATATTGGTACATTACTTCTGAGGCTTTATATTTTTCTTCTTTCACAGAACTGGTGTTTTTTCTGTTTCACCAATTTAATCATTTTATATCTTCAGATTGTTTTTTTTTATTTATACGATATGTATTTCATTGTTACATAATATTGCATTGTGATTCTTTTCAGGAATTATATTTGTAAACCTCATTGAATAGCTTTGCTGTCGACCTGACACTTGCATATATTCTCCTTTGATATTCACAAAGAATTCTGTTATGCTCCATCCATCTTCACTCAGCTGATTCCTCACCTTTTGCAGTCCAAAGCTTTTGCGTACTCTATAGCAATAACCAGACCCTGCCTGAACTCTGCCTCTCTTCCAGGAACTGCTCCAAGACCAAGATCACCTGCCTTCACATCTCCTGGAAAACACACATACACATTCCATCATTACCACCAGTATCATCCTGGAATTACTACCACTTCACTGGTTGAAATGTCCAGCTGTTAACTCCAGGGAAGGGAACCATTTTTCCATCAAGTTTTTTTTTATTGTTTATTATTACCACATATATCACACCAGGGCTCCAGACTAACTATTTAACATTGGTTGCACTGGTGTGCCTAACTTGCACATAATGTAGGTGCACCTAAATTGAATTACAACTATTAAATATCCTCAATAAATAAAACAAATAAAATAAACCACACTCAACCAAAACAAGATTTACATGAACTTTTAAGTTTGTATTGTGATGCAGCGTGTCATGTGTGTGCATCTGATTGTCTCCCTTCCCCGCTCGTTATCCTGGCGCTGCTCGTCACGTTACGTCTCGTGTCGAGTGCGCAGTCTGCGCAATTTTTTTTGCTTTTTGCAATATGTTTCAATGTACGTCTCATTGACTCTGGGGCGGATCAAACAAACACAAATTCAACTTCAGAACATTTCAGATCCTACTAACTTTTGATTAGTGTGTTTATTGTGAAAGTGTAAAGTGAGCGCACACAGGAGACACTGAACCGGTACAAACCAACCGCTGCTAATAATTTTGCAGCAGTGGATCAAACAGTCGTACGGGAGGCATACGGCCCAGAGGCCGGACGTTATCCGCCCCTGAATGAACCTGTGAGCAGTTTACCGGGCGGAGTGTTGATAAGGACCACCTCCACGCCTGCAGCCGCTTTGGCCCTCTGGAGCTCTTCCAAGTCGGAGTCGTAGAGCCAGGCTGCCTCCACAGCCTGGAAGCCAGCCGACGCAGCGGCGTGTATTCTATGACTGAAGTCTGGCATCTCCGTGAACAGCCAGGAAATATTAGCACAGAACTTCAGCGGAGCCATATTTGCTTAACCACAGACAACGACTGACGCTCCGTCTGAGAACAGGCGTGTCAGTCTCGCAAGGAGGAAACAGAACGGTCAACTTTCAAAACAAAACCGCACACATTTGCAAGAAAAATAAAATAAAGAGTAATGGTTTTATTTTGAAAGAGTTAACGGATGTAGTATGTATGTTACAACATCGATTTTGACCACATACGAGCATATATTGTGTGGGGGGAGGGTGTAGAGACCTGCACCATTTGCCTTGCAGCATGCTTCCTGTATTACCCCCTTTCCACCTAAGTGAACCGAGAGTTCATACTTATGAATTATGCAATATATAAATATGTACCTTTGATTTCCCTTTTGTTTAGCACAGAGCTTTAAGTCTTTTGATAAAATATGTGTTGAAAAATGTGTTAACATACAAATGTGAAAACCCAATAAAACAATGTGAACACATTGTTAAAAGACCACTTCTGCTGTGATGATAAAGCTCAAGTGGATTCAGTTTCATCAATTTTGATTTAGCAATTTAGGAGTATAGAGTCACTTGATAGTATGTTTATATATTTCATCTTGATTTGCTGCAGGTAAAGTTTCCATTGTGGTTGCAGCTAAAAGTTTTTTATAAACAAGTAAGTACTTTATACATCAGCATGATACACAGACAGTCTAAGTGCCTCAGTGCTTAAGAGAGAATATCTGAATTCATTATCAGTGAGTAATGAGTCAATTTCAGAAACTGAGTGCACGTGTAGACTATAATTCAATTATCCTTTTAACATAATTAACATTCAGTTACATGTCAATCATATCACAAATAAATTCTAGACAACATGTGACATTAAAATCACTTCTCTTATGAATGTACTCTGACAATAATGTTTTTTAATAAACCTCCTTACGCTGCAACAGTTTCACATTTCACCGTTAAACTGTCATCTCTTTGTATCCGCTCAGAATCAATGTGCACTCTTCGTCTTTATAATCCATCGCACAGGTTTGCACTGTCAACCACACCCATTTTATAGAAGTGGAAGTGCACTCTCACATACTCAGAGTCAGTTAACACAGACTTAATAGAACAACATCTTAACCAGCTTTGTAGTACTGTTCCACACCAAGTCACTGAACCAGGGTTTGTCAACACAGACTTTCTTTGTTAATCCCAAGTTAAATCAGAGTAGGTTGAACCAGCTTTGTAGTACAGGCCCCTGGTTACAAGTAGTCTTGTTAGTCCCGATAATCAAGGCGGTTCTTACTTCTAGACAAGCAACAAGTTGGTGCCACTCTGGAACCCTTTTTCTGGCAGAAGGACTTGTTCTAGATTAGGCACTGGCTCCAAACTGGCCCTGGCTGAGAGAGAGTGAGCCTCCCCTGCACCCTCCCTTGAATACCAGGGCAGAGCCACAATGATCAGATCCGCAACACCTGTGAGCAGAGCAGAGCAAAGAGTAAAGGGGAGGGAAGAACAGGAAGGTTGGAGCCAGGGAGCACATAACAGTGATGGCCAAATGTTAAACATATAATTATTTATGTATTTATATATTTTTTTGGTTTGTTTTCCTGATTACTAAAAATATATACTTTGAGTAACACATTTCTGTCTCCTGAGTTATCATTAAGTAATGCTGCTTACAATTACTGTGTTCCTTTCCATAACACATGGCACTTTCCCATGTTATTATGCATTGTATAAAGACCTAAAAATAAAAAAGAAATACCATCCAGCATGTTTGTAAAATTAAAAATTGTTTGTAATTCTCACAGCCACGTTTAGATAAATTATCAAAATGCTAATGTGTCAATACCTTAACTATACACTCAATGATTTTAATATCTGCTTGTTTTTAATGCAGTGGGACAAAATGTATGGCATTTTCTTAACCCTGTTCTATTTGCCACTCGCCACCTGGCTCCCATTGAGATAGCTCCCCCGCCACAATTTAATTCAGGTTAGACTTGCAATAGAGACTTTGGTTCTGTCATTCTGTGAATTTGTTTTCAAGACGTTTGAGTTAAAAAAAAATAGGTTCACAATTCCACTTATTCCAGTCATTTCACAGGATCTGTTACACCGCAGCATCCTTGACAGGCTACATTCTCGGCTACTACACATTTTAGACCACAGGCCATTAGATTGATAGATGTACTTTGCGTGTACTCAATACCTGGCTTTTTGTAGTGCTATTGCAAGTTGTATTAACAATTATTCATGCATAATAGACACACTATCTGAACTGTGTAGTTTGATCAGGGTTGAAAGGGAGTGTGTTGTAGTGGAAAAATGACTTAGTGTGGTGGAAAACTATTTTGTAGTTGAAAATGACCTGAACTGTTTGTAACCCGTAACCTGTATTAACTTTCTATTACCTTTATGACATTTCTATTACTTATTGACCGTCCAAGGACTTATGTTCTATCTTCAAAGGAAAATTATGCAAATTAGTTTCATTTGTCTTAATTCCTGTCTCAAACTGCACCTACAGAACTCATCTGAACTGGCTCAGACAAACAGCCTTAGTTCTCCTATATAGGATGCTTGCATTTGACTGTTCTCCATCAACACTCTGAGATCCCTGTGACTCTCTGTGTTGATCCTTTCTCCAGAAAGCCCCTATTAAAATACACAAAGACAAATTTGATATTCCAGCCTCTTGTATTTTCAGATTTCCATCACAGTGTACAAGGTTTGGAATCAAACCATCAGGTCCAAAAGGTGCAGACCACACATAGCGTCCAAAGCTATAGTTCAGCCCAGAGTACCATATCTTCTTGAAATGCCTTTATCTTCACAACCATTGCAAGTTTGTTGTGAGTGTCAAGACAGACAGGCCACAGAAGACTGTCAGAGAACAACATGTCAATGATTTCACTGTATAGTCAAATGACAAATGAAGAGTTGAATGCCTTGGTGGAAGACATACAGTTGTTGATGCCACACTGTGGTTATCAAATGATGAAGTGGGCCCTCAGGCTGGACAACCACCGCAGGCTACCTTCCCTTCCTGCCTAACATGCATTCTAAGAGATACAAGACAGATGAGTTCGATGCCTGGGTCAAATGGAAACCCGAAATTAAGAAACTTGTCTTCTATGCTTCTCTGAAATATGGTTAAGCGATTCAGACCGGGACGAGGACCTAAGAATAAGTTGGTTTGGAAGCCCAATACTGCTGGACTGGGGGAAAAGTGGAACTGATGTCCCAGGGCCCCAAAGGGGAGGCTGGCCCTTGACAATCCTGAATGATAAAATATATACATATATACATATATATGTATATATATATGTATATATTACATATATATGTAATTAATATTATTCATTTAATTTCAAAGTACTTCATGAAAATGTTGAAAACTGTCAGGGTAAATTGATTGATTGACCTCCACTATTTTTGGATCCAAAAATAGTGGAGGTCCCCTGAGGTTTTCATGAGGTCACCTGTCTCACCCCTACAAACAAATGGTTTAGTCCTTGCCTGCATGCCATCAAAGTAAGTGACTGACTGACTGCTGAAGAATTAGCCAAACTGGCTAATTTAAATCACATATACTGAGAGGTCATAGTGAAATAAGAACTGAAGAATGGGACCTTGAACCAGGAAGACACAGGGAGAGAGCAAGCAAGGGAGAGAGAGACAGCGAGACAAAGAGAGCAAAGGAGAAAGAGACATAGAGAGAGAGAGAGAGAGAGAGAGAGAGAGAGAGAGAGAGAGAGAGAGAGAGAGACAGACAGAGAGAGCAAAAGAGAAAGAGACAGAGATGATAGTAAAGTAACTGTAAGTTAAAGTACGCCCCTCCTCCTGATATCAAACTGTTGATAGGGTCTCTTTGCCCCTTTTATTTACCCTGTGACTTCCAACAGCTGGTATACACACTAGTGTATATACTGTACATCTGCGAGCTAACGAGTCAGCTGCTGCTGAACTGATTGCCGACGTCACATACAGATTCCTTTTTTCCGAAGGCACCTAAATTTATCCTTGGAGATTTAAACAACTGCATTTTAAACAATACTTTGGTTAGTGTATGTTTTCATCCATTTTGAAAAATATATAACGTACACTCGTGGTAATATTGGCACCATATGCAACCAGTGCCTAATAAATCCAAACAGAAGCAGATCAGAAAACAAGGGCGCTTTGACCTAAAATATGAACAAATATACTGAAGGCCTGTCTCCATTATGGGACAGCTCTTTTTCTTTTTTTTTTAATAGTGGTGTTTTGACCAATAAGTGTATTATAATGTAATCATGTCATTGCAAAATTAACAATAAAGAACCCTTTAAATTAAAGTCTTTTTTAGATACTTTGATCTTGGAGGTGGGGAACATCATGGAGCGTTTAGGAGATACAACAGACTTAGGGGCCACTGATATGGATCCATCCAATGACTCACCACCAGTCAAATGTCCACACTGTCGAGACTCTGGACTCTTTATTCTTTGGACTTTTGCCTATTTAATGCAGAGTGGGTTTTTTTTAATGATAGATTCCTTGTTTGTTTTGGACTGTACCTTTGTTTTCCTTGTGTTTGGACTCATGTCCCTGAATTCTCCCTTGTGCATATGAGTTTCTGTGCTTCCCTTTGTCTTTGTCTGTTCATTGTCCTTCATCATCCCTCTCCTGTAAGTTCCTTGTGTCTCCTAGTATTCCCTTGCTTTTTCTGTTTAGCCTTTTTTCTTGTTTTTGGAGAACTTTGGATACCAGTTCTTTTCTGTTTATGGACTTTTGGATTTGTTTGTTCCATAAGAACCTTGTTTTTTATGTTTATGGAGTTTGTAAACCCAGTCTCTAGTTTTCCTGTGCTTTTTGGCATACAATCAAAACTGGAGGCAAACACAGACGTCCCAAAAATGTTAAAAAAACAAATGCCCCAGTAAGGTCGGGAGAGCGTAGAGGTCTGAAGGAGGGTCCGGGAGCAGAGGGCTCAGGTGGCCAGCCCGATGGCAGAACAGAGACAGAGCAAGGGGGCTGATGTCCCTGGTGCTGAAGGCAGATCCTCATGGGGGGCCAAGCAGGTGGAGACTGAGCAGGTGGGCACCGCTTGTGAAAATGGAGAGGAGAACCGAATGCCAGTGTTTGGTCAGCAAGTCTGGTGACAGGTGACAGAGGGTCTGACATGTGAACCAGGTTAACTAGAGGCTGCTGCAGCTTTGACACAGGGACTGGAAACAGCTGCTGCAGAACAGGCGCAGGAACTGGAGGTGGCCGCAGCTCTGACAAAGGTTCTGGGACTAGAGGGACGAGGAACAGGCTTTGACTGCGCAGCTGACGTGGAAACAGGAACGAGACCAGGTGTCAACCTTGCCACAGATGTGGGACCACTGTCCAGTTGGCAATCGCTGTGGGTGAACTCTTTAAAGACACAAGGGGCTCGCCCACATTACTGTGCTCAGTCTCCCCATTACGCATGAACAAGACTCCAACATACTTAATCTGTGACTTGAGGCAGCAATTGCCCACAAACCCGAGTAGAGCAATCTACTGTTTACCAGCAAAGAAACATAACCACCTCACACTTGGCTGCAAAAGCTAGGGATGCACTTCTGAGGTTCCCAACCTGAAAGCTCTCCTCAATATGGCTGCACATTGAAATCCTGTCCGTGAACATTTTAAAGAGAATTGGTGGCTGATGGGTGTGATCCCCCAGTAGTTCAACCACACCCTCTAGTCCCCTTTTTGAAAATGGGAAACACCACCCTGACCTGCCACTTAACAGGTACTGTTCCAACAACATTGTAGAGGCTTGTCAGCCACAACAGCCCAACAACAACCAAAGCAGGGTTATGGGCGAGTTTTCTCTGTAAATAATAAATATTTTCAGATAGCCGAATGTATTGTGAATATATGTTTGCCCAAAGGCAACACATTTAATGATACCCTGTGTGAGGGGGAGTACTGTTGGCAATTATTCATAGTTGTGCAATATACCTTTTTCATTTTGGCCAATGCCAAAAATAAGTGGAATGCAGCTGTACTTAAAAACAAGTGCATTCTGGTAAAATGTATTCATTCATAATTAGTAATAACATTAGATTATTAATAATTCATTATTAATAACCACCACTGTACGTTATGGTAAATGGTTTTGTATTTATATAGCGCTTTTCTAGTCTTGATGACCACTCAAAGCTCTTTACAGTACAGTTTTACATTCACCCACTCACACATTCATACAGTGCATCTATTAGCAGCACTTTGTTGTTCTATGAGGGGCAATTCAGGGTTCACTATTTTGCCCAAGGACACTTCGGCATGCAGATGGGGAAGACTTGGGATCGAGCTGCCGACCTTCAGGTTGGAGGAAGACCACTCTACCCCTCAGCCACAGCCGCCCGTATCATAGTGTTACGCTAAGAGCTTGATATTGCAGCATATATTTCAAGTTGAACATACTTTTCTAAAACTCTAAGGTGCTGCTTACCCTAGGTACCTGGTTCTTACTGCCAAGCAGTGCTAAGAAAGAGTGCCTGAGATAGAGCCATAGGGTGTGGCAAGCCATATGAATTTATGTACTTCACTGTTACCACCAGATATTCCAGCCTGAGTCAACTTTAGAAGAACTCCTGTCTGTTATAACCCTTTCAAACCAGTTAGTGTAATTCAGAATTTTAGAATAACAGATTTACCCACCATATTGTTTGGTTAGACTAGTGTACAGCCCAGACCCCACTACAAGGTGACGACTCAATGTGGCGTCATTTACACAATGTTTTAGCCTAAATGTCCTCTGATATCATCCTCGGAGCCGCTTTCAAGTTCGTACGCACACACCGGAAACACTGCACACACCGCACAAACTGCACACAAGCTCTCGCCCAAGGCCATGCGCAGGGGGTGCGCATTAACATCACTACTTCCAGTTAAAACAGTGTAAATTACGCAGTTTCGAGTCAAATTTGTCAAATTTAGATGACAACACACCAACAGTATGGAGGCATGTTATGTTTTTTTCTGTTTTATTAAGTCTGAAAAAAGACTCCAGCCTGGCCCATCCAAAAGGTATTGTTGGCTAAGAAAGCAGATGATACAGTATATACCATACTTCCAGTGACAAAGGCTTGAAGGACTTTTATGAGAACATTAAAGTTTGTTTGGAAGATCAAACATTTCAGCTGTGGCCCTTAAGGCTGCTTTGGGGGCATATTGAGAGAATTATCTCAACCAGTGACTTGTGTCAGACATGTCATCTACTGGCACTGCCGCATCGCATCTCAAGAGAAAGTAAATTAGTGAACATTAATTCCGATGCTGCTAAGTCATTGTACATCAAACTAATTCCTACATATCAGTAGAAGGCTGTATTAGTGTGTGTTCATTACACCTTTCACTGATTATTGTTGCAAGAGGCCTGCTTTTGGTCAAGACATATGGACAGTTACTTTTTAACACACTATGTCCCTTTCTCTTTTCAGTGGAAAATTTTATTGAGCAACCAGCTGAAGGCTTGACAGTCTATTGGCTCTGTGCAACACTGCCCAGGGACAGCAATCGGAAGCCTCCATGCTCACTGAAGCAGAACAATCACAGCCACATTTTTTTGCTGCTTTGCACAGCTGTAAATTACTTGTCTCACTAAATTCCCAAAACAGAATTAGGTGTTTGGTTCAGCCGCAGCTTCCAATAGGAGGTCCAGCTCCCAGCAGCTCAATATGATATACATCAAGTGAACTTATTTGATATTTATATGTATTTATAAATGTATGTTAAATCTGAAGCAATAATTACCCCCATCACAAGTTTTAATGGCTTATTTCCATTGTGGTTCTCCAGCACACAATAACATACGATTCTATAACATTTTATTTTTATAGCACCAAATCATAACATACATTATCTCAAGGCTTTACATAGTAAGGTTGTGACCTTACAAATGAAGAAACCTCTACAACCACAATCAGTCCAGGCGGCCATCTGCCTTGACCAGTTGTGTTGAGCGAAAGAAAAAACAGGGAGGAGAGGAGAGGTGGGTGGAAGAGGGGAGAGAGAAGAGAGAGACCAGGAAGAGTTGTGTAACTGTCATATTTATAGCGGTGGCTGTGTCTGAGGGGATAAAGCGGTCTTCACCATCCGCATGCTTAAGTGTCCTTGGGCAAGATACTGAATTGCCATGTGCCCCCTAGAAAAAGTGCTGCCCATAGATGTTCTGCATAACTGTGTGTGTAAATTAATGAAGGTAAAACTGTACTGTAAAGCGCTTTGAGTGGTCATCAAGACTATAAATACAGACCATTTAGCATTCACCATATTTCACCTCTGTCAGACTGGTTGTTATAATGAAAAGAATAAGATATTTATAGATGTAATGATTTTATTAGTGATAGCAGCTACAGTTAATAATAATAATAATAATAATAATAATAACAATTGTTGTTATTGTTGAGAAGTGTCAGATCTGGATCCTGCAGCAAAGAGTTAGATCTTCAGAATGAGAGAGAAAGAGAGAGAGAGAGAGAGAGAGAGAGAGAGAGAGAGAGAGAGAGAGAGAGAGAGAGAGAGAGAGAGAGAGAGAGAGAGAGCACAAACTATAGGAGGCAAAAACACAAAAGCCATTCAGATGTGATTTCTGGAGCCTGCGAATCAGTTAGAAAAATAAAAACATATTTGTATTTCCCTGAACAAAATAGAGCTGACAAAATTACAGTGCAATACATTATTAAGTATCATTAATTTACTTTTAAAGCCATATTAGGCAACTAAAGACAGCGATGTAACACATCTCACAACAATGAAAGATTGCAACATTATTATTGCTAACACCACAAAGGTCTTCCTATTGTTATGGTCATTATACTAACCTGTCTGACAGTGCCTACATTCTTTAAATTCTAGAAAGTCCCCTTCTGTCCAACCTCGTTCTCCTCTCTTTCCTGTATATGGTTCTGTTGGGGCTTTCTCTTACTATTATATTGTAATCTTTCCATTTCCAGTAATTCTTACTGGAGAGCAAAATGTATTTAGTTTTGCCTACACATTGTAGAAAAGGGGGATAATGATATGTTTTGAATACCCAGGTAGATCTCTATTTTTAGATATAGACAGGCTTTCCAGTGCTGTTCACATGGCTCTGCATGGTTAGATTTCATTCACATTGTGCTTTGAGTCAAAGATGCTTTTATGCCATCTGTCATTGGAAGTATCTCGAGAAATGCTCTAGTATGTCTAATATTAGATGCCTTTCTCAGCATACATCCCTTCAGTGGCATAATCCTGGGGGAGACCATCTGCTGACTTGTTGTAGGATTTGTACAACAGGAGGGGGGAGGAGGGATGGTGCAGCCTGAACACAACCCAACATTTCCCATATTCCTCCACAACATGCATATTGTACTTAAAGAACTATTGAATATTGCTGAGTATGGTCATATTAAAACCACTCTACGGTACGTCACCTTAGACTCTTTTATCTCTTGTTTTAAAGCATCCTTGCTTTTAACTGTTTGGAGTATTGTTTTTTTAATCATTAAAGTTAGTATCTTTAATCGTCATGGGGGTTTCTGCCTGAAGCCTTCTTTTTTGTAAAAACCTTTTTCACTACCAAAAGGACCCTCTATATGTTTGTTGGAATAACTAAAGCTAACACTCTGGAGATCTCTTTTTTTATGAGTACCTCCACCAGGAACTCTTTCTCTCTGTGTGCTTTTTATTAATAAAAACGGACATCTGGGAGCTCCTTTTGCACGAGTATCCCCACCAGGCACTAGGACATCACAAACATCTATCCTGCTGGACCGGTGCCGGGAATTCAAAACACACCATCCCAGCTCCAATACAGAAGGCCCAGGGACAAGCTACACAGCCCACTTTGGACCTCGGAGACCTCCACCTACGCCTACAGGGTAAGAGCCCACACCTCTTACCCTGTGATGAGATAAGACCGTACCGTCGAGTGGCGAAGTGCTCAGACCACAGCTCACACACCACAACCACTCATGTCCATTAACACACATACAACACAACCACAACACCACACCCAGGATCACAAACATAGACACAACACCTGCTCAGATATTGAATCATGCACCAGACCCAGAAACTAGAACCCATCCAAACAAATATTCCGACTGATACAGGCAATACATCACATACACACAACGGATCACTACAGCAACCAACACCCTCCCACCCGGTATGATGAGACAAGTCAACAGACTCACAGACTTCATTAAACCAGCCCCACCCATCAAAACAATACCACACACTGGATGCAAACAAACATGAAAATACTACAGGAACATTACCACAACACCACACACACTCAGCCACACAAATCATAAACCGTTAGCCCTACAGATAGCAACCGGATGGGCTAAGAAGAGGTACGGTCAAAGATTCAGGTCAGAAACAATTACAGCCATGGAATGCCTACTCAGCAAACACACAACATAACAATATCATTAACCACCACAACCTCCCACCTTCTTCCAAAAACAAGAACAGGTTGGAAAGCTCTCTCCCCACCATCCCTGAGTTGTCTGACAAGGATGAATTCCCACCATTACCAGGTCCAAGTAAGGTATCACCCACATCACAGTCATACACAAACAAACCAGACACCCCTTCTCCCCACCCCCACACAACCCCAGACAAGGCCAGCTATTCATACTCGACGACCACAAACTCCACGACTTATACAGGACCACTCACACCCAATTTACAGACAAAAGACTTTCCCCCTGCTCCAAACCAGGACCCCCATACAACTCACACTGCTTGACGCCCCCATACTAAAACAACAACGGACGACACCTGACGGACTACCCACCCACCCCACATATAACAAGGGGCCTCTGCAGCCACAGAGTGCACCCCCACAACATGTTTCATTCACACAGACCAGGGAGCCCATACAAGCCCCTGAAGACCCAAACACCTTCACCCCTCTCTCAGCGAGGGCCAAGAAAGTCTCCTGGGGACCCAAACCGGTCACCCAGGAGACAGAAACAGTGAGACCCAACCCCCAACTCTCACCCATCCTACTGACACTGACCAGACAAACCACCCTACCTGAACCACCCCCGAACCCCATCACCCTCGACTTACTAACCACCAGCACTGGACCAGAACCCATTAGAAAGACCCAGGAAGTAGAGGCCCAGATTCATCAGGTAAAAGACAAAACATAATAATAGCATGGAACTGCAAACAATATCACTCACCATTCAAAGTAACTCCAATGTATCTATCCTCACCCATGACACCATCTCCTCTCCCCCTTCCACACCCACAGGTGGCGCTGGTGCCCGGACTGGCACAATGGAACAGCAAGGAGCCCCCAATAAACTAACAGGAGGGACATTGGACATGATGAGTGGGCCATTAAAGGCTAACATTGCCACTTTTGAAGCCGCATCTGAGACCTCCCCACAATGCCTCATCGGAACTCCACCTCCCAGTTGTGCCACTCCGGACTCTAGCACACCTACACCCCCGACGACAGCACCCCAGGACCCTCCTCCACCTCCTCCCCACTCAGTCTACAACAGTTCACATCCCACCAGGTACCTATAAACCAACTTACCATATTGACAGACTCAACCGTAAACTCCAGGCCGAAAACCAGTCCTGGTGTTGGGGGATTCTAATATCAATAGAATCCCCCTCCATAACAACTCACATATACAATTAGACAGCTATCCAGGGGCGAACATGTACCACTTTCTAAAAACCTGTGAAAAATCAATTCCAAATTTAACTACAAAAATTGTGGTTCTCTCCGTCGGGACCAGGACCCCAAGCAAACTTCCTGCAAACAGTTAAAAGCACTCTATAAACAAGCCAAACTTGCCTTTCCCAATGTGGACATCTACTTTCCTATTATCAATTTTTCATCCAACCTCACCAGCAAACAGCAAAGCAATCTGAAATTTATCAACACTATAGCAACATTCTTTCCTTTTCTGGCAGAAATACCACACAACACATTTTATACCGAACAAGACAACATTCATTGGAAACCCACCACAGCCAAACTCATTTTCAATTACTAGTGCAAACAACTAAATTTATAAATGTATCTGAACCTAAGCCAGCTACAAACACATACAAACGCAATACAAACACAAACTCTGCACCCAACACTCACCCCGCGCCTGAGTTGGGGTGGAGCTCGACATCCAACATCCTCAACTCAAATTATTTAGCCCAACCACAGACCAAATCAACTTGTTGGAAAGTGGCCTTTCATTTATCCCACACCCAGCACAGTATGACTGGGAGGAACTTCATAGGGACCTTCACCACTACAATAGACATTTCCACCTACAAAAACCTTTTATTCCTAAATCCAACTGGGAACCCACCACAGCACAGTTAGACAAAAATACCATAAACCTCTTTCAAAAAAACAGACAGGCCCGGGTGAATAAATCCCCTGGGGGGATGTTGCAGACAACCTCTCGGGGCCCGAACGCAGGGCCTTAAAACAACTCACCCAAAACCCAAATATAATAATTAAACCGGCAGATAAAGGATCAAAAATAGTTATCATGGATAGGCAACAATATTTACTAGAAGCAAACAAGACAACTCTCCAACACACAACATTATAAACTCATTCAGGCAGACATGCAAGATCAGACACAACCACTACTCCGCAACATCGTACAAAGTTTATATAACAACAAAACCATCACCCACGAACAAAAAACCTACCTATTTGGCCCCGATCACCCCCGCCCCAGACAATTCTATTTACTTCCAAAAATCCATAAAGAACCACAAACATGGACCACTCTCTATGAGGTTCCTCCTGGCAGACCAATAGTTTCCGATTGTGATAGCACATCATATAATATTTCTGAATACATTGAACATTTCCTCGGACCCCTTTCCAACAAACACCCCAGCTACATAAAAGACACTTCATTGACACCATCCGACCCATGGCTGTTCCAACTCAGTTATACTTATTCACCATAGATATCGATAGTTTGTACACCAACATCAACACTGAAATAGGAATAAAGGCTTTTAGATTCACCTTCAACAACAACCCAGACAACAATAGACCGGACAAAGAAATCATTCAACTTCTGACCATCTGCCTTAACAATACAGATTTTTCATTCAATAACAACCAATTCCTCCAAATTCACGGAACAGCCATGGGCCAACGATACGCATCATCATACGCCAATATATATATGCGCGAGTGGGAGCGAGAGGCACTAGCCAAGTGCACCCACAAACCACTCACTTACCTCAGATTTCTGGACGACATCTTCGGAATTTGGCACCACAACATAACTCTATTTTCTGCTTTTATTAACACACTAAATAACCATCACCCATCCATTAAAGTTAAATACATCATAGACCCTTTACAAGTACATTTTCTGAACTGTTTTTTTTGACCATACAATTAATTCGGCGCACACAATATCCATCCAAAACATACATTCAAAGGCATCATTAAATCACAAATCATCCGTTTTTATAGATTATCATCCAAAGCTACAGATCTCCAAGCATCCATTTCTATCTTCTTTAGTAGTCCCAGTCATAGGGGATATTCAAAACGCTTCCTCCACCAGATCAAAAATAGCAGGGCCCCGGTCTCGGAGTGGCTCCCGCCCACGGGTCCCCCACTAGTACACCCTACCTACCACCCTAACCTTAAATCTTACCCTAACCATAATCCACACCCTGACCCTAACCTTGGGGGCGGGGACCACTCCGAGACCTCGAACGATCACCTCCCTAACAACTCTGACCTCAAACCCCTACTAGTACCTTTTATATTCACTTTCTCCCACAGAATAACCAGATTCCATAGCATTATCAAACACAACTTTACTCACACCCAAACACTACATCCGGCTTTTCAAAATCACAACACCATATCTGCTTTCAGAAAAACTAAAACCTCCATAACCTACTAATTAGATCTAAATATTCAGACAATAGACCCCCCTACCCAAACACAATAAAGCACAAAAATAGATCTCCAACCCCCTTTTATCAGACCTCTTCCTCCCACCCAACCTGCTGCCTGGGGCCCCCCGGAATCCCCCGACCACAACCGAAACACAAATGGTTTCGGGGGAATCGAACCCTGTGTCCTTGCAACAAGGGCGCCATCTCTGCAACTATGCCATTTAAAGGGGCTATTTTTGGTTAGTCTCTTTGCCACCTCAACTTTCTCGCTTATCCCACAGATGTTTAACCGCTATTCAGATATGCAAGTTACTTACCTTAGCAGTTAGCAATGGCTTCTTGCTTGAGCTTTGCTCTTCGCATGCTTCTTTTGCTTCGTGCTCTTTTTCTGCTTCGACTCCTCCACATTGGGCCTGTGGCTTTGCTTTCCAACCCAGTCATTGTGGTGTACTTGTAAATATAAGACACAGGAGATGGCTTTTCACTAGCGGCTCGTGGACTTTTACTTAACATGTGCTCACGAAAACAGTACAGGGTATCCCAGCATCCTTTGCACTGACTAAAGCTACAGCACAACCAAGTTTCCAAAATACCAAACTGAAATGCTTAACACATCAAATAGTGGTCCAATTCAGCGTCCACCAGCGCCTTCATGGCAAATGGCAGTGGATGTTTTTTGCTAAACTACCGTACTACTAACCACAATCACAGGTAGGTGCTCTCTCTGCTCTTCATAGCTCACAGTGGCTTCAAACTGTCCTAACACAGGTATAACTCCCCCCATAAGTCTTCAGTATGATTTTAGCGACACCCAGTGGCTTTTCTGGGAACGTGGCCTGGAACAGCTGTTCTGAAATTATGCTCACAGTGACAATTTCCAGTTCAATTTCTTTGTCATCAACCACAAATTTGGACGAAAAATTGGCAACACAATCTCTTCTGCCTCCACATACCTTGTGTTGTTCCCAGCCTACCGCTTACTTGTTCTGTGTGCCGGAGCAGGAGCCACTTTTCCTATGCAAGCTCTTTTAATATAGCCCGTTTTCCTGCAGCTGTGACACTTGGCATCTTTAAAATGACAATCCTGTGGACTGTGATTTTTGCCGTTACATCTGTAACACTACCTCCCCGCCTGGCCGGCCACATGTGCATGGACTTTATGCACCTGTACTGGGCGTGCGTCATGTCCCTGAAGCTGCTGCGTGTCTCTCTCCGCAGTCTCCATGCTTAACGCCCGTGCAAAAGTCAGGTTGGACTAAGACAGTAACCGCCGCTGGCATGCCTCATTGTGAATCCCACTCACAAACCGGCCTCGCAGCACCTTGTCTAACTAGCTCCACGCGTTCAACATACGCCGACCACGACTCTGTCTTCGGAGCGAACTCCCCTATGGACTCCATGACCAGGGCCGTGCAGAGACCTTTAGAGGGGCAGGTGCTCAAATTTCAAAAGGGCCAAATGGAAAAAGGCCCCCTCAACAGCAACTTGTAGCTGTTGAGGGGGTTGCTGGAGAGGCTGCTGCTGGAGGGCTGTATTGATCTGAGACTCTAGACATAAAAAATAAATATGGGAGAGATATTAGCTGATTAAACACGTTAACCCTGCACTGTTGCTCTGTGCAATGTTTCCTATGACTTTCCACTTGCTGGCACACTTTACTATTGCAGCATTAACACTGCATGAAAAGAAGAATTTGTGTCAGTTAGTGTCACTGCAAATTTTGGTGGAATTTTAGGTTAACGACTGTTCACAGGAATCTGCAGGCAGCACAGAAAACTGTAGGGAATTGACGCGGGGTTCCAGTTTCTGGCAGTTTTACAAGCCTGAGAATGTTAGCAGGTGACCCTAGCGGAGGCTTTCACATGTAAATGACCATGCTGTGAGCTTTACAAATGCAAATCAGGATAGTTTCACTCAGTGGTGCAGAGGTAACACCTTTTTCTAAAAGGTACTAACTAAGGTACCAACTAAAATATCTGGCAAGTACACCAGGCTTAAAATAAATATAAAATCTGAAATTGTAGCTTATATAGATTTCCCTTATGTATGTGTGCTATAATGAATTACATTGTATACCATGAGCAAAGGTCAATGAAAAAAATTTGAAACAGTGCAATTTATTTCAACATTTGCCATCCAAGATAATATGTTGTAATGGAGAGAGTGGCACTGTTGTGTTCTTTTATCCCGAGGTATGAGAAGAGCAGGTCTTGGTTTGGTTCAACAAGTATTTATTGAGAAGCAATGAAAATTACAGCATAGCTATGGGCACTCAATGCACAGCCCCGGCCAAATCAGTAGCACGGGGTAGTCAAGAGTTGCCCTGAACGGACAGCGGGTGCATTACTTATAATAGTAGGTAAAACTTCATTGGTCAATAACGAGGGGGAGTCGCCGTAGTATTAGACTTTGGCTTTCCCTTGCTGGTGCGCAGGCGTGGTCCCCAGCCTATTGGCACTGAAATCGAATGATGAGGAGCCGCTCCCAGTTTTGTCCCTCCTTTGTAGCATCAGGGCAAATCTTCACATTTCTGACAGTGTTTTGGTTTTGTGTTTTAAAAACAAGCCTTGAACAAGCCTAGATTGGAGTGAGGAATATTGTGTTCCTGCTTTAACGGCTGTATGTTCTGTGTGTGTAAGCATGCACATTTTTTATCTGCCCTTCAGAACCTGGGGCAGCTGCTTGAATTCTTTCTAGGGCATAGGTCACAGTTTCTTATGAGCACAGTGCATTCATGTATGTGTGATGTCGAATAAATGGGATGGGAATACTGTAATATATAAAAGGTTAGGTATAAGAACAACTTTAAGTACAGTGTATTGTATGCCACAGATTACAGTCCTAACAGCACCACTGTACAGTTTTCTAAGAGAAGTCTTTCTGCTGACACCAAAACACTGTGCTTCACATAAAGCATATCAGTTGTGTCATCGCGTGTCAAAGTTCCAACCATTTGTCCTCCCAAAATACTGGCAAACTCAGCACCATATTCACATGTCCATGGCATGCTAAGCTGTTGACTCCACTGAAATTGCCTCATAATTTGAATTTCAATTGTCCTATTGTTGTTATTAAACTATTTCAGTATTCGCTTTGGATAAAAGCGTCAGCTAAATGAAAAATGTAAAAAATGTAAAGTGACTTACAATAATTTCATTCAACTATGAGGGTACAAACACAGAACAGCAAGAATCATGTAAGTACATTAACTTAACACCAGAAAGAATAAACTGATCCTCAGTCACATACTCATCCCATATAAATGTAAAGTATAATTTAAAAACTGTTGGAACCACTGCTTCAAAAGTGAAAAGGTCATTTGTGAAGTTTTACTCTGAAAACGTCACACTCAGCTACATGCCACGTCACTCGTTAACGTCAACGCGGTAGAGGGCTGGACCAATCCAGCCTTGTGAATGAAGCGTCTGTCTCCTGCAGACAAGAAACTACCGGCTCATGTTTTGCGTACTCTGACGAGTCACTCTGTTTTCAGTGTAAAAAACTTGCTGAAGTCAACACGACACTGTTTCCCTGGAGGAGAGGATGAGTGCGTTGGAAAGTAAAGCCCACTGTGGACGACTCGAGGTGGAGAAGACGGGCGCACAATTCCAAAATTACGGTAAGAGCTAAACTACAGAGAGAAGCCATTGCTAACTGCTAAGCTAACTCTTAGATCTGAGGATAACACGTGTTAACAACTGTGGGATTAGTGAGAAAGTTGCTAAAAGAAGAAGAGAGCATCGAGTGCTTGAGGGGTGGGACAAGGCCATGTAGGGAGACTCCCACTGTATTGTGATGAGAGAGTACATAGGAAGCTCATTCTCAGTCACTCAAGCATGACATTTCTGACGTAGAGGAACCATAACAAAACGTTTTGGGTTGGTAGACATGCCAGATACCCAAATTAACGTGTAGAAGCACTAAAAAAGGGGAATTTTCATAATATGTCCCCTTTAAATAATGATAGAATACATTAAAGAACTAATATATTTCAATGTTATGTTGTTTATTATTGTTGTTTTCTAAAATTGAGCAACTGCATTCTGAACAACTAGTACATAATACAGTCTGATTCTTACCTTTTGTGCTCTTTGTAATCCAGCCTCTAATTGTTTTGCTTTGATCTCCTCTCTTTACAAGGCATGTTTGCAGTGCAGAATGAAATATCATGAGAAAATATGAATACTGAAAACACACGCACACACACTGACATTTCATTTTCCACAGTATTTTGATGTCAAGAATATTATTTATTCTACTGAATCTCTGTAGGGCTGTTGTAAATATTACTATTGCTGCTGTTGAAATAATAATTTTGTCATATTTAAAATACAAATCTATTCTAATCCTGTTCTGAATCTGTAATTGATTCTATTTTTAAGATAATTAAATAAATAAAAAACATAATTGGGAGGATGAGAAAATCACAGTTCAAATCCATTCACTATAAGACTTGTCTTACCAATATTTTGTGATTATTATTTTTTTATGGCACACACACACACACACACACACAGGGCAGCACCTAAGCCCTCCGCAAACCTGGAAAAATCCCTGTAACTTTCTTTAAAACGAAAGACATACAGTAACACAATGGCCATCATACGTGTTTTCCTCAAGCAGCAGCAAGCAGTACCCAAGATCAGGTTATAGATAAAGGGCCAACCAACAGCACATTGTAGTGTCTACGCTCATGGACTTTCATATCTAACTCAGATGCCTCAGACAGAGAAACTACTGGCAAGACTTAAGGACAAATGTGATGTAGGAATGCGTACTTTAGGCTTAACTATCCAATAGGATGCAAACACCTACATGTAACATAGAGAGTGAAAGCAATTGTAGCCTTTCATGGATGTGCTGTTGGAATGGGTGACTCAAGTAGAGGAAACTCATCATGTGACTAACGACAGCCAGGTCTTTTTATGTAAACTTAAATTATTATTAAATGTTCATGAAGGGCAACGGGCAGAATTTCACAAAAAAAAGAGGAAAATATGCCTCTGACAAAGGGGCACTTTTGGGCATCAAGGGCAAAGGGGCAGGTGCTCCAGCACCTCCCGCCCCCCTCTGCATGTGCATGCCTATGACAGACTGTGGAGGTAGCTGGGAGAGCACCTTTACCTACACCGGAGGATCAATCAGCGCAGGTGAGAGCTGTTGGCTGATTGATCCTCATGTTTGAAAGGCAGCAGCGGAGCTGCTTCGGTACCCACACTCTCAGGACATTCAGGACCGAGACACTGAGCTGCAAAGCTAACACGCCAGCAGAAATTGCTGGCCTCTTTAAGTTTATGTTTGCACCGGGTCTTTAAATAAAGAAGGCTGAAACCTGAATGATTCGTCTCTGGCTGCTGTGGTGAGAGCCCTGTGGGATGGTCAACTGCCACACAGACATTTTCATAAGCCTAGCTTTATCCTCGTCGCCAATTTTTACTGTAGTTTACTTATAAATATAAGACACAGGAGACAGCTTTTCACTAGCGGCTCGCAGACTTTTTCTTAACATGTGCTCAGGAAAACAGTATTGGGTATCCCTGCATTCTTTTCACAGACTAAAGCTACGGCACAACCAAGTTTCCAAAATACCAAACTCAAATGCTTAATACATCACAGTCATCCTCTCCTCCAGAGAAAGAAGTGTGGTGTTCATTTCAGCCAGTTTCTGATTAACATTGGCAGCAAACAGAGTCATTTGACGAGAGGACCAACTCAAAACAGCAGCCGGTATTTTCTTTCTCTGCGTTGTCGGGCTTACTCTTACTCTTGTTGAGGGTTAAAGGCAAAGGATGTCACTCTCACCAAAGCAGCCAGAGACAAACCATTCAGGTATTAGCATCTTTATTTAAGGACCATGTGCAAACATAGAGGTGAAGGGGCCCTCCCAGCCCCCTCACCTCTACAATGGGCTATACAAATACAATTTGATTGATTGACTTTCTGAGATGCTTCGATCATAAGGCTGAGATTGGATGAGCCCTTTAATGTGATGACATAGATGACTGACGTGGCATCTTCAAGAATGGACCTATTCATTTGCTGAGTGTGATCTTTTCAGAGTAAAAATGAATCTAGCGTAAATTCAGTCAGGAAGACCTAACCTGCATATTAATCAGCTTATGTGGGTGTTCCTAAATGTCCAGTCAGGTCTGCCGCGGTCTCTTTCAGCCAATCATTCAGCACCTGTCAAACTTTAAAAATCCCTTCTCCTCTCCTCTCGTCAGCCGTCTTTCAGTGACGTGCATAACGTAAGCTTTCGCTCATCTAGCTTATTTTACATCGGACCCAGCATCCAAGAGATCGTTCAATCCTACAGATCGTCGGTGCAGGAGCCTTCGCTGAGCGAACCCGACGAGTCTCCCATGGGGAGGCCAATTTCCTCATCGCTCAGCTTCAACCCAGCCTTCTTCTCGGCTCAGTGACCCAGCGGTTCAAGTAAACTGTCCACTGATTCTACCTGATCACAGTTGGAGCACGATCGGCGACCCCCTGCTGCATCTGTTCGCGGTCGCAAAAGTTTCAACAAGCGACTTCTTCCAAAGCCCCCTCCCGAAGATAAGTAACACATCGTCCTTCTTAACACTCCTGCAACCACTTTAGCTTAGATAATATTCTGATGACCACTATGCAGTCCACGGTCCTCACCGTGCAGAACATTGACACCGCCGCATATTGCTCAGCAAACATCAGCGCACGTCTCCCCAATGCAACCAGGCACAGGTCACTCAGCAGCCCAGCTCCGGCTGAATGTGGCCACACACACCTCAGTCTGCTGATATTCCGTACAGCTCAAATCAGAGTATTACAAGGCAAAAAACATAATACAGTCAGCCTCATTTTGCCATCCCAGAGTGCGATGAAGCACCAATATGGTGAATTAATTTCTGCCGCACTCAAAAAATCGCGTTCCACGTCCAAACAGAGACCGTAGATCAGCAGTTTCTCGTGCTTCAGCATTAACCACAACACACAGATTCAACAACTCAACATTATCTGGCATAATCAGCGATCTGAGACACAGAAGTAACGTATTCTTTCAGAATCACAAAGCAGCGCGTATATAGGGCAATGCAGTACCCACCTGAATTGGCCCAAATTACGTGTCCTCTAATTGACTACATGTGCACATGATGGCGTCTTGCATATCCTGAGTCCATTTGGGACATCAGTTGTGCACGTCCTCAGAAATTAACGCTACTAGTATGCCAGATGCAATATGCACTTCAACTGTAGGGGTAGTGTAGCGGAAGGTGGGGAAGCTCTCCTTGTGTCTTGTGGTGTATGATCAGTGGGTCAATCCAGCAGAGCAAATAATCAAAGCGTCCTGGCGGACATTAAAAAATACTGGGTGTTTCTCCATCAATTTCTTGCATTGGTGAACGAGAGAAACATACTCGCATTGTCACGTCGTACTTGATTGAAGGGCCTTACAGACCATCTACGTGGCGCCGCTGTCTCTTTTCTGCTGTGATCTTAAAATTACCAAAACAGTAACCTCCTAGAGTGTTGCATGCTTATTGTTTACGTCATGCAATTCCAGAAGTCCTACATGGTATAATTTTTATAGGTGGTCGACAAAGCAAATAAATAAATAAGCTTGCAGGTCAAGGTGCTTGGCTTCCTAAAGCAGACATAACTATATCCTTCGGCGACGGTGGGAATTATGTGCCTGACTTCAGGTGCAGAGCACCAAAGAGCTGCCAAATTTTCAGCCAATTTCTGCGATGGTGGCTAAGGTTTAATGGGTAAATACATGAATCTGTGTCGCTCCGCTCATTTTAAAACTAACTCCTGACTGTGAGCGTCACGTCTCGTACTGAGCACAAAATGTTGACAAGTCTTCTTTCATGATGTTTAAATGCAGACTCATAAACTCTGGAGCGAATCAAACAACATTAAGTTACTTCATGTTCTGATTAGGTCCTGATACTCGGTCCTGCACTCGGTACAAACCAAGTGCAGCTTCTGCTCTGATCACCAAACAGCTGTGACCAGAGAAACCCACACACGCATACAACACATTTTCTGTCGCTCCTGGTATTTCACTTGATGGTCTGATACAATGATTTATTAATTTTAAAAAAAAATATATATATATATATATATCAAATAAATAATACTAAAATTATATATAAATAAAATCAATTTAAATGAATTAAATCACATTCCACATTCTTCATATGTTAACTGATTTGTTCAACTCATCGTTCACACAAAATAATAAATAAATAAAAAATGAACGCGTTTAATGTACGCGTTAATATACAAACACTGCTCCTCTCCAGTGGCGAGATGATAGGCACGGTGTGATTGGACTAATGTGAAAGTGCAACAGCTTACGTATTTATCAAACTATAAGACGCGTGTTCCTGAGAGTTCCTTCTGTTTTCATCTATTGGATGATTCCCCCTGACAGTTCCCCTGAGCTCAGGTGCGTCCCTCTCCAACTAAACACTTCAATTCACTTGGTGTCCCTCAGTCAGAATTGAAATAATAAATAAAATCTGACAGCATATTCGCAACATCACAAAATCCTCCTTCGCAGCTAAAACATCACAAAGCAGCAACTGCTCTCCTCCTCAGCACTTCGCGATGTGCATCATCCCTCATGAAGCTTTTAAATTCCATCTATGGGACACGGCATCTCGCACAAATACTGTGTGTATAATATTGCTTGTTGAAGGTGCCGACCTGCGTCTGGTCCCATCTGCATGATCACTTAGTGACATCACTTTCTTCTAAAAATAGCTAGTGCATCCCTCTGATTCTCTGCAGTTATTCACAAATGCACTCCATCTGTGAGTTTTGGGGGATTTTCAAGGATAGTGGCAGCAAGCGCTGGCCCAAGTTGCAACTGGCTTCTACAAAATGGACCTTCTACTTGCCCATTTGTCCTGTATTCCTCATCCTGGAAACTTCCTCTATCAAAAACAAATGGTTCTATCACCAGCCTAAAAGAGTCTAATTAAAAGCAAACTATCGCCCGCACTCTATTCAGCTCATGCATTCAGGATAGGAGCTGCTACTTCTTCAGCTACAACAATTGGGAAGATGATCTTCTTCTGCCTTCACTTCCTATATCCATCCTCATATAAACACACACCTTTCGAATCAAAGTTTTAAAAACCTGATGTCGGTAAATCTTGTATATAACTGGTGGTGGTTTAGTTTGATCTGCTCACTGGTGAAGTTGTGCTAGCAAAGCAAGTAATTTCTCATGCAACTTTTTCAGAACACACACCTGGTGACCCTGCTTGGTCTGAAGGACCCCATACATGCTTTGCGACGTATGTGTTGCACACTGTATTTACTTTCGGTTCAGTGGACCTTAATTTCTGTTTGTCATGCGACTTAATTTGTGTTGCGGTTAAAATTTCTGTTGACATTTTATTTGATTTGGTCTTGGACCTTAATTTCAGTTCAGTCAAATTACCTTTTGTTTAAGTTGGGTCCTTGCTGACCTTTTTATTAAGTTCTACATTTAGATCCTGCAATCACCTTGGCTTTAACTTGGTCCAGAGGACCTTTATTTAAGTTTGCCAAGCAACTTAATTTCTTTTGCGGTTGCTGTACCAATTTTAATTTCTGTTTGTCATGCGACTTAATTTCTGTTGCAGTTAAAATTTCTGTTGAAATTTTATTTGATTTGGTCTTGGACCGTAATTTCAGTTCGGTCAAATGACCTTTTATTTAAGTTCGGTCAAATGACCTTTTATTTAAGTTCGGTCCTTGCTAACCTTTTATTAAGTTCTACATTTAAATCCTGCACTCACCACGACATTAACTTTTGGTCCAGCAGATCTTAATTTTTGGTATCAAGCAACCTAAAATTTGTTGCGGTTGCTTTACTGATATATCATTTCTGTTAGCATTTATTATTTAGTCTTGGACCTTTACTTTATTTAGACCTTTATCTCATATCATTATCACTCAGGTTGCAGGTGCACTCTAACGAGTCATCTCATCTCATATATCTATCCGGTAAATGTTATGATTGTCTGTTTTACCAAAGCATGTATTATTTTGCCTAGAATACTACAACACAAAGTAAGACTCATCATTATCTCACTTCTCCTGACATACCTTCTTCGTCTTCCTTTCTTTTGGGGGTATTCCTGTTCGATGCTCTGCTTCACCCCTTTCTAATCCTGACAAAGACTGTAAACATTCACATTACTTCTGTGCGTTTGTCAAAATAAACATTGTTAAATTGAGAATCAAGTCTCTCCTGATTGAACTGCACATATGATGACCTTTTCATATGATGACCTTTTCATTGTCACTTTTGAAGCAGCAGTTGTGACTTATTACCATTGTTTGTTTTGAGCAGTTTACAAATTGTACTTTACATTTATATAGGATGAGTATGTGACTGAGGACCAGTTATTTCTTTCTGGTGTTTTTCATTTGAGCCTTTTAATGGAATACTGGGAAAGTTTAATAACAAGAAAAGGACAATTGAAGTCCAAATTAAGAGGCAATTCGAGCAGAGTCAACATGAATATGGTGCTGAGGTTTTTCCAGTAATTTAGGAGGACAAATATTTGTGTTTTGGTGTCAGCAGGAAGACTTCTCTTAGAAAACTGTACAGTGGTGCCACTCTACATTCCAACAGATTTTCTTGGATGAGCTTGACAGACATGCAATGTTAACAATGTATCATCAGATGTATCCTTAAAATTGTATCACTGATTACACTCATTATAGCATACTTACTTGTATAAGGCAAATCTATTCAAGCTACAATTTATGATTCTACAATTATACTAAGCCTAATGTATTTACAGGAGAGATTTTCTTAAAAGGGAGTTCGTACCTTTTAGAAAAAGGTGTAACCTCTGCACCACTGGTAAGTGAAACTATCCTGATTTCCATTTGTAAAGGTCATAGCATTGTCATTTACATGTGAAAGCCTCCCCTAGATGTAGGAGCAGGGAGATCAACTGCCAAGCTTCTCGGGCTTGTAAAACTGCCCGAAACTGGAACCCCACATCAATTCTAAGCAGTTCCTGGTAGTTTTCTGTGCTGCCTGCAAACAGATGTTAACCTGAACTTCCACAGCAATTTACAGTGCTGTGTACTGGCTAATATCCCATTTTAATTTCTCTGTTGTACATTTTTCAACCGTTTAATCAAAGTCTGAACTGTTTTTTTCTCTGTGCAGACAAAAACCATCTCATCCAGTTCATCTGATACAAGATTCAATTATTAGGCAAGTGAGTATTTTGACCATGTCATCATTTTTATGCATATTTTCCAACTCCAAGCTGTATAAACTTGAATGCCTATTGGATTTAAGCATATCACGTGATGTGTATTTGTGTAATGAGGGAGGGTGTGGCCTAAGGAGATAAACACCCTATATCAAGGTGTTCATAATTATTAGGCAGCTTCTTTTCCTCAGGCAAAATGGGCCAAAACAGAGATTTAACTGACTCTGAAAAGGCAAAAATTGTAAAAAGTATTTCAGAGGGATGCAGCACTCTTGAAATTGCTAAGATATTGAGGCGGGATCACAGAACCATCAAACGTTTTGTTGCAAATAGTCAACAGGGTCACAAGAAACGTGTTGAGAAAAAAAGACACAAATTAATTGCCAAAGATTTGAGAAGAATCCAACGTGAAGCTACCAGGAACCCATTATCCTCCAGTGCTGTCATATTCCAGAACTGCAACTTAACTGGAGTGCCCAAAAGTACAAGGTGTTCAGTGCTCAGAGACATGGCCAAGGTAAGGAATCTCTCTTATCTAGGAATATTACCCAGTCTATTAAATGACAACCCAGAGTTGGGACCAGGAAGCAGAGCTGCAGTGCTAAACACTTCTCTGCGCTCCCTCTGGATCAGTCACACAACCACAAACCTATAGAAAAAGTGTCTGTCCACCGTCCCATTAAATTATTTAAATCAAACAATAACAGAGGGAGAATTCCACACAAAAATCTAATACAAATTAACACAACCTCTGCAACAACTCAGGAAACAAAGACTTTTAAATGTGGTCTTTTAAACATAAGATCATTATCATCAAAGGCTATTTTAGTTAATGAACTAGTCTCAGATCACAACATTGATTTATTGTCCCTCACTGAGACGTGGCTGCATCCTGATGAATATGTCAGCCTAAATGAATCTACTCCCCCCAGTCATGTAAATTCACACGTTCCCAGAGACTTTGGTCGAGGAGGTGGAGTAGCTGCTATTTTTAACTCCAGTCTATCAATTAATCCTAAACCTAAACTAAGCTACAACTCATTTGAATGTCTTGTTCTTAGTCTTCCACGCCAATCTAAGAAACACCAACAGCCAATCATATTTGCTGTAGTTTACCGTGCTCCTGGGGCTTATACTGAGTTTTTGTCAAACCTAGTCCTAAAGACCGATAAAATTATTATTGTTGGTGACTTTAATATTCATGTTGACAATAATAAAGATAGCCTTAGCGTAGCATTTATTTAGATATTGGACTCAATTGGTTTCAGTCAGTGTGTACACCAACCTACTCATTGTTGTAACCACACACTTGACCTTGTATTATCTTATGGTGTCAAAATTGAACATCTTACGGTACTTCCGCGCAATCCAATTCTATCAGACCATAATTTAATAACCTTCGATTTTTCACTATCAGAATATATGCCACTAATAATAAACTCATTTTCTAGATGTTTACCTGATAGTGCTGTAGCTAAATTTAAGGAAATAATTCTGATTACATTTAAACCCGTATTATCCGTCAATATAAACAACAAATTCATTAAAAACCCTAGCTCCACTGAGATTGACCATCTCGTCGATAGCTCTGTAGACTCATTACGATTAATATTAGACTCAATAGCGCCTCTAAAAAAGAAACATATAAAACATAGTAAATTAGCTCCGTGGTATAATTCCAAGACACATGAGTTAAAACAAGTATCAAGAAAATTAGAAAGGAAGTGGTGCTCCAGCAACCGTGTTGAATATCTCCTAGACTGGAAGAGTAGTGTTAAAGCATATAAGAAGGCCCTCCACAAAGCAAGAGCTGCCTATTATTTGAAACTAATAAAAGAGAATAAAAACAACCCCAGGTTTCTCTTCAGCACTGTAGCCAGGCTGACAGAGAGTCACACCTCCACCGAACCCAGTATTCCTTGATCCCTAAATAGCAATATCTTTATGACCTTCTTTAATGATAAAATTCTAACTATTAGAAATCAAATCAAACATCTCCTGCCCTCAATTGGCACTAATACCCTACCAAGAACAGAAATCTCAGAAACGGCTAAGAATCCTAACAATTATTTAGACAGCTTCTCTCTGATCACCCTTGATCAGCTGACCAAATTAATCTCATGTTCTAAATCAACAACTTGTATCTTAGATCCTACATTCCTACAAAATTACTTAAAGAAATTCTGCCCCTAATTACTGAACGCAATAAATCTGTCATTATCATCAGGATATGTACCACAGTCTTTTAAAATAGCTGTAATCAAACCCCTTCTCAAAAAACCCACCCGAGACCCAGAGGTTTTAGCCAATTACAGACCAATATCTAACCTCCCCTTCCTGTCTAAAATCCTAGAAAAAGTTGTAGCCAATCAGCTGTGTGAGTTTCTCCAGGAAAATAATATATATGAAGACTTTCAGTCAGGGTTTAGAGCTAATCATAGCACAGAGACAGCCTTGGCAGAAAGGCTTCGCTACACTGGCTTCGGGTTAAATCTAGAATAGAATTTAAAATTCTCCTCCTCACCTTCAAGGCCCTTAATAATATGGCACCATTATACCTCAAAGAGCTGATGTTACCTTATCAACGCACTAGAGCACTGCGCTCCCAAAATTCAGGCTTACTTGTCGTCCCTAAAGTCTCTAAAAATAGAGTAGGAGCCAGAGCTTTCAGCTATCAAGCTCCTCTCCTATGGAATCATCTCCCACTTTCAATTCGGGAGGCAGACACCACCTGTACATTTAAGAGTATGCTTAAAACCTTCCTTTTTGATAAAACGTATAGTTCCTCTTCTCAATCGTTATCACATCAAAGTAATTCATATCTCATCAATACATGTTACTGACTTGACTTCTTCCCGGAGTCCCTTTGCCTTATTGTCCGCAGATCCAGGGCCGCAGCTGTGGCCACATCATGGATTAGGATCTGTGGATCGCGTATCAGAGATCGTAATGGTGGATCCAGTATGGCGGATTCTGTATCGTGCTGGCTGATCGTGATAATAAAGGCGGATCCTTTATTGTGTTGGCATCGGAAAATGGTGGTGGACCACGACCAAGGTGGCATCTGATGATGGATCCTAATGGCGACAGTGAACAATGACTGTGGACTATAGTGGCATCCTATCTTGATGGTGGATCATGATCTTGCTGGCGGCTGACCATAGACTATGATTGCAGCAAGACTGCTTGATACATAGTATTTCTCAGATACTTGACCGTTAATGACATTAATCCACCAATTCACTGACCTTCAGTTATGCTTCAAAAAGGTCTACCCTTATCAATACTGCCACTGCCTTGGTGATGTTCTCCTTCAAACTTGACATCTATTGCACTTCTGTCCGTCCTGGGAGAGGGATCCCTCACATGTGGCTCTCTCTGAGGTTTCTACGTTCTTTTTACCCTGTTAAAAGGGTTTTTTAGTAGTTTTTCCTTATTCTTGTTGAGGGTTAAGGGCAGAGGATGTCACACCCTGTTAAAGCCCTATGAGACAAATTCTGATTTGTGAATATGGGCTATACAAATAAAATTTGATTGATTGACTGCTGACAAAATGTCTTAATTGTAAAGTAAAAATTCTATAAACAAAAAAAATAATAAAAAAAGAGTGCACTATCCATGTTCCCCCAAGACTTAATGTAAATGATGAATCTTGAGACAGTTTCAGTTTCCTGCTCTTTAATCCAGCAGAGTTTGAATGAACATAAATATGTATTTCTGTGTGTGTGCGTGTGTATGTGTGTGTGTAAATAAACCAAACAATGAGTCTACTGATACCAGCTCAATCATAATAAACCTAATTATCAGCCACAGCCACAGTAGCCTTCAGTTTAACATCAATGCATGAGCTAAAAAACGAGCTAACAAGAAAATCAAACATCCTAGTCACAAGGATTAAGGTGTGTTCACACCGAACGTGGCGCGAATTTGACGAGCGTCAAGTATGCATACCAAGTTAATGCAAAGACGAATTTGCATTGAGAGCCCTGGGCATCGCATTTGATGAGAACGCATGTTCATTGCAGCCAGGGCCGGCCCTGGCAATGTTGGCGGCCTCGGCGAGATTTCAGATTGGCGCCCCCCCAACATACACACGCAAATTGTCATGCATCCCCAAGAACGTTTGGACTGTATACAGATGCACACACAGGCAGACAAAATTGTAGGCTATAAAAAATAATAAAAAATATAAAGAGTCTGAAATCTGCTGTACTGACAAAAATAAACATAGATTTTCCACAATCGGGGTGATTCTTACCTCTATATTGTTCTTTCTTCTCCTCCTCTACTTTGCAGCGCTTTCTGAATTGTGCACCTGATAATTTAATCGTTTTTTGACTCATCTTTGACTGTAACCACAGTCTAACACCGCAGCATGAACGTTGGGGAGAACCTGAGGCGGAAGCGCCAATTCTCGTGCGAGCAGCGGCCTGGCTGTTCACACAGGAAGCGCATTTCTCCGTGCTGGTTCAGGGGTAGAACAGACCCCGAAACCATCGCTGCAGATCGCGAGCCGGCCACGGTGCTTCCCGGCACTACAGTTTTCTCCAGCTTCCTTCAACCTTCTCGCTTACCCACATGTCAGTTTTCCTTCACTGGTCTGCCCTGGTCAGTCATCACTTACCGCCCAGCCTTCATTTCCCACTCACCTTTGTCTTGCCAGCCAACAGCTCCCCCCTGCTCTCTGCATTCACCTGCTAGAAGCTTCATTCCCCATTTTTCTTTAATGCCTCTAGGTTACATTTTTTGTCTGGCACACAGTCATGCAAGCCACTGCAATATTTGAGTTCAAATTATTTATACTTTAAATATCAATGTCTTTAAACCACAAATGTATATATATATATATATATATATATATATATATATATATATATATTTGGCTTTATTGGATCCTTTAGAGGTTGGAGAACCATCATTAGAGTTTTACTTCATAAACTGTTTGTTTTTAAAAAAAAAAAAACTTTAAGTGATAACATTTTATTAATCCACAGGACACACACAAAGGTGAGAAGACAAAAGCGAACCAAATGATAAGGGTATTTTATTATGATTTTAATTGATGTTTTCTTTTTTCTTTAAATGCGACTGTATCCTGTGGCCTGTTCGCCCGAATATCGTGATGTTTGAATTAAGTCAAAATAGTCTTTATCTCAGGGGATAATTGGAATAAAACTGTTCAACTCTGCATCCCTGTAGCTTTTAACCAGTCAAAATAATATTTGCACTGTTGCACACATCATTTCATAATCGGCAATATGCTACAGAGTGCTTGGTCACTGACAGCCCACACTTCGCTTTAGGGGTTCCGGGAAAAGCCGAGCATTGCCGACAACTCCCGAAGGTGTATGCCGACAGTGTTGGGGATGCTCTTCTGTCAGGGAGGAGCAGCGGACGGCCAGGAGGCAGACGGATAGCGCTGTCATACCGTGAACTGTCCGATATACAGGCTGAAAAGCAGCCCAGCAGAACATTAGCGGACATTCCTCACGGTTCTTACGGACCATTCTCCTGTTAACCACGGAGGATTAGAGCAAGTGGACTGGAGGAACAGAGCGACTCTGAGATTAACTGTGAGGGGGACCTCGCTGCTCTGCAGCATCTTCCACGGCATACACACGTCCACAGAAGCCCAGAAAATGGTGAGTTACAAACATGGCTTTGTGATTGCTTCGTTATGTCAGCTGTCAGAGATGCGGCGCTGTGTGGGGATAATGTTAGAGTAACGACCTGCACACTCAACTTTGAATATTCATACAACTCCGTCAACCCGCACTTACATCTGACAGAACTCGACGCTCATTGCTGTCCAATCTGACAACAAAATAATCATAAAATAAATCAAATATTAAATCAATTCATCGTTTGCTTATTACACAGCCTACGCTACATATATGTCACGTAGAGTGATATTAGGCTATAGCTTGACCACATGTAATTGAAACACAGTTCGACATGAACTAAAAACTAAGAGGTGATGCTTAGAAAATAAACCCACTCAACTTTTATAAGCACATTTTGTCAATATACAGATGATATGCTGGAACAGTTATAAAATGGCTCACAAACTCAGAATAACTTCTTTTGAGATGGCTGAAGATGCATAAATTCAGCACATTTTGAAATGCCGTTTAGCCAGAGCATCTTACATGAAAGAAGATCCATGCAGTGGCCCATGTTCTTTTATATAAATTTGCATTGCTGGATCATTGTGCAACACATACATTATTTATGTCATGTATTAGTTGAATTTTTCTTTGGTAAGACACAAGTGCCAGTGCTCGCTCAGACTCACTGCAGTCATTGTGAGTGTGGTGCCTCATTCTCATTAGGAACCACTCTGAGATTCATCATGATGAAAACCATGTCGCTGCTTTGATGCATTTATGTGTATGTGAGCTTTTGGGAAAATAGTGCGACACGCGCTGATTATAATTTAGTACCAACACCAGCAACACATCTGCTCAATGGTAAATTTTATTGTGTATAATAAACACAAGGGGATGCCTATATGTCAGCGGGCAAAGGGCATGACCGCAACATTTTTTGTGCTTGCATCTTTTTGACACTGTATTAGAATTACACAAAAACCAGTGAAGAAGCCAAGATGGTAACAAGTTAAAAGCATCATCTTCCATTTCTCTTCTGTTGAACAAGAGTTACTGTGATGTTAGCTTTTAGACAAATCAAAGCATGGGGCGGGGGTGGGTTACCATGACCAGACTCGGCTCCTGCTAAATTCTACTGTAAGCAATGATTTAATAGATGATTTTTGGGCTAAAAGAACTGATTTAAATTACTATAAATATACTTATATAAAATAGAACCCCAAAATATTTTGGGTCAGGCTGATTCAGCTCATATACATCTCTCTCTCCTTTCTAATCTTGCTTCTTCTTCCTAAATGAAAGTTATCAACTTGACTAAAATGTTTCCTATTTATGTCCCTATTGATTTCCATAAAAAGATTGTCTGCATCACAAATTACTCTACACGGTCACATTATTTAGACTCACCTTAGCAGTAGAGTGGTGGTGGGGTGATCATTATTTAGTGTATTATTCTTTTGCATTGATGATAATGATAACAAGTCAGTGAACAAGGCCAAGCTCTCTTTTTTTTTTTTGGAGCTAACACAAGTGACAGAAATCAACATCATGCTAGCAATCTAACTTACTGGGCTAGCCAGGCTTTTATTTGTCAAAACGGGGGAGCGCCTGTTTCATTGATTACAAGGGACTCTCTGCTAATAGTTAGCTGGAGTTAACTAATTACTAGAATCAGCAGTGATGACTTAGTTTCCTCCTGAAAAATCTCTGGATATCCCTTTTTGTCACGGTGGCAGTCTCATGTGGATAACAGGTGCGAGCAGTACTCAGTACTGGGCAGCATATGGTGCAGCTGTAGCCGCCTGGGTACAAGGTACCAGTGAAAACGTGGACATGTGGGAATTCTCTCAATGAAAAAGCTCAATGGATTTGATAAGGAAGCACTTACGGAGCACTCTATATTGCCCAGGATGTACACATCCCGAAGGGAACAACCAGAACTATGATCATTTAAATGGATGGTTAACCCAAAAATGATAATTCACTCATTATACTCACTACTATGCAGATGGAGGGGTGGGTGAAGTGTTTGAGTCCACAAAACAATTTAGGAGTTTCAGGGCTAAACAGTGTTGCAGGCAAATCCAATACAATTGAAGAAATTAGTGAACTATCTTCAGATGTAAAAAAAAAAGCAGAAAAAACACAACATCTCCATACTACTCCTGTGGTATCATACGAGTGTCCGGAAGCCCCGCCATTTATATCTGACTCGAAACAAGGTCATTTACACTATGTTTTAAGTCTAAATGTCTGCTGATAGCTTCTGACCAGGTGCATTCAGGGACTGTCGGAAATGCTAATGTCCGCTAGCTTAGCCACTTTTGGTAGACTTTTAGGCTCAAAACACGGTGGAAATGACCTGGTTTCGAATTGAATATGAATATCAGGGCTTGCGGACACTTGGATGACACCACAGGAGCAGTATGAAGGCATGTTCTGTTTGTTTCTGTTGTTTTATTATGTCTGAAGATAGGTCACTAATGTTTCCAATTGTATTGGATTCGGCTCCTAAACCGTTTACCCCTGAAGCTCCAAAAGTGTTTTGTTGACAGAGTGAAAGAGTGCAAACCGTTCAAACATGTTGTGATTTTAGAAGATGGGTTTTTCGGTTGTCCAGTTTTTCAGATGATTGTAAAAAAATTACGGTATGGAGAAAAAAAGAGTGCAATTGTGCGACTGTACTTATTATTGCATACCATTATCTCAACATGTTTTCTTTCTATATTTTCAGTACGTGTGTTCACTATTTATCAACATATTTGTGTATCTTCACTAAGAAATGCCATTTTTTAATGGCTCCGGTGTGGGTGGACACTTCAAGACATGTTTCCCACTCTGAGGGATTTTAAATCTTGAATTCAAACAACATGAATGAAAACTGAATAAAAAATTGTTTTATTCACAGTGTGAGTACAACCTGGTATTCAAAAAGGCAAAAACACTATTAGAAGGTGAGCACATATCAAATTAATAAAAGATTTTGTGTTGATTACAGGTATGATGTATAATGTCCATACATTAGTTCATGGACAATAAAAGCTCACATGTGGCTCTGAGTTTAAAATCATGTCACTGATTCTTGAGAAGTGTGACAAAATAGGATCCAATATTGAAAAATTAAAACCTTAAGCTCAAACAAATTAAACTACATGCATGTACTAAGTTACTGAGCTATGCTTTGATAAAACCTCCCAACATTTCTCTTTATTTACCAAAATGTGCTTTTGCCTTGCCAACACTTTTTTCAATCACATTATGCTAGACCTATAAAAACTATAACAAAACTAATTTCCACCAAGGCTGACAGAGCCCTCAAGTAATTTACTTTCAAAATGTATATATTTTTACGTTATAAAGATTTTCATGTGTTTTTTTATTGGCCTGTATAATAGAATTTTAACTTTACTTTAAACAGCTATCAAAATATTTTTAAGATTTAAAAACGCATTCTAAAGATTCTCATGTCTTAGAAATTCTTCTTTTAATTCTGTCTGTGTACTGATTTTCTCTCTCTGCTGTTCTGCCTTCTACATTACTCTAGTGACAGATGTTGCCTAGCATTGCTGGACTAAAACACACAAAAAGAACACTCAATATTATCAATCATATTTTCCTGTAATAGAGAAGGAGTGTACCTTCACCATTGTGTTTGTGTAAGCACTATGTTCCTTCAACTAAACCCTGATAGAGTTGATGACTATCAATTCATAAAAGCAAAGTAGTATATATATAAAATTATATATATATATATATATATATCAGATTTAAATGATCCAATCCTTCGAAACAATTTCCTCAGAAATTTGAAGACTGTTTTGACATATCATGGTTGTAACACAAGAAACATTAAGAATTAAAATACTCCAAAACAATAACACTCATTTGACCTTGTCTGCCATGGATGTACTCTGCATAGGTGAATGCCTGACGGTGTTGACAAAAAGTTGTGACCCAACTTTGAAACTTGATGAAATATGCATGTGTCATTGAAAAACAACTTTGCTCTGTTATGAGATAACATACGTTTTTCCTCTTATGAAACAACCTCTTTTTAATCATTAAAATTATTTTAATGCATTTTATTGCACCCTTCTATGTGGACATGCTGTTTTAGATGTAATGGAAAGATAGTAAGTGTCATAAATCTTAACAAAGAAAAATTGATTTAAAAAAAACAGATGTGTTTATTGGCTCAAATATGAATGAAAAGGATCCATGTCTGTTTTACATGTGTTTTGGAAGGAGTTATGTTACTTCTTACTAATTATTAATTAGCTGTAAGTGAACATTTTAAAACAACATCCAAACAATAATGAATATTCAGGGTAGAATATTGTTTTTTCATGTGTACTGCTTCTTTTTTTGACAAAGAAATTTTTAATTGTAATTTTATTTAAACTTAATTTTAATACCACCACCATTGACAGATATATAGGTATTTACATTGTAGAATGAAGGACACATAAATAACAAAACAAGCTTAATGTCTATGCACAATGAGAACTAGGAGAGTATCTTGAAAAATGTATGAACTAATCCTTGTCTATCATTCTAATATTATGCACTGAGAAATGAATCATGTTTGAATACATGCGCCTTACACCGCTTACCATAAATAGATGTGCCTTATCCTTTGAGGGTCACAGGGGTTGTTGGACCCAATCCCAGCTGACATTGTGCGAGAGGTGGGGTACACCCTGGACAGGTTGTCAATGTATCGCAGGGTTGACATAAATAGAAACAGTTGGGTTTTTTAGAGTCTCCAATGAACCTAATCTGCATATCTTTGGGCTTTAGGAGGAAGCTGGAATACCCTGAGAATACTCACACTGACTCAGGGAGAACATATTAACTCACAAAGGAAGCTTCTGTGAGGTCTTTTGTTAATTTGAAAAAATATAAATTTTAATTGCACTTACATATAGCACTTTGTAGTTTGGCTTTCTTGAAGCAAATTGTACTTATTTGATTCTTGTTGTTCTGGGTTTGTACCCTCATGGTTGAATGCACTTATTGTAAGTCGCTTTGGATAAAAGCGTCTGCTAAATGAAATGTAATGTAAGGACCTCAATCATGTTGCCTTCAGGAAATGTAGAGATATATGTTTTATATATCACATATATATATATATCACTGACAGTACCACTGGCCGACCACTCCCCAGTGATCTCAGGGGCAGGGGCAGACTGGGACAATAATTCAGGCTGGGAATTTTGACAAATTTCCAGGCCACCCTTTTCTTTATTCTTTTAATGTACCTTTATTAGGATTCACATAACATCTTAGTCTTCTGTACAAAGTGATCCATATATTCCACTTATTTATTAAAATTATAGAACACAAATATACATTTTATACACATAATCAAACAAAAGAAGGGCGTTTCAGAGAAATGCATGTTTTCTATTTTTTCCAAATTTCTTTAAATTTAATTTTATGGGGCCTCAAAGAGAAAGTGATTCTTTCCATTATGAAAATGTCATAAAATAAACCATACCAATCTTCTATGGATGGACGGACAGGTTTGTGCCATTTTTGTTATTGCTTTTCCAGCAGCTACACTAAGAATCCCGAATAAATATTTTGTATTACTATTTGTAGGCGTTGATTGTAGAAAACCAAAAAGAAGTTCTTCCCAATAAATGTAATGTTTGTCCCGAATAAATTCACTAATTCTTTATAAATCGTACACCAAAAAATATGTACCTTTAGATAGGCCCAAAATAGATGCTAGTGGTTTGCTTCCTGGGACCCACAATCTCTCCAGCAGTTGGAAGTGCCAGTATGGCGAGGCTTCTGTTCAGGTGTAATAAAAAACCTACTAATGATCTTCCAGCAGAAAGCTCTCCAAGAAGTTGACCGTGATATCCTCCATCGAAATTCTCAGTACTTAGTCCAGACCTCCTCTGGGATACAACTGTTAGTTTCCCTCTCCCATTTTTGTTTTATGTAGGAAGTGCTAGCCATTTTAACCTCTTGGAGTCCCCTATAAAGTCTTGAAATTACTTTACCAGGTCCATCTTATAGGCACTAATAAAAACTTTTAATAGGCTATTTTTAAATGTCTTTTGAATCTTTACCACAAAACTGTTTATGTGGTGACGTATCTGAAGGAATCTAAAGAAGTCACAGTTATTGTAGTGTTTTCAATGTGTGAAAATCATTCATTAGACCCTGGTTAAAAAAGAACAGTATGAGGAGATTTCCTGTTTAACCCGTCTCTTATAGCTTGCATCAAGTTTGTTGGGCGTGAAGTCAAAGTCATGAGAGCACCATCTTAGAATCTTAATCTCCTCAAACCAGCCCCTCTTAGTAATAATATTTAACCATATTTTCAGGGATAACTTAATCCACCTCACCATTACCCATTTCCGTTATGTCTTTAATTAGTCTTTTGTCCCCTAACCGTGCCTGGATTGGAACTGCTCTGGGGACTCTATAAAACAGTGCGTGGGATTCATACTAAAAGTGTACATGCGCGCAAAAGCCGAAAATGGCGTATGCCAAAAAAAAGTTCACTTTTTAGTTTGTTTTTCAATTTAAGGTTCTTATGGAACAGTTATGTAGCGTGAGCACAACTAAAGCTTTTGGTTTTAATGTTAGTGGATCGATATTCTGGTATCGCCACATTTCTGTCTCCAAAATGTTTGTACTCAAGTTTGTTTTTATAAATCCCAACGTTTGCATGAGAAGTGGTATACGCACGTTTCAAGCCCCATTTTGTACTTATGCAACAGTTATAAATGAGGCCCCTGGACATGCTCTACTCAATTCCCTACCACCTGGCTTGGTAATCAGAATTGCACCAATGATATAGAATTCTCAATGGGCCAAAATATAGTAGTCTTTTAGGCATGGGAGTGCAAGTCATCCCTTGTTCTTTACCAATTGAAGGGTTTGAAATCGTTTTCTCCCTTGCGAAATGTATCGCGATATTCATTTATGCCATTCATTGAATTGTTTATCACTTATTTCAATTGGAAGAGTCTAACAAATATAATACCCTAGGCAAGATATTCATTTTTACAGACTCAATTGGTGACTCGAAATGTAATATTGGAATTAAATTCCATCTCTGTATGTGCTCCTTTATTCTCTAATTCAACAAGTTATAGTTTAAGTCATACAGATTTGTAAAGTTTTTGGGGATGTTTACTCCTAAATATCTCATGTGGCTGAGTCCCGTAACCAAAAGTATCTAGAAAAGACAACAATTTAAGAATTGAAATCTCTGGTCTCGACAAGTAAATTAAAATATTGTCTGCGAATAAAGAAAATTGTATGTACTTGACCTTGCATTTTGATACCTGTGATATTATTATCCTGATTGATCCCTTGACCTAACGCTTCAATTAATATTGCAAACAGTAACGGACTGATTGGGCAACCCCGTCTAGTCCCTCTTTCCAGGCTGAATGAGTTGGATATGGCTCCATTTACTTTTAGGCTTGCCCTCGGGTTATCATACATCGTTTAAATGGTTTTAATAAAGGTCTGATGAAATCCAAAATCTTGAAGTACTCAATATAAAAACTTCCAATTGATTCGGTCGAAAGTCTTTTCCGCATCGAGGCTCAACAATGCTGCCTGGAGATTATTTTTTATCTATATGTTGAATTACATGAAAGGTTCTGCAAATGTTTTCTTGTGTCTGCCTTTGCTGAATAATACCCATTCTGATCTAGATATATTATCTGGGGGAGAAATTTTTTGTCATAATGTAGGTAAAGATCTTGTAGTCTTGGTTAAGTACACTTATTGGCCGATAGCTCCCACAATCTAGTTAATCTTTACCCTTTTGGAATTATGAAAATGAAATGTAATTTAATCAAGGAAATCACAGCTTCACTCCAGTAGGGAGGCGTTATGCCAGTCTTGAGCATGTGGTTGTAAGTAGCCTTCAATATAGGAATCAACAGATCTTTCATATCTTTGTACCACTCCGAAGGATAACCGTCTGGCCCTGCAGCATTGTGTGATTTTAAATTTGATATTGCCTTTTTAAATTCCTCATCTGTAATTTCACTGAATCAATCAAAAAAGGCTTACATTTTTATTTATTATATTTTGGGCTGTTTCAAATAGTTGTATATCTTTTAATTTGGAGTTTATCGAGTTTGTTACAGGGTCTTTTATTTTATAAATTGTGTTCTCTGCCTGTTGCTTTTTTTTAATTTGTAGGCAAGTAATTCGTTTTTTCTTCCTGTCTATTTCCATTTTTATTCTTTGATTCAGTGTATTTTTATGTTTATCCTTTGTTTATATTTTGTGGATGTTACTCTCCTTGAATGCGGCTTTCGGTTCAGCATACTCTTGCTGCTTCTTCAGCAGCTCTGGTGCGTAATTGTGGTCCAGATATGAACCATTTTCCCTTGAAAGTCGAAACCCTTTTTCTGCCAAGCTCTTTTAAGCAACTCCTCTTTCATTCTGTAGCTGGAGAACGTGACCACAAATGATCCTGGCGGGGCTTCGGTCGTGGGAGTGGGGGAGCTTCAAACCTTTCTTTAGCAAATCCTCCACAAAAGTAATGACTGATGCCATACTCTTCTCCGCTCCTTCTTTTACTCCATATATTCTGATATTGTCGCAGTGTGAACATCCTTCCGAGTAATTTTTGCTTCTGTTTCCACCTGGTGCTTCACCAGCTCCACCAATACATCCTCCACTGACTGGATACGGGTTGATTCGCGTCTCTGCTTCTTCCACTCTTTCGTAGATTTTGTTTATATCCTCTCTTATGCAGCTCAGTTGCTGGATAGAGTCCTTACGGAATTCCCGTAGCTCTTTCAAGATTAAACACAGATTACAGATTAGCATCTTGGTGTAGCTCCCCTTCAGTACCCGTCTGCACGTTGTCCTAACGTTGCTAGCTTGCGTCAACTCACCACCCATCCGTCGTGTTTTTTCCCTTGTGTAAGATTTTTTTTCCCAGTTCTAGCCATTTTTCTTTGCCCATTTTAACTTAACTCCCTCTAGCGCATATCTATGCAAATTCAAGTTATGTTGGGCAACTTGTAAATTTTAGAGTCTGGCACCTGATGCTCTATGCTACCATTACCTTCCCAGCTCACCTCAAGGCCACCCTTTTCACGGAAAGCGCCAGACCTCTAATTTTGTAGGCTATTTGTTGATCTAACAGTTACCAGACTAATAAACAAAGTAAAACAAGTAGGCGGTGCAGTAACTATCTGCCTTCTGCCATCTTTACAATGACATTTTCTCCATAATCTCCTCTTTTGCCACAACCAAATTAGTGAAAATATAAAAATATATAAAATAATTTCCAAGGGCTTTTACTTTAAAGTGGGAGCATGGCTGTCATTCGGTTGCTATTTGTGTCACTGAGAGACAACTCGTCGGAGGACACTACGTAGGTTACATCTGTTGACGGATAAGTGGATTTGAACGTTCCATCAACTCATGCTTGCAATATTATTGCATCAGTTCAAGGTGGTTCAAAAAGACTATCAGGCCAGAGGGGAAACATCCCGGTGCTCCTGATGTGCAGTCTGCAATTGCTCATGGGTGTCAAAGGATTAGATTGGACTGACATATCTGTTATGTATTTGGGAGCAGCTCCATTAGGAGATTTAAAAATAAGCAGTAAAGTTAAAAATCAATTCTGTGGCTTATTGGCAGCCAGCCTAAATACTCCTTAATTCAGCCATGGTGGCTATACTGCATAAAAATGCCAATGACAGCATCAAGAAGTCTTCTCTCCAGTGATGAGGTGTCTATAGATCAATATATTTATCGCTGTTATTTGATTGTTTATCTTGTAAGCTGTAGTGGATAATATATATATATATATATATATATATATATATATATATATATATATATATATGTATAGAGTAGTTATAACCACGTTGTGGCAGCGCTCTATTACTGAAGTTAGGTAGCTGTTGGAATGCTAATGCAAGCTAATGTTAGCAAACAAGTTGTTTGATAAAAGACAACTTTACCATGCTGAAACGCTAGTGGCCGCAGAGTTTCTATGCTACTGTGTTGAGTTTCTTCTGGTTTCTAGTCCGCTTATTTTTAAATTCTGAACAATGAAGAGAGTTAATATGCTGGAGCCGAAGAGCAATTACTTTTTATTAAAAAACTGCAACGAAGAAAAGATGTCGGAGGAGACGGTCTGTAAGACCATTAAACCGAGTGATGCGAAGCAGAAGATTACGGAAATACTGTCTGCAGGAAATGCAATGCTACCAAGTGTGGTGGAAATTCTTGGTGAGAGAAATTAAACAAGAATTCTCAGATCGAACTGTCTTTTGTGAATTTATTGAAGCAGGAAATACAACAGAGAATATAACAAAAATAATAAAAGAATATACTAAGTCAGAGTCTATATTCAGCTGAATAGGAGAGAGACAACAATGGAACAATAATTCTTCCATTAACGCAATCAGTATTTCAGTTTGCGCAGTCAGTACTGAATCAAATCCAGTTCTTTTGGTTGCATCTGCATTTGTTTCTTACAATGACAAGGAAGGTTCAAGAACAAAAGGTAAAGGAAAGTTCATGGAGTAGAAAGACATTAAATTCAAGGTATCACAGACAGTTACAATTTTCATTACATCAAGCAGATGATTACAGCTCTTTTGGGGTCTGCGTCGCTGTAACGCATAGTTACATTTTTTTTGGGGGGGGGGTGCATGTCAGGGTACGGCGTAGGGTCCTAAAAGTCTGCTACCAGAGGTACTGATGCTAGCAGAAGTAGCGATGCTAATGTGCACCCTGCGTGTGCCCTTGGATGAGAGCTTGTGCGCAGTGTGTGCAGTGTTCCAGGTGTGTGCGTGAAAACATGAACGTGCTTGCAGAGGAGATTAGAGTCTAATTTGAATGTCGGGGCTTCCAGTTATGTTTTTGTCATTTTTTTTTTTTTTTTAATGTTTGAACATTATCAGTTAGCTGTGCAGTGCAGAACAATAATAAAGTTAAATTTATATTTCCTCAGCTATATTTGAAGTGCATAATTTACATGCTATGTAAGCGTATGTAGTGTGTAAGCAAAGATACGTTTTATTAATGAACAAAGGATTTATGTTTAAGCTGCAAGCTATACTGCTACGTGTGTATTCATTAGCTGATGCTATGTGATAAGCCACCTGTTGTATAGCTGTAGGGGCATACATACATGCATTCTATTTATTGTATCCATGTTTATTCATTTTTATTTAGCTTTCTCTTTTAACCCAGTTCTCACGGGTTGGACCTTGGAATAAATCGTTTTCCTTAGACTGTGAAAGCATCACCCTCTAATTGGTTAGTTCGGGTAAGAATATTCGAGTAAGCCAATCAGGGGCAGAGTATGGCGGGTCATATCTGTGTTTGTCTCATAGACTGTATATAAAAGATGGACGTAGCTTCCCGCTCCAAAAGAAGAAACCTTTGCAGAAGTGCTTAAAAGTGTAGTACCGCCGGAGATCCAGCTGGGGCTTGCTCCAACTGGCTCCAAGAAATCTCTGGATTTCTCCCATGAAATTCACACCAGTGATTATGGTCTCAATTGCTAGATACTGCCCTTCTTATCAGAAATCTGGTGGTCAATCTGAAAATAATATCGTAATTAATTAGATATCAGAGTTGAAAAAGCTGTACATTTAGGAGTGTGTCTGTTTGATTGACACGCAGACTCCCGAATGATTGACAGGCAGCAGCTGCGACAGGCCAGAGGAAAGAGAGAATCCCTGAAGAAAACTGGAGCTTTATTTACATCATGTTCACTCACTTCTCTGATATTTACTCTTGTTCTGTCGATGTCAGTAACTGGGGAAGGTTTTTACACCGACACATTTAATGTTTGTCTTTATTGGGGCCTGAGCACCGTAAAAGGACCTTATTGCTTTAGCTTCGGTTATTAATTTTGAGTTCACCGGGTTTAAGGCTTGTTCTTCAGCAACAACCATTGACTGTATCAGTAACAACAGACACGGTTTGTTCGGTGAGTAAACTCTTAACGTTTTACAGTCTTTATCTTCACATGTGTTCTCTATGCTCCACAAAAGTTACTGTTTGTTTCTATGTGTTCTGACCAGAGAGGACAAAACTGTTAGCATGCTAGTTACTGTCCCAGTGAATGTGAAAACAAAGCTAGCTAGTTAGCCGATAGCTTTGCAATGCTGGGCCTATTAGTTCCCTCAGGGCTGCTTACCTGTATTAACCAGGTGTAACAGTAAAGCTCAATAAAAAGCAGGGCAGCTTACCTGTGTTAACCAGGTGAAACAGTTGCGCAAAAAAAATGTAAATTTAAAAAGTCCACGAGGACGTGGTGATAGTTCAGTTTAACATGATGTTTAGGTAACTTCTTACATGTGGTTAAACTATAGCATTAACATTCAGTGTTTTGTTATGATCACTGCTGTATGTCTAAAGCTATTCAGGTAAAATGCAGTGAAGCTGTCAGATATACACTGTGTAGGAAAAACAGATAGTAAGGATTTATATGATTACATTCAGTTTCATGATTTCTCCTGGACTGTGGATGTTTGATTTATTGGTGCCAGTGTCTTTATTTCTACTTTAATCTGATGATTTAATTCTGATGTAATAATGTCTGATTGTTACCAACTAATTCATTAATTCCATTTCTCTCTGCTGATGTGCTTTTGTTTGTTTTTTTAACCATCCATGAATCTATCGGAAGCAGAAGAACTGAAGCTTTATTTGATGATGATGACATGAAACAACGGAGACCTCATTGTTCAACAATCACGATGACTGGTAAACAGAAGGAAGACCTCATGTATGTAGCAGAATATTTTGTGCCATTCTTCAGGATGTGGAGATAACAACATCCTTAATGAGATGATGATGATGTTAATAAACCACCTTCACCCTGACAGAACAACAGAATTTAGCCTCAATCCCATTTTACCCCTTGGCCCCTGTTTTCGAGGGTTATCTTGCCCCTTGAAATGGAGTGACAAGAGGTACTGGTTGAAATCTTTCCATACGAATTGGGACTGCCCTTCAAGAAGCTGTTACATCATCAGTAGTCTTCGAGGAAACCCGACACATCATCAGTAGTCATCGATGTAAACAGACAAGACAGTTTTGCCGGGGATGTCATTGTAATAATATTGTTGAGATCTTAATTAAACCAATGCTATTGTTTGCAGTAACTAAAGTAACAAACCTATAATATCCAAATAAAATCAATGCTAATGCAGGTGAATCAATGACATTTGAAATTGAAAAGCTTGGCACATCAAAAGCACACAGCTTCAGGCTGCTAGCAGTGGTCTGGAGGCAACCCTGCCAGGATGCTTAGTTATTAGAGGAGAAGTTAAGTTCAGTAACATCGCTGCTATACGTGGGTTCAATCAAGTGCATTGTGTGTCTTCAAAGAGGTGGGATGCGACCGGAAATTTTGTGAAAATACGGGATTATCACGCAAAGAAGATGATCGCTAGCATGCAGTCGGGATCTTTTGTTTTAAGGTTGTTGTGAAAAAAGTGACCGTAATACATTAAAATCATATTAAACTTAGATATTACAATCATAATCGTAATATTTAAATCATAAATGGAGAAAATACTACATTTGTTGGTCTCTCTCCCAGCTTGCCGCTGATTCGCAAGGCCTTCTGGGTACCCCTACGTTCGAAGTGAGGGTCGGAAGATCTTCGTTTGGAGGGCTATTAAGCCCTATGTCTTAGCCCTAACCCTCTGTCCCAACAGGTATTGGGACCGCCTACCCCTACACATGAACGGGTAGGGCCAGAGGATGAAATGGAATTGGGCCTTTCTATTTGATTCTTTATATTCTCAGATTAAATTTCTTACCTTTTACTTAATTTCTGCTGTTTTTAGAGGTGGTAGTAACATTTTTTTAAACATAACTTGCAAATTATTTACCTAGAATTAGTAAATGGATCAACTTCAGCACTCACAACCTTCACAGCGAAGTGTTTACCAATGTGAAATGAAGAGTCCTCAATCATATACAGCTGGAACTGTACAACCTGAATTTCACCAGAATTAATTGTGACTTCTATAACAAATGTTTACTGCTGTTAACACTTAAAGTATGTATTAGATAAACATGATTAAGTGTTTACATAACCTCTGATAGTTATGATCAACTGTACTCAGTACATTTTACATTGACTACAGATGACTTGCCTGGTTTTTGCACATTTACCCCTTATAATAAATCAAATAGGACAATTTGGTGAATTCATGTTTTTATTTTCATAAAATGTTGTCATAAGACACACAATATTGACTCATATCTTAACTATCAATGATTGATTAGATTAAAACAAAAATATAAAAAGGTTTTTGTGATAAATTTTATGTTCATCAGTGTTTTTGTATGTAAAAAATATAACCTTAACTGATAACTCATTAAGAAACGCAACTAATTTCAGTCTCTCAGGAAATTCAAATATGAAGCCAACTACCCAAAATTTCAGCAGCTGTTTCCTCTCATTCTGCCGCCTCTGTGCTGGGCTTGTCATGTACATCACCCCGAGGTCTGTGGGCCAGTATTGTTGCAAAATCTGCATCAGAAATTAAGTGAGAATTTGATCACAAGATAATGATAATCACCCTCTACAATGGGCTTCTCTGTCTGCACTGACTCTGACTAAGGCTACACTGTGATGGAAACATTAGAGATTACTTGTCAATAAAAACATAGGGCCTTATTTTCTTGCGTTATGGCACACTGTGCAAAGCGTGGTTAAATAACCAGTGCGCAGGATGTGTGACTGTGCACATTTGGTATTTTGGTAACAGGATGCGCATCTGGAGAGTCCTCGAAGATCTAGAGAAGAGGAGCCTCTACAATCAAACAACCTCACTGGAGGACCTTATTCTGCATTCCGTACAAAAGAATGGTGTTTTCCTATTCATGGGTATGTTGTCCAGGTAATATACTTTATAATGTATTTTATACTATCTTAAACGTTATTTAGTACTTGCGGTACCATCCTATTACAAAGTTACTATATATATACGATTACACAAAGTTATATATATATATGTATACAATATAATTAACTTGTGTGTCTTGTGTTTGGCTAAACTGTTTTTGTAGGTTGTACCCTTCAATGCATTTTAGTTAAAATGCAGACCGCAAGTGAGCTACAACATTCATAGGACAACCAGTTCTACAAGTAGAAGATGGATGAAGGCACCGCAAAGTCTTTTAAAACAGACCCCACATACAGTAAGTTATAAACTGTTTTTATTGTTGGTTATATTGTTATTATTACTATGACATACAATGTGAAAACATGTATTTTAAAGTAAAAACTAAACAACAAAGGTAGATTCTATAAAACACAAGAAAATAATTTTTGAATGAAATATTTTACAGATTACATGGGTGACTTGATGATGCTGGTGTTTGACGAGGTGTTTCGAGGACCCAGTACCATTTGAAGAGGAGTTCCCAATATGACAGATCATCAAATGAGGAAGCATCTGCTTGCCACAAGTTACCGTATTTTCTGCACTATAAGGTGCACTGTCAATGAATGGTCTATTTTTGATCTTTTTTTCATATATAAAGCGCACCAGACTATAAGGCGCATTAAGCGAAACAAAACAGTCAGTCAGTCAAACTTTATTAAACGTGTTCACAATAACTCTCAACATTGTTCAAACGTTAATGAGCGTAATCATCAACCTTGTTCAGTTGTAACACGTAAAAAAAACAGTCTGATACCGCTAAATCAAACGTTAGCGTATTCACAATCACCGGCGCTGTCTCCCTGTCTTGGTGAATGTGTGTTCACCTTCTGTCATCCACTGCTCCCACGCAGCTCGCAGTTTAACTTTGATTTGAGAAAATTGCACCTTATAGTGTGGAAAATAAGGTACGCTTCAGTCATGGGGTGGCCATAAGCCAAAATACTGGCCAGCTGGATCAGGAAACTCCTAACTGATCTTTTGTGGCATCTTAAATACCCCTAGCAAAGCTTTGGTCGGAGGCGCCTGGGGACAGAGAATGAGGCATATTTTTGTAGGTATATCTTTATGTAATATGTTTGTATTTTCTTACATTACATGTTTTACCATGATAATTTGTTTGATACTGTCCAGCATCAGCCAAAGGCCAAAGTATGCAAGATGCAGTCACGGCAGGCGCGGCAGGCAGGCGCAGCCAGGGTTTCCACTACATAAATTTTGCAGTAGCGGTCCACTAACAAACAAAGCTAAAAAACTCCCCACCATACACGTTACTGTTTTCAGATCAATCCTTATTTTCCCAGGGGTCAATGTGTATGACTAATTCCTAATTCAAAAAGAAATGTGCAAAAACCATAAAAGATGTATGTGGACATAGGTTATGTCTAGTGTGTAGGCTGCAACTTGGAGATTTTTTCCCCCCCATAGTAAAGAGATTTTAAAAGCAGTCAGGAACGGAAGGAGAGGAGAATTGCAGGCTTGTAGCCTACTCAAAGTGAGACTAACTTGAAATAATGTTGCTCATAATCTAATAAATATATTTCACAGCATAATGGCTCTCATGATTAAACCCACATCATCTTCCAAAGGACAGCCAGTGCAGTTCTACGAGTTCTTCTAAATATGTATGAGAAAATAATCTGAGTTCAAGGTCGACTGACCGTTTGAACACTTTCATTCTTTTGTACTATTTGTAAGTTCAGACACATGAGAAAATGTGGTTGTATACAGTGGAGACAGTGAAACAGTGTGCTTTGGTTTTTTCTTTAGTCTCTTGTCCAGGGTCATCTGTGTTTAAATGATGTAATGCTCCACACAACTGTTACATGTGATGTTATGGTGATGTCATACAACACTGTAGTCTTTCTCTCTGTGGGGCTGAGTTAGAAAATTGGTTGGTCTTCGTAAAGGTTACCTTTGAACATTGATACTGATATATAAATATGATTATATTCTGCTCCAAAAATGATCAATACTATCAATATAATGGAAATGAGAATTGATTTCCAATCAGAGCCATAACTCTCTAACTCTAACCCCATAACTTTTTAAAATGGGCCTCATTCACCAACAGTTCTTAAGAAGAAATTTATTTTGAAATCCACAAACGCAGTTTTTTGCGAAGATTCTGACATTCACCAATGTTTTCTTATCTGGGATTTATTCTTATGTAAGAACAGAATCTACACGCACTGTGTATTGTAATCATATGTTGAATAATGTGATTTAAATAACCATTATTATTCATAAATTATACCTTAAAAAAGAAAGACAAGTTTCGGTGCATATTAAATATTTTTTTTAAATGCATGGAAATGTTGAAGAGGAGATCACACACAGAATATCTGGTCGATACTGCAAAAGATAACACTTTTAAATACATAAACATGTTGAACATGAGAATATTTAGTAATAAAAATAGTCACCCATCCTTTGCCAGGGTTTGTGGAGCAGGTGGACCCAAGATGCAGAGACAGGAATTTTTCCACAAAAAGTGTCCTTTAATGGAAAATTCAACCAAAACAGAAAAGACAACTAGGAACAGGTATCAAAAGTCTAAACTGAAAAACATAGAACAGACTTGGGAAAACACGAGGAACTCACGAGAGATGAAGATGACGCAGAGGAATGACAAATGACGAGGCATAAATGACGACGAATCGACAAGGACAAAGGGAAGCACAGAGACTTATATACACAGGGAAGGCGGGGGCAATTGAACACAGGTGGAACACATTTTTCATTTAGCTGACGCTTTTATCCAAAGCGACTTACAATAAGTGCATTCAACCATGAGGATAAAAACCCAGAACAACAAGAATCAAGAAAGTACAATTTCTTAAAAAACGCAAAACTACAAAGTGCTATAAGTAAGTGCCATTTAAGTGCAACTAAATTGTTAGTTTAAAATTGTATTCAAGGTATAGTCGGAAGAGATATGTTTTTAGTTTGCGGCGGAAGATGTGTAAACTTTCTGCTGTCCTGATGTCAATGGGGAGCTCATTCCACCATTTAGGAGCCAGGACAGCAAACAGTCGTGATTTTGATGAGTGTTTAGCTCGCAGTGAGGGAGCAACAAGCCGATTGGCAGATGCAGAGCGGAGTGAACGGGCTGGGGTGTAACGTTTGACCATGTCCTGGATGTAGACTGGACCCGATCCGTTCGCAGCACGGTACGCAAATACTAATGTTTTGAAATGGATGCGGGCAGCCACTGGTAACCAGTGAAGGGAGCGGAGTAGTGTGAGTGAATTTCGGTAGGTTAAAGACCAGTCGAGCTGCTGCATTCTGGATGAGCTGCAGAGGTCGGGTGGCACTAGCAGGTAGACCTGCCAGGAGGGAGTTACAATAGTCTTGGCCGTGAGATGACCAGGGCCTGGACCAGAACCTGCACCACCTTCTGAGTGAGAAGGTGGCGTATTCTCCTGATGTTGTGCAGCATGAATCTACAGGAACGTGTTGTTGCAGTAATGTTGGAAGTAAGGGAGAGATGACTGTCGAGTGTCACACCCAGGTTCCTAGCAGCAGGCACGTGCACAGACATTTTGGGGGGCAGGTGCTCAAACCAAAAAAAAAACGGCACCCATCGCCAAAATGATTTATGAAATTAAAAATAATAATAATAAATAAATAGATAATCTCACGGTGACTATATATATATTTTTTTTACTTCAATTATGAGACTTTCTCTAGATACAGCTTTCACTGAACATGTAACTGCATTCCATGTATAGTTTTTAGGGTTAAGGTAAGCTACTTCAACATCATTTTATATCCTATGTATATAGAAGAGACAGAAATATGCAATGAACAAGCTCTAGTCTTACCAATTATTATGTTCTCAGCAACTGACATACCTGTGATTGACATTTCTTCAAATCCATGATTTGATTGAGAACTATATTTTTTCAGCTATGGTTTGGTTCTGACAGTTGGTGAGGGGCTAGGGAGATGCACTTCTGACTTGATTGTGTCCACATGTTTTCATCTTAAGCTAATTAAAATAAATTTTACAATTATGATTGGACAAAAATAATCACATGATACATCACCTGGAAGAAAATAAAATATGTGAAATATTTAAGAAATATATACACCTTTGCCTCACTTTTGTTAATTGTAAAATGAATGTGACTTTAGTAAAGTAATAAGAGCTTGATGCCACCCCAACCCAAAACATCTTGATCGTCCCCTGGTGGCTCACAGCAGTGTTGTTTATAAACTCCGCCCACCTCCAAGTTTCCCAAGTACACATAGAGATGGTTTGCTGATGATGTGTATCTGTACTTTATTTTCAAAAGTGATTGGAAGCTGCTTTTAGAAGAAATATTTATATTTGCCTCACTAGGTTCACACCCATTTAGGGATCATATCTAGTAGTAATTTATAGGTTAATAGTATTTGAGATAATAAGAGGTGCCATATGATGATCAACTGAAATTAAACAAAATTAATACACAAAGCCCTTTATATAAAAGTCTCCATAGATGAATTAGATGGATTAAACCATGACCTTGGAGATAGCAGTTTGACAGAACAATCATGGTCTCTTTTCCAAAGCTTGGTCTATAAATGAAGAAGTAGCAGTTGAAATGCAACCTAGATGATGATTATATGGTTGAATGTTGAGTGAACCATGACGAACCACAATTGTGCAGTGGGGTGCACGAACAGGCAAGGCAAGGATAATATAGCCTTCTATCGTATGCTAAAAGACATGGAAAGAAGGCAAAATTGGATGAAGGCCATCATCAAGAATTGTCAACCATCAAAATATACAACACTGTTGTGCACATTTTGTACAGGTAAGTTTGTGTTAAGTTTTAACACAACGTTTTGCCGGGGATGTCATTGTAATAACATTATTGAGATCTTAAATAAACAAATGCTATTGCTTGCAGTTACTAAAGTGACAAACCTATAATATCCAAATAACATATGGAACGACGCCTGCGATCTAGTTCAGGCAGTCAACTAGAGCTGCGCTGCTCCAATCATGTGACATACCTCACTCTACACAACCATCTATAATACACACCCACCTTATCAGGTGGTCTATTTAAGCAGAGAGAAATTTCCCATCATCCCCTTTGTTCACACTGCTGCTGCAGTATTGCTACCAGTTGCTTCAGCCCCTCCACCACCCCAGCATCCACCTGTAGGCTCCGACAGGGTATTACAAGAATTTGCTCATCACTCACATCATTCCAGATGGAATTTTTTGGGAATTTCCACATAGCCTAGGTTACAGCAGACAAATGACAGCAGGTTTAATTTTGTGTAATCATATGGGGGAGTGATTAAGTTGGAGCCTAGACGCCAAACACTAAACCTGTTCTACTGTTGCAATAAATGTTTGAACGTGAGTTGTCTGACTGAACTATGCTAATGCGGGTGAATCAATGACATTTGAAATTGAAAAGCTTGGATGCTCTGCATTATTACATGAATAAATCAAAAGCACACAGTTCCAGGCTACTAGCAGTGGCTGTATGCAACCCTGCCATGATGCTTTGTTACTAGTGGAGCAGTTTAGTTCAGTAACCTCGCTGCTAGCCGCTTGATAAATCAGGTGCATCGTGTATCTTCAAAGAGTGGGGATATTGAAAATACGGGATTATCATGCAAAACATTTTCAAAAATCACTATCATTCTAAAATTGGGCAGGCTCGAATGAAATACAAAATGTTACAAGGACCTTTGCCTATCACATTGATGATCAAATAAAATGACAACAAACTATACCACTCTTGATAAAATTGTGTGAGTGGCATGTACATTGACTAATTTATGCCCATCAGTGTTACCAATTGATTAACTGAGCATGATTTAAAACCTGTACCACCTGTACCATGTAAAATGTTACCTATATGTTTAGTCAAACTACAATAATTTATGTATTTTCAGGGATTTGTTTTATTCCATTTTTAGTTTTTTCACGTCATCAGTTTGATAGCTGGTGTTAAAGTTGATCCAAGACTTTATAAGGTGTATCATATTTATTAAAATCACTTCAAATCTAAATCGGTATTCTTATTTCTATATACACAGCACAAACTTCATACATTAAATGAAAATATATCCCATTAAGCTTTTACATCTGGGCTTTTTGAACTTGTCTTTGACTTGACATTTGCATGAACATACACAACACGACTGTTTAACATTACATACTGAATGTTTTGATCACATATATATGTATGTATACAAATATTAGCTATTCCATTTTAACAACGTTGGAATTACTTTTTCTTACTCAATGGTCCAGGCACAGTCACTTCAGACTCTGTGTCTGTGGCCTGTGGAATTTGTTGTAAAGCTTGGTTAACTGGGCATGTATACTTCTTAGAGAAGCCCTCAACATTCTTCATTTCTGCTGTGCAATGGTCAAAATCCTCTGCAAAAAATTCAGATCCAGACCACACCATGAAGTCACAGTATTTTCATCCAGTCACAAACAACTGGGTTTGCACTTGGTATTAGTACTGATGTTTTCTATCAAGTTCATATCTGCCATCAGTCTTCTGAATGCAGGAATGCTTGCTCTCTGTGGCACTGACGACTCCAGTGTCTTTGGCACAATGTGGACTCTTGATCTCCAAGACACCACTGCCACAGCATGTGCAGGTAACCGGACCATCTGAAGAAGCCCTGATGTTTTTGATGGGAAAGATCAATATGCAGTCTGGAGTCACGGACTCTCAGCCTCAAATGCTGTTGCTTAGCTGATTTCTTATATGCCTCCCTGACATCTTTTTCATCTGAACATCCCTATCTGAAGAATGTGGAAAACAAAATGAGGCAAAAATAATTAAGCTGCACAATAACTTACATTCAGGACTCGCTGTTATCATAGAAAACCTGCTGCACTCAGGATAGCAGATCTGTCTGATAAGTGACTTGGATGGGTCCTTAAGATCTGTCCTGGCTGCTGGCTTCAATTTTGATGCAGTTACTGTACCAGCACTCATGGTAAACCACAGTCTTGACTTTTCCTGCTGTCGAGTCTGTTCCTCAATTTTCACAGCCTACAACATGAAGAATTATTAAACATGGAGTAAATATTATTACATTGATGAAATAGAAGAGATGGAGAGGAATGTACCTGTTGCAATGTAAATGGTTTTGTATTTATATAGCACTTTTCTAGTCTTGATGACCACTCAAAGCACTTTACATTCACCCACTCACACACACACACACACACACATTAATACACATTCATACAGTGCATCTATTAGCAGCACTTTTGTTGTTCTATGGGGGGCAATTCAGGGTTCAGCATCTTGCCCAAGGACACTTCGGCATGCAGATGGGGAAGACTGGGGATCGAACTGCTGACCTTCAGGTTGGAGGACGACCACTCTACCCCTCAGCCACAGCCGCTCACGATGTGACTTGTTTTTTGGCCTCATGCAAACTCGTCAGCGGGTTCAGGTAGACTTAGAGAAACCACCTTTGGTTGGAAATGGTGTAAGTAGTCAGGAAGTATATGTAACAAGGCATTCTTCTGAGCTGAGTGCGTGGCTGCATTGTCTAGATTGTGGTAACATTTTCTTGGAATGAATGCTGTTTACCACGTAATGATATCAATCATGTGTTGTCAAATTTGATAGGCTCGGAGCTTTAACTACATCTGTAAACATCCCCGGAGACATCAAGTACGTGTCCTTTTTCAGACCAGTCTTCTCAAGTTCGTAGATAAAGAAGAAGAATATATGAAACACTGTCTGGATGAATCAGTTTGTCTGAGATTGTCATCAGTGCATTTCTGAGGTGATAATATAAAAACATCATATGGACACATAAACAAGGCTTAACACTGGATTTGCATTAAAGGGGGACTATATTCTGTTTATCGATGTGACACAACCTGTTCAGCTGCATCTATTTCAAACATGAGTATTTTGATTTAAGTGTGCTTATAAAAGTGCTGTATTATGTGCATGATGTATGGATGAATGTGACTTGTAGTGCAAAACACTTTGAGTGGTCGTTAAGACCAGGAAAGCGCAACCGAAATGTCTTTTCAACCAGCTATTAGGGAACGAACAGCGCAACCAGGGCTGTAAGGGGGGGCTAAATGAATGGAAGTGCCGTTTACATACCTTTGTAAATATAAAATAGCGTTTATGCACCTTTTTATGGTAGTTTACTCACTTTTTTACAGTTCAGAGCACAACCCATTGCTCTCCCCTCTCCTTAGCATACAGCCCTCACACACTCTCAAAGTCCAGAACTCTCTTGTAAACTGACAGTTTCTGTGGGTCCCACCTGTATGCTGTATTAACGTTTCAAAAGACGGAACTAACCTTTTTAACAACCATACACAGATCAGCTGTTTACCCACGTTTTTTTTTTTTACCACTACAGCCCTGGCCACACCACAGGTCTGTTTGAATCACAGACTAAAATAGATACAATAAAAATCAAACATATTTGTCTTAAAGACAAAGGGTGCTATAAAGTGAGTATGACTATTTTAAAGCTGAGAAATATGACAGTGCTGTATGAATGCTTATTGGGAGAGTGTTTCATTCATTCATTCAGTGAGATGCTGGATATCCTTTGTGATCAGTTTGTATCACAATTTTTTGTATTAATTAAAATGTTTAATATTTTGTACGAACCTGTTGTTGACACTGAGATGCAAAAGGAAACCCCACTACAATCAGCCAAACTCTGGGATATGTATATCATATAAATGTAAATAGCAAGTGCAAATGTTAATTATAATTAAATTATATTTGAAAAGGTTAGGATCGTCCTCTATGTGAGGACAAGATTATCTAAATTCACCCTAACTCAGATGCATCAGCAGAGTTATCGTCAGAACAAATCTAATTGAAGGGCATTAGGGTTACCGCCGGGGCCACAAACTACTGTTTAAATACTCAATCTGTGATGTAAATACTTGATTGTATAAGTTTGCCGTCAACAACCAACACCAACCCAGCTCCGATTCCAATTCCGATTTTAAACCCATGGCTTACCTTTAGAAGAGTTGCAGGTGGTGAGTGTTGGTGCTGAACCTCCTACGAATGGTTTCCACTCAGTTATGCATTTTCAAGTTAAGTCCCTCTCAAATGCTAGCTGAACCAACTGGGCCTTTCTTTTGTGGAGCATTGCACGTCTGTGGACGCTTCCTTCCACTGAAAATGGTGGCAGGTTACTGTTGTAAAACGATTTGTTTGGGCTGGTCAGTCCCGAGGTCATTGGGGGGTGGTCTTCCACAGCTAGCGCTTATGCTAGCAGGTGCATAATGACGGCTCACATGAGGCGGCTCTTGCTCTTCAGAGGTGGCAGTGCTGGGCATATTTGCTCCCTCTTCCATAGGTGGAGCTGGAGGAGGCTGTGAAGAAGCAGCACTGTATAACCACTTTGTCACAATAACTCATTTTGGGGCGCATGGCCCATGAATGCATCAGTGCTGCTGTGACTTCTATCTGGTTAGTCAACCTGTGAGTGATTTACTACACTGCTCCAAAAAATTAGGGGAACACTTAAATCACACATAGAATCTCAATGATCATAATATTTAGAATGAAAATCTTTACTTATGTACATTGTGTAATTTTGGAAACCATAATAATTTGCCCTTGAGGGCTGGATTCAAAATCATACCTAAATCAAAGTGATAATTTGAAATCACAGAATGATCCATCCAAATTTTCATCACAACAACTCATAAGGTTGTTCAGTAGTATGGCCACCACGTGGCTGTATGCAATCCCAGGGAAGACTGTGGTGCTACTTGGCGGCAACTGATATACCGATACATAATTTCCCAGATGCTCTCAATCTGATTCAGGCCTGGGGAACATGAGTCAGTCAATGGCATCAATGCCTTTGTCATCCATGAACTGCCTACTACACATTGTCCCGCAGCAGGAGGAACCCAGTGCCCACTGCACCAGCGTAAGGTCTGACAATCGCTCAGAGGATTTCATCCCGCTACCTAACGGCAGTCAGGGTACAGTTGGCTATTACAGGTTTTTCTTCAGCACTGTAGCCAGGCTGACAGAGAGTCACACCTCCACCAAACCAAGTATTCCTATATCCCTAAATAGCAATATCTTTATGAAGTTCTTTAATGATAAAATTATAACTATTAGAAATAAAATCAACCATCTCCTGCCCTCAATTGGCACTAATACCCTACCAAGAACAGAAATCTCAGAAAATGCTGAGAATCTTACAAATTATTTAGACAGCTTCTCTCTGATCACCCTTGATCAGCTAACCAAAATAACCTCATTACTTAAAGAAATTCTGCCCCTAATTGATAGTACGTTACTGAACACAATCAATCTGTCATTATCATCAGGATATGTACCACAGTCCTTTAAAATAGCTGTAATCAAACCCCTTCTCAAAAAACTCACCCTAGACCCAGAGGTTTTAGCCAATTACAGAACGATATCCAACCTCCCCTTCCTGTCTAAAGTCCTTGAAAAAGTTGTAGCCAATCAGCTGTGTGAGTTTCTCCAGGAAAGTAATGTATATGAAGACTTTCAGTCAGGGTTTAGAGCTAATCATAGCACAGAGACAGCCTTGGCAAAAGTCACTAATGACCTTCTAATAGCTTTAGATCAGGGATTTGTGTCTGTCCTTGTTCTGTTAGATCTTAATGCAGCATTCAACACAATTGACCATCAAATTTTATTACAGAGACTAGAACAGTTAATTAACATTAAAGGAACCGCCCTAAACTGTTTAAATCGTATTTTTCTGATCGCTTCCAATTCGTGCAAATTAATGATGAGTCATCTGTGCGCACCAAAGTTAACCATGGTGTTCCACAGGGCTCTGTGCTCGGCCCAATTTTATTCTCGTTATATATGCTTCCACTAGGAAACATTATCAGGACACACTCTGTAAATTTCCACTGCTATGCGGATGACACCCAGTTATATTAGTCAATAAAACCTGATCAATGTAATCAATTATCTAAACTCCAAGCATGTCTCAAGGACATAAAAACCTGGATGACCCGCAATCTTCTCTTATTAAACTCAGATAAAACAGAGGTTCTAATACTTGGTCCAAAACACCTTAGAGATACATTATCTAATGATATAGCTGCGCTAGACGACATTGCTCTTGCTTCCAATGAAACAGTCAGGACATTGGGAGTGATCTTCGATCCCGATTTGTCCTTTAATTTTTACTTAAAACTAATTTCTATTTCTATGTCCTTTCTCAAAACGATGCAGAGAAACTAGTCCATGCCTTTGTTACATCCAGACTTAATTATTGTAATTCCTTATTATCAGGCTCCAGCAGTAAGTCGTTAAAGACTCTGCAGCCACAATCTGTGCATTTAAGAGTAGGCTTAAAACCTTCCTTTTTGAAAAAGCTTATAGTTAGAGCTGGTCCAGGCTTGTCTTAGATCTGCTCTTAGTTATGCTGCTATAGGTCTAGAATGTCGGGGGACACATGACACATGGAGCTTCTCTTTCCTGCGTCTCCTTCCTCTTCTCCATCCTTATCACATCAAATAAATTAATATCTCATCAATACATTTAACTGACTTGACTTCTCCCCACGGAGTCCCTTTGCCTTAGCGTCCGCAGATCCAGGGCCGTGGCTGTGGCCACATCGTGGATTATGATCTGTGGATCGTGTATCAGAGATCATGATCGTAATGGTGGATCCAGTATAGATAGATAGATAGATTACTTTATTCATCCCCGAAGGGAAATTAAGTCGTCATAGCAGCCGGTATATTGAATACAATAAAATACAATACAATAAAATACAATACAAATACAATAAAATACGATACAAAGAATCAAATAAAAAATAATTGCGGTGATTTAGTGCAGTTCTGTGATGGTGGCTCTGACAGAGGTAGATGAATTGTACAGTCTTATTGCGGTTGGGAGGAACGATTTCCTGTATCGTTCCTTAGAGCAGCGGGGTTGAATGAGTCTGTGGCTGAAGCTGCTCCTTAGCTTGTCCAGTGATTTGTAGAGGGGGTGAGAGGGATTGTCCATGATTGCCAGCAGTTTTGCCAGCATCCTGTCCTCCACCACCTCCTCTAGGGTGACAAGCTTAGATGGCAGATTCTTAGATAGCAGTATGGCAAATTCTGTATCGTGCTGGCTGATTGTGATAATAAAGGCGGATCCTTTATCGTGTTGGCATCTGATAATGGTGGTGGACCATGATCGAGGTGGCAGCTGATGATGGATCCTGATGGCGGCAGTGGACAATGACTGTGGACTATAGTGGCATCCAATCTTGATGGTGGATCATGATCGTGGTGGCTGCTGACCATAGACTATGATTGCAGCAGGACTGCTTGATATATAATATTTCTCCTCAAATACTCGACCAATACTGACAATAATCCATCAATTCATTGACCTTCCATTATGCTACAAAATGTTTATTCTAATCAATGCTGCAAATACCCTTATCTTGATGATGTTCTCCTTTACACTTGACATCTATTGCACTTCTGTCCGTCCTGGGAGAGGGATCCCTCACATGTGTCTCTCTCTGAGGTTTCTACGTTCTTTTTACCCTGTTAAAAGGGTTTTTTAGTAGTTTTTCCTTACTCTTGTTGAGGGTTAAGGGCAGAGGATGTCACACCTTGTTAAAGCCCTATGAGACAAATTGTGATTTGTGAATATGGGCTATACAAATAAAATTTGATTGATTGATTGACATGGATGTTACACGTGGCATCTATTGAACTTCTGTCCGTCCTGGGAGAGGGATCCCTCACATGTGGCTCTCTCTGCGGTTTCTATGTTCTTTTTACCTTGTTAAACGGTTCTTTTTGTAGTTTTTCCTACGGTTAAGGGCAGAGGATGTCACACCTTGTTAAAGCCCTATTCGACAAATTGTGATTTGTGAATATGGGCTATACAAATAAAATTTGATTAAAATTGTATTGATTGATGTCTGTGCAACCCTCCAATGATATGCCTCCCCAGACCATCAATCAATTGTGCAACCCAAAACTGTTTTGTTCACTGTTGCTAATTGACATGTAAATCAGCATTAAGCAGGACTTCAGTGGAGATCCATTGTCTTAGAATCAGTTTAACACTGAATATTGGGGAGAAAATTAGCATTAGGAGGTATTTAATTTTAAATAAACTAGTGCAGTGCAATAATCCTGCCAGTTTGGAATATGCGGTTTGCTTGGACTGTGCTAAGGTTAGTTGCACCTTTCTTTCTGAAACTGTAAAAGTTACCTGCAGTAATTTAACCGCAGTATGTAAAGACCGGCTAAGGGACTCAGTCCACAGAACCCTGAGCCACCGCTGCTGCACAAAGAGCTGTTCGCCTGTTTATTTAAAGTTCAGTGAAGCTAAACTCAGTATGCAGAACCTCAAACAAGAGAACCAGTTTGTCATGAACACACTGTTGTATTGATCAACACATAATCCATTACTTGTCACGCTGTTTATACAAAGTGTAGTATTTAACATGTTGTGTGTCCAAATCAAAATAAATTCAATGCACTGCACTTCTTTGAACCCTAACAATACACATGTCAACTGAGGAGCCAATAAGAACTTTCCTCAAGATATTTGAAAACGCCTGAACGATAGGTGCTGTCTTATAATCAGGGTCATCTAATGCCAGGTTACTTTGTTGATACATTTCCCTACAGAGCTTTCAGTGTCTAAATCCAGCCTCCTCTGCTCTCTCTCTTATCACCCATTAGGGCTCACAGACTGCAGTCAGTTCCTGACATTTGTTGGCTGCAAGATAGTCTGCGGTTTAGTGAGCTGAATGGAGTGAGTTGTTTGCTAAACCTAACAGGAACATTAACAGTTTAATTAGTATCATTAAACATTTCTGTCTTATATAGAAAGAAGGCACTGGACAATGAACACACTGTAAATTTATGGCCATTCTACTGCAGAGACTAGAGAGCGAACAACACAAAACCAAAAGCTTGGATATATACAGTGCTGTGAAAAAGTGTTTGCCCCCTTCCTGATTTTTTATTTTTTTGCATATTTGTCACACCTAAATGATTCAGATCATCAAACTAATTTAAATATTAGACAAAGATAATCTGAGTAAAGAAATTGCCCCATAAACCTAATAACTGGTTGTGCCACCCTTGGCGGCAACAACTGCAATCAAGCGTTTGCGATAACTGGCAATGAGTCTTTCACATCGCTGTGGAGGAATTTTGGCCCACTCATCTTTGCAGAAATGTTTTAATTCAGCCACATTGGATGGTTTTCGAGCATAAACGGCTTGTTTAAGGTCATGCCACAGCATCTCAATCGGATTTAAGTCCGGACTTTGACTAGGCCACTCCAAAACCTTAATTTTGTTTTCTTTGAGCCATTCAGAAGTGGACTTGCTGGTGTGTTTCGGATCATTGTCCTGCTGCATAACCCAAGTGCGCTTGAGCTTGAGGTCACGAACTGATGACCGGACATTCTCCTTCAGGATTTTCTGGTAAAGAGCAGAATTCATGGTTCCATCAATTATGGCAAGTCGTCCAGGTCCTGAAGCTGCAAAGCTTCAGGACCTGATAAAGGAAGTTGTTTCACAGGCAGCAGGTATCAAGGCTGATAAACAACCCTGTGGCTGCTCAGAGTTGAATTGTCTTACAAGGAAACTGACAGTTGCTGTGCTCTGAAATCTCTGTACATAAGGCCCAAATGTCTTTATGCTTATTTCAAACACCATGCTCCCACAGACAGCTCCCCCATGACAGTGGCACCCTGAATGCATCACATTACAAAAGCATCTACAAGCAGAGCTCATTTTATTTTATTTTGCCCAAATTAGTTGCATTCCAAGCAATCTAATGGACTAATCTGCCTCAAACAGCACAACTGAGTGATTATTTTAGTTGTTAGGTTAGATATTAGTTTGCCCTCCTAATGCAATACCATTATTTTGAACAATAATGACATGTTACAGGTAAACAGGATTCTTTTAGTCCTGTTTTGTCATAAATTTGTGATTTCAATTTGATCACCCATCCATTTATTATGTATACATCTTATCCTTTAATGCAGGGGTCTTCAAAGTTTTTCAGGCCCAAGGACCTCCAAACTGATGGAGAGATGGAGCAGGGACCCCCTACTATATATATGTGTGCATTGCTGACTGAAAGATAATGTCTTCTGCCTCCATTTATCCGTTCACTACAATATGTTGGGTTCATGTTAATGTGTATTTAAAATTGGTTTTAAAAAAGAGATAATGAAGAATGGGTGGTCATATGGCTGACATATCCATCCGTCCATCCATCTATACTGCTTATCCTTCTTACATGTTGAGAAGGATATTTTGGGTCCATGCGAAACTCAGCTCACCTTAATCATCAGCACAAAGCAAAGCCTTTGATACGGTCATTTTTATTTTCACACCTGCATCTCCTCTACTGCTAATGCTTTCCTACCTATAGAAGGTGCTGGGTCACCTGGCCCCCGGTATAAAGTCTGCAGAAAATCCATCGGAACCAATGTGAGAACACAGCAGGAGATCCCCCGAAGGATTTAACCAGAGGTGGGAAGTAACGAAGTGCAAATACTTTGTTACTGTACTTCATTAGATTTTTCACATATCTGTACTTTACTTGAGTATTTATTTTCCTGACGACTTTTTACAAATTTCTGTACTTAGTACTTACTTATTTTCTCAAAACTGTCTCGTTAATTAAGCAGCGGAAGTTGGCGCAATGCGCGCCTTTACGCACGGCGCACCTCTCTTGCTCACTTGTGTGCCCCCTGCCTCGGGAGATGCGCAGTCCCAGTGGCGTGTTTGCCGTCGGGGGGGGCAGCGCGATGCACAAGTCCATTACTATTTGAATCTCAGCATCTGGGAATCAAAATTTGTAAAATTATACAGTATATGCATATTTTTGTTATAACTTTTCAGTCAGTTGAAATAAAACCTGAAGAGAACAATTTTGGGTTGTTTTGTGTCTGTATAGGCCTACTATAAAAAGCACTTTGCATTTTTAATTTTGGTACTTTACTTTTTTTTGGTACATTTCAACACCAGATACTTTTGATACTCAAGTACATTTAATATGAGCTACTTTAAGACTTTGACTCAAGTCGTTTTCTTACGGGTGACTTTAACTTTTACCGGAGTCACTTTCAGGTAAGATATCTGTACTTTTACTCAAGTATGGCTTTCAAGTACTTTATACACCACTGGATTTAACGCAAGCGAGTTTGATCAAGTGATTTCTGCCGTGGAATCAATACATTACTGCCTGCCTCCACCTGCTATACCACCCCTCACCTGAATCCTCCGTAGGATTTGTTGCTGTTGTGAAAGCTTCTGAGCGGAGAACCTCCTGCTGCATTGTTCATGTGTTAAAGGCAAACTGTGGAGAAAGTCCGGACCTTATTCTCCGGAGTTCTTCTGCAAGTCATGCCTGAAAAAAGCTTAAGTCAAATGAATCTTATCTCCATCAGTGTGGTTTAGCAGAAGCCAACCCTATGTTGTAATGATCACAAAAGCAGTTACACTCACCTGTTTACTTATTGAAGCACAACAATGCTTTACTTGAAAGCTAACAGCATGCTCACAATTACAATGCTAACGTAGTAATGACTAGCAGATATAATGTTTACAGTTAACAAACTTTGCCTGATCCAAGAAGTGTTTTGGGTTTACCTAATCTTGGAACCCGGTGTGATAATGTTTGTATTGTGCATGGAACCAATGTTTGTTCTCTTACTAATGATTTAATTCATAATGACAAAAAACAGATGAATTAAATCTAGTTTAATTGAACTTTAATGTTACAGTGGTAAAGGTGTAATTCACATTTTAAATATAATGATGGCAGCTTCTTTGGTGCAGAATGAGGTTGTATTTTCTGTAGTTGCAGCTATATGCTTTGTTTTGATTTCTCATTTCGTTGTGTCTAAATTCTGCTCATGACGGTTTGTTTGGTGTACTAAGACCTAATAGTTACAGTCTCAGCTAAATGATCAATAAGCATAGTAGGATATTTGAGCACATATAACATTCATGAAAGGCAGCTTTTTGTTTGCGGCCACTGATTTGTATGCCTCTGACATGAGCTGCTCTCCTGCACCAGTTGTCTTGCAGAGCTCATTCTTTTCTGTCAAAATTGTCTTTCTCTTATTTGTCTCTACTCTGAGGTTTACTGCTTATATTGTCACATGAGTGATTTCTGTGGTGGATATGAATCATGACCATATGTCCAGTACATGATGTGCCCATGCAGTCAGCTTCAAGCTGAATAAGGAGAGGACTGGCAGGGGGCTGGCCCTGTTTCTCAGGGAGCGTGACGTCCCTTGTGGCAGGAGGTTTGGCTTCTGGCTTGACTGCAGCCTGGACCGGGCTCTGAGGGGATGTGACCCATTGAGCCTGGCAGAGCCCCTGGCTCTGGCAATCTGCTGCTCCCCTGGATACTGCTGGGCAAGGCTGTGAAGTAACGTCTTGTATATCACAGAATCAGGATTATATCATGCACCAAAAAAAATCAGAGAAACAAATCAGTATATAAGCACCAAGTCAATTTCCTTAAAGCCATATCAGTATATTGAATGTTAATTTGTTTTACTTTTAAACTTTTCCCAATCTAAAGTCACTATATTTACAAATACAATTACTGTAAGTCATATCATGTCTTTTGGTCACATTTGATCTGCAGACAATACATAAATATTAACATAGATGGACAGGATAAGATATCAATGCATGAGTTGTAAAGTGACTAATTTAAAAAAGCTCATGCTTATGTATTTTATCTTTAAGTTAACATGAGCATTTGTTAAATACTTATCTATAACCCCACCAATTTAATGTGAAAAGTAACAATAAATATTGTTAAATATTATTTACTGACTACACATAGACATTATTACATCTAATATTTCAATTTATATTAAACAATCACAACGCCTATTTGATATTTTAATATTCCTAACCTTGAAGATTTTGTTTCTATCGATCTCTTTTAATTGAATACCACTTATTTACATTAATATTAATATTAATATATTAAATAATACCTTTAATTGACCAGCTACCTCGGGGCACCACCCTTCAAAAGAAGGTAAAAGATAGTAAGAAAGAAGTCTCATGAAAGTACTAACTACAAATTTGGAACTCTGATCAATAATTAAATTATTCACTATAACCAAAATTAACACATGAGTGGTTCGCAAAGTTGAAGGATATGGAGTTCTCAACATTGTAGAGGTTGGCAAAATTCACACTTATGCAACATTAATGAAGACGTGTGTTAAAGAAAAACAATATGAAAATAATAAAAGTATAAACACAAAAACTAACTAAAGGTGTACTTACACTTAAGATGTGTATGTGGAAGTGAGTGAGTTTGAAAATGGCAGCTGGTCACTATGAGCTGCACCCATTTTTTTTTTTAACAAAAGAACGGTCAACAGAAATGCTGGAGTGCTTTTATTTTTAAACACATACAGGAATTGTTGCAACCATTTATGTTTGTTACATAAATTAACAGATAAACATCAAAACTCAGGTGAGGAAAATGTTCTCTGTTTATTCTGCTGTGAACCACAATGTTTATCTGTCTTCCATACATTTTTTTCTAACTGGGCTTTGATTGTTATCACATGACCGAAGATGCACATTTTCATACCTATAATTCATAAACAGACTTGTGTTCAAGGAAATGCACAACCGCAATCGACGGATTTGCGACCACTGTTCTAGACCTATTGCAGCATAAGAGCTGATCCAAGACAGACCTGAATCAGCCTCATCAATTGAAACAAGGTCATTTACACCAAGTTTTAAGTCTTAAAGTCCACCAGAAGTGACTAAGCTGGCAGACCTTAGCATTTCCAACAGTCCTCGAATGCACCTCGTCGAAAAATGTCAGAGGACATTAAGGCAAAAAAAAATGTTCTAAATGACACCATTTTGAGTCGAATTTAAATGTCTTGCTTACGGACACTTGGATGACACCACAGGAGCAGTATGGAGGCATGTTATGTTTTCATTCTTTTGTTTATTTGTTTAGCCATTTACTTTAATTGTATTGGAGTCATTAGGATGGTAAATGGTTTTGTATTTATATAGAGCTTTTCTAGTCTTGATGACCACTCAGAGCTCTTTACAGTACAGTTCTATATTCACACACACATTCATCCATCTATCTATTAGCACCACTTTGTTGTTCTATGAGGGGCAATTTGGGGTTCTGCATCTTGCCCACACTTCGGCATGCAGATGGGGAAGACTGGGGATCGAACTGCTGACCTTCAGGTTGGAGGACGACCACTCTGCCAAAGGACGAGGCATGTATGAACTGCAGCAGCTGATTAGTGAATGGGTCATATGGGTTATGTTCTAAAAACTAAAAGACACTCACAACCTCTCAGAATTATCTTGTGACCCTTCAGAGGGATATGAACACTCATATGAACCACCAGACTAGAAACTGAATTGCATATAAAATAAATACAGCTAGCTCTATCTCAAGCAACTATAACAGTGACAAAATGCTGCTTACTGATTGATTTATTAATATTACCAATCTTATAATTTCATATGTATGTGTATGTAGCCAACAATACAATTTACACCAGGGGTAATTTGAAAATTGGCTATTAACACCTAGGTTTTTGGTGCTGTTGAACCCCTTTCATGATTCACTTGGCAGAGAGACTTTACACGTTGATGTTGTGAAAGGGATTCTTTCAGGGGTGTGGAACCTCTGATCTGTGGGCAATTGATACATAGTGGGTGATTGTGTCTTAGGAGGGAGACTGGATCATCCACTAACTGGATGGTCGATGGTGGTTTGCATGCCAAAGTGTCCTTGTGGAAGACACCGATCCCTGAAAATTGCTCCTGACAGCTGTGCTGGCACTGTGTGAATGGTGTGTGATAGAAAAAGCACTGTGTGATTTTGTGCGTAAATGGGTGAATGCGTCATGCGCTGTGAAGCGCTTTGAGTACTTGATAAGACTAGAAAAGTACTACATAAATGCATTCCATTTATCATTAAGATACAAAAAACAACACAACAAAAAAATCTCATGACAATAATTACTTTTCTTAATCAATAAAAGAAAATATCCTTGCACAGTAGTGAAAGGGTGAAGGAAATGCTCACTTTGCTGTTATGTGTCATTAGTAATAAGCATCATGGCGAATGTCGTCAAAAGAGCAGTTGATGCGTAATGTTTTTCTAAGACAATTTTTTGGTTTAACTAGCCTGAAAGACAAGCCAGTGTTACTAGTTTGTGTGAATGCAGCTTCAGTAAGAAAAACCACCGTACAAATATAATTGAATTGCTGCTGTGGTGCTGCTAGAACCAGGCAAAGCAAAGTATCAGTTTGTGTCCAAGAACCATGAGCAGATTATAGATAGATATAAATAAGATATATAAAAAAAATGCTAATGGTCACCTCAAGATATGTTCTTTTTTTCTCTCATTTACAATGTAACATAAAAATACAGACCAACTGTGAACTACTCTACTATAAGTATAATTACAATTCTGTATGTCTCTCCAAGGATGTTACAAAAAACAAAATGATCCTTGATCATATAAGGTTCCCGAACCCTGGTCTATTTTTACCTAAACCATGGTCTTCTAAGCCACACCAAACTCCAATATAATGACAAATAAATGAAAAACTCAGCTAAATTTAAAATAAATCAATACATATTTTGATTCCATACAGGAGTTGAACCCCAGTCTCCTCTTTGAAAGGGTGACTAAATCAATCAATACAATTTTATTTGTATAGCCCATATTCACAAATTGATGACAGCTGTGAGACCACAGAAATTCTAAATAAAACTTTATCTATGATGCATAACCCCTGACTGTTTTTAAATTAGATTCACTGGGTCCAGAGACTCAGAGATTCAACTGTCTAAAACAGCCTGTTTGGACTGCAGTAGTTTTGCTCTCAAACAAATGAGCATCTGCCCTTGAAAAAATTATCTCCGACCTTGGCCAGGTCAGAGTCAGTTCAACATCATGTGTTTTTAATGTTGCCGAATGAGCAACTGGACAAATTAGATTAAGTTTCGTTGTTGCATTTGTTCACTGCTTTGAATGAAAAAAATGTCCTGAGTATGTAAACCGAAACCTGAGTAGGTAAACACCCCTCCAATGCCCATAAAAGGGCATGAGACTGCAGGGTTGTGTGCACACAGAGCGATCACAGGAACTGAAAAGGATATGAAAGAACTAAAGAATGTCTAGACGAAAACCTAAAGACGATGACACACATGACTCAAACCATAAAGAAAAGCTGGTATATTTTGTATTGTCCGCAGTGGATATCAAAAAGATACATAGGATATAATTAAACATTAAGTTAAAAGCTGTATCAGGAGAGAGTCACAAAGTGGAAACAATTTTTTTTATTTGATCTCAAATCTGAAGTCATAAGAAATATTGTCGAACACTGAGCAGAGAGAAAGAAGGATTATCTGAGCTGGACCAGCGCATCATTGGCAACACAGTATTACCTGTTTTAAATAATATTTGTGTTCAGTCGGTCACTTTGGCTGGTCAGATTTTTTACACTGCTTGTGTTTGTAATCTGTGAAAACAAGCAATAACCATTTGTGTCAGCGACAGAGTAACACAAACTCAGTGCAGCTTACTTTAACTGCCTCAGGCTTGGGTCACACAGGTTAGGGTTGGGCTCGGTGCACTTTGCACAAGTGAGCACCATTACCTCCCTAGGCATTTCCTATCGCAGAGAAAGAAAGTCACCTCGTTTTTCAGAATAAACAGGCTACAAATGAATGGGACATTTTAACTAAAAGGAAAACAGTGGAACATGTGACACATTTAACACATTTTACACAACCAGTGTGTAAAACCTCATGATGGATGACTAAGTGTTCCCCTTTTTAACATTTGGAAGTATTTAAAATCACACACACACTTAAAGAAGCGAATGAAAAGTTGCAAATAAAGAAATATACATTACAACCTGAAAATATTATGGTAATTAAAATCTTATTATATAACTGTACATTAAAGAAAACGGATTATTTTGCACAAGTCAGTAGTCGAATGTGCTTAAGAGTGTGCATAGACTTTGTTCTTACCCAAGAACAAATCCCATGTAAGAAAACATTGGTGAATGTCAGAATCATTGTAAAAACGAATATGTAGTAAGTGGGTTTTTATAATAAACTATTTAAGAAAGGTTAGTGAACGTGGCCCAATCAGAGTAATCTGGCATCCCAACAGGCAGGACTATGTAATCATTAGACTGCCGCCATACCAGTGCCAAATCAATGACACTCTCTGTGTGTTTCATCTCTACTGTAGATGTGCAGACAGGTTCAGGGGCCCATCTTCATCATCATTTTATGACCGCACAGAAGTAGCCTGTAAAATGACCTCAACTACGGGTCAAGGTTACAGATATTGTCTCCTTGAAATAAAGATAACAGTGTAGTGTCCATTCTAAACATGTCTTTTTGGAATGGGCTGTTTGTTTGGCCTGTAGTTATAGTCCAGAGCCAAAATTATTGTTTGTCATTAGTGACAGTTCTACAATATACTTTCTGTTGTTTTCATGCTGTACATTGTCTGCAGAGCTTTTTATATACAGTATATGGTGCAGAGTGAAGTTAGAAAACTTTGCTTTCATCATACTGGTTTGTCTGCAATGAAGATTTTATTGTCAATATTTTTCATTAAAAATTTCTGTTCATGTGTATGGTTTATATATAAGTTGGAATGATTTACTGAACTGCTGTATATTTTCCATACATTACTGTTAGTTTAGAGGTCTTTTAATTGAGCGACAAAATCTCCCAAGGTTTACAACTTTGCAAAAATAAAAGCTCTGTAAAAGCTTGATATAAAGCATTGCAGCACGAACTTGCTTTAACTTTGAAGATAAAGTGCTGCATATTTCTGTATCGACCTTGAACTGCACTTGAATGCTTGTGTTAAATTGTCTACATGAAACCTGGAGATGAACTGTGAGGCTCTTTAAATACAGAATCGGATCAAAGTAATCCTTAAGTAACTTCCTCTCCATCCACAAAATCCACAACAGAAGTATTGTATCTTCATGCACTGGTATCTGCCCAAAATCACCAATACCACATTGTAATCTGGTACTAACATACTCTTGATATCTCAGAGAACACATGGTTATTAGAATTGAATGCAAATCAGAATTAAACCATTTTCACATCTGGAGTATGATTTCTGACTGTTAGACTGGTTTGTTTAAAACCAGTACAAACCACCCACTGCTGACTCTTCCTCGTATCTCAAAGTAAACCATGCAGTTTTAATCAAGGCAGAATATTCTACAGCAGCTGAATACATCTGGACCGACCCATTAATTCATCTTTGTTGTTTTTTCTCCACAGAACAGCAGTACATTACTGGCCATTAGGTATAAGAAACGTTGCCTTATAATTTAACTGCCTTTAAAATAGGGAACGGGTTAATGAAAATCAAAGAGCAGCCAAATCCTTGTATGCCCCTACTCTATATGCTGGCAAAGTGAGGGGTATCAAGGCGTAGTGGTTAAATTGACAAATTATTAGACTATTAGACTAGTTTGTTTATTGTTTATTATTTCTTGACTTATCTACAGTACAGCTGTATTGATTCATATATAATGTGCAGGGGTCATTTTGCATTAAAAAGTGATTAAACCAGTGCTAAACACCAGATGAAAAGCCAAATTTTTGTCACTGCAAAGCCTGCAAACTCGCCTAATTCCTGGCAGTTAGTGCCCGTTTACAGGAGGCGAATTCCGCGTTCGCCCATCCATTCTAAAGACTGGTCTTAACAGAGGCAGACTTAACAGGTAAGACCAGTCTTAGCAAACGGCAGTTGGTGATACCATCCTCATGTAGACTATCAGTAGGACATGATAAGAACGAGGTTTTGTTTGGCAAGGACTCCAGACTGAATCAGCAGTCAGAGACAGAGCTGGATGTGATAGTAAACTACCAGGAGGAGAACTGTCAGGTGGACCTTGAGTTGTAGAAAAGCCATTTTTATCTGATCAGAAAGAATACCTCAAATAAACATGCAGCAAGTGTCTTGATTCAAGGGAAATATTATTGTAAATGTATCGAACAAGCAACAAGTATGTTGCATTTCTCCATGAATATTAGCAGAACCCTTATCTGTGATATTATTCAACATTAAGCAAGATGCTAATAGAATCTCACAAGGGAACTATCCTACAGGTAAATGATGAACATAACCAGGTTTGAGTGAAATATTGTTTTAATGCTGATCTAAGTAATATGACAATATGAGCTGAAACATGACCACACAACCTTAAACCATAAGGACAAAATATAAGTTAATTCCGCCCATAAAATTGTATCAAGTTATCACTCAGTATTAGCAACAAGGTCAACATGTGCCAGGCAACAGCAAAAGAGATAAGTTCAACTGCTACATGAACTTCATTTGAATAGTACAAATGCAGATGAATACACATACTTTGCAAATTAATTCAGAGAAAACTCAGAAATTCATCCAAAGCATAGCATCACCTGCAAGCATGTAGAAGCTATTAATGCCATTACTGGCTGTCTTGTATTGCCAAGAAAATACCTAAATGTAATGGTCAGAGTGACACTAATGCCATCTCAGTCTGCAGTGTACACTTAAATGAATATGTCACAAACATGAATAAGCCACACATATATATAATACATGATAATTAATTCCTCTCACCCCAACCTGTATCCAAGTTCTGCAAGTACTGTATGATGCACTACAGTGTACAGGGATTTTATTTTGTCTTAATTCTTGAATTCCTCAGTACCTTTTTTCGCACCTATAAGAGTTCCACAGCTCCAACTTATGTGCAGTTGATTGACGCTGTGGATATGCTATAAAAGTACACACTCATCAACTTTAAAAACTCAAGACTGAAAGGGCAGGGAGTCAGAGAGAGGGGGTAATTAAAGTGGCAACAGAACAAAAGGGCACAGAGGACAAGGCCCTACTCATTCTTTACAGATCTTTATCCCAGATCCCAGAGGAACTCAGTGTTGAACCTGCTAATTATTTAATATGCAGTGCTGAGCCTTTGACAGGACAAATTTCTTTGAAAACTGTCTTTCGGGTGAGAGCACACAAGTATAAAACTCCTAAAAACCATGTTATTCACAAACAAATGCAAAATTTGGAACAGCAGTGCACAAAGTCAATAATGTCAATCAACATAGATGAACTTATTTGAGCAATGTGCTAACACTACACACCATCATAGAGGTCACTTAAATGATAAGTCGGCTCCTATTCTATATTTTTGTTGCATTGAGCCACTTAACTCCTGTACTAATGAGTTTCCTGTAGCTAATAAAGTTACGCTCAAACCAATGTTTAAATGTCCTAAACAAATTATATTTTCTAATGAACCTTTGAGACTACAGCCAGCCATTTCGTTATATCACTCAAGCTCAACTCTGATGGTGTAGCTCTACCTGCCTGCATTATATATAAAATGATGAAGATCATACACAAACAAAGTAATGAAATGGAAAAGGCGTTGGTTTTCCTGACCTCCTTCCTTACTGTAACAACTCTGGTAAGAACAGAGACCCACATGCTCACAGGAGTTAGAGCAAAATTCTAAATGGCAAGGTCTTTGCTAAAAAAGTCCTGGGTTATATACATATCAGTAGTCCACTGAAGGACCACATGCACACAAGAAGGAAAGACAATGTGGCTGAGCTCACAGGGAACACAGGGGAGTGTGTAAACAGGCCTGACTGGCAGAAAACTTGAGGGACAGATAAGAAGACTTAGATGTAGATAAGGTATGACTTTCCCTGGCCTTACGTGTTACACGTAGGGTGGGAAATGGCACAAAATAGAAACAGTGTCTCATTTAGTAAAAAAGTTATAAAGTTCCAGAGGAAAATTAGAGCAAGCAACTGGATGTATGCAAAATGTAGTTTTTGCTTTAAGACAAATCATTTAGGTTAATATTTGGAAGAGATTAATACTACTAGTCAAATCTATTACAATCCCTTTAGTTTACATTGAATATACCAATGTAGTGGGGACTGCACAAAATATTTTGTGTAGAGGGAAGGGAATGCTGAAGATATACTTCTCAGTATTATTAATATTTCTTTGGGGCCTACACTTAACTAAGAAAAAAACTGCAACATCCTTAATATTTGAATACATTATAAAAGTATTTGTACAATTAGTTTACCTCAAAGCGTATTAAAAGAAAACCTGTCAAATAAAATGGTTTCTCTTGGTTACTGCATATTCCATATTCTATATTTGAGGCAGGAGCCACAAATGAACAGTTCCACTGAGTGCAGTTTGTAGAGGCTGTCTCAGCAGCAGTTTAGTTGTAGGAGAATGGAGGATCAAAGCCGTGTGCAGACTGTAGAGTACATGTTAATGAACTTATCATTTTAAGTTTAAAAAAACATCAGCATTTGGTTTGTTCCATTTCATTCACTCATTAGTAGAACAAGTTGGCAACCAGTGATGATTAAGTTGCATTACTGACGTTGTATGTCCTACTAACAAAGATACTTTTACTCCTTCTCTAGATAGTTGATCAATGTTAATTACAAACTGCATGTGTTAGCTTGCACAAAAAACAGTGGGTGCATGGGTTTTCGCTAGCATCATACAGTTCTGCTGTTCTTAAGTGTCACTTTTCTTTTCTTCAATTAAAATATTAAAACAGGAGGTCTCTTAATCCTTAACAAAAGCTTTCCTCATCATTCCCATACTATCATACAAGTATGATAGCATGTGTGATTTGTTTAAACATGGCTTACAGCTATGCTTAGGAATCAGAAATATCCCTTGGAAAATGCTTCACTGCAGCAGCTGCTCCTGTCATTAAATCTCATTTTGCTGGGGATATACACAGAACCTCTCATGGTGTGGCAGAAAGCTGAGACAGGTATGTGGAGCTCATGGTGACTTTACCCATTAGCTACATCAGCTCTAACAAGCATGTGGACTGTGATCACCTCATTATTTTGCCCCCCTGACATGGCACATTTATGGAGTATGTGGGTGTTGTGAAGCACTAGAAAACATCATCGGCATAGATCATCAGGCATGTTATATAGAAGGGAATACTGATTGTCACTGATGAACAGATTTTGATTCCTGTGGCTATTTGGAGTGCTCTTGAGTGATTGAGGGAGATTATAAGGGAGCCTGCTGTCTGTCATGTGGTAGGTTATTGGCTCATGTTAGTGGTGGAAAACCCCATCAGGCTTCTGCTTTGTCCCCACCCATCAAGGCTGTCATCAGGATAATGACAATCTGATTGTGTTGCTCCATCACCCCTCACAAATGCTGACATCTCAGTTTTCTAAATATACTACAACACAACTGATACATTGAGAACACAATTGCTGATTATCACATTGTTTCATGCTGAGGTGCTCATAAGGGAATAATTAGTTCGCAGGAGGAAGTCAAGAGGGAGGGTTAAAAGAAAATCCACTCTTAACCAGTTAGAGATGGCTGATATAGGCCTTAGGTTTGAATGGGCCTTGTTGATCTTTGCTGGACATAGAATATCTGATGCAGGTAAAGGTGGTTAATGAGATTACTTTTAGCATTTACCAACATGTGCTCTTAAAGTGAGAACAGTATTTATCGTCACCAGCTTCAGCTGCTGAGTGAAATAGTTTAAACTCATATAGTAAAGCTTGTGCAGTTTGCCTGACATGATAAGGGTCATTTAAACAGCTAATATCATGTGTATCACAGTTGTAGAAGAAAATAATTTTACTTGAACTCTTTCTATTGATAGTTTCTTAATGCACCTAGATCAACATTTTTTACATTAATTAGCAGGTACCTGTAAGACTCTGAATCAACTTTTCCAGTAAGATGTACATTAAATTTATCTGAAACCCCTTGATGCAGACTGAGATATCACATAATCAGAGTTGTTGAAGGGAATGACCAAATGGATGACTGGCAGATAGGAGAGCTTTTCATTGTAAATAAGCCTGTGCAGGACTTGAATAAAACTCATCTGAACCAGTTAAAGAATTTGGACCTGATTGAATTTGTATTGTTCCACACAGTCATTTGTTTTGTTTATGTTTATACAGAATTATTTACTGGATGATTTACTAACTGGATGATATACTACATCCATTGCCAATATCCAGTGTGAACTGGCATCTAGTATCAGTGTTCTCTATATTGTTAGTGCTAGCTTGCCTAGTGTTGATAGACAGGTATTTCCTTTACTTTCCAAGCAAGATTTAAAGGTGAAGTAAGTGAATCTGGGAATCTGTTGATATTTGAATACAAATTCAGCCTCCCCTCACTGCTCCTTCAAAAGTTCCACCCCACGTGCATGCACAAGCATTGCCAAGGCAACCACTGATCTCAAAAGTTGAAATTAGCCACCTCAAACATTTGCATTATCTGTGTTCAATGAGCACAATAATCCGCAAACGTGGGTGTTTGTATGCCCTCGAAGAAGTAGACTGTCAAGATACCATTGATGTACTGCTAGCGCCCCACACCAGGAAGTATGTTGTATATGTATTTAGACAGAAATTAACCAAATACATTTGAAAACAATTTCTGTTGAACGTTCACAGGTGCTTATGGTCTACCAGGTGCATTGTAGGAGTAAACCATTATTATATATTTAAATTATGTTTAACATTTTTAGATATATAAATTTTGTCTCAGGATGCTGGAGGGGGTGGCACCCCACAGCCCCATATTAACAAGCCCCCACTGACTTAGTCCAAAGTGCATTGGCCCCAACTTTACTCATCATTCTTCTATCTTATTATTCTCACGTGTTACCTCCAAGTAGAGACAGAAAATTCACCTGAAACAAGAAACAATGCAGAAAATTAATTATCTTATAGGATAATGATTGAATTACTGACATTTTAAATAGTGATTTTCAGTTCATTCTCTGCTCCTGTTAAGTCATAAAAGGCCAGGGGTCTCATTTATAAAACAGTGCGTGGGATTCATATTTAAAGTTTACGTGCGCACAAAAGACGGAAATGGTGAAAGCAAATTCTGTTTTATAAAACCATGCGCACTCACACCTGTCCACACCGGACCCCCTCCCCTTTGCCTTCACAGTGCTGGAAAAAAAAGAAAAACCCCTAAAGCACGTGGTTGCAGCTTCACATTCACATCAGTGAAGTTATGCTAATAGCTGCAGGACAAGCTATCCAACGTTCATATTTGTTAAACATTTAAAAAATGGGCCTAATCTAGTGACAACAATAACAGCTAGTAAAAAGTAATTTCTAGATAATTACTAATAAGAATTTATGATTTAGGTTAATCATCTTACCTTTACCAGAGACATCTGTTCAGCATTTTCTGGTAAGAATGTTTGTCCAATTTCATCCAGTGCTGCAAAATGTCACCAGGTCACATGACCTTAAACCTTGAGGGAGTGAGCCAGCTGCAGTCAGTCTGAGCAGTTGCTCTCATCCAGGTGAAGGCAACTTGGAGCTGCCTTTGTGACAACACAACTCTTCTCTGATTGGCTGAAGGCTTCACTGACACACATCTTACATTTTTACTTTTCTGATGCGTTTTCTGCCATGTATATCCATACATTTAAGGTTTTAAAAGCTGAACCCTCTTTTTGTACCTAAAATACTTAATTAACTATATTTAATAAAGGAGTGTCTGCTTGATGTAAAAAAGTGGATGTTAAATAATTTTCTTCTATTAAATTCATCCAAATCAGAAATTCCTATCAATGGCCCCAGCAACACAAAATGCTATTTCTACTTGATATCTGTCAGAACACATCAAGCCTGTTGTCAGAAATCTTGGTGTTCTGTTTGACTGCAACATGAGCTTTGAACAGCACACAACAAAACTTGTAAAAACACGTTTTTATCAACTGATAAATGTTACGTGTTAAAGATACTCAAATAACTTTACATTCTTTTATCTCATCACGCCTGGATTACTGCAACAGCCTTTTTACATGCTTAAAAAGCAAAACAATATACCCTCTACAAACTGTACAGAACTCAGTGGCCAGGCTTTTAACCAGAGCTAACAGGTTTGAACATATCACAGAGCCTTTTAGCCTCTTTGCAATGCTTTCCAGTATGTTTTAGAATTTATTTTAAGATACGTTTAGTTACCTACAAGCAGGGGCAGACTGAGACAATAATTCAGGCCAGGAATTTTACTTCTTTCCAAACCCCCTTTTCATGCAAAGCACCAGACCTCTAATTTTGTAGGCTAACACTATTTGTCAACAAGTGACTCTGCTCCTCTGCTCTTTACTAATCACTCACACTTCGAACTGATCTTTAGAAAAACCTTTTTATGTTCCTGTGTTACGAGATGTCGCTTTTTCTGCAACAATGAAGTTAAAACACAGAGTTGCTTCTTAATCTGCAGGGAGAACTTTTTTCCTGTCTGCAGGAGTATATGTCTGCCCACCGTCTCAGTCGGTCTTCACACAAACAAAAACAATCACATTAATTTATTAATTAATGAATGATGTCAGATCCTGAATCACTTTAACCATGATGTCCCAGCTGTGTGCGTCAGGTTTTGTTGCGTTTTGTGTTTAGCAGGTGGACTGAGAACAAAATGGTGAACTTTTTTTGTCAATGTGTTAAAATACAAGTAACATAAACTCTTGAGTGAATCAAACTAACATCAAGTAAACTTCAGTACTATGCGTGTCCTAATAACTTCTGATTAGTGTCTGTGTTTATAATAATTGTGTAAAGTGAGCGCAGGTCATCAGGAGTGTAAGAAAGTAAGACATGTGGCAGGTACAGCACAATACAAGGATACCGGGTCTATAATGTGTGTCTGCCTTGACACCTAAGCAGCGGCGGCAATTATTTTGCATAACCGACAGGCAAAGCAGAAGTTCGTCACAAGTAGAAAATAAGTTATCAATGAAAACACACATTTTTAAAAATCTGATCTGTAGCCTAAATGCAATTGCAACGATGCTAAGAGAGGTACTTATACCTTCAAATTGAACCAATTGGACCTTCCAGCCTCAATAAATGTGAAGAGGATTTTCTGCAATAAATGTAAACAAAACACAGATTTCTTAAGGATTAAAAGAGACATGATTTAAAAAGACTATTTTTTATGTTGAAGGGCTGAGTCTTACAGCCTGGGGAAAGAGGCTGCTCTGCAGTCTGGATATGCGGCATTGGATGCTCCTGAAATGTTTTCCAGATGGCAGTGAACAGGCTGTTGCTAGGGTGGGTCCTGTCTTATAGGATCTTTTGTGCTGTGCGCATGTAGTAGTGGTATGTTGTTGCGCTATATTATGAACAGGGTTAGAGGAAATTCCCACACAGAAGTACAGACTTTTATTTTGAAATATGCAGATCACCACTTCTGTTTATTTTGTTTATTAAGTACTAATGTTAACCACTGTAGCCATAACCCCTTTATGATCTGAATTTGACATCTTTGCAAAGAAGTTTTCTTGGTTTATTATGCAATGGAGATTCATGATGAGGTGCCCGACTTTTTCCTCAATTAATCTGACTACTCCCTTCTGTTAATATACAAATGTATTTTGAATAATAATGAAAAAATTATGTATTGAAAGTAAACTTATTGCTGTGGAATTATTCATATTTTGCAGTTTTTCCTTACTCTTGTTGAGGGTTAAGGGCAGAGGATGTCACACCTTGTTAAAGCCCTATAAGACAAATTGTGATTTGTGAATATGGGCTATACAAATTTAATTCCTGAGTACTCCAAACTTAAAAACAGGGAAAAGGGATGTGTTTTGCAGCTGGGATGATACTACATAGCAATCTCTGTCTCTCCCTCTCTCTCATACACAGCGTGTCTCTCTCCTGACCACTCTCACCTGTTAATCCATTCCACATTTATTTATTTTATTTATTATCTTTGTTCAAGTCTCTTTTCCACTTTTTCCCCCTTTACCTTGGACTTGCGAGGTTTAACTTTATTTAGCAACTCTATTTAAGCCTTTTTCCTCCTCCTATCTTCAGTGGATTTGGATCTCTACATTAATTTGAATTAGAGCAACATTTAAAATTACATAATTGTGGTTCCCACTAGGAAATAAATGGAGCAGGTAAGGTTTACACAGTAAAAAGAGTAAAGACTAAATGGCCTCAGGTTTTCTTAGTCAGTTCTGGGATTGAAACAAATAAGCTTACACTCGAACCATATGATGGTTTCAGAGAGTGTAAATGTTTTCGTGTGGCCTTGGTTTCTGTCAGACGTTTCATGTGAGCAACCTACCCCTAAAGGTGGTGTCGGAGCTCTCTCCTGCAGGATAAGAATGATGCTTTTCTGAATCTGTGATGTCAGAGGGTTTGTTGACAGGCAGGTCACGTCAATAATCACAGATGCCAACCTGAATGAAAGGAAAGAAATTGCAGTCTGTTTCCTATAACAGGTGGCTGCTCTCTTTTTGGGGAACTACAGCTTGTCTTATGTGCCTTTTGAGCCTGTGAAATTGCAGGAGTTAATTTAGCTGAAATGATTAATCTTTTAATAATCATGTTTTAGAAAAAAATTTCAGCTACATAACATAACATCTAACACTTATTATGTATGTGCAATGTGAATGTTAGTTGTAATACTTTCTAGATGTGTATAAAACTTGTGCAGAAGGGAAATTAATCTGCTGTTTTCCACCAATTGATTGTATATTTCATCAGTTTGAAGCAATTATATATGAATATATAAAGTAGACTTCACAATTATGTTGACATTATTTTGTTGAAATCAGCTATTTGAATTAAGGGTGTTCCGATAAGGATATTTGGGGCTGATCGCCGCACACATTGTTTGAATTTGTATCTGCTGATACCGATCACTGATCACAGGGTCTATGGCCCTGTTTACGCCTGATTAATATGCGTCATGGGTGATCCAAGTGACCACTTATGATCATATTTTTCTTCCCTGCTCTATATGCAAATAAACACTACAGGGCTGAATCCTACTCAGTTTTATCAGTAAATGTCCATTATTTCTGTCAAGTTGTTCCTTTTTTTCAATTCAGCGCCACATTAAACTACTGTATCAGCCTGTCTGTGTCACATATTTCACCTGCGCTTTCAGCGCTGACTGTGTGGAAATCAGAATTTTACACATAAGAGATAGATGAGGAAGAAAAGCATTAATACCAGAGAAAGGAGAAAGGTGCATCCTGTTCACACCGCATAGCATCTTTCATGTCGGGGTGTGACAGGCTCCCACACGGGAGTCACACACAGTGGGCCGCAGTAGAGGAGTTTATACCACCTGATCAGACAGACCACTCGTGATAGAATTCCCTGCTCTATATGCAAATAAACATGTACATCACCCCGTTTGCAAAGATGATAACTGTTAAAAACAAAAAAAGACAAAATGCATTGCGTTTTAACCAACTGCAACAATACTGAGCTAACACTCTAGGACAAATGCACACAAACGTTGTTTTCACAGAGAAAGAAATAACTTTGTGTATAACATTTGCCTAATTTTGAAGAAGGCTCAAACCGGCGAAGCCTATAATGCAGCCATTACCATGTTTAATCGATACTGCACAGAGCAACTCTATACAGAGATGAGAAGAGAAGCAAGATGCCTCTCGTTAGCTATTTCCACCATCAGCTCCAGGAAACAAATAAAAGGTTGTCATCAAATACCTACCTAAGTTAGAATACAAAAGTATTTACTGAAAAAAATGACTAGTTAGCCATCACAATTCTTTCTCAACTCTGTTGAGAGTTGAACTACATAAGTGGCAGCTGTTTCTTTTGCCTCATCTAATCGTCTCCTCTTATCTGCGTTTATAGAAATTGCTGATCAAACTAATTAGAGGGAATATCGGCCGATACTGATCGGTGGCCGATCAATCAGAGCACCTTTAATTTGAAATATAATGCAACTCAAAATGTATTTGTGTACCTAGATTTCCTTATGGACAGGCATGTGTTTTGCACAAGGTGAGATTGGAGATGGATAGTTTGACCTTTCAATTGTGAATTTTTGCTGCTCAAGCTATTTTCTGATAATTTACCCAAAATTTACAAATTTATCCAGGCGATTGATGTTTAAACTCCCTGTCTCATGACAGCTCTATTCAACCCGCAGACAAGACAGGAGCATCATCACAAGCGTAATACGAGCACTCATACAGTGGTAGAGCGCACAATTGTAGATGAAAAGTTCAGGTGGATGTACCTTGCCAAAGTTGGTCTAATCAGCATCAGAGTAGAACATCACCCATTATTGCACACTTATTTTTTAATATATACCACTGACGTAGACTTCACCATGATCTTCTTTTGTTGCAGTCATCAATCAAGACTCTTTTTTTTAAAAGCCAATTTCAACATCAGACCAATTCTTCATTTCACTGACACACGACTGACCCACAGCTGACATTTTGACACAGCTGATATAAGCATATGCCATGTGGCTGAGGGTGTAGAGCTGTTGTCCTCTAACCAGAAGGTCGGTGGGTCGATCATAGTCTTCATCCCAGTCCCCTGCCGATCTGTCCTTGTGCAAGATACTGAACCTCAAATCTGCCCTGATGGTTGTTCCATTCACATAGAAATATTTCTGCCAATAGATGCACTGTGTGAATGGCAAAAACTACAGTAAAGAGATTGCTTGACATATCTTTCACAGTTTTAGGGTTAAGTGACCCTGAAGTGATTTAAGTTAGTAAATACTATTCTCATGTTCATCTTCAACACAGGTTAGAGTTTAAGGTATCAGTGAATTGGGAAGTTCAGCAGCACTTAACCATACTCCCTGCACAAATTCAGACAGAGATGTAGGAAGCATAGTATCTAACAAGAAGAGGATGTTCATCCTCATCCACCTGTTGCACCAATACATTCCGTGGTTCTAAAAATAAGAAGCGTGGATGGAATACATTTCAGGGGAAGATGGAGAAAAGGGGACTAAATGTTGCCCTGTACATTGCCCATAACAGAAATCTTCACAGGCACCAATTGGCCACACCAGGTCATAACCATTGTTTCATCCACATTCCAAAAATCTTCAGTTGAAGTTATACTTACAATATGCACAATATGATAATACGAACATAAGTGTGATTAAACTAAATAAACCATAAAGAATAAAAGTAAACACTGGAATTAACTCTTATTTTACACTTCATAAATCCCCTACCCTTAGGGGCTCAAGCCATTGTACGTGGCAGATGGTCTTTCTAAGTATTATCTGTGCTCCTGCTCTGTGCTGAGGACCTGGCTGTGTCTGAAGCAATCCACAGTAGCAGAATTGAGGCTGTCTGCCTGAAGACTGGAGGGTCATATGGCAGATCTCCCTAGCAGCCATACTAAACAACTCTCCACTAACTATACCCTAGTTGTTTTTCCTATTTGGTGTCTTACTCTTTTAGTATTTTTTATTTTTAAATGAGAGATAAATAAGTTCTTGTCTTTGTTGAGGAAAGGTGGCTTAGTTGTAATTGCTGTTTAACACCCAGACCTGCTGTGTAGAGGTTGTACCTATAAAAGCAACAACATGTTGATTAAAGTAATATAAGGTTAAATTTTAGGATTTAAACACAACTCACACTTCTTGACATTGTGGTACATCATAAAAAGTCCATGTTATATGTTGTGTTAAGTTGTTTCTGCCCTCTGCTACTGCTGCACAGATGATATATGGTCTTGTTTATTTTAACAGGACAGTCTCTGCAATGAGCCAACAGAAGCCACAACAGTTGAATGTGACAGGCCGTGACATCCATCAAGCAGAGACTTGTACAGTAAGTGGCTCGTTCTACTGTTCTTTTTCCTTCACTAAATCAATACTGCTACTTCTATTAACACAGTATTGCTTGACTCTTTGTGATTATGTCATTTCTCCAGTGGCAGAATTTTGAGGAAATTGCTACTTTGCTAGTCTTTTGTCTGTGATTAACAGAGCAGGTATGTTTATCTGAGGTTCATATTCAAATCTATTTGTCTGCTGAGAACAATCACATATAAATGTAATTCAAAGTGCACACACACTGTCACTGATACATGCCTCCTGTACTAGGTCTCATTAGAAAGTTCGATCCCAGTCTTCCCCATTCCTAAAGCCGAAGTGTCCTTGGGCAAGATACTGAACCCCAAATTGCCCCTTCTCAGAGAGAAAAGTGCTGAACATACATACACTGTATGAATGTGTGTGTGTGTGAAAGGGTGAATGTTTAAAGTCAGTTCTGATAAACAGTTTCTTCCATTCTTTATGTTTTAATCAGGGGTCTTCAAATAAAATTGCAAGAGGTCCAGAAATCAGCCCTCCTCCCCTTCTGGGGTCCGGATAATTAGATACGTACAGGCTTATGGTTTTAACCAGACTTAATCAGTGTAATTAACATTTTTATTGCACAAATGTTGTCCCAAAATCTACTGTATTCTCAGTGAACACTCATATGTCTGCTGTTGTGCAGAGAGGGACTGAGAGAGGACCTGTGTAGATCGCTCATACTGGGCTTTGAGCTCATTTATTTTCCGTGTCCTGTCCTTGCACTGCTATGGGCAAGGGTTTTCAAAGTGCCTGTCTTTAGTTTCATAATGGCGTTTCAATTTGCCACTTTTGACAACCGCAACAGACTGAGAGCAAATGAGACACACCTCTTGTTGCGCTCATTGCAGGAAGAATAAACACATACTTTTCTGTCCACTGACTTTTAATAAGGAAATTTTTCGCCTACATCTGTGTGTCTCCGTCTGTGTGCTTCTCACTACCTATTAACCTACACGGTATATGATATTAACACATAGGACCCAGACGGCTCCACTGGGCTGGCGTCATTATGCCTGATTAAAAGTCTTATATATCAAACTCCGATGTCTTTTTTGTTTAGTTTTTTTGAGTGAAGGGGTCCAGATGGAAACCTCTTGCATTCCAGATTTGGACCGGAGTCCGTCAGTTAGTGACCCCTAGTTTAAATGATTCCACTTAAAAAAACATGTCTCCCACAAATTGGTTTGGAACTGTTTAGTTCCAAACCAATTGGAACAGTGGAGCCACTGTTTAGAATCTAGTGCCCATCAGGGCTTCTTTTTGTACTTTTACATTTACTACAGTTATTGACCACGATCATGGCTAACCAGTGTGTTACCACAAAGTACAGTATAAAGAAAAAGATGTAGGTATCTGTAAAGATTGGACCAGATTTTAGAAATAATGAGTCAAGAGGATGGATAACCATAGTGAAATAGAAACAAAGGACACAACTGTAAATTTTAACTGCATGTATTAAAATGGTTCAACAGGATAATAAGCAGGTGGGACCCCAAGATAAGTTCAACAGATCAACTAAACAGATTCACTTACCAAATAACAAACAAAAGTAAACTGTGTGCACAAAAATAATGATGATCCAGGTATATTGTTCAAAGTCTTTTTAAGAGTCACAGTTCTCAAATTGAAAGTTCTCTGTCTCCAGAGATGTGTGAGTGTACATTGAAAACTAACCTATAATCTAGAGAATCACCATTAAGAACACAATACTTCATTGCCAATAAAAAATAATCAGTCAGGGGGATGGACTGTAGCCTAACAAGATATTGATTGACAGTGTTTCACTGTATTGACTCTGATTAAGAGTTATTACACTCTATGCCAGAAGGGGGAGACAGTAGTTGTGCACCGCAAGTTAACAGCAGATGTTGTTTTGTTTGTAACCTCCAGTTTTGTTTCTGATTTTGGACCCCTCACTACGGAGGTGGCTGGGCTGGGTTGTTTATCGTGTCATTGACCTTTTTTGATGATTGCTTTTTTGTACTTATAAATCAGAAAGTCCATTTGGTCTTTTTCCAGACAAAGCAAGCAAATCTCCCCTGCTATCCTCCTCTGAAGGAGGAGCCTGTATCACCTGTGCTGGGTCAAACCCTCAGCAGAGTGTTCCCCAGCCTCCAGCTGAAACCCAACACCTCTGACATCATGCACATAGGCATTGGCTGCTGGATGACTTGCCCTAATCACAGAGTTGCAGGCTGTTCACTACACTTCCGTCCCAGGAGAGCTCAGCAGCTTTGACCTGCGCTACCAGACACAAGGAGTTGATCCGTGTTCAGATCAATCATACTGCCGTAGAGCTGTGAAGCCTCTACCTGTGGCTGACCTCAGCGGCTGCACACCTCCCCCAGGCTCAGTGATCCGCTGGCTTGGAGGAAAACTGCTTTATGGGTTTTGTTGAAAAAATTTTCTGTCACTTCTGAAGAAAAAAGATGAAAGCATCAGCACTAATTATCGTCAGGATACTGTTGTTTTCTCCATGGAGCTTGATGCAGGTAAGCACTTGCCGTTCAGCAACTTGCAAAGTTTTCGTGCTGAACGTGGCCACCTGCTGTCAATCCTTTTGAGACTTTTTATAATAGCATTGAAAGGGGCTCATATCATCCTGTCAAGTTTCAAGGTTCTTTATTTGTCAGAAATACAGAAATAAAGAGTAAAACATGCATTGAAACACAAGAGAGGCTCAGTTATGGTGCGAGAACAGATTGATAAGTAATAATGTTAAGTGTATAAAACTTGTGCAAAATCAATGAACCTACAATAAACTACATCTTTACATGCACATATATATGAATCTATACTCTACAAATTGTATAGATCTATATATACATAGACGTATTAATAAAAGTGACCTAGTGTGCAAGTAAAATGACAGTGGCAGAAACAGTCAGGACTGCAGAAGTGGTGATGTCTGTGTGGTATTGAAGAGTAAACATTGAGGGTTCAGATGGCCTGAGGACAGAAACTCTTCTTCAGCTTTTTGGCTTTATCCATGTGACCGCACAGCCAATTGTTGAGGAGTGAATTGTCTCTAATGATGTTTTGGGAATTAATCCTCACCCTCCTGATGGATTAGAGGGGGTGTTCTGGTGGTGAGTGCAGCTAAATGTATCGCTATGTGTGGGGTGCCAAGGTTGTAGGTTGAGTATTTCCAGTGCCAGGCAGTCAGGCTGCCTGTCAGGACAACCCCACAGCTGAGGAGTAGCAGGTCTTTGAGATGTGGGCAGAGACCTTTAATTTTCACAGTTATTGGAGGCAGCCTCTGTCTGGGTTTTCCGAGTAGCAACATGGTGTGAAGAGTCCAGGGGCCTCATTTATGCACTTCTCATGCAAATGTTTGCGCATTTCCAGGCAAACTGACCCATGTGTATGAACATTTGGAGAGGGGAAAGTAGCGACGCAGATGTGAGGTGGTGAACTGAAGCCAGATTATTGATCCACTTCATCATTAACATTAAAACCAACAGCTTTAGTTGTGCTCGTGTGACATAACTGTTCCACACAAACCTTTTAATTGCAAAAATATAAAACAACTTACCGCAAATTACGTTCAGATTCCATTAAACAGCGGGGTTACAGAGCCGAGTCATTAATAGTTTTTAATAATATCTTCTAACTGTGCGTGTATCATCAAATCGCTGCAGTGAACATGACTGTGCCACCAGGCGCACAGAGCGCACTGAAGATCACTGACAAAAAATAAAGAAAAACGATTCACTTTCCAAATAATATGGTTAGGATCCACTGATGTGTGGTTATCGGTCCGATTGCTCTAAATAAATAAATACTGCCATGACACTCGAGCGTAATGCTGCGTGATGGATGCACGTGAATGGAAGGATGAGGAGGAAACAAGGGTTCAGCAATCACAAAGACTTTTTGTCCCACTGATCAGCTGATATACACACGTGGACAAAATTGTTGGTACCCTTCCGTTAAAAGAAAAACCCACAATGGTCATTGAAATAACTTGAAACTGACAAAAGTAACAATAAATAAAAAAATCAGACATTGCTTTTGAATTGTGGTTCAACAGAATCATTTTATAAAACAAACTAATGAAAATGGCCTGCAGTTTTGGATGATTAAAATACGAACAGGCGATACAACAATTCCCCAACATTCTGATAGTGTATTGTTTTTTTTCCCCTTCACCTTTGTATTAGTTTTTTTTATTATGTCAGGCTGTGCTCTCTCTATTGTCTTCACTTTCCCTCACTGTATTATCCGCAGCAGCAGCAGAGTATCAGTGTATTTCCTTTATTAGTGACATCACTGCTGTCCCATAGAAACACTCTTCACCTCCACCTCACTAACAAACATGTCAATGTCAGAAAGTTTTGCTTCCTCTTCTCTGAGCATTGATAAACAGTTAACAGCTTTAATTAAATCATAGCTTTCCAGTGGTAGGAATACTCATGTTATATACATCAAATAACTGATTCAAACCAAATTAACAAACATTAACTCTTGAACACTAAGATTCACTGTATTTAGAATGACCTCAAATGTCAGAAACCGTCTGTGAATAAATTATTTAACTTGTATTTTGATTTCAATTTGGTCCATTACCCATCTACTAATAGTATGACCTATACTGCAGTCACCAGATGCCGATTGAGACGCTTTGCCTTCACTTTTGGGGGGCTGTCATATTGTCCATCCTAACATGCAGTCTATGTTTAGAACCCCCAAATAGCCAAGTTTTTAAAGTTTGTGGATGAAAAACTTAATTATCATCAAGCATTGAGATGCTTTAGTGGCAGTGTTTAAAAAAAAACAAGGAGAGAGCATGGGAAGGCACTGGAAGTGGAATAATAGTTGAGGCTGGGCAGAGATAAAATCTTCCACTAGGATCACGTGAGCCAGTGTTAGCTGCTGGAGTCGGTCATCACCTCATCACTGCTTTGTATACCTGCTGACATGTGCTTTTGACTCGAGCATTGAGAGCTTTCAAAAACCTCCTGTAAACTGCCAAAACTGTTTTTATAGTTTCCCTACAGAGTAAACAATGTTTACTAAGAATAAGTAGCAATCCACAACTCACACATAATGGACAGTAATTAAAAGAGGACCAATATATACTAATTAAACTATATAAATAAAACCTGAAAGACAAACTGCATATGACAAAACAGTACACCAACCACTGCTCGTGATGAAGATTGATGATTGAGACAAAGGCCTTTTTACACTGTTGAAACAGTCAGAATGATAGTCGAGTCTGTGGACGTCCAAAGCTGATGCACAACACCTCTTGTCTGTCAAGTCACCAGGAAAGGATGAGTCCCAACACGCCTCCTGAATGCAGCAGGGGGAGTTCACCTGACTATTAAGACAGGATTCATGGTCCAAGACAACCACTCTTCTTTTATTTCACTAAGCCAGGCTGAATTCTACAATAAAATGGAGATCAGGGGCTGAAATTCTTTGAATATGTGTTATCATTCAAATATGAATGTGGTTATTTATCCGCTAAGGGGCGATCCTGCTCACAGCCAGTTTGTCTGTCCACATTAGTATGCCAATGGCTGATGGAGAGGGAAAAGGTCCAATAACAAATGGACTTATACTTCACTATTATGTTGTATGTGACAATATTTGGATTTGAAAAGGGTATTGTAAACAGCATGTTCTTTTTGTATATTCCAAATTTTCAATTAAGACGTGTGAAATACTAATGTTATTCAAGTTTTAGGAGATTTCTTAGGACATGTCTACAATAAATTCTGAATGTGTTCTTGATTAGGATTGAAGATAAATAGATAAAACAAAGTTAGGGAGGTTCTAGAGGAGATATGTTAGGCATCATCTCCAAGTTGCTTTTTTCCTCACTGCAAAAGTCTTTTATTTTCACTTATTTCACTGTAACAATTAATTGAATCTAAATATAACAGTTTTTCAAGTGCAGTACAGGCTCTCTGAATAGCGCAGCATAGGGGCAGCTGAGCTCTCATGAGCGTATGATAAACAGGAAGATATCTTGGCAGTCCATTGGTCAATTTAAACATTTGATCCCTCTAAAGGACTGTCACAGCCAATAGAGTCGATGAATAGCCTCTACATCCATACCAGCAATGCCATTTGCCAACTTTAAGAAAGCGATAACTTGCACAGGGTTAGGGTTGACAAGCCATACCATGGATAACATGGCTGCATTCGAAAAGTCAATTTTCTTTTGTTCATACCATAGACTGTATATAAAAGATGGACGTAGCTTCCGGCTCCAAAAGAAGAAGCCTATGCGGAAGTGCTTTAAAGTGTAATACCGCCGGAGATCCAGCAGGAGCTGGCTCAACTGGCTTCAAGAAAACTTTGGCTGCATAGACTGGCATTCAAAAAACACCAATTTCTCCCCTGAATTTTCCGTCAAAACTTTTTTTCCCCAAAAACAGACAGGGTTTGTCTGGTGAGTAAAGTCTTGTTCTCTTGAAGTTTTACAGTCTTAGCATGTTTTAAACTGTTAGCATGCTAGTTACTGTCCCAGTGAATGTGAATTACGATGCTAATAAAGCTAGCTAGTTAGCCGATAGCTTTGCAATGCTGGGCCTATCAGTTCCCTCAGGACTGCAAATCTGGGTTAACCAAGTGTAACAGTAAAGCTCAATAAAAAGGTAAATTTACAAAGTCCACGAGGACGTGGTGATAGTTCAGTTTAACATGATGTTTAGATAACTTCTTACATGTGGTTAAACTAAAGCATTAACATTCAGTGTTTTGTTGTGATCACTGCTCAATGTCTAAAGCTATTCAGGTAAAAAGTTGTGGGTAAGTCTACTGTATATAGTTATGTAGTGAAGCTGTCAGATTATACACTGTGTAGGAAACAGACAGTAAGTTAACTACATTATATTTTTATGATTACATTCAGTTTTAGGATTTCTCCTGGACTGTGGATGTTTCATTTATTGGTGCCAGTGTATCTGATGATTTAATTCTGATGTAATGCCTGATTGTTACCAACTTATTCATTAATTCTATTTCTCTCTGCTGACGTGCTTTAGTATGTTTTTTTTAATTATCCATGAATCTACCAGAGGCTGAAGGAAAGAAGCTTTAGTTGATGACGTGAAACAACTGGACCTCATCCAACGATCAGATGGAAGACCTCATGTATGCAGCAGAATATTTGGTGCCGTTCTTCAGGATGTGGAGGAGAGAGACTGGATAACAAGATCCTTAATTCTGTATTTAGATGTGGTGATGTCAATAAACCTCCTTTAGTTGCCTTTGAGATGACAGATCAACAGTGTTTGGTTCTCTATATTCTCAGATTCAGTCCTACCTTTTACGCAGATTTTAGGTGGTACAATTTCTAAAAACATAACTTGCAAATGTATTTACCTAGAATTAGTAAATGGATCACCTTTAGCACTCAACCTTCACAGTGAAGTGTTTACCAATGTGAAATGAAGAGTCCGCAACTGTAAACAATTGGAACTGTACAACCTGAAGTTCACTGGGATTAACTGTGACTAATATAACAAATGTTTTCTGCTGTTAACACTTTAAAAGTATGTATTAGATAAACATGATTTAATTTATACTTAACCTCTGATATTTATGATTAAACTGTACTTAGTACATTTTACATTGACAGATGACTTGCCTGGTTTTTGCACATTTACCCTTTTCATAATAAATCAAACAGGACACATTGGTGAATTCATGTTTTCATTGCCATAAGACACAATCAAAGTATTAACTCATATCTTAAATATCAATGATTGATTTGATTAAAACCAAAATGTAAAAGGCCTGTGATTAATGGTCAAAGTGTTTTTGTATAATTACAATACTGTGCATGTTGCTTCTGTAGCTTTTTACCAGATGTTCTTCTTAGAATCATGAGTAGTAAAATAGAGTTTCATAGATAACTTTATTGATACACATTGGCTCATGTTGTGCAACAAGGAAGGTCACAAACTTCAGCAGTTGCAGTATTTATTTTACAAAGAAAACTAACTTAAAGTTAATCGTGATAACCAGTTCTGTGGGTGGGTGTATAGAAGTAAGAGTCACGCAAATGCCAAGCTGGGATGTCCATGTGGAGGTAGACCTGGTGAAGGAGAGAGACCCAGACAGTGTAAAAAAACAGTGTTAAACAACACTATTTAACATTAGCTCACATGCTAATTTCAGCTACAACTCTGAAATATGTGGACACATTGGCTTTTCACATTATTAAAACATGAACTTTACCTCAGATGATAGTTCTCAGTACAGTGAGGAGCTCGGTGGTCAGTAGCCAGTGTCGGTGGCCATGTTGACACTACGGGTTTAGGGGTCAGACGCAGCTCCTCCCTTTTATCCAAATATGGTAACATCCACCTCAGCCTGGCTCAAAACCGCCAAGATGGCACTGATCAAATTCAAGTTCACAAACCAGTGGGTGATGTCACGCTAGGTTGCCACTTGTAACCCTTTTTGTGACCATGACGGAAAAGAGAAAATCTGACTCTACTTTATGTTTTTAAACCAAATTCATTTACAACAGAAGGTATGACAATTTGGTACAAAAGTGGAAGAAACGACAAGATATTTAAAATAATATCTTTCCTTTCATAAATGGTCCAGTGTTTCCTATACTTAAGGAGATAAGATAGGAAGCTTTGGAGGAGCCTTTAAATCATGTCTCAAATGCAGCCTCTAAACGTTGGCGCCAGTTAATTGTGACACAGCTAAAGACTCGACAGAAATGACAAAGGAATTATTCTAAAGTAAAATAGTGACTGGTCTCCCAAACACAGCCAGACAACAAGCAGTCACCATATAACATTATTTAAGTCCACCTGAACCAAAATAAATGACAACATAAAATGTCCAAAACAAAACCTTTTCCAGTGGCTCGTCTCATCTCAGCCTTTATCTCCTCAGTCACTGCATGTCTGTCTCCTTCAGTTGTTTTTCCCTCTGTGGCAGCTTTTTTTTTTTTCTGCTGTCTTTTAAACCTGAGGAGTAATCAGCTAACAGCCATCAGTTGAGCTGATTACTCCCCTGGTACAGCTTCAGGTGCACTCTGAGCCTCCACAGTGTCTACACGCTTAAATTGGCGGGACAGGGCATCAGCCTTGATGTTTCTAGAGCCAGGGCAATAGGACAGAGTGAAATCATATTGATTAAAAAAAAAGTGCCCACCTGGCTTGACGAGAGTTGAGTCTTTTAGCAGTCCTTATGTACGCCAGATTTTTGTGGTCGGTCCACACCAAAAACGGCTGCTCAGCCCCCTCCAGCCAGTGCCTCCACTCCTCCAGCAGCTCCCTGTTGCCCACATCACAATTCCTCTCAGCAGGAGAAAGCTTCCTGGAAAAGAAGGCACAGGGATGAACCTTGTTATCCTTGGGGCAGCATTGGGAGAGGACTGCCCCCGCCCCCACCCCAGAGGCGTCAACCTCGACGATAAACTGTAGCTTCGGGTCAGGCAAGGTGAGGATGGGTGCAGAAGAGAACCGCTGCTTAAGGGACCAGAAGGCCTCCTCGAAAACTCCATGAAAACCTGGTTCCTGGGGACGTGAGGGCATGGAGAGGGGCTGCAACAGAGCTGTAGTTCTTGATGAAGCGTCTATAAAAATTTGCAAAACCCAAGAACTTGAACTGCAGCTGCTTTCGGGCTGAGGGAACAGGCCAATCTGTGACAGGCCAATCTGTGACCCCACTGCACCCGGCAGGATCCATCTGGATGCTGCCGGGTGCCACAATGAACCCCAGGAAGTCTGCTGATGAAACTCACATTTCTCGGCTTTCACAAAAAGCTGATTTTCCAGCAGCCGCTGAAGAACCTGTCTGACATGCTGCACATGCTCCTCCTCAGACTTGGAAAAGATCAAAATGTCATCCAGGTAACAAAAACAAACTTGTTTAACATGTCTCTCATAACATCATTGACCAGGGCCTGAAAAACTGCTGGGGTGTTGGTTAGACCAAATGGCATGACCAGACACTCATAATGGCCACTAGGGGTGTTAAAGGCAGTTTTCCATTCATCCCCCCTCCCGTATGCGAACTAGATGGTATGCATTTCTCAAATCCAGCTTGGAAAAAATGGATGCCCCTTTTAACAGTTCAAAAGCAGAGGAAATGAGTGGAAGAGGGTACCTGTTCTTGACCATGATATCGTTCAGGCCTCTGTAGTCGATGCATGGATGCAGGGATTTGTCCTTAAAAAAAAAAACAAAAAAAAAAAACAGAACCAGTGGGAGATGAAGAGGGACAGATATACCAGAACGTATCGGTTCATGGCCTCCGTCTCAGGGGCAGACAGGGAGTAGAGGCGACCCTTAGGAAGAGAGGCCCCAGGGAGGAGTTTGATGGTGCAGTCATAGGGCCGATGGGGGGGTAAGGAGGTAGCACGGGACTTGTTGAAAACCTCCTTTAAATCCATGTAGACAGGTGGGACATCAGAGAGGTCAGGAAAATTTGAGGAAGAGTCAGAGTTCTGGGGACAATGACTAGGAGAGGCAGACACAAGACAGGATGAGAGACAAAATTCACTGCACCCCAAAATCAACCTAGTTGACCAGTCTATGTGTGGGTTGTGTTTCTTGAGCCAAGGCAGGCCCAAAATGAGTGTCACCTGACTGGTGAGTCTATGATCAAAAATGAGCATCTCAGCATGGTTACCTGAGATAGTGAGGCTCAAAGCTGGAGTACGGTGGGTAACATGGCACAACAGGCGGCCATCCAGGGCTTTGGCCTCCCGGGGAACAGGGAGTGGTTCCAGGATCAACTGGAGTTGCTTAGCTAGCTCCCGGTCCAAGAAGTTCTCATCAGCGCCAGAATCCACAAACACAACCAGTTCCAGGGAAACCTCAGGAGAGGTCACAAAAGCGTGGGTTAAGGGTCTGAAGGGGCTAGAGGAAGTGGAGGTTCGGCTACCAATAAACCTCTCCTTATTGATGAGCCCGGTCTTTTAATGGACATGACCCCAAGAAATGGCCCAGCTTACCGCAGTAAAGGCATCTTCCCTCCCTATAGCAGTGCTGACGTTCCTCAGAAGAGAGGGGGGTGCGCCCGAGCTGCATGGGTTCCTCCTGACCACTTTGAGACACTGTGGCGCTGTCGTCACTGGACCAGAAGGAGGAGCAGAAAGACGGGACGGCGAAGACTTCCCCCATCGGGCTGGCGGTCTACTGGTGAATCGAGCCTTCTCCATCCTCCTCTCATGGAGTTGATTGTCAATCTTTATGGCCAGAGAATCGAAGTCGGAAGGCAGATCGAGTGGGGCCAGGTGATCCTTAATGTCCTCAGATAGACTGTGCAGGAATGTGTCACATAGAGAATTCTCACCCCACTTGCTCTCCAACGCCAGGTTGCGGAAATGGATAGAATGATCGGTCCACTCGACTGCCTCCCTGTCGCAGGTCCAACAGTCCTCAAGCCGCCTCTCTGCCTGGTGTGCGGTGATCAAAGAGAGCCGAGCAAAAAGCATCTTCTGTCTTCTGTGTGGAGAACACTGTACCCACCAAGACTGTATGTTGCTTTTCTAACAAGCCATGGATTAATCCGGACGTAAAGGCCCTCCTCAAGGAGAATAAGAGGGCTTTTAGGTCAGGAGACAAGGAGTAGCTGAGAGCTGTTCAGAAGGAGCTGAGGAGGAGGATCAGGGAGGAGAAGAACAGCTACAGGAGGAAGATAGAGGACCAGCTGCAGCAGAACATCATCAGCGGTGTCTGGAGAGGCTTGAAAACGATCTCTGGCCACAAGAATTCTGAGTCCCAGGTTGCAGGGGACCAGAAGTGGGCAATGACCTGAAAACGTTTTTCAACAAGTTTGATCAGGCACCTCCCCCTACCCTGCCAGCCCAGCTGCAACCCCCCTCATCTGCTCCCCCAGTAAACTACCCCAAACTACCAGTTGCTTCAGTAACGCTAAAGACACTAAAGAGAAGCAGGCTTTTTTTAAAAATAAAATTAACTGTACATAAACTATAGCTACACTACTCTAAACTTAAACACAATACATTGAAATAACCAAAACCATACATCAGATGCACAAAAAATAAACAGAATTTCACACAAGGCGTTCGTTTTGTTTACTGGCATTTATTTGCAGTCAAGCATGCTGTGAGAGCTAAATAAAATAAATACAAAAACACAAAATTACTTGTGATTGAGCAGCTACAATTACACACTATCGTTCCCAATCTGGTTGCATGAGTTGCAATGGATCACAAGTCTTCAGAGGGCCACTTAGACCAATTGTATTTAGAAGTTAACAGAGTATCAGTTGAACACACTGATCATTTGCGAACAAACCCATCCTCTGCCTTCAGTGCTTGGAGAGGTCACACATCATTTTCAGGAAATGCTTCTATAGTTACTAAATTAAAACTATAATCCAACTGATGCTGACTCAGGTGCATTTTTTTTTTACCTTTTTGGCCATAGTAAAAGATGTATGTAAAAACAAGTATTCACCTCAGACTAATTTCTCACAAAATTTTAGGAGAAATGCAAACTGTCAACAGCATATCTGTGACAAACCGACCAACACATACATATTCCAGCCATTTGATTCTTTCATTGTGCTATTTCACCAGTGTCAACAGGTAACTTTTTTTCAGCCACAGTGATCCCAAACCCAGCCACATCTGCCCTCAGGTGGTATTGATGTTGCTGGCCACACAAACACTCAATACTGCAATCTCTCCTTGCAGTATTGGTTGCTTCACTGACTTGTAATTTGCTGTAATATACTGTACTGTTGCTGTCTAATTACATCATAATTATAGAAAATTGGAAGTTGTAATTAATAGGCCCTACCACAAAAAGTAATCAGCAGCTTTTCTTCTAGGGGGAACATTTTTATTTGACCCTGTCCCACGGTAATACCAGGGTTGCATTGTGTCAGCACAAAACCATTCATTTCGCTCTGTTTCATTTAATTTTTAGCACCAGCATGAAGTGGCGATGCTAGTGGATGTAGCGATGCTAACGCGCACCCCGCGCTTGGGTGAGAGCTTGTGTGCTGATGGGACCAAGTATTTGTGAACTATAGTTCGGCTTACATGTGTAGCCAAAGCCTACAACCACATGCTTCTTTGTTCTGGTGACAAAGGAGAGCCTCCAGAACTCAGTCTCCCAGGGTGCTTCAACTTCACACCTAGGTGTTAAAACTGCCCCTGGACACAACTTTCAACCACTATTGGTCACTCTGGGCCCCATGACCCATGAGGTCACCAGGCCAATATAATCCCAGTTCCCTCTCTCTTCATTCTCTTTCGACTCAACTCTTCCCACTCAACCCTCCTGGAGGAGAGGTGTAGCTCTCCAGCTCACCCAGCCAGGGAAACTTCCTCCCTACCCAAGCTCTACCAACCTTCAAGCAGGCCTGCCTGGAGCAGACTGCTGAAACCTTCCAAAAGGCAACGATGCAAACTTCAGCACAAGAGCTGCATCGCACAGCAGAACCACAAAAACAGGAGCCACAAACCAGCAAGACCACTTCACTGGACTTCAAACAACACATCAACCTTTTTCCCCTTTTCATGGACTAGTAACACAACTGGGCTTAATAATTAAACTCGGCTAAGCAAAGACTGTTCAATTCTATTCATGTCATATTTCATTTGTGTTGTTGTGATATTTGGTTATAAGTTATTTGAAAGTTAATGTTAGTTATGTTGTGCTCTTCATGGTCTTTCTTTGCATGCAAATAACTACTTTCTCTAACCTGGCACCAACATCTCACACACACATCTCCCAAAACGTGATCTCAGCCACATTTTGTAAACACTCCAGGGGGTCTTTTGTCTTCATATTGGCCAGCCGCCATTTTGAAAGCACACTCACTCACACACACACACACACTCACATACACATCTGTATATAGTAAGTACACCTTTAGTAGTTTGTGTTTTTATACTTTTATCTTCATAATAAATGTTTTTCTTTAATAAATGTTGTCTTCATTAATGTTGCATAAATGTGAATTTTGCAAAACTCTACACTGTCAAGAACTCCATATCCTTCAACTTTGCTAACTACCTATATGGTAATTTTGTTTAGAGTTCCAAATTTGTAGTTAGTACTTTCATGAGACTTAATCGATAAATTGGTTACCTTTTCCCTTCCTTTGAATGGTGGTGCCCGAGGTAACTTTAATCAATTGAAGTTATTATTTAATATCAATATTTTTCATATTAATATTCAATATTTTTTCTGATAACCAAATTTATTAAATGCCCAAAGGCACACCATTTAATGGTGTCATGCTTAAGGTATCACATGCACAACAGTGCGTTTTTGGTGTGTGCACGTGAAAAGTTGATCACCAGTTACTTCAGTTGTTTTGGATTTGGCGCAAGTGTTTACCCTTGAAACTCAAAAAGTGTTGTGTGGATGCTTCACCCACCTCTCCGTCTGCACGGTGGTGAGTAAATAATGAGCGAATTTTCATCTTTTGGTGAACTATCCCTCTAAGGGCAGATTATGCACACTTTGTTTAGCCCTATGAGACAAATTGTGATTTGTGAATATGTGCAAAACAAATACAATTTGATTAATTCACTCTGGTCCTTGAGTAAACTGGTCTGCTTTGGCACTAACTGTATTTTGTGGTCCTTCATTTGTGGCCCAGAACGCATTCACACAGCTGACTACTTGTGATCGGATCACTCAGGACATACATTAATACCAGGTCTGTTGTCAATATAAAGACAAATCATTAAAGTTATGTTAATTAATGCTTATTCATAATCAAAATAGATTGTCAGAAATTATTTTTGTTAAAAGTACATATGGAAATTAAAGTAATACAGCCTGCAATTCTGAATTGACATAAGCAAAAATAAAATGATGAAGTGCCTCTTAAGTGTTTTGTGGGATTGCAACCTTACCATCTGAACTGAAAGCACCACACTGGCTCACATGTTATTACAATATATTATTAAAGTTCCACCCAGGGCATGATAAAATAACCATCACAAATGTATCAAAACCTTTAATTTGCTGGAAGACATACTGTAGAGTTTAGCTCTCTGCATTAGGTCTGCCTGGTATTACAGCCTAACTCGGCAATCATGTATATTTACAAAGCTAGGCTGCCTTTAAGGAACACCCTCCAAAACAAGTGTTTCTACTAATGGCTGTCTGGAATTTAAAATCACTCAGCAGCAGAGAGATTATCTCCAATTTACAGTATTTCTCTGGTTTCACAGCTTGAAAATGTGTCAGGGGTGGTGAGGCAGATGGATCCAGGATACAAGTTTAAACTAAAGAGTCTTTTTAATGAAAAGTCTTTAACAGAAAAATAACAAATGCTGGAATCTCAAAAGCCAAAACTGAAGAAACAAAAGCACATGGGAGAAAACACAGGAGGCGTACACAGGATACAAAAAACACTGGACAGGACATAATGACGGTTAGACACGACAATCCAACAAGGACAAAGGGGAACACACACACACCAGGGGCAATTGGACACAGGTGAAACACATGACTGGTGCAGACAATCACAGACAGGATGTAAAATAAAACAGGAAGTGAAGAGAAAACATTATGAACAGAGACTACAAAATAAAAACAGAACACAGGGACACCGAAACAACTCAGACAAACAAACACAAGGAAGTCAAGAAACACAAGGTACATTTTTCATTTCGCTGACGCTTTTATCCAAAGCGACTTACAATAAGTGCCTTCAACCATGAGGGTACAAACCCAGAACAAGAAATCAAGAAAATATAATTTCTTCAAAAAAGCAAAACTACAAAGTGCGATAAGTAAGTGCCATTTAAGTGCTACTAAATTGTTAGTTTGAAAATGTTATTCAAGGTATAGTCGGAAGAGGTGTGTTTTTAGTTTGCGGCGGAAGATGTGTAAACTATCTGATGTCCGGATGTCAATGGGGAGCTCATTCCAGCATTTAGGAGCCAGGACAGCAAACAGTCGTGATTTTGATGAGTGTTTAGCTCGCAGTGACGGAGCAACAAGCCGATTGGCCGAGGCAGAGTGGAGTGAACGGGCTGGGGTGTAACGTTTGACCATGGCCTGGATGTAGACTGACCCGATCCGTTTGCAGCACGGTACGCAAGTACTAATGTTTTGAAACAGATGCGGGCAGCCACCGGTAACCAGTGAAGGGAGCGGAGGAGTGAGAGTGAATTTCGGTAGGTTAAAACCAGTTGAGCTGCTGCATTCTGAATGAGATGCAGAGGTCGGATGGCACTAGCAAGTAGACCTGCCAGGAGGGAGTTACAATAGTCTAGGCGTGAGATGACCAGGGCCTGGACCAGAACCTGCACCGCCTTCTGAGTGAGAAGGTGGAGTATTCTCCTGATGTTGTACAGCATGAATCTACAGTAACGTGTTGCAGTAATGTTGGCAGTAAGGGAGAGTTGGCTGTCAAGTGTCACACCCAGGTTCCTAGCAGTGGGGGTTAAGACAGTTGTCAAAGTTAAGTCAGGTCGTGGGTGGGAGAGTCTTTCCCTGGAAGGAAGAGTAGTTCAGTCTTGTCAAGGTTAATTAACAATAGTTAATTGTACCGGATGAGTAACTATCACAGCATCAAATTCAAAAGACGTTGGGGTAAAAAGTGGAAGCGGGTAGAGAGAAAAACTCCATTTGCGGGAGATGAGTAAACCTGTACCACCACCCCTACCAGTGGGTCTGGGTGTATGGGTGAAAGAGAAGGCAGAGGAGAGAGCAACTGGGGTGGATGTGTTGTCCGGTGTGATCCAAGTCTCAGTGAGAGCAAGGAAGTCGAGCGATTACTGTGTAGCAAAGCTAGAGATGAAGTCTGTTTTGTGGGTAGCTGACTGGCAGTTCCATAGGCCCCCTGTGACAAGATGTTGGGTATGTGTGGAACGGGTGGGATAGATAAGAGAGGAAAGGTTACGGTATTGGTGTGAACGAGTACAAGGCCTATAGTATCTACGAGTAGTAATGCACACTGAAAGTATACACATATTGAAATAATAGGAAACAGTGGCTTTATACTCAGCCTCCAACAAAATACTCCTTTGTCTTTATCCTCCGAGTCTTCTTACGATGAGTCTACACAGATGCTTCAAACAATTCCTGCTTTTTAAACCAGAGTTGATGATGGTTGGCTACAGCTGTGCTGGCCACACCCCCTGCTCATGCATCAGGCACCAGGTGGTTATGGCCCAGCAATAGAAACTCAGCAGAGCTCAACACAAGAGAAACTTGTCACTTTAATCAGTGATCAGATGACTTTCACAAAATCTCCTAATTTGCCAAAAACTGATTATGGACAAAGTATATTTACCTCAAAAGATAGAAAGTAAAATAGAACTTAGTCCTTACTATAAACAAAATCAAGAAACAAAATCCTAGCTCATACAATTCAAGGTAAGACCAAACAGTACAAACTATCAATCTAGTTAACCTAAGACAGCAGATACAATAGTAATCTAGCAGAGAAGCTTAATAAAGAATATACTTTGCCTAAATCCAAGTAGTCCAGTAGTATGAAACCCCAGAAGTCCAATGCACACAGGTAATGACAAAACAGAAAACACTCTTAATAAAGAAGAGGACAAAATAAACACACTCAGAATACCAAACCATGACAGCAAGATACTTTTTAGTATCAGACCACTTAGCATTTAGGGTTTATGGTTTTTATTACCTCAGTTCTACAGTAAACACAGCTGTTTTTTCCACTTAAGAGCAAAAGGAGATTCTTCAGTCAGACGTGTTCACATCATAGACATCTCCAGAGCATTCAGGCAGGTAGCAAGACATAACCTATAAATTCTACTAAGATCACGTGCAAATTGCAAGAAGAAGAAGAAGAGAATTTAAACAAATGCACAGTTTGAAAACACTTTCACAAAATGTTTTAGTCATCTTCAGCTTGCTGTTTATATATTTAATGTTTCTCATGTGACATGGTTTTACAGCTACAGCTTTTAGTTAAAATGTTACATCCAAGTGTATCCTGTTAATTTGGATAAACAAGTTTATATCTGATTCTGAAACAAGAGATAACGCAAGAAATGCAACCGCATGTCGTGGAAATTTATCATGAGATTTGAAATAATGAGTTTCTCAGACCGGAGTTGCCTTAGAGTTTTAATTATTAGCTCTGCAGAGGGTTACACAGCCAGCAACATGGCTCAGAGTGCAACAACGAGAAGTTAAAAAGGAAGGTTTTTATACAATGTGATAAACAAGAAACAAAACAGAAAGCAGACAGGACCATCTGGCATCACTTTTACAAAAAGAGGAATCAAATCCAGCAAATAGTTGCACAAATAAAGGTCAACAGGAGGTGGAAGACATTGATGTTGTATCAGCTAAGTGCACAGAAAACAGTCAAAACAGTAGAAGACATTCTTCACAATATTAAGACATTGATCAGTGGAATTTTACATTACATTCCTCCCTTTTTATCATATAAAAATATGATCACTAACGAAAAATAATCAACAAACATCACAACAAACATCAATAACAAACATTAAATCATAGAAGAATATTGACGAGTCTTCACCCCACGCACTTTGCGTACGTACAGGGTCACATCCACCATGGAGAGGTTCTTGAACAAACACAATGCATGGCGATGAGGACACCATAGGTAACTACTGCTGTTTTTGTGCAAAGAAAAAAAAGTACATTCCTGTAATTGAGCAAGCATATAAAAAGAAAAATGTAAGGTGTAGGAGGAAATCAGGTTACACAACATCATCATTATCACACAAGTCCGTTGATGGAAGTGGAGATGACAACAATGCAAAGAGAATCTCATAAGAGTAGACCTGGTTCATTTTCTCATCCTCATTTACATCAGCACCAGAGGCAGGAACTGTATCCATGTGAGACCTGTGTCTTTACAGCACTTTACAAGATTAGTTTTGAGTGTGCCGTTCTCTCGTTCCACAGCTCCACCTCTGGCTTGGTGACCACACTTGCAGTTTGTTTTGAGGCAGGAAAGGCTTCAACCCATGTTGACCACATGTCGACCATCACTAAGCAGTGAGATTTACTTTCTGATGGTGATAGGTCTATGAAGTCCATCATCAGATGTTCAAAAGGTCGTGGGTGTGCTGCCTGGCTGGTTACAGCCACTGGCCTGCCAACATTGTTTGTGCCGCAGATTACGCATGCCTGACAGTATTTTGGAGCAAAGGTGGAGAAACCTTTTCGTAAACCAATGTTCCGTGATAATAGATAACATCCCCATTTTAGATATATGATCTTTACCTTGAGCTAACTTAGCATAATGAGGAAAGAAATGTTTTGGCTAACAGGGTTTGTTGTCAGGGCCATACCACACACCAGTTCAGAACATAGCACCAGAGGTCTTCCATAGGGAGATCTCAGGAGGAGTAACAGTGGACTGTACTGCAGAGAGAGAGGAGGGCATATCAGAAGTGATACATACTGTCTGTGTATGAAAAAGAGGAAGTGACATGTCAGATGTGAGTGTGACAGCCTGAAAGAGGAAGTTTCTGTTTTGCCAAAGGGCGTCAATATCCTGAGTTGCATATCTGGAGTCAGTGTAGACTGTGAGTGTTTTACCAGTAGCCAATTTGCATACTTCCGTGCTGTCTGGGATGAGAGGTGATGAGGAAGAGAACTCGAGAGGAGAACATCGTTATCTGAACAAACCGAAAAACCAACACAGTTAGAACCAGAAACAGGGTCATGTGAAGAGGACCCATCTTCATACAGAGTCAAGTCAGAGTTAGAAAGATGTTCGTCAGAAAGGTCAGGTCGTGGTGAACACTGGACTTGAAGTTCAGCAACACAGTTGTGTTCTTCCCCGTTGTCCAAAGAAAATAAAAATATTAAACAAAAAACAAAAGAAAACATTGGATAAGTCTACAACCGAAACAATATTGGACACATTCAGTGAATCATCGGGAAAAGGCAAAAAACAGAGATTCATAAACGAGACAACAGAAAATCATGTTCAAACCTTATGGGATGTTTGTCAAATTTAACCGTGCACGGGAAAGGTTTTGTGAAATTTTCCTTTACTGTTGCTGTTGAGCCTTGAGAGAAAATAAAGCCATCACTCATTTCAGGAGATGTGGGTAAATCAGACATCCTAACCACAGAATAAACTGCACCAGAGTCGACCATGAAATTAAGTTTGTGACCGTTAACACACAGGTCGAGTTGAGGCATTTTCTTAAAAGCATCACTATTGTACTTAACATAAGAACCACAAAGTTGTGTGTGGTCTGGTGTGTGTGTGCGTGCTGTTAGTATAGCCATTTCTTCATTGCAGGAGCGTGTATGTATGCGTTTGACTTCCCTTTCTAGGCACCTCTGTGGGTAGGCAAGTCATCTTCCCTCCGCCCGCTCTCCCCTCACGTCCTGTATTTCAGTCAGCAGTGAAAGTTCTTGCCCCCCCTCCCGTCCTCTCGCTGCTGGGGGCGGTCCTTTGCCCAATGTCCTTTTTTTCTGCAGACGAAAAACTTGTCTCAGCCCAGTGGGAGGCGTTGAGGGAAGCCTTGCCCATGGCCACGTCCTGTCCGCGCCCCTCTCTTCCTGGTACAGTGAAGTTGGCTCTGCTTTCGCCGCCATCTTGACTATGGGGCCCCACCAGTGCTGGCACAGCCTGCATCGTGGTTAGCTGTGCTTTCTGGAACTGTTGATCTTTTTGCCCATAGTGGAGGGAGCAGACCAGGAAGGCCTGTTTCAGATGTGTTCATAAGCACCTGGTTTGTCACCCAGTTGCGGAGGCATTGACTAATACACCCATTCCAAATAAAACCATAAACATGTGATTTCCTATGTCTGTTTGATTTTTCTATTTGAGAAATCCTCTAAGCAGTCATGAAAAATCTGAATTTCAACATCTCACCAGATATAAGATGACCAAAGAGAGGTCTTTGGATCCCTGTGAAGAAGGTCCGGAACCCCAGTCACTGCGGTCCTCTCGTCTCTTAAATGTCAGAGGTAGAGGCAGAAGATTTTTCTTTCTCCTGGGTGGCCAACCACCGAAGACTTCTAGGGTCCAGACGATTTTTCAAGGGATCCTGTTCGTGACACCAAGTTTGTCGTGGAAATTATTGGAACCACAAGGAAGCCTGTGTTTTGGGAGTGAAGTGATCTATTGGGACAATATGGGGTTATGAGCTCTTTGATATATGAAGGGGCTTGATTATTAAGGGCTTTATATATGAGGAGCAGGATCTTGAATTCTATTCTGAATTTTACAGGCAGCCAATGCAGAGAAACTAAGACAGGGGTAATATCAGTTCATCCTTGAGTCCGAGTAAATGTTTTTACTAAATTCCCTCACATGCATTCTTGAGTTATTGCGTTCAAAATACTGGGACGGTGGACGGACAACCCTAAAACCATAATGCCTCCAGCTTCTGGCTGTTACTGTTGCTAAGGCATGAAAATACACATGCTAGCTCATGCTAACGACAACCAACAATATGTAGAATATATGTATATGAAAGCCCGGACCCTACAGATCTCAACAGTATATTTATCTATGCTCTAGGAAGAAACTTCACTGAGCCAGCAGCAGAAGAAGAGCAAAAATAATGTTCACTTCAAACTATCCTTTATACAAATCATGTCTTTTGTTTGTTGTTTTCTGTCTATAATTTCCATTTTAATTAATATTTTACTGCTTGCGGATACAATAACTTCGAAATGATTAATTTCTGCTTACTAGTATGTAATATCAATAAATCAATCAAATTAAATTTCTATAGCCCATATTCACAAATCACAATTTGTTTCATAGGGCTTTAACAAGGTGTGACATCCTCTGCCCTTAACCCTCAACAAGAGTAAGGAAAAACTACAAAAAAAAACTTTTAACAGGGTAAAAAGAACGTAGAAACCTCAGAGAGAGCCACATGTGAGGGATCCCTCTCCCAGGACGGACAGAAGTGCAATAGATGCCAAGTGTAATGGAGAACATCAGGAAGATAAGGGTATTTGCAGCATTGAGTAGAATAAACACTTTGTAGCATAATGGAAGGTCAAAATAATGGATTATTGTCAGTAATGGTTGAGTATCTGAGTAGATATATTGTATATCAAGCAGTCTTGTTGTAATCATAGTCCATGGTCAGCAGCCACCACAATGAGGCTCCAACACCACAATCAGATTGTACCAGAATGGCCATTTGGAGAGGACACCTAACATATCTCTACTAAAACCCCTTTAACTCTGCTCTGCTTCACTTGATAAGGAAAACATTTGGCATAGATAATGTCCAGATGTTGTGCTATGCATTGCTATAGGTTTTGCTACATCTGAATGATTTCATAGGGGATATTCTCTTTAAAATTCTAAATTAATGTTTGGTGGAAATAAAAAATTTGATTCATCTTGTGTTCCATTTTCATTTACTCTGATCCAGTAACATCTATTCCGATGGTTACACCTCTGCAGAAATCTAACAAGTTGTACCTTTAGATAGTCACTTAGATTTTCATATAGTTTCAGAGATATACACTATTCATTTAAGTCATGTCATTTTTGAAAAGGGGCTTGGAAAAAGGGCCTAGTCCATAATATGTTTTAAAATTGTCCATGTAACTCATAGATTATGCTTGCATTAACATTTGCCAAGTGAATATATTTTTCAGTGAATTTCTCTGAAGTTTCAACACCAACATCTTTTCATGACACTTTCTGTGACGGACTATTTGTCAGTTTTACAAGCTGTGTTTAAAATTAAGTGGAGACAATCTCTTTATTAACATTCATGATGAGAGCTAATAAGGCATGTGAACCTGTAGCTAATAATTCTGACCAATCAAATTAAATCATATAATGCAAAGTAGCTTTTTGTCCCACATTTGAGTGATGGTATTTAAATGTGTCAAATATACCAACCACACGGAATGTCATTTTAGTTACATTCCAACTAGTGAACTCAAGAGCTTGACGTGCTGCATGAGGGATATGTTGTGATTTGTGAGATGGCATGAAAGTGTTTTTGCAGCAATCTCTGCTGTGCTGTTGGCAGACATGGCATAATGGTATGGAGAAATGCTGTTGAAATGTACCGTAGTCTCCATCTTCCTTCCTGTCAAAGCACTAATGACTCTTCAAAGACATTGGTAACTGTCCCCAAACTTTCTTTCAACCCTTTCTTCAACACTTTTGAAATTGTTCCACTGTCAGAATGAATATTGAAAGTGGGTGGAAACATCAAATTAAATCTTCAAATCTGTGCGTACATTCCCTTTTTTTTTTTGCAGTGGAGTAGATTTAACACTCAGTAACTGAAATATGTCCAGTCTATCAGTATTGGTGTGCCTGAGTGAAGGGTAATGTAGATGAGACTCATATTCAGAGAGGGCAGCTTGACTGCTGCTTGTGGCTGTGGCTGAGGGGTAGAGCAGTTGTCCACCAACCAGATGGTCGGCAGTTCAATCCAAGTCTTCCCTATCTGCATGCTGAAGTGTCCTTTGGCAAGATGCTGAATCCCAAATTGCCCCAATAGAAAAAAAGTGCTGCTAATAGATGCACTGTATGAATGTGTGTGTGAATGGCAAACTGTAATTTAAAGTGTAAAAATACATATATAAATACAAACCATTTACCTTTTTTACCATTTGTTTGTGTGCTGCTCAAGGCAAAAGGAAGTGATCCATGGATCATCAGCATTCTTTCTCAGCACATACAATATGTGATCTTTAAGTGTACTTGTCACAGGGTTAGCCCGTGCCCTTTAAAGTAAGATGCACACTCGTATACATACACACAGCAAAGGCCGACTCCGAGGCATCTGTGTTAGTGTAATGATTTGCTTGTAGGGGTCATAGAATACATGTAATGACTTTTAAAATAAAAGACACAGCGACTTGATTGTTAAAGACAAAGACAATGAATTGTTTGTCAACTGTTTACTCTCTACTGTGCATGTGCTCCGCTGTTAGACCCAGGACTGCCGAAACATTGATGGAGGATACCATCTGATTATGAACAGGGGTTCCCGGTGGAAGGTACCAAGTATGGTAGAGTTGGAGGGGGGTTGAGTGTGTCATTAGAAAAGTGCTGTTTTAATTTGTTTAGAGAACTAATATGGACCCACAAGTGTGTTTGGTATGGTTGTTATTTAGTAGAGTATTCAAATTTGTCTGTGTACCAAGTGTAATCTCCCTATTCTAAAATTTATTATTAATTATCAATCCATGTTCTTGGTAGGACCCAGCCAGTATAAAGGAGGAGGCTGGAGGTCAGGAGGAGGTGCGATCTTACCTTGGATTGAGTCATGCCAGGGAGACTGCAAGGGCCCAGCTGTTAAAGGGGCATTGCCTATAATGCAGAGCTCCGTTTTTTTTTATGTGTGTTTCATCCAAGTTTGATTTTTATTTATTTTTGTAGTTTTGTTACCAGTATTATGTTTTGTATTTTTTAATTTTTTCCTTCTGTCTTTTTTTAATAAAGCCAGCACTTTACATATTGCTGCACGGGGAATTGAGTTGCAGCTGAAAAATAAATACACTTGGACTGAAAGACTGAAACTGCTTGGGCCAACCTTACATTAGTCATTGGAGTTGCAAAGATTGGGCTGGGCTTGTCTTCCAGTTGCAAGCATTTCAGTAATCACATGGAAATCACGATAAACTTGTCATCAAGCCAGGCAGCATGCACATTTGCATGTGGAGTGCAGTATTTGTAATGACTGCCTCAGAGTGCATTACTCTTGCCATACCTGCACAAGTAGCCTAATATATTTTGAGTAAATCTGTTTGGGGTCTCCCCATGGCCTAGAAATGTAAGATGAGAACTGTATAGGCACGATGTCTCTGGGGAAGGTGGGGACCTTAGTTACATGTCATCTCCTTTGTTTTTACTTCAAATGTCAAGCAAAGATAAAATAACCAAAACATGAATAACAAATGACAGACTGTCAATTGAACAACCTCATAATAGGTCCCAAAGTATGTAAACAGAAATCTGAAATAAATATAAATTTGATGCAAGTGTGAACATGCCAAATATAATGTAATCCACTATTATACACAAGAACGACAATATCTTCAATAATTATGTGGCCAATAGCTCTGTGGTCTGTGGTCTTGAATGTATCCAGGAATCTGTGGTGTGTCTGTAGCATTCAGTACTCTTCAGAATATTGATGCAGTACCACATGTACAGGAAGTGTTGAGGACAGTCGGATACCAAGTTGAGTTGAGCAGAGATGAGTGTACAGGTTTGTGGAGACTTATACTGGAGAGTCTCAGCAGCGACGCATACAGTTAAGTATCTGAGTGTCACTCAGTCACCTCCATGAAGCTGAACTTTGTCACAAGTTTCTCAAGTGAGTGAATTACACTATAAATGGATGTAATAGATATAGTTGTGATGCAGATGTGAACATGCAGATGTGAATGCAAGGTAGGCTACTGTTATGCACAAGAATGATTCGACATGATACAGATAACCTTCACTAACTATTTCAATTAATGTGAGTATTGCTGTAACAGACAATGAGAAAAGGAAGAGTTCATGATGCAACAAGGTGTACATTTGTGCTTCAACAGCTGTAAACCAAATATGCAACAAACGTACACTCAGTTAGCTAGTTAGAACTGAATGCAGTCAAGTACAACAGTCCTTCATTAAACTGTGCTTTCATGACATTTAACTACTGTTCCAGATTGGTGGTAGTTCTACTTTATGAAGGCTGCATTTTGAAATGCTGTTGAATTGTGTTGCTGTGTTGTACGCAGTAGTGACGAATCGGTGCCACCCAATAAGTATATTGGCTGCCAAAATATTTATATTTATATGTATAATAACAAAGGTGTATTTTGAAGTTTTTTCATTATATGACAATATCATTATAGTGACCCTTTTGGCTATAATAAAAGTCTAATATAACAAGCCTAGTTACCTAATAACTTGGCAGCTGTTTGGACAGATAATGTGGGTGTCTGCTCTGCAGGTTAAGGTGGATGGGCAGCTGAATAACATATAATTTACTCATTATTGTAAATAAAGTATACTAGATCGAAAAAATCCAAAGAACTACTGCCTATAACATCAATTCTCTTGTGTCTTTGCAGGTGTCACTCTCGATTGTGTATAGCTAATCAGCAGCAGTGCTGGGTCCAGAGAGGAGTCACAGCATGGACCTTAGATTCAGACTGCTGTCACTGCTCACCAGGGGAGCTCTTCATCTCCTGCTGCTGACAAGACTGGTGCTGCCTTCTCACTCAGCGAGTGAGTACTAATATTATTTACACAGCTCAAGGTTTTGTTAAATGGTTTATGGTCTGTATCTATATAGCACTTTCTATATCACACACACTTATACAGTGCATCTATGTGCAGCACTTTCTCTACAAGAAGGTGGCAATTTGGGGTTCAGTATCTTGCCCAAGGACACTTCGGCATGCGGCAAGGGGAAGACTGGGATCGAACTGCTGACCTTGCAATCAGGGGGCAACCACTCTAACCCCTGAGCCACTGCACTCAAGTCAATTAGAAGCACTATTTATGGGTAATGTTTTCATTTTAATGGCCGGCAGTTAGTATGGCAGAACATAAAATGCGAGTACATGGAGAAAGGTGAAAGCTTTTGTCAGTGTAAGACACAATGAGTGGGTGTAAAGTTATTTTTCTGGAGGCAATTGTGTCCTAAAGTAAGAAAACCTATTTTTTTAACAACAATGTAATGTCCATGTTTATATAACATTTCATTTTAGATCCTAAATAAACTCAAGAGTGTGTTAGGTTTTATTTATGAACACCAATTCATTATGTTAACATGGAGCAAGTATACACACAACTGTCAACAAAATACAGCCTTTGTTCTTAGGAAATTATTCAGTTACATTTTCTCAGCACAACTTTTCATGTGCTCACAGGCTGAAATATGTTACAGAATGAACTGCAATACTGATCAAATTAATTTCAAAGACAAGAACTGGAAAAAAATGTATGACCTTGATTATGCCCAATAAGGTTAACAGAGTTGAAATAATTTCTTTAATTAATCTATGTGTAATCAAAAGGGCATCAAAAGGTTTAATTTGTAGACATTATGTTGACATAGAGATGGAGGCCAGCCCAGAGATAGTCACAAAGACTCTGTAAGATGAAACACACTGTAAAGAATTAACTACGCCAAATGTTGGTTATGGCTGATAGATTTCTGAACATTTCTAGCCATTGCACTCTTCAGTTCTTACCTTCAGTTACTTTACTCAGTATTTTTGCTTTACTTTGCATCTAGTGATGTGAACAGGAACTCTGTCTCAAAGAGGGGGTCATGGCTGGGTTTTGAGACAAAAAAAAAAGCTGCATCCATTGACCAGACCCTGGGTAATGCAAAGATGGCTCTATTGTCCACCCATGAGAATCAGCTTTGTGTAATAAGCACAACATGACACACAACAATCAGGTCAGGCACAAGTTGAAAAGGTGAAAGGTTTGAAATTAAGAAAAGGGAAATTGATTTTATATGCAGCAAACAGCGGTGAAAAAAAACAGCAATCCATTTAACAAAATCATCGGATTCATAGAGGACAATGTGCATATGTTATAATTGCATCATAATAAGCAATTTATAAAGTGCTCAAGACTAAAGCTTCCAGAGAAACAGACAAACACACAGACACACACTCACACAAAGGGCTCATGTTAGAACCCAGCTGGATTGTTGAAGTACAACAGTTCCTGATTTCTCATGTGTACAACTGAGTGAATCTCTGAAAGAGTGATTGAGTGAAAGTGTGCAAATTATCCCCTATTCAACAACAAAAATTACAATAATACCGATAGTAATAGTATTAATGGATCTTGAGGAGGATCATGGGGGCAACGTATATGTATACATTTATTTATATATTTCGAATTTTATTTACACATTTATTTATACATTTATTTGTATATTTCGAATTTTATCTATTTATTTATACTGTAATGGACTGGTAGTTAAGTTTATGTTGAATGCTATGTGGTTGTTGTTATGACTTATGTTCAGCTAAGTTACAATGCTTCTTAAATAAGTACTGAGTGTCAGTGAACAGGTCGGGGTGGGGCACCTGTCAGTTCTAGAGGATGGCTGTGGGGTTGTGTGGGATGGCAGGCTCTCATTGGCTGGTTTGTTGGCGGGTCCGGGGTGAATGAGGAAGGAGAGTGAAGAAGATGAGTGTTGATGTGAGGAGTGTCGGAGTAGAGACAAGAAGTGTGACATGTTCTTTGGCTTAATAAAGGATTGAAGTTCTGTGTCGTCTCTGAAGCGAGGACGCAAATCTTCTGATTGGTGGTTGAACATGAATCTACTGCTTCTGCCTAATTCAAGATGGCAGCGGGCATCTGGTTGCTAACTGGCAATCAAATTGAATAAGAATAAGAAGAGCCCTGCTGCTCTAGATGATACATGGAAGACATTCAAATCATTGATGGGTTTTTCTGTCAGTGAATCATTGTTCGGAAGAAGACAATAAGAAGAGAATACAAAGAAAACAGATATTCGACGTAGCTGCGTCACTCCGTCAAATCTCGCTCAGCCTCCTCTGACTAAATTCTACTGTGGAAACTTCTATTGATCACGTTTGTCCCTGCGCTGCTCTCTGTTTGTGTGTGTGTGTGTGTATGTGTGTCTCTCTCTCTCTCTCTCTCTGTCATGGTTTTGTCTTCTAAGTGTGATTTTTGCCTCCTTTATTAAAAGTGTTTTCAGTTTAATTATTATTACCTCCTCGTGTTTCATGTTTATCCCTGTGTTTATGTTTGTTTATGAGTTGTGTCTGTGTGTCATGTTTGCCCACTCCCTGTGTTCTGTTTCCTGTTTTATTTTGTAGTTTCTGCTCCCAGTGTGTTTTCTTTCTTTACTTCCTGTCTTTGTGATTGTCTGCACCAGTCCTCATGTGTTCCACCTGTGTTCAATTGCCCCTCCCTTCCCTGTGTGTATATAAGTCTCTGTGCTTCTTGTTGTTATAATCTCCTGTCCTGTGGTAATGCTTCTTCGCTTGTGCTTGCGTCCCCTGCTTCTTCTCGTCTCTTGTAAGCTTCTGGTGTTTTCCCTTGTGTGCTCTGTTTTTTCAGTTTTGACTTTTTGAGATTCCTGTGTTTGTTGTTATTTCTCTTTTGGACATTTTCTATTAAAAATATTTTTTTGCTTCTGGGTCAAACTGTGTAACCAAACCTGACACTCAGCTGACGTCTCTGACACACTACAGTTTAAAACAGTGGTCGCCAACCCGTCGATCGCGATCTACCGGTTGATCTCGCAGTCTTCACTGTCGATCCCCGAACTCTTTTTATTGTGAAACATTTGCAGGAGCGGGAAGACGCACGGCTTTGTACTATATAGTACTTGTATTTATTTGAGTACAAGGGACTACTTTCATACAAGGAAATAGTCATATTTATTGCCATACTCAAGGCAAAGCCTATGTAAAAACATTGTGCTGCAGGAGCAGCTCCTCTCCAGAGCATATTGTTGAACTGAAGCTAAACATTGTGCACTGAACAGATGCTGTAAATATGAATTGATATTGTGAATATTGTGCAATGAATAGATAAAGTTGCACAACTGCCCTCTTTGTGTATATTTATGCTTGTACATTCAGCCTTTAACAGAAATTGCAAAAACTAATTAATATGACCCTTCTTAATGGGTTTCTTGGAAGATATCAGGGTGGTAGATCTCGACTTACGTTTGGAATTAAAAAGTGATCTTGGACTTGAGAAGGTTGGTGATCACTGGTTTAAAAGTTGATTTGGTTATTGTCACAATATCAACAATGATCATCACATAAAGATCTATACTTTGAGTATGAGTTAAATCTTTATTCAGAGCAGCGCATTCATCAGCCACTTGCTTGCTCCGTCTTTTCCTCTCTCTCGCTCTCTCTCTTACTTGCTCACACACACACACGATCGGACACATGTATATACTGTATATTCAGTCTGAGTAAGTGCAATAGATGCCACGTGTAATGGAGAACATCAGAAAGATAAGGGTATTTGCAGTATTGATTAGAATAAACACTTTGTAGCACAATGGGAGGTCAATTAATTGATGGATTATTGTCAGTAATGGTTGAGTATCTGAGTAGAAATATTGTATATCAAGCAGTCTTGTTGTAATCATAGTCCTGTATTGGAAATTTCTGCATTTGGGTAATGATTAATGAAAGAACAGACATGTATGTAGAAGAATGTATGAACAGATGTGTTTCTGTGAGTTAACTTAAGGTTTACGAGTGTTGCTCAAGGAACTTAAATGTTTATGACTTCCTGCAATACTTGAGTGTCTCTGGGCAAATCGTTCACTACAGGGGTCACTCAATGTGTCTGAGCAGATGGGTCCAGGGTTCTTTGTCTTGTAAACATAGATAAGGGATCTCTGAGACAAATGGTTCACGCCAGAGGTCACTCCAGGGGTCTGGGACAAAGATGGAGACAGAATGTCTGCCCACCCTAATCAGACATTGTGGAAGCTGATGAATAACTTCTTCTTCCTCTCAGGGAGGGGCTTGTGATGTATAAGTACACTGATTCTCCTGTGTTTCTTTCCTCATTGTACACAGTCACGCTAGGTGGTTTGTATGGTGATTCCATCTGCAGATGTAGAATTAAACTTACCAGGAGACAACTGTATGACTTTGTGTTTAATTAATGTAAAATTTCCACGACAGTCCATGGTCAGCAGCCACCTCAATCATGGTCCACCACCACTATCAGATGACAACACGATACAGGATCTGCCATTATTATCACGATCAGCAAGCACGATACATAATCCACCATTACGATCTCTGATCTGATATAAATGTATAAATAAACATTTAGTCATTTATTCAGGCATTTAATCATATAATTATGTATTTATTTATACATTTATTTATTGTTTTATTTATGTATTTATTTATGCATTTATTTATCGTTTTATTTATGTATTTATATATATATATATATACATATAGTTCTGGCCCAGAAAACCCTCCATAAATGGGTGCCTTCCTGATTAATGTAGAAGCTAAAGTCCACCATCTGAATTTCTGTTGACTTGTACTTTCTCAACAGGGAATTTATTGCTTGATTTTCACCACAGTAACTATTGAATACCTTCAGACTTAAAGGTTAAGATTTGACTCTTGCTTGTGACTTGCATGTGTGACTTCCTCCCACCTCTGACTGATAAATGTTGGCAGCAGTTGACAGTATGTAGGCCAGGCTCAGTCTCAGAGGTGAAGTGAGAGATCCTCAATGGGGCAATGTTTTTGTCCAACAGGTTCATTATTGGGGCTAAAACTCCCCCCCCTGTAATTTTACAGATAGGATTTCTTCAGCGGTGATGTGTCAGCAGTTACCTTCCAGGGTTTGCACTCTACACTCTTTCTCACACAAGAAATTCTCACACACAGTTGAAATTTTATCAGATTCTTATAGAAAACTTTGAACCTGACTGACAGGTCATGTTCAGTTAGATATTGCACCATATTCCTGCTCAGAATTATAGATCAGTCAAATTAGAACACACAGACATCATACTGCAATGGTATAACTTTCTCCAGTGTCTCCTAGATCAACTTACATCCTGCCACAGAATCATCCTGCTCACACTCCTGATTTTACCCATGGTAGAGAAATCTATATTGATTTCTAAATTATACACAGCATGACACATTCATGTTTATCTCTGCAGCAAGCCATTTTTAAATGATTATTTAGCAAGTCATCATGCTATTGTAAATGTGGAATACTGACTGATGGTAAAAATGGATAACAAACCGCTCAGTTTCAGCTGTTTCATTAAAGGCAACTATGTCTCAGAAACATGTAATTTCTTTACAACTAAACTGCAACAGCACATACATTTTGTGCATACTTGGCTAAGGTAAGTGAAACATCCTGATCTGGTTTAATACAGGAAAAGTTCAGCGCTTACATGAACAATGTGTCTTATTACATTTAACCAAAACCACAATATTTCTACCAAATCCTACCAAAGTGCTGTCTATGCCTATCATCACCCCAATCACGTTGTCAACAGCTCAACTGCACAGTTTAATAAAAAAGTCAATATGTTGTACTTGAATGTATTCATTCAGAAAATGTGTAGCCTCTGAACACAACCCTGTCTGTAACCATTTTTCCTACTTTAGCAGTGCAGCACACACAGCACATTATGTGACTTTATAAATGTGTGTGTAAATCACCCAGGAGCTAAATCCCAGAAAGGTGCAAGTGTCATGTTCTTTTGTCCCGAGGTATGAGAAGAGCCGGTCTCAGTTTGGTTCAAGTATTTATTTAGAAGCAATGAAAAGGTACAGCATAGCTATGGGCACTCAATGCACAGCCTCGGCCATCTAGTAGCACGGGGTAGTCAAGAGTCGCCCCGAACGGACGGCGGGTGCAGTACTTATAATAGTAGGTAGAACGTCATTGGTCAATAATGAGGGGGAGTCACCGTGGTTTAGACTTGGCTCTTCCTAGATGGTGCACAGGCGTGGTCCCAGCCTCTTGGCACTGGAATCCGTGAATGATGAGGAGCCGCTCCCAGTTTCGCCCCTCCTTTGACCATTGCTGGGCAAATCTTAGATAGATAGATAGATAGATAGATAGATATACTTTATTTATCCCAAGCTGGGAAATTATAGTGCAGCAGCAGCATTACACAAAGTGACAAGTGACAACAAAAAAAAAAATAAAAATATACTATAAAGCAAACTATACATAATAAAATATCAAAAAAAAAAAAGCAATAGTAAATACGATAAAAAATAAAATATATTGTACAGAGATATATACAGCAAGTTGGCAGTGTTGATATGTACAAAGTATGGAGAAGTGTGAGGTGACTGTAGATTGTAGATTCACATTCTGACAGTGTTTGGCTTTGTGTTTTACAAACAAGCCTTGACTTGGCTGACACCTTGTGAGTCTTCAGTAGTTTTGCAGATCCACATGTGCTTATACGGTGTTGTTGCTCATTGGAGTGAGGAACATTGTATTCCTGCTTTAACGGCTGTATGTTCTGTGTGTAAGCATGTGCATTTTCAAGACAAGACAACGCCTTTCATGTCTGCCTTTCAGAACCTGGGGCAGCTGCTTGAATTCTTTCTAAGGTGTAGGTCACAGTTTCTTATGAGCACAGTGCATTCATGTATGTGTGATGTTAAATAAAGCTAAGGGGAGGTAGGCTGTAAGTCTTGATTCAGCTGGTTCAGAAAGCAGCAGCTAGTCTTGTAACTGGTAAGGAAGAAGAAGAGAAGGGAGAACACACAGAAATTGCCATCACAGGCCTTCTCTTCGTCTCTGGTTGGTTACCACTGAAGTAAAGAATTGATATTAGGATTCTTTTTTATTTATTTTTAAAGCACTGGCACCATGTTTTACTGTATCAGATCTGCTGACCAGGCACTATTATATCAGATCGCCCCCCCCCCCCCCCCCCATTAGTATATGTCAAACCCATCTAATGACCCATCTTTTTCTTCAGTTAAAGCAACCTTTTTACCAATGCAATGTTACTTTCATATTTCAAAGTGTCCAAAGAAATACTAAAATAAATACAATATGTTCACTTTGCTAAATACCTTATAACAGACCACTAAATAAATGTCCATCCGGGAATTGTAGTTTTGCTGTTATATTTTCTATACCAACCCCTGTGGTTCAAGTAATATATTCAAGTCTAAAATCTCTCTAATTTCACTCACTACCTTCTTCCAGAATACTTGTAGTTTTGGGCAATCCCAAAAGATGTGTGAGAAGTCTCCTGTCTCCACATCCTCTTCTTTATTCTAATCAATGTTGCAAATACCCTTATCTTGCTGATGTTCTCCTTTACAGTTGACATCTATTGCACTTCTGTCCGTCCTGGGAGAGGGATCTCTCACATGCAACTCTTGTTAGGACTGTAATTCGAGGCATACAATACACTGTACTTAAACTTGTTGTTATACCTAACCTTTTATATATTACAGTATTCCCTTAGCTTTATTCAACATCACACATACATGAATGCACTGTGCTCATAAGAAACTGTGACCTATGCCCTAGAAAGAATTCAAGCAGCTGCCCCAGGTTCTAAAGGGCAGATAGAAAATGCGCATGCTTACGCACACAGAACATACAGCCATTAAAGCAGGAACACAATATTCCTCACTCCAATCTACAACAACACCGTCAAGGCTTGTTTTTAAAACACAAAACCAAACACTGTCAGAAATGTGAAGATTTGCCCTGATGCTACAAAGGAAACTGGGAGCGGCTCCTCATCATTCGATTCCAGTGCCAATAGGCTGGGGACTACGCCTGCGCACCAGCAAGGGAAAGCCAAAGTCTAATACTACGGCGACTCCCCCTCGTTATTGACCAATGAAGTTTTACCTACTATTATAAGTAATGCACCCGCCGTCCGTTCGGGGCGACTCTTGACTACCCCGTGCTACTGATTTGGCCGGGGCTATGCGTTGAGTGCCCATAGCTATGCTGTAATTTCCATTGCTTCTAAATAAATACTTGTTGAACCAAACCGAGACTCTTCTCATATCTCGGGATAAAAGAACACAACACTCTCTCTGAGGTTTCTATGTTCTTTTTACCTACCGATCTAAGAATTGGAGCAGCAGAGAAGCTGTGGAGGAGCCCCCCCCCCCACTGCAGTTTGCCTACAGAGTCAACAGGTCTGTAGATGACGCAGTCAACATGGGACTTCATCCTCCAGCACCTTGACTCCCCCGGGCACCTACGCCAGGATCCTGTTTGAGGACTTCAGCTTTGCATTCACCACTGTCGTCCCAGCTCTTCTCCAAGACAAGCTAACACAGCTGAGCGTGCCTGAGCCCACCTGCAAGTGGATCACTGACTTCCTGACGGACAGGAAACAGCACGTGAGGCTGGGCAAGCTTGTCTCTGACCCCAGACCATCAGCACTAGAGCCCCACAAGGCTGTGTGCTCTCCCCTCTACTCAAACAACTGCACCTCCAGCCACCCCTCTGTCAAACTCCTGAAGTTTGCAGACGACACAACCCTCATTGGATTAATCTCCAATGGGGACGAGGCCGCCTACAGAGAGGAAGTTGACAGCCTGGCTTCCTGGTGCAGCCAGAACTACCTGGAGCTGAACACCCTGAAAACTGTATAGATGGTAGCAGACTTCAGGAGGAGCCCAGCCCAAACCATCCCCCTCACCATGTGCGACTCCCCAGTTAACACAATGGAGTCTTTCAGATTCCTGGGGACAATAATTGCACAGGACCTTAGGTGGGCAAATAACATCACCTCCACCATCAAGAAGGCCCAGCAGAGGATGTTCTTCCTGCGGTAGTTGAAGAAATTCAACATACTGCAGAAAGTGATGGTCGAGTTCTACACAGCCATCATTGAGTCCATCCTCACCTCATCAATCACCGTCTGGTTTGCTGCCTCCACTGCCAAGGTCTCTCCTAGACCTATTCCACTCCAGGATCAGCAAGAGAGCAGGCAAGATCATTGCTGATCCTTCCCATCCTGGTCACAACCTATTTTAGAGACTCCCATCCAGCAAAATGTTCCAGGCTATCAAGACCAAAACCTTGCGCCACCAAAACCCACATTTAAAGTCAGCCTTAGAGTAATGATCAGACTGTAATATCCGTTCAGTCTGTGTCTATTTGTTTTCACTTCCTGTTTTATTTTGTTATCTGGGTTCTTGTGTCTTGTGTCTTGTGTTACTTCCTGTTGGTTTCCCCACACACCTGTACCTTGTTTTGTAATTAAGCTTTCCCTATTTATACCCTGTGTTTCCACTCACCCTCTGCCAGATTGTCATTGTCTCCTCCGTGCGTACATGCTCTCCAGCATTAAGTTCTATTTATTTGCTAACCTGATTATTGACTTTGGATTTCGTGCCTTTTACTTGAATGGATTTGTTTGCCTTCCTGACTGCCTACCCGTGTATGACCCTTGGATCGTTGAAGTAAAGTTTTATTTTTTACTTTATTTTTTGTCTCCCGTCTTCCTTTTTGCAACTGAGCCCCAGCTTTGTATGGAACTGTCACACAGACAGAGTAATAGGTTCTATAACACATTATTCAGTCTTATGAAGGCTGTGTTTTGAAATACAAATATCGATCCTGGAATATGACCAATGCACCCTGGACAAGAAAGGGAAGTCCCTTGATTTGGATTTTTACCAACTATCAACCAACCCCAACTCTTCCAACATGTATTTTGCTGATTTAGATTATTTACTGGGGGGCCCCATGTACCAAGGGCAGTTTGTCTAAGTTCAGATTTAATACACAGCTAAAGTCACCCCCCAGAATTATTATACCCTAACCAATATGGATGATATGTCTTTGAAAAAATCTTCGGAGGCTGGACTGGTACCAGCTGGGTGGGACTGAGAGAAGAGTGCGGTGAATACAATATGCCTGGATCACTGAGGGATGATTTATGCCTATAAGCTAGCAAATTTTGTTTGGATTTGACTGACTGCACTTGTGTCCCATTCTTGTGAATGTAATAGCTCAGGAATGCCATGAAAAAATGATGGCTATATCATAAAAATGCCTTGAGAGAATCTAAGTCTAAGGGAATAATTTGATACCTGTTCATGCCTTAGTTTAACCCCTTTGGATACCTTTGCCTCCTTTTTGCTCTAAGTGTACCATCCATTTTCTAAGCCATTTGTAACAGCACGTTCTGGCCAGTTTTGAATCAGAAGACTCATCCTGTGCGAGCTGCTCTTCAAGCCCAAGGGAACAGTGTGTCACCCTCCTGCCTGAAAGTCTGTGCTGACCAGCTGGCCCCCATCTTCACGCAGATCTTCAACCGATCACTGGAGCTGTGAGAAGTCCCCTCCTACTTCAAATACTTCACCATCATCCCATTCCCCAAGAAATCCTCCATCACAGGATTAAATGACTACAGGCCCGTTGCCCTGACGTTTGTGGTCATGAAATCATTCAAGAGGCTGGTGCTGAGTCACCCAAAGAATATCACTGGCCCCTGCTGGACCCCCTGCAGTTTGCCTACCGGGCAAACAGGTCGATTGATGATGTAGTCAACATGGGACTGCACTACATGCTGCAACACCTCGACTCCCCAGGGACACACACAAGGGTTCTGTTTGTGGACTTCAGCTCGGCGTTCAACACCATTATCCCGGAAATACTTCATCCCAGCTCTTTGTGCCAGCCTCCACCTGTCAGTGGATCACTAACTTCCTGACAGACAGGAGGCAGCAGATAAGGCTGGGGAACATCACATCCAGCACCTGGACCATCAGCTCCAGCGCCCTCCAGGGATGTGTGCACTCACCACTGCTCTTCTCTTTCTATACCAACAACTGCACCTCAGGAGACCCATCTGTTTGCAGATGACACATTCATCAGCCTCATCAGTGACAGTGATGAACAACTGGCCCTCTGGTGTGGTCAGAACAACCTGGAGCTGAACAAGCTCAAATCTGTGGAGATGACAGAGGACCCCCCCAACATTGCCCCGCCCCTAGCATCTGCACTCTGCATCATTGCACTATTTCTCCATGTTATTTTCATTTCTGATGTCTTATTTTCATATATATACAGCAGGTAAAATAAGTATTGAACACGTCACCATTTTTCTCAGTAAATATATTTCTAAAGGTGCTATTGACATGAAAAGTAATCCATACATACAAAGAAAACCGAACAAACACGCTTACTGAAATTTATTTAATACTTCGTACAAAAGCCTTTCTTGGTAATGACAGCTTCAAGACGCCTTCTGTATGGAGAAACTAGTCACATGCATTGCTCAGGTGTGATTTTGGCCCATTCTTTCACACAAACAGTCTTCAAATCTTGAAGGTTCCGTGGGCCTCTTCTATGAACTCTGATCTTAGTTCTTTCCATAGATTTTCTATTGGATTCAAGTCAGGTGATTGGCTGGGCCATTCTAGCAGCTTTATTTTTTTTCTCTGAAATTAATTGAGAGTTTCCTTGGCTGTGTGTTTGGGATCATTGTCTTGCTGAAATGTCCACCCTCGTTTCATCTTCATCATCCTGGTAGATGGCAGCAGATTTTTATCTAGAATGTCTCGGTACATTTTTCCATTCATCCTTCCTTCAATTATATGAATTTTGCCAGTGCTGTATGCTGAAAAACAACCCCCCACCATGATGTTCCCACCTCCAAACTTCACTGTTGGTATGGTGTTTTTGGGGTGATGTGCAGTGCTATTTGACCTCCAAACATGGTGTGTATTATGGCATCCAAAGAGTTAAATTTTGGTCTCATCTGACCAGACTATATTCTCCCAGTATTTCACAGGCTTGTCTAAATGCTGTGCAGCAAACTTTAAAACGAGCTTCAACATGCTTTTTCTTCAGCAATGGAGTCTTGCATGGTGAGCGTGCATACAGGCCACGGTGGTTGAGTGCATTACTTATTGTTTTCTTTGAAACAATTGTACCTGCTAATTCCAGGTCTTTCTGAAGCTCTCCACAAGTGGCCCTTGGACAACTCTTCTTATAATTCTTTTCACTCCTCTGTCAGAAATATTGCGAGGAGCACCTGGTCATGGCCGGTTTATGGTGAAATGATGTTCTTTCCACTTCCGGAGTATGGCCCCAACAGTACTCACTGGAACATTCTGAAGTTTAGAAATCCTTCTGTAACCAATGCCATCAGTATGTTTTGCAACAATAAGGTTGCGAAGGTCTTGAGAGAGCTATTTGCTTTTACCCATCATGGGTAAAAGCAAATTTTTTTTGACAAGGGACAGGATTGCTTTCTAATTACTGATAGATTTCAGCTGGTGTCTTGGCTTTCCATGCCTTTTTGCACCTCCCTTTCTTCATGTGTTCAATACTTTTTCCCTGTGTCATTCCATTTTATTACACATAACTTAATTTCTGAACTTATTTGTTTAGTTTTATTTGTATGTATGGATTACTTGAGTTGTTACCAACATCTGTTGAAAATTGCATGTCAATAGCACCTTTAGAAATATATTTACTGACAAAAATGGTGATGTGTTCAATACTTATTTTACCCGCTGTATATATATATATATATATTTCATACTTGAACATAGGTAAATGTTTGCTGAACCTTGTCCTTGTTACTTTGTTGTCCTGTTATTTGTCTATTTCTGTACATTGAGCAATGAATAAAATAAGAGTCAAATTCTTTGTATGTGTAGGCATACATGGCCAATAAAGCTGATTCTGATTATGTTCATTGATTCACTGAAGTAAATTCACTTAACTTTATAAAAAAACTTGTTCTGAATAGTTACTCTTGTGATCAAAAACATTGATCTGAAGCTCAATTCTGTAAATAGTTTTCTAATAAACAATAAATATAGCAACTTCTGATCAACCCATATCCATGTCAGGCTTAAAATACCAACTTCAGATAATGGTGTGCTCTCTCATCCCTAGTATCCAGTATTATTATCTCAGTGCACACCCTCAGTACAAAGTGGCCCTCAGTGTTGATTTATAATAGATGTTTGTTAATAAATGCAGATTTTCAACATTTCTATCCATCCATTCACACCTGCCTGCTCTCTACCTCTATTTATAAGACTGACAACTGCTGCTAATTAAAAATTGGATGCTGGTTCTTGGCAATTTTTTACAGGTGGTGCATTTCACTAGGTGTGGCTACAGGCAAGATAAAGTCTTTGAAAGAACATTTTGTTACTCCAAGACTTACAGCAGATGTTTTTTTTTTTCACGACTCATCATCTCACACTGGTTAACACCTTTCCCCATTTTTCCTCACTTGATTCCCTCACCTTTCCTTCAATGTCTCTCCCTCTTAGGCATGCCCAGCTTCATTAAGTCACCGGACGATCAGACAGGTATATCAGGAGGAGTGGCATCGTTCGTATGCCAGGCAGTGGGTGAGCCAAAACCTCGTATTACCTGGATGAAGAAGGGGAAGAAAGTGAGCTCTCAGCGCTTTGAGGTATGAATCAGGAGCTTTCCTCAATCCTTTATTTCTGATGTCTTGGAATTTCCAGCATCCGCAGTGTCTCACACCTTCACTGTTCATTGGTATTTGTCTAAGAGGGTGGCTGTCATTTCATATTTTCAGTTACAGTGTCAACTGTATCAACTGTCCTTGTCAGGTGGATGTATGTGCAACTTTCCTCCCATTTAGTGCCTTCTGGAGACACAAATCAAGGTAGTTGCAGTATTCTGTTGATAACACCTTAGACTAAGCAATAGAGTGGGTGTAGACAATCAGAGTGACTATGTCTGCAAGTTAACACGGTATAGAGTGGAACTGTGTTAACGCGGTATCACTAAAACTTGATATAGTGACTGAGTAGTTTTATTCTTCTTACTTTTTTATTGTTTGAAAGTGTGGTGGTGGTAAGGCTCGTGGATGTCCCCCTTACCTTAGTTTACTCGCTTAGTTTCTTTCAGTTTCTTGATGCCTTTGTGATCATGATAATGTCATTGAATCCCACAGAAGGGTAACAATCAAGCAATGGTAGTATTGCTTTTTGATATAACTTCAGACTGCACCAAATGCATAAAAAATTATTTTTTTAAAGTATTTATTAGTGTCTAATTCTGGCGAGGTGGAAATAAAGTAAGAAATTCCATATCTGTGAACAATATATTAGACCTAATAACACATCTTTAACTATCTCCTTTTGAAAGCTAATGTAAGAGCTTCTTCAGTTTGGAGCACCCCCACTTCCCAAACCAAGAAACTTCCTGAAATTATAAATCTATATTCAGAACATTTGTGTAAAGCTCTTACTATAGATTTTTCTTACAGGGAGTTTTTGCTTTCTGTTCATGTTTCTATGAAGCCAATTAAAATTGATGCTTCATTAGTTTTTGTTAACTCTAATGCTATTGTACATTTGTGCAGGTGAGAAATGGGACAATTTTTTTTTAAGATTAACTAATAAGGAGGGGTGAAAGTAGGTTTCAATCAGGTTTTAGAATCCATCTGATAACTGAAAGTTACCATTGACATTCTCATGGCCTCAGGCAATGGACTTGTCTCGACACCTGTTAAATCTTGGTGTGCCATTTGATACCATAGATCACACGATTCTGTTAAGGAGACTGGAACTACATGTAGGGAATAAATGAACAGCACTATGCTGGTTTATGTTGTACATATCTTATAGATTCCTATTTGTTAATTTTAACAATGGAGTCATGGAGCTCCACAAGGTTCTGCACTAGGCCCGATATTTCTTTCTTTTTTATGCTTCCTTTAAGCAATTTTTATCAGAGAGCACTATATTTTCATTGTTACACAGATGACATCCAGCTGTATTTATTGTCACAGCCCGGCTCAAAGATTGTGACAAGGAGGGAGATGACATGAGTGGACTGTTTCAGATTTTTATTAACAAATTAAACTATAATCAACAACACAACGTGTGTCCACGAACAAAACAGAAAAGAATGCTGCAGTCAGGAGTCAGGAAGGGCCAACCTCGTCCCACCGAGAGCGAGAGAGAGAGCATGAACGTGGCGAAGCCTTTTAAAAAGGGCAGAGCACACCTGGCCGAGGTGTGCACTGATTAAGACGGGTGTCACCTCCACCTACAGCTCAGGGGAAAAGAGAACAGGACACCTAGTGTCCAGGTGAGGGTGGAAGGGGTCGTCACATCCCCCCCCCCAAAAGAGAGGGGTTCCCACCGGGAATCCCGACATACATACACATACCATACCAATGTTTTATTTTTTGGTAATCCCACATCATTTCTCAAATAGCTCAAATTAATATTAACATATTTTTTTTCAATTTAAATGTGACTCTATTTTGTAGTTTACCATACTCCCCTCTATAGTCCATTCACTCTGCTCCCTGCCACCCAGCAACTCCCGATGTCTGGAGAAGCACTTTTAAGTGAGGCAGAGGAGACAAATAATTGACTAAGAAGACAACAGTAAAATACTCAAGACCAAGGTGCTCGAGACAATGCATCCGCCACAATGTTCTCAGAACCCTTGATGTGACGAATATCCAAACAGTAGGACTGTAGAAAAAGGAACCAACGCATCAATCTGCAATTAGGGCAAGACAAAGAATGAAGAAAAGTAATGGGATTGTGGTCAGTGCTTATCAAAATGGGAACGCTAGAATCAACATAAACTTCAAAGTGTTGTAACGCCCAGATCAGAGCAAGACTTTCTTTTTCAATAACAGAATAATTGTTTTGGTATGAACTGAACTTTCTGGAGAAAAAACTCACAGGGCGCTCAACACCATCACTGTCACCCTGAAACAACACAGCACCTGCACCTATGTCACTCGCATCCACCTGCAAGGCAAAAGGATGGTTCATGCCATGAGAACAGGGGGTGAGCACAGAACAGTTCTTAAATTATCAAAGGCTTGTTGGCAGGAACCTGACCAGATATATTTGGCTCTAGCCTTCAACAGATTTGTTAAAGGAGCCACAACAGAAGAGAAGTTCCTGCAAAAATTTCGGTAGTATCCCACCAAGCCCAAAAAACGCATGAGCTCCTTCTTGGTGGTGGGCACTGGATAGTTTTTAATTGCAATTACCTTTGCCTGAACAGGCCGCACTTGCCCTTGCCCTACCACTTTACCCAGATAGGTAGCAGTGGCCTTGGCAAACTCACACTTTGCCAAGTTGACAGTTAGGTTGGTGTCACGCAAGCGGTCAAATAGCCTTTTAATTCGGCAGACATGATCTTTCCAGGTATCACTATAAATCACCACATCACCAAGATACACAGCACACCCCTCCAGCCCAGACACTACCATATTCATAAGGCGCTGGAAAGTTGCATTCCTCAACCCAAAACTCATCACAGAATAGGAAAACAGTCCAAATGGGGTAATAAAAGCAGAGATCTCTCTCCCTCTCTGGGACAGCGGTACTTGCCAATACCCTCTGAGCAGATCAAATTTGCTAACAAAATTAGCTGAACCAACCTGATCCACACAGTCTTCCATGCGTGGCAGTGGATAAGCATCAGGTCTTGTTACACTATTTACTTTGCGGTAGTCAGTACAGAACCGAGGACTTTTATCTGATTTATCCACAAGCAAACACGGAGACGCCCAGCTGGAAGCTGACGGTTCAGCAATTCAATTGTCTAGCATGTACTTTATTTCTTTCTCCATTACCTTACGTTTTTTTTCTCTGGCGGACTGGTTGTGCATCACCTACATCAATGTCATGCTCCAACAAGTGTGTACAAGTTGGAACATCATTAAACAAACACATATAGTTGCTGAGCAAAACAGACAACTCAGCAGAACGTTTAATGGACAAATGGCCAAACACTGATTCCAAATCACGTAGTGAATCAGAATTTTTCAAATGACCACGCAGCCGGCTTTCATCGGGTGAAACCACACCATCTTCCTCCTGTACAGATAACTCAGCAGCAGGTGAGCATCTTCCAACAGTGTCTGTCATTAGCACAGGTTTCACAGTGTGTCGCGGCACACTCTCACAAAATGGCGACTCACGAGTATAATAAGCCTTTAAGAGATTAACATGGCAGAGGTGAGTTGACTTTCTACGTTTTGGCGTAGACAGCAGGTAATTCTGCTCAGACACCTTTCGCAAAACTGTAAAAGGGCCGTGGAATTTTGCCTGAAACGGTGAACACAGTAGTGGTAACAAAGCCAGAACCTGGTCACCTGGACTGAAGTTGCGAGTCTTGGCTTTACGGTCATAAATATTTTTCATCTTCCTCTGAGCAGATGCAGAATTTTCCCTAGCTTTCTCCCCAGCAACATACAATCTATGCCGGAAACCATTCACATAATCAAGCAGACTAAGGGGTGGTTCAGATTGAACAACTTCATCATGCAGTAACGTTAATGGTCCACACACTGTGTGACCAAACACAAGCTGGTTCGGACTAAAACCTGTGCTCTCCTGAAGTACCCCTCTGGCAGCCAACAACAACCAGGGTAAGCCTTCCTCCCAATCCTGACTCAACTCTACACAATAGCTACGCAACAGAGATTTGAGTGTTTGATGAAACCTTTCCAAACGCCCCTTGACTCTGAGCGTGGTATGCTGAAGCCTGATTATGTTTTATACCCAGCTGTTTCACAACCTGGGAAAACAGAGTGGATGCAAAATTTGTCCCCTGGTCACTCTGGATCACCTTAGGGATCCCAAAAACTGAAATAAATTGTGTTAAAGCTTTAACCATGGATTTAGCAGTAATGGAGCGTAACGGATATGCAGCCGGATATCTCATGCTCTGACACATTACTGTAAGCAAGTAATTACTTCCCGACTTTGAGCGTGGTAAGGGACCAACACAATCGATTATTAAATGCTCAAATGGCTGAGAAATTGCAGGAATGGGGAAGAGAGGAGCCGGCTTAATGGTCTGGTTTGGTTTACCAGTCATTTGACAAGTGTGACAAGTTTTAATATATAGAGATACATCCCTCGTCATGCCTGGCCAGAAAAAATATCTGAAGATGTAGTCATAGGTCTTACAAACCCTCAAGTGCTCCAACTGATCGTGTGAGGTCCTCAGTACCTCTTTGCGAAACTTTGATGGAACAACAACCTGAAAAAACGGATCTCCGACACAGTTAAGACCATGAGGAACCCATTTCCTCACCAACAACTGATCCTGACACAGATAACCAAGAGCAGCACTCTTTACATCAGTGTCTGACAGCACTTTGTCAAATAGGTTGCTAAGTGAAGGATCAGCTCGCTGCTCAGTTGCCAGTACGGTGTGAGAAACTGATAACAAAGAGTCAGGCACGGACACAGAGCAGGTTCCAGTCCCCTCTGTCATGCTCTGTTCAACTTCAGGTTCTGCCTTCTCATGGCACGTAGCTCTAGTAACTGCACAGGCCGTGAACACATCCGGGAAACACTGTGCAATCTCATCCGAGTCTGTAGTGACAGAAGGAGAGGATATGGCGGATAGTTAGCCCACACATGGCTACCACACAGATCATTCCCCAGAATGATATCCACGCCTGGGATCGGCAATGCAGGGCGCACCCCCATGGATACTTCCCTCTGTACTAAGCCACAGTCCAGTTCTAACTTGTGCACTGGAACAGGCAACACAGTCAAACCCATTCCCTGCATCAGAATGTAATCTCCAGTGTCAGTGTGCTGAGAAAACGGCAGCACAGAGCTCAGAATATATGAATCAAAAGCCCCAGTATCTCTCAGGATTTTCACTGGCACCTTTACCCTACTGCCCACTAAAGACACTTGACCAGACACAAAAGCAGAAAAATCAGATTTCTCTCGGGTAAGCTCTACTGAAGGTTTCATCTGTTTACATGGAGCACCAACACAGCAAGGAATAGCACAGGAGTGTTAACACATGGCAAAAACCTTGGACTTAGTGTTCTGACAGGAGCAGTCAGTGCAACGGGCCTCACATGTCCGCGACCAGAAACACCTTTAGCACCTGATTTAATAGGACATTCGGCTTTCCAATGTCCTCTTCCTTTACAATAATTACACACTTTATTCAGATCAAACTGCAGCTGAGAGCATGGGGACCTCTCTGGTTTATAAGTACGCGGGTTGCTTGCCTCTTGCCAGCGTTTACCCGCTGTGCGGAAGTTACGCTCGTCCCCTCAGGAGCCAGTATCATCTGGAGCCCTGTACTCGCGGTACTCATCAGCCAGAGCAGCGGCCTCCATCGTGTTTTTTACTTTACGCCCATTTAAATACATAGCTATCTGAGAGGGTACAGTATTTTTAAATTGCTCCAGAACGATTAAATTACACAAATCTGTCAAAACTGTCCACGCTCAGTGAATTACACCAACGATTGAAATGAATGTTTAGCTCTCTGGCGAACTCCATGTGTGTCTGTTTACCTGATTTCTCCCATGATCTGAATCTCTGGTGATATGCTTCAGGCACCAGCTCGTATGCTTTCAACACTGCAGCTTTAACCATCTCATAGAACTTACTATCAGCAATACTCAGCGCGGAGTACGCCTCCTGAGCCTTACCTGATAATACGCACTGCAACAATAATGTTCGCTCGGAATCCGTCCAGTCTCTACTGTCGGCGATGCGTTCAAAGAGAGAGAAGAACGTGTCTACATCCCGTTCACCAAACTGAGGAATGAGACGCAGACAACTGGTCACATCAAAAGAGCGTGACGGCGCAGGAGAAACAGGGACCTGGCCCCCAACATGAGACAAACTCAGTCTGTGAACCTCCAGCTCCATTCGTTTAATTTCCCCATGAGTCACATCCTGCTGTAACAACAGCAGCCTTTCACGCTGTTCAAACGTTAACGAAAATGCGCGCAACGGACGAGCCCCCATTTGTCACAGCCCGGCTCAAAGATTGTGACAAGGAGGGAGATGACATGAGTGGACTGTTGCTCTTTCAGATGTTTATTAACAAATTAAACTATAATCAACAACACAACGTGTGTCCACAAACAAAACAGAAAAGAATGCAGCAGTCAGGAGTCAGGAAGGGCCAACCTCGTCCCACAGAGAGCGAGAGAGAGAGCAAAGCCTTTTAAAAAGGGCAGAGTACACCTGGCCGAGGTGTGCACTGATTAAGACGGACGTCACCTCCACCTACAGCTCAGGGGAAAAGAGAACAGGGACACCTAGTGTCCAGGTGAGGGTGGAAGGGGTCGTCACAATATCTATAAAGCCTGATGAATCTTATCACTGAGTTAAACTTCGGGAATGTCTTAACAACTTCTCAGACTGGATGATTAATAACAACCTCCTCTAAATTCAGACAAGACTGAAGCCATTGTCTAGGTCACAACACCTAAGAGAAATATTATCTGACTTGAGAGTTACTTTGAATGGCATTAGCTTGGCCCCCAGCTCTACTGTGAGGAACCTTGGAGCTCCTTTGTGTGAGGAATAACAGGAGAAGCACTGCCGGAGCCCTTCAAAATGACCTCCAGTAGGCTACTGGTGTGCATGTTTTTGACCAAACAGTCAGAAACAGACTCCAAGAGGTTGACGTGAGGGCCCGACGTCATGTAGCGGGACCTGTGCTCACAGCCCAGCATCCTGCAGCTTTATTGGCATTCACCAGAAAGCACGAGGCCTTGGCAGGTCTGCAACTGATGCTTTCTGGCAAATGCCAATAAAGCTGGTGTTCTCTTCACATATGAGAGAAGGTTCATACTGAGCACATGTGACAGGCATGAAAGAGGAAGTGGAAATACCGCGATGAACGTTATGCTACCTGTAAAATCATCTAGCATGATCAGGTCGGCCGTGGGTCAGTTATGGTCTGGGGAGGCATATCCTTGGAGGGTCGCACAGACCTTCATGTCATAGCCAACAGTGCCATGACTGCTGTTAGGTACCAACCTCACGTGGCCAGAGTGTGTAGGCAGTTCCTGGATGACGAAAGCATTGACTGGCCCTCACATTCTCCTGACCTAAATCTAACTGAGCACCTATGGGACGTTATGTATCGGTGCATCCGACGCTGCCAAGTACCACTTCAAACTGTCCAGGAGCGCACTGAAGCCCGGATCCAGGTCTGGGAGGAGATCGCCCAGGACACCATTAGGACCAAGCAAAAAGCTGCTCAGCACTTTTCCAGATTGCTCAGTGCCCCACAAGATGGATATCAAGGCAGGCCATGATAAAAAAGAGTCCTGGAGCAGTGTTTCTTTTGTGAAGCCTGTCCTTCACATTTTTCCGCTCCTTTGTCCTGAAAGTTAAGGATGGTGATACTGCACTAACATGAGCCATCAAGACCAAAACCCTAACAAACCTGGTTGAAAAATACAAGGACCCCCTGACACAAGAACTACTTGACATGGCCTGTGCTCTTGATCCACGGTTCAAGTTGAGATGCATCAGTGTGGACAATGTGGCACAAATCCAAGTCAGACTTACTTCTGCGATGGCGAAGGCTGCACCTTCAGGTAAGTTATTATTTTGATTTCATACAGACACATCATTTATTGTGAAATAATTAAATTAAGTGTATTAAAATATGTTGCAATTCATTTTCTGAATATAGATGTTACATGTTGTTATAGTGTAGCCATCTTAACAAATATGTCTCTTGACAGTGAAGAAGACCCCTTAGTCTGGTTGAGGGACAACAAGAGCCAATATCCAAAGCACCCGGTGTTGGTGAGGAAATGGGTCTGCATTGGTGCTACAAGCTCTACTTTGGAAAGGGTGTTCAGTGGAATATTGTAACATGTCTTTGTTTCTCACTGAAGCCTCAAAATGTTGATAGAGTTGTCTTTCTTGTCATGGTTTTGTATTTGAGAGTTTTGTCTTAGTGTTATTTTCCGGCCTCTTTATTAAGAGTGTTTTCTGTTTAATTATTAGTTGTGTTTCTTGTACTTCCTTGTGTTTATGTTTGTCTGAGTTGTTTCGGTGTCGCATGTTTTCTGTTTCCTGTTGTATTTTGTAGACCCTGCTCCGTGTGATTTCTTTCTTCACTTCCTGTCTCTGTGATTGTCTGCACCAGTCCTCATGTGTTCCACCTGTGTTCAATTGCCCCTGCCTTCCCTGTGTGTATATAAGCCGCTGTGCTTCCCTTTGTCCTTGTCATAATGTTTGTTGTGATCCCCTGTGCTTTTTGTATACCTTGTCTCCTGAGCTCCTGTCCTCTGCATCTCCTCGTGTAAGCCTCCAGTGTTTTCCCCTGTGTGCTTTTAGTTGTTTTTTCTGTAAAAGACCTTTTTCCTATTAAAAGGACACTTTCTGTTAAACTCTGCATCCTGGGTCCATCTGCTTCCCCCCTCCTGACATTTTTAGCAAAGAACCTTAAGCAGGTGGTTGAAATAAAGGGACTGTTTGTTTCCTTTCTGTTGTCAAAAGTTGATATGCCAGTCCTGAATCAGGCACAGTCACATTGTTGTTTCATTTTGCTGTTCATTGAGTGTAATAAATATTCATAGGCTTTTGTGAGAATCATGATCTGAACTATAAGCAACAAAATTCTATTTTTTTTCTAGAATCATGCAGCCCGAAATCGGATTTGACTTGCTTTTTGTAATTTCGAGTTCACACCTTGAATTACATACCCTTTCATGTCTGAGCAATATAATCTGCTCATGTCATTCTGAATACGTGGAATGTCTTTTACTCTTGGTTAAGTGTTACTCAGACTGATGTCCGGCTTCCCTGTGTATAGGTTTGACAGACCCCCTACCAGGACAGGAGTGCAGCTCTGTAACTCCTTCATTTGAGCAAAAATGTAATCGGGTCAGACACACTGCAACAGAACGGAAGTATAAAGCCCGGTGCCATGACCTCTGAGTCTTTATGCCCCTTTAAGCCCCTCACATACCTGATATCCACTCAAGCTTGTCACTGTCTACCAGGGCCTTCAGCTGTTGAAGGTCAGGACACTAGTCATTTCCAGTATTATGTTCATACCTTCTACTTTCACCATGGATTTGCTCACCACACTTTGACACTACTGAGATCTGATAACTTGGAAATCAAGTAAATAGGAAGCAACAGCAGTTGGGTTATATGACAGCTTGTAAACAATAAAATATATATATTTTTGTTAAGCTTCACATTTCGAGTAATACATTTTATTTATAGGCGCTTTTCAGAGCACTCAAGGTCACCTTACACAGCACACTTACACTTTTTTATTGTGATATATAATTATGATGTAATTACATTAGTTTATACAATATACTATAAAAAAAAGTATTTGTAATGGATGTTATGCCCCTTAAACTTACAAACTTACACACCGTACAAGTTCAAGATTTTGAATTTCAGATGATGCAGTTGTCCTTTTCCCTTTTTTAACAACAAAACATGCATTATATAGTACTGGTCAATATTAAACCAGTGTTCAGGTGCTTTTTCAAATAAGAAAATTTAAATGATTCCTAAGATTTTATTCATTTCTTCCTTGATGTCTTTCCAGAATGTCTGTATTTTATGGGCAGTCCGAGAAAATATGAGTATGATCTCCCACCATACAACAGTGTATATGGCCTCCCACAGTCCAAAGATTTGCTGATTGGGGTGAATTGGAACTCTAAATTCTCCAGAGATTAGATGGTTTATCTCTCTATGTTTGCCCTGCGAAACAATAGCAACCTGTCCAGACTGTACCCTATCTTTTGCACAATGTCAGCTGGGATTGTCTCCAGCTCCCCCTGCGACCCTCAAAGGATAAGCGGTATAGATAATGGATGATAGGAAATATGGATATAAGACACATGTTTACATAAAAGTGAAACATGTTTCAAGAATGATTTAGTGTAGTGGTTTACTGACTCTTTCTGCTGATCAGTCTCCTACAACAAATGTTTCTCATAATCCCTGAACCACCTTGGGTTGATGATTCATCTTGACAGAAGGATTTGAGGATACAAAAGGTTTTGCTTGTCACATTTATAGGCAGTATGTTAAGTGACTTTCAGTGTGCCTCTCATTAAGACCCCTAAAAGACACGAATCAACAACAGAAAAGCCTTTAAAACAGCCCACACCATGGGATTTATTAACATCAAATGACAACACACGCAATGTTAAAATCCCAGGCTGAGGCCCAGCAGAACCAGCAGTCCCCAGAGTGGAAGCCTCCCTTCTGAGTTTTTAAAGAACCTCAATTCACTGGCCAGGTGCACCTCATAAATATGGAGCTAGAGGAGAGACAAGAGAAAAAACAGGGACACAGAACAGGAACACATACAGCCGTAACAATAGGTACCCAGACCTGATGTACATTTTCACATATTTATGAATTTTTGTATGGTGAAAAATATATGGTTGGATACCTTCTTAGGATTTTGCCATATGGTTCTGCACCAGATGGGAGAAAAACAGACATGTCGCAGATGAGCTGTTTTATTGTTTTTTTGTTGTTGTCTCACCAGGTCATTGAGTTCGATGATGGTTCGGGTTCTGTGCTGCGTATCCAGCCTTTGAGGACCCACCGTGATGAGGCCATCTATGAATGCACAGCTACCAATAGTGTTGGAGAGATCAACACCAGTGCCAAGCTTACTGTGTTAGAGGGTAAGATTCTGTCTGCTTTACTCCTTGTCTCACATATTGTCCAAATGTTGCCTCTACTGGTGCTCACCTCTTTGAACTAAAGGGTTTTCATGGTTATGTAACTCCATCTCACCCTCATATTAGACCTTGTCCTCATGTGCATACACAGCCTTTCTTGACTCAATGTGCCTGGCTGTGTTGTGCTTTGGACATTCAGTTCAGTTACAGTGCTGCACTGAGTTATGGTTTTTGAAAATGCGTGATTTGAAAAATTATGATGGGGAGACTTTTGTGACATTTGTCACTACTTTGATACATCAGTCTGTGTGCTTTTAAAAATAATAGTGCAATAACTTTGCTACAAATATAAAAAACAAAGTTAAACTTAATTTAAGTACTCTTTGTGACATTTATCACTACATTCCTCATCACTGTACTTTATAAAAATAGATAAAAAACAAAGTCGATAAAGTTCAATCTGAAACCAAAAATAACACATGCAGATACTTGGCAAGAAAGATGGGCAAGTCACTATGTGAGAACTCAAGTCTTATCAATTGTATTAGTGGCTGCAATGATACTGTTTTGCACAGCACATCTTTTCAAAACGGTGTTGCAGGCTTGATAATGACACTCTTAAGTCATGTTCAATGTTGAGCCTAGATCTGTACTTTGTTTTCAGTGAGGCAACAGCAGAAAAGCCCATCTCACAGAGATACGATGTGGCAAAGGGAAGCAGAATTCTCACAGCCCTCTGCCCTATGAGTGGATGCTCCCTCTCCACACCAATCCAGAATTCACTCAGTGTCTGTGCCGTAAATCTCAACCTCAGGGTGGAGTCAGACGTCATCTCAATGAACTGCTCCTCTTCAGTACAGCTGAAATCAGCAGGTTGCATTGAATGGATCTCTCCCCCAGTCATATTGAGCACTGTTGTTTGGGAAGTACTTTTGAAAGAATCACAATCACATGGAATCACTGTGGGGGCTCCAGTATCACTGGTTTCAGCAAACACACTCAGATTCTCAAAGGTATCAGTATTTCCTTGATCAAGTTGCCTGCCCCACATCTCAAGCTTTCGGGTGAATGCACTGATCTTGTCAGCCAGGTGTGGTAGGTGCTTGTCTCTGCCTTGAAGCTGAAGATGAAATTCATTCAGCTTTACGAATACATCGCTGAGGTAAGCCAGTTTCATCAGTAATAGTTCATCACTAAACTTGCTTGCAAGTTCATTAATCCTCTCCTCCAACAAAACACCCGAATTTCCTCTCTGAGCTCAAAAACTTGTGACAACACTTTACCTTGCGAGAGCCACTGCACTTCGCTGGGAAACAGCACTGCTGAATGTTGAGCTCCAAATTACCCAGTACTGGACAGTACCAGAATAGGCTATAGCTGTTAAAATAGTTACAGGGTGACCAAGGAATTTCACCTGTCTTTGTAGTGGAAAACTGACTTTCTTTCAATTCACCAGGACTTCCAACTGGCGGCACATTCCTACAAATTGTGAATGGTTGCTCTGAGTTGGACCATTTTTGTTTCCTCCAGTTACCTGGTCCTTGGGGGCTGGAACTAATAGTTTAATGCTGGCCTGGGCGCCATCCCTCTACATGCCACACTTGCTTAAAATAGGCCGCCCTTGTTGATCCCACTGGTAACCGGCTTGATCGCGATGGTTCAAGGAGCAGGATCCACACCTATTTTCTGGGGACAGCTCTGGCTCTTTGGAAAGTCTCCTGGCAGAGTGTGGACCAGAGGCTTGTCCTTCCGCTTCTAGGACAAATTGGTCATGCATGTGCAACTCAGCACAGCGATGGTCTTATGGTTCATTACTCAGTACTCGATGGACCAGTTCTCTTTGACGCAGAGCATATATTTTCACAGACTCCTCTGGTCTCTGTCTACAATCATAAAACATAGCACGCAATGTACCAACAGCAGTCCTGTCCCCATAAAGTTCTCTCAGCTGGAGGAAATTTTTTATCTGGTGTGTCCCTCTCGGCCTGCTCCAGAATCTCCAAGCAAGGCTCCCCCTCCAGTGCACTCAGGATAAAATCACACTGTTGGTCTTCAGACCACTTCTGAGCATGAAGTATTGCACCCATCTGACTGTCAATCTTCGTAGTGAACATTTAGGCCACTGAAGTTTGTTACCCATGGTGCACCAATCAAGAATGGTGTTGCCATGTTTGTATGTTGAAAAGAAAGGGAAAGAAATATTGAACTGGTGGTTTGGTATACTGGTCACAATCCTGCCGATTGACAACAACGCAATTTTTTAAGATCTGAGGTAATTTGAATATACAAAAATATGAGCGGATATCGATGGATAGACCAGATATAAAACCACCACAACAAACCAGATATAATTTTTGGTTAATTTATTTTTCTCTTTGTCATTTCTTTAAAGCGCTCAATGGAGGTGGGGTCAGCTCAAACTGGTCCAGCTGGTGCATACTCTAGGCACAAGCAAACAAGATGATTAATTCACTTCCAGTGTATTTGCCTCCAATGGTTGGTTTTAAGTGGAAAAATTAACCCCACCTAGACAAGTTTGGGTGTGCGGCAGCTGGAGGGGAGTCCTTTAAACACGCCCGCTAAGATCAGCAGCCCTATGTAGGCGTGCACGTCGGTCTCATCCATCCCTTTCCATTCGTCACCGTATTTTCGACGACCCTCCCGATTCGTCATCTCCAGGATGATGCTCTTCACCGTCGGCGTGATGAACAGGTGGAACGTCGAGGCTAGGTCACCGGTGCGGCTCGCCGCTTGGAGCGTGGGGCCTGGGGGGACCCCGCTTTGAGCTGCAGCAGAGGAGGAGGAATAGGAGGAGGAGGAGGAGGAGCAGCGGCCCTGTTCTCGGCCATATGCCCCTTGAGGACCATGTTATTTCCCCGTTTCTTGACGGGAAGATCTCTCTTTCTACGAGTCTGGTGGTGTCGCCGTGGTCTTGTCCTCCTTCTTCTTCTTCAAAGGATGATGAATCTGCAGAAGCATCACCCTCTGGGTCTTCGTCTTCATCGCCGTCTTCATCACCGTCTCCGTCCTCTCTGTCTTCTTCTCGGTCTGCTTCTCCATCTCCTTGTCCATCTGATTCTCGTTCTGGCTCTTTCGCGTCGCCTTCGGGTTCAGAGGATGGTTGCTGGGAGAATAGCTGTTGGAGAACCTGTTCTCTGGTGAAACGCTCCTGACGTGACATCGTGCCATGGTCTGGGAGGGGGCACGTGGAGAATGACGCACCGGCTTCTTTGAGGGTCTAATGTACCCCCCCTAGATTACAATTGGAATCAGGTGTGGGTCTAAATGACCCCACAGAGCACCACAGCGCCCTCTCTGGGGGTCTAAATGACCCCCCAGGAGACACACCCACACTCTGGGTCAATCCTACCCAGGAACAACACGAGGGATAACACCACGTGTTCCTTTAGAGATTGTAATGTTGCCTTGCCACCAATATGAAAATGTATTGGGTCTTTCTGTGTGTGACTGTGTAGTCGTCATTACTTTATAAATATTAATGTTTCTTTTAATAAATAGTTTATTATGATATGGATAATGTTCAAGGCTAAATCACCCTCATTTTGTAGAAAATCCGAGATTTCAAAGACACTGCTGCTTTATTCTGTTAGCGTCACATTTCAGAGCTTGTTGTTAGCATATGCCTTCAAGAAATGAGCAAGCAAGTGAATTTGTGTAAAGTACATCAAAGTGCTCCTCAAGAATGTATTCATCTCAAAAGTGTGTGTGATTCAATCCTCCAGATAGTAAAAATAATTTTCATAATGAAAACTTTCACTCCAGTCTAGGGTAACTAACTTCTTGAAATGGAAATAAGGAACACACACACACACACTATATATATATATATATATAAAATCAAATTATATGAAATACGTCTTATTTTCTTTACATTGTCATGTCAGGGAAGACTAATAGTTGTTGTAAAATGATCATTAAATCTCAAACTAGTTTTGTATTTTTAAGGAAAACAAGAGGAATACAGGAAGGATTTGAATACAGGTCATCCTTAAAGTGCAAAACAACACAACACTTAATATATATAATTTTTTCATTCATTTAATTGAACTATATTTTATATTTTTCAGCAAATAAAAGGATCTAAAAACATAAGTCACTATCTCTGGTATGAACTCATTTAAGAACGTGCAACAGTGCAAATCATGCAGATACAGATTAAAGAATGTCAATAATTAGTGCAAAACTTTGATTCTAAATAGAAAAAAGACTAGTGTATGGCGAAGTATTAAGGGCTAATTTAATTTTCTCACAGTCTGAGAGAAGAAGCTGCCTTGTAGCTCAGAAAGAGTCAAGAAAGAAAAACTGATTTGACATGAAAAGCCCACAGTGGCCACCACATCCCTGCAGCGTGCAATAACAACATTAGATTGGTTAACATCTTCAGTGGTTGAGTTTATCAGCCATGAATAAAACCTTTTTTATTAACAGAGCAGTTAACCCTTAATGGGGAATCATCGAGCCAGTGTGGTGAGCCATGTCTGCCACAATTTCAAAAGCTGAAAAGAAGTTAAAATGGTGTAAAATGAGAGAGGGAACACTATGGGTTAGAATTGTTCTGCAGTAGAGCCAAATGATTTTAAGGGTCTTTCATTTCCAAAGCTGTGTGGAAGTGGCGGCAATTTTTGCACCGTCACAGTCAGACAGTACATAGTTGTGGAAAGGACCTCTGGCCGGGGGGGGGGGGGAAGCCGCTGATGTTTGGCACATCATCATATTACCTGATATATTTGTGATTGGATTTCAGTGGTTCCCTGTAGTTAGTACTGTTAGGCTTGCTGTCCCCTCTCTATGTGGAATACCTGTCAGAAAGCCACCAGACAGTGCTGAATGCCACACATAAATTTGACGGAATCCAATGCAGTGTTATTGAGCTCAAACCTACCTTTTTCTTTTGTTTTCCTAACTAAGTGCAGGCTATTACGTTACAGATGGGATTACATAAATGGCGAGCATAATACAAAACAGGTACCTCATGTTCACAGACTGACAATATATTATGAAACACTAGACAGAGCAGCTCTCAAATCCCTCATGGAATTCACAGCTCTCTCACGACCCTGGCCACAGAGGTGCTAGTACTCACAGGTCATTAAAGAAATACCTCAGGTTTTCCTTACCATCTACCTGTTTGAATGTGACAGTTTCTATAATGGATCTTTGCATGTAGCTGAAAATACACTGCCAGCAGCAGGCAAGCTCATTGGTTTCTGTCTTTGGGATAAGGGAGGGGGGCTACTGAAAGACATGAGAAATTCTGACACTAACAAGTGGTGACAAAATAAAATTGACTGAAATTCGTACTTCTTAGTTGTCTCTGACTAAGGTGCTGTTTCAGAGTATTACAGCCCTCAGCAGCTTTAATTGTCACATAAAGAAGAGAAAGTGAGACAAAGAAACATTACTTATTTTGAATCAGATTAATTTACTGCATGAGCCCTAATGTGACAATTTACCAAATTTAAGATGTTACATTTCTACCTAGACAACTTTAAAACAGAAAACCACCAGAGCATCCTCCGTTCTTTTTAAGAATTTAGTGTCCAGTCAAACCTAAATTTGGTACCAAGCAAAGGCCATTAGCAAACTAGCTTGCATGCTTGAATGCCATCGTGCACCAACAAAGTAATTTGAAGCCAAGTCAGTCTCAGCTGTCAATCATGACATTTCACCCTTTTTTAATAGCATTTAATAAATAATTTTAGAAGTTTACCCCATCAAATATTATCACTTGTCTGAGAAAAAACTTACCACTAACATGGGTGGGGCATCTTAATCTGATGTTGTGTGGGAATGTTTAGCACATCATCATATTACCTGTTATATTTGTGATTGGATTTCAGTGGTTCCCTGTAGTTAGTACTGTTAGGCTTGCTGCCCCCTCTCTATTTGGAATACCTGTCAGAAAGGCACCAGACAGTGCTGAATGCCACACATAAATGTGACGGAATCCAATGCAGTGTTGTTAAGCTCAAACCCACCTTTTTCTTTTGTTTTCCTGACTCAGACTTTTGACAGATTCCATCCATCAAAAGTACCTTAGTCAGAATGATGGATAGCTGCACTGTTGGACACATAAAGCTCTCTAAAGATGGAAAATCCTCCTTCATTTTGAAGCAGCAATGCCAATTACAGCTACACATAAGGTCTGCTGGCCTGCTGGCTCCTCTGGTTCTGGAACACTGAGCAATGAAACCCTGACTGAATACTGAAAGATTGGGTTTTTTGTAAATGTTTGGTAAATATGTTGTGTTTGAAGTCACTGTTAAATATTTCTGTATTATAACAGAGCAGGATCTTTCACTTATCAGAGTCTTAAAAGAACCATAAAAAGCATCTAACTTAAATGCTCAGTATAAATGTATATTAACAACACATTGAATAAACATTTCCTCAAGCAGTTTTGGAAAGTGGTTTTAAGTCTCCATCACCACAAAGCATCAGTGGTGCTGAAATGACAAGAAGTTAACTTCTAAGCAGTCAATCATTTCACTAGCTGAATCTTAATTTTAGATCATTGCATATACATTCTGAATTCAGTTCTTAGACTCAAATAAACAAATTAAAGAGTTTTAGGAATTGCTTCTCCTTTCCCAATCAAGTGTATGTTCTTGTAAGAGAGAACAATATAGTAGAGGGTCGATGCTGCTTTAGTGGCTTCTGCAGTGAAGTGATTTCAGTCTCAAATATCTGCCATCTTCCCCTGCTGTTTATCTCCCCACAACAGACCCAACACTCAGCTTTCAGGCTCACAGGCTCATACTGGCAAATATAGCCTACAGTACACAGAAACTCAGGGAGATATAATGAAAAGGACACACATGCATACACAGCCTCACAAAATGTACAGTGCCTGGGTGTTGCAGGCTGATAAAGATGCAATTAAATCCATCAAGGTTCAATTGTGCAAAATATTAGCTGTTTATTTACTTATTGACCCTCCTATGTGCCTCTTCCTTACTTATCAGTGACATTGAGAGTTACTTAAGTTATGCACTTAAACTTAGTTCTAAGTCAAAGCTCCACACTTCTGTCTGTGCTCAGTAATGTCATCACTTAACATGTGGAGACATTCTTTAACTTGTTACATGCAGTCACATCAGAAGACAGAATGACACTCTAGTGATCCCCGTGGGAAACAGTGTGTGGCTGAATTATGCCTCTCTGTCTGTGGGTTGGAGAGGGCTGCAATAGATTTCTAGCTCACTTGAAGATTTAACCCACTGGTTGTTGTTGCACTCAGCTATTATACATTACATTTTGTTACTGACATGTGCATTGTGAAGAACGTTAGCTGTGTAGATTAGTTTAATTTAATTGATTTAAGTCACAAAACACAAATTTCTGTAGAGTTAAAGAAATTGTTTCGAAATTTCAATTGGCTTCATGTTGGCTGTCAGGATTTTAAGCTAAATTAAACCATAGACATCTCTGTCTCCTTTCATCTAAAGGTTGACCAACAGCATTGTCAAATGCTTATCAATGACAACAACACAAAATTCCCCTGAGCAAAAAAGGAAGGCAAAAACACTGTGACAGTATAGCAGCTCTCTGTTGTATTGTATTGTGTCTGTGTCAGTCACAGTATAGAAATGAAGAGGGACAATTTTTGCAATATAGAGTGGTCACAAAATATAATCAGAGCAGATACAAATGTTTACAAACAATTAAATTTGAGTTATATCTCCTCGTTTTAATCTCAAAAAGGTCCCACATTCATAAACTCTGAACTCAGTCTAATGTAACCATTCAATGTAAAATAAATTGGGTGAGGTAAAAAGACACATCTTACAAATTAACAAAAATTAAATATTTAATTAACTTTTCTCATTACTCTGGTGCTCATTGCATTGGCTTAATTATGTCATGTTGAGCAGACTGGATTAATTTAGTTATAACAAAGATGAAAGTCAGACTAGAAGAAAAGTTTTTTTATTGGGGTAAGTTTTATTAATAGCATAAAGATATTTCATTACTCTTGCATTTAGGCCAGATTATATTGCCTGCATTGACCTGGATCAAAATACAGAAATGAATTGGTAGATATGACATTTTTGTCAAAAAACATTGCATACTGTCAAAAATGTGCAATGGAATTGACTGAGAAAACCAAGATCATCCATAACCTAATTTTCTTCTGGCCAATATTATTTCTCTTGTAAGAGTGTAAAACCAAAGCTTGCTGCTACCATCGCTAGCTACTGGAAAAGCCCTGTCTTGCACTTTGTAGAGGTTCATTAAGTCATAATATGGTATCGGTTTTACTTAGTTTTTTTTGCAGATGGAGGACTAATCTGAAGAATTTTTTGATTTGTAGTTTAAGATACCCTAATGAGTTAGGGGACTCTTTAGGGGAATTTCTGGTCATTTCTATGTTAGGAATTATTCTTAATGCAATTTACAAGAATTTCGAGTCTGACTTTGGATGAGAGAATTAAAAGGAAATTCGTTAGATTACTTCTTAAACTGTTATTGGAACTTTTGGAACACATAATCAGACTGAAGAAGGTGTAAAATACAATTCAATTAAATGTTATTTGTACAGCACCAAATTACAACATACATTATCTCACAACACTTTACATAGTTGTGGTTATATATTATGTGATTAATATTATAGAGAAACTCAACTGTTCTCACAATAAGCAAGCTCTGTGGATATTTGGGTGGGCCATCTGCCTTGACCAGTTGGGTCTAAAGGAGAGAAATGGTGGAGAAGCAAGGTGGGTGGAAAGGGGGGAGAGAAGATTGTAGAGCAGTTGTGTAATCATCACATTTAAGCTCTGTCACACTAGTTGTTATAATGCAAATAATACAAAAATGTTACTAGGTGTAATGGTGTTATTAATGATAGGAGAACCACTTAATAGTAGTACAGTCAGACAACTCACGTTGAAAATGTTTATTGCAGCAACAGAACATAGTTATAGTTTGGCATTTAGGTTCCGACTCCATCACGTCTGCAGATAAGATTACATTAAATGGGGAGTGATGAGAAACTATCTTTAACCCCTTTGTCATAGCCTACAGGTGGATGCTGGGGTGGTGGAGGGGCTGAATTGACAGGCAGCGCTACTGATGAAAGCAGGGCAAGCCCAGGAAGAGATGGGAAATCTTTGCAGCTTAAATAGACTGCCAAAGTGTATGTATTAGAGAGGGTTGCAGAGAATGAGGCATGTCACATGCTTAAATATCAGACTGCATATTCTTAATTGCTCTTTGAAAGAGTGTTTAAAAAGGATGATATCATTCATCACAATATTTTCTGGGACAAAATAATGTTGTAATTGGTTATCGTGGTAGGCCTATCTTAATATTTTTAATAATGGTTTCATCCACATATCCAAGCAAAATTTGTATTGCAAGATGAAATATCCTGAACTGAATCCATTTTGAATTGAATCAAGACCTTGTGAATCTGAAATGAATGGATTTGAGAAATCTGTGGCGATACCCAGCCCTAATTAAGAAATTATCAATGTACACTGCAAAAAAAAAAACAGAAGCACTTAAATCACACATCAGATCTTGATCATAGACTGTATATATAAGATCTTGATGAATGAATTATTCAAGTTGAAAATCTTTACTGATGAACATTGTATAATTTATTGAGAACAAAATTACATAACAAAGAACAATGGAAATCAAAATCATCAACCCATTCAGGGCTGGATTCATAACCACATCGAAAATCAAAGTAAAACTCGGGTGTGGTATGGTTCCCCGCCCCTGCTTTAAAGGCTTAGTTTCAATAAGCTCCTATTAGGAAATCAGTTTATGTGGCTTTGTGTAGACAATATGTCTCCCTTGTGTATGTTCAAATATTTGTATTCATGTACATGTCTATTTGTTTGTGAGATATATAAAATGACACAGGCAGGTGGAGATGAATGAGAAATGCTAATAATTTTTGCAACAAATGACTCTTATTTAAAACAAGTGAAGGTCAGTCCTCGGGCAGGGTGTGTTCTGATATAGCATGGAAGAGGTTATGGACTGTATGGTTTTATCTCAAAATACAAATTAAAGAAAAAAGCTGTATTAATGAGTGGAGAAAGATATGGAATGCAGATACTTCTGAAAGCTGCTGAATGGTTATCTGCAAGGGCTTCACAGTCACCCAATCCCAACCCAATTTACCAGCTATGGGAGACCTCTATTCACTAGCGATAAGTGCAGTCTTGCAAGTGTACCTATGTGCATTTGTGAGCCTTTTTTCTCATCTTCAATCTGCATCACTCTTTTTAACTTAGACCTATCAATTACTGGAGAATGAACAAATAATTGGTGCTTCACAAGGTAGACAATGTTGTAAGTACCCAGCCAAGATCTCCCTTTCCTTATTTGACCTCGCCAGCCTCCCCTGCTCTCCTCTCCGCTCATACAGCCTTTCTGGCTCTTTTAATTTATCATGAAGATTTTATTAAGAGTATATAGCGCCTCTTGAAAAGGAGTTGGGCATCTGCTTCATTAGAGGGATAGATAGAGTTGGGAAAGGGCTGTCTTTGAAAAGTTATTAGGCACAGATTGGGGTGTTGTCTTTTGTTCCATGCCTCACCCTGAGGCGGTGAAATATTGCCATTATTAAAAGCACTGGGGTTGATGTTGCGACACTGCTTGAATGTCAAAAGTCTGCTCAGTTATTGGTTAGACTAATGTAAAGGCTGACATTGGTTAACTGGTTCCAAAAGCTGATAATTGTTTTCAAGTGGCTTTGGGGTCAACAGAATGGACCTGTAGTAAATACCAGGGGGGTACTCCGACCACAGAAACAACTGCTATAATTCTAACCGATGGAATGCTATAGATTTGATCAGAGGTGGGTAGTAAGGCATTAAATTTACTCTGTTACATGTACTTAGTAGTTATTCCAATAATTTGTTCTTCTGAGAGTAGTTGTTTTGCAGAATACCTTTTACTCCTACTCAGTTACATTTATGATGAGCCTTTGATAACGCTTAAAATCTAGAAAGACAAAACGGTTAAAACAGCAGAAACGCTGTAATGCTTTTACTTTTAAAAGGGGCACAGGAAGTGTTGCAAATATTTACGTTTGTGACATATTCAACAACTTTAAAACTTTGGTGAAAGATCATTTTTACTATCTATTCTGCAGAGAACCGTGTGGTGGGTGAGACCTCGATTCAAGAGATGGATAATTTAGAATCAAGTTGAAAAATTAGAGAAAAGGGTCTATTACCAAAATACGACTGAATTTTCATGCCTTAGTTTATGATTCTTATTTTCAATTGTAAAGATTTACTTTATTTTGAATGATTGCATCTACGCCACTCCTGCAGGGATTGATAGTTTTGTATATGTATATTGTCTTTTACCTTGTTCTGTATATGGTACTGAAACAACATCATGTGCCTTTATTTGTGCTCTTCACCTGTTTATCCTACAATCTAGTTTGTAAGATCTACATTACCGTTCAAAAGTTTGGGGTCACTTAGAAATGTCCTTATTTTTCAAAGAAAAGCACTGTTTTTTTTCAATGAAGATAACATTAAATTAATCAGAAATACACTCTATACATTGTTAATGTGGTAAATGACTATTCTAGGTGGAAACGTCTGGTTTTTAATGAAATATCTACATAGGTGTATAGAGGCCCATTTCCAGCAACTATCACTCCAGTGTTCTAATGGTACATTGTGTTTGCTAATCGCCTAGAAGACTAATGGATGATTAGAAAACCCTTGAAAACCCTTGTGCAATTATGTTAGCACAGCTGAAAACTGTTTTGCTGGTGAGAGAAGCTATAAAACTGGCCTTCCTTTGAGCTAGTTGAGTATCTGGAGCATCACATCTGTGGGTTTGATTATACTCTCAAAATGGCCAGAAAAAGACAACTTTCATGTGAAACTCGCCAGTTTATTCTTGTTCTTAGAAATGAAGGCTATTCCATGCGAGAAATTGCGAAGAAACTGAAAATTTCCTACAACGGTGTGTAATATTCCCTTCAGAGAACAGCACAAATGGGCTCTAACCAGAGTAGAAAGAGAAGTGGGAGGCCCCGGTGCACAACTCAGCAAGAAGACAAGTATATTAGAGTCTCTAGTTTGAGAAATAGACGCCTCACAGGTACTGGCAGCTTCTTTAAACGGTACCCGCAAAACGCCAGTGTGAATGTCTACAGTGAAGAGGTGACTCCGGGATGCTGGCCTTCTAGGCAGAGTGGCAAAGAAAAAGCCATATCTGAGACTGGCCAATAAAAAGAAAAGATTGATATGGGCAAAAGAACACAGACATTGGACAGAGGAAGATTGGAAAAAAGTGTTATGGACAGACGAATCAAAGTTTGAGGTGTTTGGATCACACAGAAGAACATTTGTGAGACGCAGAACAGGTGAAAAGATGCTGGAAGAGTGCCTGACGCCATCTGTCAAGCATGGTGGAGATAATGTGATGGTTTGGGGCTGCTTTGGTGCTGGTAAAGTGGGAGATTTGTACAAGGTAAAAGGGATTTTAAATAAGGAAGGCTATCACTCCATTTTGCAACGCCATGCCATACCCTGTTTCTTTGACGAAAGAAAAGTTTGAAGAACAAAATTAATATTTCAAATAAAAATCATTATTTCTAACCTTGTCAATGTCTTGACTATATTTTCTATTCATTTTGCAACTCATTTGATAAATAAAAGTGTGAGTTTTCATGGAAAACACGAAATTGTCTGGGTGACCCCAAACTTTTGAACGGTAGTGTATATGGCATCAAATATTTATTGTTTCATGTATTGGAATAATATTTGTATTTTTGATTGTTCGCATCTTTCTATCTTGTTAATTAGGTGAACATTTTAAAGTAAAATTTGTCTCGGAAACTGAATGCATGTGAACACACAATGCAGGTTGCATCCAAGCCTTTCCTATGACAATTCAGTGAAGGTTTTTTCTTGATGTTTGAAAACAAACAGTGCTTAACATCATGAATTTCACTTTAATTACAATCAATGTGCACTTTACATTGTTATTACCTCTTAATATCCTGTTTGAACTCAAAACATTTTAATGAAGTTACTCACAACTTGAGTATATTTTTATTAGATACTTTTTTACTCTTACACAGGTACTTATTTTAAGTACTTTTACTTATACTTGAGTCATTATGATTATAAAGTAACAATACTTTTACCGGAGCACTGTTTCTGTTTACTTTACCAACCACTGGATCAGATAAACCCCGACCAGCCCATCTTGGCACTCTCCACGAGCGAGTCACTATCCAGTCTGGCCAGAGGAGGTAACATTGGTTCGAGGACTTATTATAACCTCTTATCTTGTACACACATCTATGACTGAAGTGTTTTTTAAAAGTGGTTTTGTTTGGACCCCAACGCAGAGAATGACACAGGTAGGTAAAAAATAAATAGTTTATTGCTCAATAAAAGACAAACTCTGCACTGAAGACAGAATTGCAGGCAAGCAGCAAGGCACACAGGATTACCGAACGAGACGGAATTATCTGGCAGAGCAGTGGAGTGAAGACCAGGCTTTTATGGGCAGGTTGATGAGCTGAGTGGAGGTGTGCCTTGTTTGCTGCAGGAGAAACCAGCCACGCCCCCTACTACACACATACCCTGCAGTAGAAAAAACTGAAAGGGTAGGGGGAGAGAGAACACACAAAAACCTACAACAAAACCAAAACCAACACAGGATCATTACAATACTTTTAATTAGGACAGTTTAATTTAACAAATTTTAAAAAATGACATCATTGGCATGTCATGATCGTGCTGGCTGATCGTGATAATAATGGTGGATCCTGTATCGTGTTGGCATTTGATAGTGATGGTGGATGACGATCGAGGTGGCTGCTGACCATGGACTATGATTACAACAAGACTGCTTGATATATAATATTTCTCCTCAGATACTCGACCATTACTGACAATAATCCATCAATTCTAATACCTTCCATTATGCTACAAAGTGTTTATTCTAATCAATACTGCTAAAACCTTTATCTTGATGATGTTCTCCTTTACACTTGACATCTATTGCACTTCTGTCTGTCCTGGGAGAGGGATCCCTCACATGTGGCTCTCTCTGAGGTTTCTAAGTTCTTTTTACCCTGTTAAAAGGGGTTTTTTTTTGTAGTTTTTCCTTACTGTTGTTGAGGGTTAAGGGCAGAGGATGTCACACCATGTTAAAGCCCTATGAGACAAATTGTGATTTGTGAATATGGGCTATACAAATATATATCTATATATCTATGTTTTAATCAAATTAAATTTTTGGTAAAGATTTGATCTTTAATCATCTATACAACTTAATGATAATATTTGTCAGCCCAACAGCAGTGTAAATAGGTGCATCCGGTTATTCCGTTTCCATTTTTAAGCTGATATCAATATATTTCCCACCATGTTTCATGTTCAAAGTATTCCCTCGCAGCCACAGTCAGTCTGGGAAAATCTTGACTGTAAGTAATACTCATCTGCTATGTCAGGCTACAAAGAGGCCATCTGTGTGCACCAGGGCTGCACAAGTTCATCTGGGGATTGTCCTTGACTGGCTGATCCCAGGCTCCCAGTCAGGCTTCAGAATCAGCAGATTTGGCATCATTACTAAAATATGGCAGCAATGATCTAAGCCTCCAGGTCAGCATGTTTTTCAATTTGACAGAAGGAACTTGGTTGTTACTCTATCGTTCATCCCATAAAGACATAACAAATAACCCCTTCTTTGTAAAATCCTGCAAACTATTAATATGTTTGCTATAGTGAACATCACTGATCAAGTGTGATTTGGTCCTCGACTGCTATTTGACTTATAATCGACAAGAAGGTGTCAACAAGGACAGGCCAGGGCCTATAGGCCAGGGAAATGAACAGACCAGGGAAACAGGCCAGGGAAATGAAGTTCAGCCTATAATTTGTATCTTTTTAGATCTGGAGATGATTCTCAAAATTAGATGTCTATTAATACAATCTCCTTGTTTTTCCCATCTTCACATTTATTGTGGTGAATGATCTGTATTTATATCATCTTGATCACCTCTCAAAGCCATTTATAGTACAGTTTTGCAATATAACTACTATAACATACTGCCGGCACAGCAGTCACAGGCACAAAGGCATGCACAATGGGGGAGATGGGGATAACGTATGCTTAGTGGACTACCTGCTCTGTTGGGCCACAGCAACTAAATTCCCTCAACAAACATTCAACTTTTCAGCCTGTTTTCTGACCACAAAGGATTTTACTGTTGTCATTTAGATGAATGATTTAGAGACAGATCATATTAGGAAACCTAAATACTGACATACTATGAAATTATTATGGTGTTATATCGAACAAGGTATTAAACACCACTTCATCTGTCAAATGTAAGTTCAATATTCACATTGCTTTTCATTCTGATCTAGTCTCTATCACTCTGTATCAACCCCTTGCAGCGGGCTGTGATCTAGGTGAGTTAATCAGAGAGCTAATCAGAGTTTTCTCACTATAAACAGCTGTCTGCCACAGCTGGAAATGACATAGATGTGAGGGGTGAGTACTAACAAAATAAAAGAATTGTCAACTTTAAAATAGTTCCAACAATGTGTTTCTGTTTTGTTTGCTTGTTCATTTGATTGAGAACATCTCAACGTGTCTGTCCCCATCAATAGTAAATTAAATATTAAAAAACATATTAGCTAGCTTAACTAGCTTAGTTGTTGTAAGTGTACACAAAGGATTGCTTCATGAACACACACATTTCATTTTGGTGTAAGATATTTATTTTGTGTTTAGGCCTGACAACCCTCAGGCCTGTAAACCTGTATAAAGACCTATTTCCTGGATGCATCCATCCCCATAGTTTTCCCCCTAACCTCACAGAGCTGTGGCTGCTGCATTTTCAATGGAATGTGTAGCTCAGCTGGAGCCAGAACACCCTATCATGGCAGAACAATAAGCTCAGTGTGCACAAGTCTATTTCTCTTATCAGGCAAGTGGCTCTGCAGCCATCACATACTGTAGCTATTAGTGCTGTGAAGTCCTTTCATTCACTACAATCACAGAGATCAGGCATGGATATTAGGTGTCTTGGGAGGGGTTCAAATTCCTACATGCATGATAAACATTGGTAAGTTGTTGCAGAGCATTTCGAAGTGTTCTCTGTAAAGTGACCATGCCATCTGAGAAAACATGGAGCTTATAGGGTGTCAGAGTGACATAAAGGTTTTTCTTTCACTCCCCCTCTTCAAAGAAATGCCAGGGTACTTGTTTCGCAGCTCTATGGGAAAACAGTGACAACAACATTTGTGATCTAAATACTTGAATGTCCTAGTTGCATAGTTTTTTACATCAGGAGAACAAACATTTCCAGGACAGACTAGCAGAACACAAACATGCCATTCGCACAGTTAATGTCAACTATCCCATGGCTCGACATTAGCTGGACTTCCATAACAGTTACCCATCCACACTGTCAGCCTTGACCACATCCCTGTTTCCATTCGAAAAAAGGTGACATGCAAAGTAAACTTAACCAACAGGAAGCTTTTTGGAACCAGAAATTACAATCTACAAAATACCCAGGCTTGAATTTAGATTTTAGTCTGTGTAGTTTTATACAAGTCAAAAGATAGCCCTCTACAAGTCAAAAGATAGCAAAGCCAAAGGGTTCAAGACAATGTGACAAAGGGCCTTTCATCAATTCATGCCAGGATACTAGTTTTGTGTTCATCTTAACAGGCCCAGATTTTACACTGAGTGACAATAGCTGCTTTCAGACTTGCACTGACCTCCACAGATCCTCTGCAGTTCTATGTGTTAACATAGATGTCTGAGTGAAAGACTCCTGAGTTTCTGAAGACTTTCTCCACCTGGCCCCCTAGTATAAAATCATCAGAAAGTCCGCAGAAGTTGATTTGAGAACACAGCAGGGGATCCCCCGCTGGATTCACCATGAGCGAGTGAGTGAGTAGGTATAGGTTGATGTCGCTTCTAACAAGCGACAGATGCAGAAATGAAAAAAAGAAAAAAATGAAAAAGCCGAGCGACGCACGTAGATATGAAGATGTCAAGTTTTTGGTGATAAGAACCGACACTGGTGGGATCTCTGAGGTACAATTCATTTGTTACATCCTGTCTGCACCTGCTACACCACCCGACACCTGAATCTTCTGGAGAATTTGTTGCTGTTGTGAACCTGTGTGTGGATGTGCAGAGAACCTCCCGCTATGTTGTGCATGTGTGACAGGCAAACTGCAGAGAAACTCTGAACTCAATTCTCTGGAGATCCTCCAGGGGACATGTCTGGAAACGGCTTATGACAAACAAGTCTTAATTATTATGATGCACCACTTCATTTTAATTTGTGAAATGTATTTACATTTTTGTAACACACTGATGTCGGTCTGCCAAGGGGTTGTTTCAGTGTGGACAAACTTAAATATTGTCAGGGTTTGTGAGGCAGATGGACCCAGGATGCAGAGTTTAAACTAAGAGTATTTTTAATGAAAAGTCTTGAACAGAAAAATAACAAAAAACAGAATCTCAAAAGTCAAAACTGAAAAAACAAAAACACAGGAGGACGGGAGCTCAGGAGACACAGGATACAAAAAAAAACACAGGAGAACAGGACAGGACATAACCACGGTTAGACACGAGAACACAACTACATACGACAACGATCTGACAAGGACAAAGGGGAGCACAGAGACTTATATCCACACACAGGGAAGGCAGGGGCAATTGGACACAGGTGAAACACATGATGACTGGTGCAGACAATCACAGACAGGAAGTAAAGAAAGAAAACACAAGGAACAGAGACTACAAAATAAAGCAGGAAACAGAACACAGAGTGTGAAAACATGAAACACCGACACAACTCACCAACAAACAAACAGGGATAAACATGACAAGAGGCAGTAATAATAATTAAACTGAAAACACTCTTAAGTGGCAAAAATCAAACTAGAGCAAACCGTGACAAATATAAGGTGCAATTTTGCTCCGAATTCCCCATGGTTCTGTCAGAGGCAAATGATGGCCTTGTAGACATGTATTCATTACAGCCATTACTAAGTATTAGTTAGAAAGTTTCAGTCTCCTTTGTGACTAGATGATAAACTCCTTTCCCAAACTGTCATCTTGTCATATCATCTGCTGCTCTGCAAGGATCACATCAGCAATGACAGTGTTCAGTTGCAAACACATGTACTGTGTTCATGAAACAAACACACCAGGCCAAAGTCTACCTTTCTCCTTACTGCATATACATTACATGTACAGTTGCAATCAGAAATATTCAACCCCCTTGAGATTTTAAGGATTTATCAGTTCAAATTTTTCCAAAGAGCAAGATTCTGCTTCAGATGACTTCTTTATGAGTTGAGTGATACATAAAATCAACACAGATGTAGTATTTGTGTGTAACAGTATATTTTGTTAAGATAGCCATGTCACAATTATTCAACCCCTATATAATATTGTTTTTAAAGCCATCTGACAGTTTTTATGGCCTAAAGTGGAGTTGAAACATAATTAAGCCTTTGGGAACTATATAATGATCCTTCATTTACTTCAGCTGTGATGCATATATAAACCCCACCTATGAAGGTATTCAAGTTGAGTTGCAATCATGGGAAAGACAAAGGAGCTTCCACAAAAGCTGAGAGAGGAGATTATTTCATCACTCTTTGGAGGGTTCCATTAAATTGTCCATTTGTAATGAGCATTGTGGTTTTAAAGAGACAAGTTTTGGATGAGGCCAGTGTCTGATGCTGAACAGTACAGGGAGACAATATGTCTAACATGTGAATCCTCTACACATGTAACTGCCACATATTGAGGTGTTGTCATCAACATGAAAACACCTATTGACCCTGGTATTTACTGGACAGTTACAAATGCATTGTGTTTAGTGTATGAAAGGGTTGGAGCAGTGGTACTCTGTGTGTTCTCAGCAGCATTAACAGGTGTGGGATGAGATTTTCAGCACAGGATTTGATTATGTTTCATCCATACTTTGGCAAGACTGACACTAACCACTGTAACGATTTAGGTTATGTGAGGATGGTTGAGGCTTTTCACTGTGAGAATACATTTCACTCGGGGTGAAATTGCATTGCCCCTGCTCTCGTTCACACAGATCCATGACAAGAAAATCCATTGACGGATTAGTCACGCTTTGGCCCAGCATCATTTAAATTACAACTGGGTTTGGCTGTGATAGGATTCCATTGGGAGAACAAGCACTTAAATGCCATCATCTCCTAATCAAGTCCAGCTGTCGTGATAACAATCTCTGTTTATTTGTGTTTTTGTCACAGAGGACCAGATCCCTCATGGTTTCCCCACCATAGACATGGGGCCCCAGCTTAAGGTTGTGGAGAGAACGCGTACTGCTACGATGCTGTGTGCAGCCAGTGGTAACCCTGACCCAGAGATCTACTGGTTCAAAGACTTTCTACCTGTGGACATCAGCAGCAGCAATGGACGCATTAAACAGCTGCGTTCAGGTAAAGCAATCATCTTTACACACAGGTTTGTGTTCAACACTTGTTGGGTTTGATGATGTAACACTATGCAAGACTTGCTCGGTCTTTCATATTTACAGTAACTTTGGCTGGGTATCAAACTTCAACGCATTTTTGATATGTAATAAAAAGGGTTCATACTTTCTAATAACAAAAACTGTTGATTGTTAAATCAAATATCTAGTTAGGCTAAGTTTTAATGGAGAAAAAAAAACATTTAATGTACATGATATAAAATAGAAGCAGCAAATTGTCACATTTTAAAAGTTGGAACCAGCAAATGATTAACATCTTGATAATTTACTTAATGATTATGACATTGCTTTAAAGTAAGTTCTGTTGATGAATTAATCAACTAATTATTTACATTTCAAAGCTTATTACTTTTGAAAATTGGGTCTATCAGCATTATTATTTAAACATTTCAAAATGTACTCAGCCCCAGGGGTACTGAGCGGGTGACTCCTGTGACTGGTGACTAGAAATTTAAGGGAACCACCATTAAAAACATCAACTGAAGGAATAATTGGGAATAAATATGAGGGACGAGTTAAGTAGAGTTCCATAGACTATACAGTCCATAGACTATACCGACTATAAAGGTTGATGATATGAGAGCTCCTATAAGTGAAGCCAAAACATATGGATTGTCCCCTGGTACCTGGCTGTAGTAAAGATGAGAACCCCCGCCCCCTCCAAATTAGTAGTAGTAACCAAGTAAAACATCAAGATACATTTGCTTTTAATTAGGTGCTTAATATAGTGATTGACAGCTGATATTGACCAGTGATTGGCCAGATGGTTGTATCTTTAGGATCATGATACTGCAGCTCCATTTCCAGATCACCACTGCACAGACTCTGGCTCACCAGTGCAAGATGGCAGCACCCTTGTCTGGTCACGGTTACAGTAATTGATAATTCTTATGTACAGCAATTGGTTCTAGCAGCTTTTGGTGGCCCAACACTTTACTAAGATTTTTTTTTGCCAGTTTTTCCTTTCACCCGTCTGTACTATCCTGTCTGAGGATATGTTTTCAAGGAGCTATATTTTATTACATATGTATGCATTTCTGTAAAAAGGCCAACATAGCAAAGAACATGTAAATATCATTCCCATAACATATTTAAAACCAGTTGAATAATCTATTTTATAGCTCTAAATGAGACCATACATTCATTTGACAAGTGGAGGGGTATTCCTTTCATCAAAAATATATTCTGAATGATCTGAAAGTTGATCTACCTAATTTTCATTAAGATAGTGAGCTTATTGAGTGTTTTTTTCCACATAGTTTTAGCTGAGCAGCATCTGTGTGGGGATATTGGCATGTCATCAATGACAGCACAGACAATGGAATATTAAAGCACAGGCAGCCATGCGGAACTGCTCAGCGAGGTGGTGGCCTGAGGAGCAGAGAGGGCATCTTTCTCCACAAAGCAGAGCTGGATTGCTGCTGGCTGAATAACTGCTCTCCATACAACCTGTCAGCTACCCTTTCTCTCACTCAGTGAGAAAATAGAAATGTTTGCTTTTTGCCTAAAAACCTCAAGCACCTACACAAATCTGGAATGGCTGTCCATGGCCATATCCCAAACACCATGGCAACTTGTTTTGATTTGGCTCCCATTGCCTTCATGGTCATCGTGTATAGTCTCCTAGCAGCCAAGCACAGATTGTGACTTCCCTTTATAAAAAGACATGAGTCATCCTGCACTAACAAGTGAAATATAAAGTTGTTTGTCAGTTCAATGTATTTGTTTCAATAGAATGATTTACATTAATCATGAAATAGTGAAAATGTTTCAATTTGCTTTCCTTTAGAGCCCTGAAACTCCACTTTCTGTCAATAAGTGCAACCAAATATTTTCCATCAGGGAGTGAGGGGATACTGACTCATTCACTGACTCGTGAGATGCTTGACCAACAAGCACAGTGGCTCCTGTTTCCAGGATCTGATCGTCACAGGGGACTGGGAGAGAAGAGGATTAGTGTGTCAGGGCAAAGCTTCTCTGTGGTAAACAATGATTAAGACTTCAAGTCCCTGAGGCAGCCAACAGATGTTCAACAACAGCAATAAATACATATTTAAATCATTGACAGCAGGACAAGTCACAGAGGCAGTTGCATAAAATTGGTCAAAATCAAACCAGCAAAGAAAGAGCTATTCTGACTTTTAACCAACAATATTTTTGATATTATTATTTTTAATCAAAACTAAATAATCTAGTCACATTAACCAAAAATATCATTGTTGAGCTTAGGAACATATGCACATAAACTGTAACTTGTCAGTTCCACCAGGAACCATGGAAAACATATCTTGTAACATGCTTAGTTCTGCTACCCATGGAAAGAGAACAGATTGTAATGTATGGAATCAATAATCAGTGGGGTTTGGTGTTAGGTGTTTTGATTTCATAATAATTTTGTGGAAATAGCAAACAAGACAAGCACTGGATGCAACTTGTCCATTTCCAGTCACTCAACTGGTGTGAGAAGTGCATATGATGTTCCTATGTGAAATCTAAAGACTGCAGATCCACTGCTACATCCTGTTTTGATCGACCCTACTACAGAAAAACACCCTTCCAATCCAGACATTGTGAAAATATAATATAAGTCCTATTATTTTTCACAATGAACCTTGAAATCTGTCATGACACCCTGATTCCATGCTTAAGTGGCGTAGAATTCATCTGGCTCACTGGCAGCTGTGAAGGAAAGTCATGGCAGGTCCCAGTACTGCCTAGCCCTCTGAAAGCTGCTGATGTCCCCTTCATCAGGCCCCAAGGGACACACAGCTTCTAAGGCCACCCCCTTCTGCCATGTCTTACCACCTATCTGACAGGTCTTTGTCTTCCTCTTGACTCAAGAGCAGCATGGTTTATTATCCAGATCACTGGCATTTGTATAGTAACCATCCCTTGCTCTTCCCTTTGCTAACCATGTGTCAGTAGCCAGAGTAATGATCACTTACATCAGGGAAATGCAAGATTAAAGAAGGAAATGCTACTACTGTCTTACTGGAATGAATAGTACCAGGGATGAACCATTGATTGAATTGTGATTTGAGTAAAATGTTTAAATCAATAAACTAAATCAATCAACAAAATTTTAAAGTAGTGGCTGACGAGTTATAAAAAGGGAAATGTATAGCCTTATGATACAGCTGCAAGGTTGATTTTTGTTTTTCTGTCAGTTAGGAGGACAGCTCTGAATACAATACTCACAATGCTCAGGAGCTGTTTCTACACATTTTAATTGTTTGTAAATGTTATTCTAGGTGATAGGGCTGTTGATCAGGATTCTCTAGGATTCATGTAGTGAAATTGAACTACAGACTAAGCAGTGAAATATGCACATAACACCCTCACCAAAGGTAGCAATTGGTCATCATTACAATAAAGTGCCAAAGAATGAGGCTGTCAAGATTTTGAATATACATTTACTTTTAAGTTAGACACAGGGTAGATAGACCCCCACAATAAGCAGCTATTTTAAACATTTGTGATCAATCTTGGTCCAATCTTAACTTTTTAAAACTATTTTATTATTTCAACTTTCAACAAAATATATATGATTAAAATTGCAAGTGCAGTATTGATTGAAATATATTTCTTCAAGCCCAGGGTAATCTGCAGGGAAAATGGGGCCACATCATTAGATGACCCATATAATATGATTATGCCTATACAAATCTGTAGTATGCTCATTTGGAGCTTAACAGTCCTCCACTAGTGTGGCAGCAACATCACAGTGCATTGAAAGGCATTAGTTTTGTTGAAATACACGAGAGGGAGAGAAGGCAGTTTGTTTCCTTCAGTGCTTTAGTATGGTCCTGTTGATCTGGTCGATATGACAACATCCCTAGCTTTCTTTTGTGTATTGTTATGGCAGGATGAAGGAGACAACAAGATATTTGAGTTAGAACCCAAACAGGCCTATGGTTGGGGAAATAGGTGCTCAGGTGCTTGATAGTCAGGTGTTGTCAGGTGTGGGGAATAAAGAGCTTTATGATCAAAACATGATATTAGCTCTGTGGCACAAACAGCTACGTGCATAATACAAATAAGCATCATGTGACAGTAAATAACCGGATGCACAAATGATGGATGTGATGTGATTTATTGTATTAAACAGCTTGTGGGGGAAATAACGCAATGTTTATGAAGACAAATCTACACATTCTCATTTGTTGTCATTGCTTTAGGTTGAAAGTAATAATTTATCTCTCTCAGCTCAATGCTTTGATATCACATAATGTGTTATATATTTACAGATGAGTTTATAAACAGGGTGAGAATACATTTCCCTCTCTGCTTTCCTGCCATTCTTGTCTTTCTCTGATTTATTTTTTCTGTATCTTTCTCTCTATACTAATGATTATCTCTAATCTTATTTGCATTCAAATTACCTCACCAGGTGGTACACCAATCAGAGGTAAGAATGCTGGGTACAACTAAAAATGTGTACATATCCTTCTCTCCTCCTCACCACTCCCTGTTCTCCATCGCCTCTGTCCTCCTCCTGTCACTATGCTGTGTCATCATTTCCAGCCCTTTGGCCTTTTGGCCCGTTCCAGCACTTCCTCTGCCTTTTACTTTTTTCAATACTGTGAACTAACCCTTGGAGGAGAAAGGAAAAGAGGGGTACACACTTGCTTGTGAGGATGTTTAAAATATAAATAGTTTATTTGAAAATTCACCCGGTGATGTTACAGCTGATCAACAGGCAGCAGTGGTCTCCCAAAGGAATACTATAAGGAATGACAATCAAAGCAAGAAAACTTTTTTGGGTCAAAACTAAAGGTCCTGTGTAGTTCAGATAAACTGTAGAATGTAGCTCTCTATACTAAAACCTTTCTCTGAGCATATTTAGTTCACTAATAGTTTTTTAGACTGCTAACAATGGGTCATTATTGTGTATAAGTTAGACCTCTGTCTGCATGCTTGAAGCAGCACAGAGAGGAAGTGCATGCATCTTACTGAAGGCTCAACAGCTTAAGGGCAGAGGAAGTTTTGGATATAACATATTGTTTAGGGCATCATAGTCTCCATCTGTAAATAACTTAAACTTTCTCTGGCGGCATTGATCAACCTTTTTCAGTGCTAATGTCTATCAGCATCCATTTGCATTTCTCGGGAGAGAAAGAAGCATTTTCTCCTTAAAGGCCTCATAAGTGCTGAAAATGCAGTGAAATAGACAATCATCACAAAATGGGAAAAGATGAAGAAAGAAAATTTGTGTCTGCTGCACACTTCAGCAACAGTGTGAGGACTGGTCTACCATCTGCTGGTTTACCTACATGCACTGTATGTGAGCATGTGTATGTGTGTGAGGAGGGGGTGGGGATAACAACGTCTCAGGCGGAATGCATCCCAGAGAGTTCACAAGGAATGTGACGACACACAAGCATTATTTCAACTACTAGCACTTAACATTGTGTTATAAACCCATCCCATATTGCATTTCAGGATTGTATTCTGAAATATGTACATGTTTAACATTTCTTATTGTCCACTGCAAAACTGCATGATTTATGTCATATTCACAGTCAATATATAATACTGCATTACTGCTTCAGATACTTTAATACTTTCTATCTTAAATTGAATATCTCTACTTACACCTGCATTTTTATGTTTGTGTAATTGCTTGAAAGTTATATGACATTTATTTGACAAGTTTATTTTACATGTGGATGTAAATTGTGGTTTCAGGTAAGTTACAACTCATGTTTTCTTCTTTCCCCGTAATGAAATCTCCATGCCACAACTTCACTGTACATTAGGAATTATTCTGTGCTTTTATCAGAGTCACAAGTGGAGGTTAGGTTACAAAAGAAAGCTTCTGTTCAATGAAAAAAACACAAGTTTAGCCAAACTGTGATATTAAAGGCTATGACTAATCACAGTTTTTAAGATTGTGCAGCTAAATTCTGATGTAGAGTACCCCATGTTTCTCTGAAACTGTTGGCTGTGACTCTCTTGTCACATTAGAAGAGCCAATGAGACCACAGTGTTGAGACCACCATGAGACACTAGTCCTAATGTCACTGGGTGCTACACAGTGGACTGTGATCACGCACCAACCACCTTTTATGGGAAGGTCTTACATGCAAAAGAACCAGAAATATACATTTTCTATGGTAGATAATCAGAATATGATCAGTGGCTGAATGACTCAGTCTATCTACCATCTATCTATCCTCGTCAAGCCTAAGACGTCCTGGTCTTAAGCTATAATGATTCGATATAGTGAAGATGTAGCCCTCTACAATATTAAAAGTGAAGAAACATGGGTCCTGGTTTCTTGTCTGCACTGAAAAGATTGCAGGTTCACCATTTCTAAGGTATTGTATGAATGTTTGTGGTGCAGACCGAAATAGTGAAATTTTGACCTCCTTCCCCAGGAGCACTTCAGATTGAGAACAGTGAGGAGGCAGACCAGGGCAAGTACGAGTGTGTGGCAGTCAACAGCGCTGGGACTCGCTACTCTGCTCCAGCTAACCTTTATGTTCGAGGTAAGACCCCTCTTGACACTAGCCAACCCTCCCTGCTGCCATTCAGGTCATCACCTCCAGCAGTAAGGCCTCCCTCGTCAACCTCACTACAGCGATACTCTGCACCTGGCTCCCTGGATTAAGTTTGGTGAAAATCAAACCTGCTGATACCTGTCTATTCTCTGCTCTCACACTCCTGATCTCCCTGTCTGTCTCATCTTTTTCTCTGGGCGGATGATTTATGCACTTTGCTCCACTGTCTTTTTTTTTTTTGCTTGACCTGCCTAGCCCCATGGTGGGTGGACAGTGTTATTGTGTTGGGGGCTGTTTGGACTCATCACGGGTGAACAAGATGTTGACTGCGGTTCTGCTCTTTGTTTTGGGTAGAGATGCGCAGATCGGCCTACGACATCCGAATCCGCTTGACTCATCCACCCATCACCTACCTAAAGGACTTATTTTCTCCAATTTAGAGACCCGCACCAGCTATTTAGCTGTGGAAACAAGATAAATATTGTAAATATGTTCTTTACTAACAAGACCTGGTGAACTGGACTAACGAGGCCTCTTTGATGAGAGATGAAACGTTTCACTTTATCACATGAAGTTGCCTCTTCAATGGGCTTATGGACCAACTATCCTGTGCCCTGGCTCAGGGAAGGTGACTGTGCACATTTTGTATTTTGGTGACAGGATGTGCCGTTTGCAATTTGTAGTCAATGAAAACATAGGGCCCTATTTTTTGCCCGAGGTCACCATGTAAAGTGCAGTTAAATGTCCAGTCAGCAGAGTGTGACTGTCCGCATTTGGCATTTTGGTGACAGGATGTGCCTGGCACATCTGGACCCAGGGAGAGATTGAGATGTTACTGGGTGTTTTAGTGGCGGTGGTGGTTTTATATTTCCCTTATCCTTCCCTTTAAGGAGAGTGCGCACCACGCAACAGAGTAGTTTCATTGCGGTGAGGACAGACTCAGAGATGGAGAAAGGGGAGGAAGAGAGGGGGCCTGTCACAAGGTAAATCTGTAATCTATCTGTGTATCCTGTCACCAAAATACTAAATATGGACAGACAGTGCACAGTGCAGTTTTTGCACACCAAAAAATAGGGCCCTATGTTTTCATTGACTAGTAATTGCGAACCTCACAAAAAGTTTGACTCCGTCTGGCCTCAATGATGCGCCTGGCTGTGCTGAATGAGCACTCACTCGCAGAGCTCATTTGTCGTTTACATTTTAGAGAATGCAATTCATATTTTACACATTGATTTTGTATGATGCCTACAAACAACTCAATTAGCCTCAACCAGTATCAGGTCCTCAAGGGCAATTTTCTAAGCAAAGGGGTGATTCATTACAGCTTCAATTTTATGTTCATTTGAGGTTTCTGTTGAATATGCTCTTTGATGTTGTTTCCATTAAGAAAATAATGTCAAAGCTTCTGCATGCTAAATCCAGTTACTGCATAATCTTTAATTCCCTTTTACAAAGGTCTCTAGAATTTTCAACATTTTTGCATTAATCCGGACAGCTGGCTGATGTGGACCTGGTGTCAAAAATCTCTAGGCACTGATTTGCCACACGATTAAAGATAGTTTCCATTACTCTTTTAATGCTAAAACTGATAATATATGATGTTGTTAGTGGTCATGGCCCGGCTCCCAGCTCATGACAAATACGAACATGGACACAATGGATGACAGTATTTTCAAGTCTTCATTATAAATTAAACAACCAAGAAGTAACGTTAAGGTGGAGTGTGTACGTCAGTAACATCAGTAATGTCAATGTGAGTGTGTGAGCATAGTGAGTTGTAAGGTGGTGTGGAGCAAAAACATAACAAAAGTCAAACAAAAGCAAAGCATGCAAACGCTGGCCGGGATGACTCCAAATGAGAGATAGAGACCTGAGTGCAAAGCCAGCCCAGGTGCTCTGAATAGGCTGGCTGTCACCACTGCGCTCCTCTGGTACCTTCAAGGACACACAGGAAAACACAGTAACTGTCCTCCACACCCACATCTCAACAGTCAGGCAGGGCCATTACAGTGTATGTCCCTTAAACTTAGCCTTAAATCATTTGAAACATCATAATGGTTTAAGAATTAATACAATTTAAAATATATCTTAATAGAATACTCAAACTCCATATTTTCCATGATACAATACCTTAAAAGAGCAATGTCAATTCAAAAAAGAAAGGACAAACAGTGGTTTAAGAATGTATTCTATTGTTGAACATAAAATAATGTTAATCCTGTGGATTATTTCCTGTTCCTGCCCCACTCACCACAAGATGTATGTATAGTGTTAATACACAAACACACACAGGTCAGTGATGCATACAGTTGATGATGTTAGAAAGGTGCTGTGGAAGACACAAACAACCATGTTATATTAATTTAATCATTTAGTCAAGCACCATACGTGCACTGTCCTCCTGAATCTGAGAAGAGATATATATATATATATATATAGTTTTATACAGACGGGCCATTTTAGACCCCGCAGCCACTCTGAAGCTGCATTAGCTTTACTGCCCTTCAGCTTATTTTAGAATGCATTTCGTCTAATAAAATGACAAATCTGCAAATCTGCCATCCATGATGAACGCAGCAAAGTCATTCTCATATGTTTCTTCATCCTCCACAGCCTCCACAGCAGCCATATAATTCAAACCCGTGGGACACATTGTAATTTAAAATATATGTGAAGTAAAAAGAAATAATGGAGTCCTCCTGGCAAAGAGGCCTGTATGTGTGTGTGTGCGTATGTGTGTGTGTCATGGAGATACATACAGTATCACTATGTATAAGCAGATGACAGAGCGAACATACCTGAGATAAAAAACATTGCCTTTGAGAGTCAAATAAAACACTTTTCAAGAATCTCTCAAAAGATACATTAATTTAAAGATATTCCCAAGGCTGACTTGTTCTTGAAAAGTGTTGACAAAAATCAATATTGTGTATCATTCATGAGAAGTTACAGAGCCGCAGCCAACAATGTGAAATAATGAAATACATAACTTGTTTCTAGCTCTCTGTTTAAAGTTCCTGTCTGTGCTTTAACCTTTAACATTTCCAGCTATTCTGATAGCTTATGTTTCCATTTTCATCTCTGTGTAGCTTTCTTTCTATATTTTTCTCTATGGTTTTTAGTTTTGCATGGTTCCCTTCTTCCACTCAGATATCATATATGTTTCTGTTCATTTCTCAAATGCTTATCCTTTGAACCACACATGAAGGCAGCTGTTTCTTATTGTTGCATGTGCTCTGCTGTCTTTGTTCCTTGTCTGTTGATCATGTGAGAGTGTATTTTTTGTTTGCTTTTGTGAGCAGATGTGTTTGTGAAGGTTGTATAAAGTAGCCCAATACAAGACTCTGGCATCTGAGCTATAAAGAAAAAAACAAACTCAAGATCCATGTACCAGCTTTTCTGGAGCCTCCAACACCATCTCACAGTTGTAACAGATGGGGACACAACACACATCTTTCTGAACATGTGGATATGAAATGTGTATGTGTTCTTGCTGTCATGGCTAACTTTGTTGCCAGTGCACAATGCTGCATACAGGTTACTTCCACAGTACAGCAAAGAGATACTGTGTCATTAATTATGACCATGTTACCTTGGTTAATAATTCCAGGTTAGCCAGGAAGTACCGTAACATGGCTAACTTTTCAGGGTTTAAAAAAACCCCATCAAACTTGCATCACACTAAATAAAAACAAAATTAAGACGAACCCAAAACTACCGGCCAGACTAATACTCTTCAGCCCTTGAATTAATCAAAGGCATCCGTAACAGAATTTTAAGTCAAATTAGGCCAAGCAGATTCATTGTAGGTATAAGGTCCACTCTGGTCTGCTCCTTGCTGGAATCAGAGGAGCTGCCAAAGTACCCACTGCAGTTTAAACATTATCTTACACAGACAAGTGTGAAGCTGTGGTACATAGAGAAAGATTTGTGTTAGTAGATAAATGTGTTTGTACTTGTCAGGTACTGAAATTTTGTTTTTATTGGCTCTAAATTGATTATATCATAAATCATTCTGCCTTTTGCCGATTATATTTTCACGAATAGCCTTTCATAAGAGTCACTTAAGTATATATTTGCACTGTAGCAAATCACAACACTAAATACATATATTGTACGTATATATGTACATAGTTGGCCAGGGTCAATGGGGAGGATAAATATGGCCAGTAACACACTCTATGTATTGTGTGCTTAATGAAATCTGGTTGTCAGCAAGCCTCCTTTATGCAGTTTTATGGCTTTGAGGGGCTCAAACACTGCAAAAAAGTTAAGGACAGCCACAGTGAAGGGGCGTGTAAGTGCCTGTCCACCTCTGCTTCTGTGTGTTTATTTAAGGGCTGACTGAATACACTGGAAAGTGTGTCCTTTATGGCCTTTTGCTTTGTGTGTTTGATGACTTTGCACGTCACTGGTTGATGTGTGTGTGTGTCACTGCTCTGCATAGGCTATTGTCTCCACTGGGATTTTTTCACACGTTAATGGATAAGCAGATATTTGCCTGTTTTACTCTCTCTGTTTCTCCTTGTCTTCTTCCTCTCACTATTATTTTCCCCCTACTGTTGTTTTTTTTCTTTCTTTTTAACTTTATCTTGAATCCCTCCATCAACATTGCACACTGCCATCCAAAAACACAATCCAAATCTCACCACTCAGATCAACGGGAAGGTTGGTTTTTTTCACTCTTTTCTCTCCTAACACCAAGGCCTGGCAGACTGGTGCCGTGCTGCGCCAGCATCTCGCTGGGCGCCTCAGGCCCGTCCCGGCCTCTTTCTCAGGGCCCCAACCCCACAGTGCAACTCCTTTGCTCCCCCAACTGCATCCTTCCCCACACTGTATGCTGTCTTGCACAACATCACATATTGCTTCATGCAGCCTGCTCCTCTAAAATTTTGTGAAATGAGCATCTCTTAAATGCCAATAATGTGCATTACATGTCTCATATACATGTCCCAACCTGGATGGGATTACATAAAAGATATACAACACTTAAACAGCATGGTATGATAGTTTCTTTTTTGTTTAATCAAAGAGTAAGCAAAAGTCAAATAGTGCCAAGGGAGTGAAGTCCTTTTACATCTGCAGGGTTCTGGTTCAATTTCTTTTTATTTTCCACGCAGGCAATATGCTTTTCTACGACTACAGTTAGATTTATATCAATGGTCTTAGGAGTTGAAGTTGATCAGCTTGAACTCACAGGAATGGACCATTAACCTTTACTTTGCATTATTATTAATGTCAACAGGAAATCAAAGACAACAGATGCACTTGGCATCAACATTGTAATGTACATTGCAAAGTAAAACATCTAATGATATATCATATAACCTACTGCCTGCATTTGCTTTCATGTATGTATTCATGTGTGGTAGATCTCCGTGATCACAGTGCCACAATGTTTAAACGATTATGTTTTTAACATTATAGAGTCATATATTACCAGTTAATTAACAGTGCTCTCACAGGAACAACTCCAGACACTGACAGGCTGGTGTTTCCCTGCCACGGGTGTCTCAAACCGGTGTCTCACATCCCTGAAAACAGTAGCCTTAGCATTATACTTACACAACTGCTAATTAGTAAGTAAAATAATTAGCTGTGATAGTGCTTGGAATCTTACAAACACAAGGACAGATAAGTACGGTGTTGACCTCAGGTTAGACAAGTCTTCATGTTGGGGAGACCACCTCACCTGGTTGTTTGATAAAATCCTCTTTCAGATTCTGGATCCATGAATTCAGTTACTATGGTCCAGTGTTTTGTTAAGCTTTGATTCACACCTCTGACAGGCTTTTTAGATTGTGTAATTATTTGTAGGGTCTTGGACTGTTTCCTATAACATAACCTAATTTGAATTAAAGACAGTATGAAAATCATGTGTCCAGTGCGTGTTGTTGTTACACACCTCACACCTTTCTTTGTGAAAGAACAGGAGCTTTACATAATAAGTCCAGAGTTTGTGCTCACTTCACAAAATTTTGTGTCCCATGATGTCCACTCCAGCATGCTGATCATGTCATTATTGTCCTAGCAAATTCCAAAGCATGGCTCGTCTCAGCTCTCATCTGCTATCTGACCGTCATTACAATGAGCAGCAGGCTCTGAGCTCACACTGATTTTACCATGCACTCCTCATATCTGTATCTGCTCGAAAACCTCACTCTCCAAGAGAACAAAATAGCCTCAAACATGTTTACAGCTTTTTTCTGGGACTCTTACGGCTTATTCATTAGTAGGAGAATGTAGAGGAGCTCAGAAATTGAGGGGGTGGGAGCTACCATTTGAGAGTACTACAGCCCTAGCTGAAGTGTTTGTGTTTGACATGTGGATATCAATCAAAATGCAGACTTCAGCTACAGCTTGTAGATTGCATTTTATTCTCCAGAGACAGTACTTTTGTGGCTTTTTGTCTGTGGCAGGGAACACAGAGGAATGCTTCATGTGATAGGGTCTTAAACATTATTTCAAATTTCAGGAACAATACTTGACTTGAATTTCCTATATTCTTGTTAACTCTAATGAGCCATTTGTGTTTAATGGTAATGGAAGATAAAGGGGCTTTGATTAAGCTGGAATAATGGAAGACTTGAAAACTATATGTATATATATATATATATATATATATATAGTTTTCAAGTCTTCCATTATATATATATATATAAATTCTATACCCTGAGCAATACATAACTGCTGAGGAATCATGTATTGCTCAGCACTACTACTACTTTGACCAAGTATCTGATCCTTGATGTTCTACAACCTTTGTCCTTGGTTCCAGCTTAAACACCTTGTACACAAAGGTGTTAAATTTAGGAAGAAAATTTGAACCAAATACTGTTAAATATACTTTACATGAATTTACACAGTGAATTACAAATAGAAAGACAGGCCTGTGTGTAGCTTTCATCCAGAATCTACACTGGTTGTGGGAAAGTTTGACCTATGGTGTCATGAGAAAAAGTCTGACTTGTTTCTGTAGAGTTAAAAGAAATTATATTTAGATTGGAAGCTGCAGTTTTAGTCCAGTTGAACAAAAAACGTTATTTCAACTTGAGATGCCATTCACAGCACTTTTTGAATCCTTGTCGATGGATCTTGATGGGAGCATGCTGTCACCTCTCCACCTTTGCTGATGATGCATGGCATCCCAAGCAGAAAATACAAACCTTTACATTCCAACCCATCACAGCTTCCCCCACAACTTTTTCTTTTTTAGAACTTGGCCTTACAAATCTTCTTCACTCAGCCTTCTTTCCCTATAGCCCTCATAATCCCTTTCTGGCATGTCAATAAAGATATGAGTCTGTCTGTATTCTGTCAGCTGCCACCTTTTACTGCCAAATGTCCTTATGGTAACTGAGCAACAAGTTCAGTCAAGTCAAACAGTAGCAAATATAAGACAACATCACTCATAACCTCTGACTCTGTAAACTATTGTCATTGTATCATGAGCATTCTCCATGTCCATGGGTAACTCAATTGTTTCTAATTGATCCATTGAAGAAGATGATGTTGCCCTCAGTACTTGCCAGCACATCTGAGACCTTAACTGTTCCAATTACCAACCAGCAGGCACCTCAGTTTGACCTGACATGAATCAAACTGAATGTCTAACTTTCACACACACAAAAAAAAGAAGAAAATATATTTCACCACCTGAACAAAGGGATGATGTCAGGAATTCCTAAAATGTCACATTCAGAAAACATGATTACATTTAGATTTTTTTACTTTTTTACTTTTTCCCTGGGACTGATGGCAGTGGCATATGTGGAGATAGGCAAGTTACCTTGACCATTACCACAGGACTGGAGCTCCACCACAGGCTTTCTGTGTAATGCTGTTTACTTCCCATAGTTACATGGACATTAACAAATAATCATTCAATTTAGCTCCAGGTTCACATGTTCAAATATGAACAGAGGATACTTTAATGATAATCCATCTTTACATTACATACATTATCTTTACATACATACAGCTTTACATCCAATACTGCAATTCACTCCACACAAAATTGTGCATCAGACACATTCAGACCACAAAACCTTACAAGTCATGTTAAGCTCTCCACTGACTAACAGCCCCTGCATCAACATAGCTGTGATCATTTTTGAAGGATTTTAAATTAGTAATTTAAATAAACTAGCACAAAGTAGGTACTCTGTACATGGCTAAAGAAAAAACATTTCCCCTGATTGACCTCCAGCACCACCACCACTACAACTTTTCCCTTTCCTCCTCTGGCATATCATCCACTCTCAGTCCTAAGCCTTTTCTTCTCTCCTATTTTTCTACATCATGTTCACCAGCACAACAGCTACATTGGGACTTATTTCTGCCAGCATCTCTGTTTTAGAGCCTGCAGTTGCCCTTTCCAGTAGACAGTGCTATTCCTGTATGAGCAGCAGCCACAAAGACACAGTCTCTTCTCCCCTACTACAGTAACATTCAGCCCGCGCATGCCCTTCGAAACTCACAAATTGTTGTCAGCCATTGTTCTGCCAAACATACTCCACATACTGCCAGTGCTACTTCCCCATGCATGACTCCAGTGTCATCACTTCTCACATTTCCTACACGGAAAGATAGAGTGACTGTATGTGTAACCCTGCTCTTCTTTAGTTAAACCAAGACCCTAGAAAAGCCCTTGATCCACAGTGAAAACTCCTCAGACTCCCAATCTACCACTGCTTAAATCACACTTAATGTTCCGACAGTTTCCCCTTGAACAAATTCACTTTTACACAGGGAGGAGTGTAAACAATCCCAAATAGAGTTTGAGATGATTCAGCAACACACTTAGGAGACAGGCCCGGCCAGTGATAACAAGCTCAACCTTAAGGTTTGTTGTTTACATAGAGGTAACCATCTAGCTACAGAGCTTACACGTGTAGCTGATGATCCCCTCCTCGACATTGTAACCCCACATCAAAGTGACTACATGTAGACTGCAGAGGAATGGGAGTGTTGATAATGGAGACAAAATGTAATGTGGTGAAAAACCAACATATCATCAAAAACATCACTTCCAACCTCTGTGTCATCACAGTGAATCTCGACTCATATCATTAAATGACTCGTACAGTCAGTGTGTGTAATGTCAGTACTTCAGTACCTCTTTCGTAATTCTGCTGATAAATGAACAAACAAACACAGACACAGGTGGACACACAACCTTCTTGACAGAGATAATATATCAGGTTGCAAACACAATTTATTAATTTGGTTTAAAACTGTCAATTCATAGTATAACACAGTATTTTAACTTCTTAATGATTTATTAGTAAGATGAATATAAAGATAAAGCAAAATAATATGATACGTAATGTAATATTACGTCTTTCCTGCTTATTAGCTCATTATCAGAATCAATTAGCAGAGTCCTTCTTGCATTAGATTAACCACAACACTGAACATTGTGTGTGCTGCTGTCAGAGTGGCTCTTCACTAACCCGAAGATGGGTGGTTTAATCCGTGACTCCTTTAGTCTGCATTCCTAAGTGTCCTTGGTCAAGACATTGAACTCCAAACGGCTGTGCCAATAATGTATGAACGTGTGTGTGTATGCGACTTGAACTGTAAAGTGCTTTGAGTGGTCGATTAGACTGAAAAAGCGCTCTAATACTATGGTCTAGTCCATTTATCTTTAGACGATAATTTAGACATGATGTTCATTGATAATAGTTTACATTGATCCTTAAAAATAGAATTTAAATGAATAGAAAATGTATAAAACTATAGATAAAACTGTGAAAGCAACCAGACAAACAGGAATTAAATCAAAGCTCTTCTTTGAAAAACCTTATAGATTTCTGTACACATTTCTCTAACAGCAACTAACAAACTAACATTAATGGCATTCGCTAATAGGACATAAGACTGCAGATCTCAACTGAAACAAGTTGAAAAGAAACCCTTCCCATAAACTTGCTTTAAACTCTTTCAGCTGAAGAAAAACAGTCAGTCTCCATAGCAGAGCATGATAGGACAGTCAGGTCTACCAGGGAAATGCTGATCTTACACAGGCTCATTCTTCCTGACCCGTCCACACACACTGCTGCCGGTCAGCTCAGTGGTCGAGCAACCACATCCCCCCTTCGCCTCTCATGCTCCTTCTCTTTACTCCTGCAGTTCGTCGTGTGCCTCCCCGTTTCTCCATCCCTCCCACCAATCATGATGTAATGCCAGGAGGCAGTGTCAACCTGACCTGTGTGGCGGTCGGCGCTCCCATGCCTTATGTCAAGTGGATGACCAGTGAGGTGGAGCTGACCCGAGAGGAGGAGATGCCTATTGGCCGCAATGTCCTGGAGCTCACCAACATCCAACATTCTGCCAACTACACTTGCGTGGCCATATCCTCCCTGGGCATGATTGAGACCACGGCCCAGATAACCGTCAAAGGTGAGAAAGCGTGAAGGTCTGGGGTTGTAAGGTGTTTCTGGTACAATGTGACCTCATATTGTAGAATTTAAATATATTAATAATTTTACTGTTTTAAAGTAAAAAAAAATAAAAAAAAATAATATTAGCAATAATAATAATAATAATAATAATGGATAAGTATTTCCATTTACTAAAAGAAAGAAAAAAATGTTTCAAGACAGCAACCTTCATAATTTATCAATTACGCTTAAAAAGGGTCAATAAGGCCAAAAGGAATTACGGATTTCAGGCTCCACAGCAGACATACATTTATAACAGAGCCGTAGGTCCTCAGTAATCCCTCTTAATCAACTCATAAAAAGAGTTCAGCTTCATTATTAGTTATTTTCATTCATGTGCATGTGTGAAAATCCCCTGAATAAAGAGTCAAACATTCATGGAAGGTAAAATGGATTTGCTCTGACAGAATCTTGATACTCGATAAAACTTTTTTCAGATGTGTGAACAAACTGCATTATTTCTCTTTATGATTATTTCTCATTAGATCAATACCAGTGGTGGACTGGTATGGAAATTAACACAAGTACATTTATAGTACTCAGTCCAACAATGATGAAGGTTCAAGTTTTTCTATGTTAGGTTGAAAACATCCTACTTCCTACTACAAACACATCAACTGAGCTAAACCTGAGTCAACACTTGGCTGCTGCTGACTTGACTTGCTGGCCTACGCTGTACATGCTGGGCTTCAGCTCATGCAGAGAATAACAAAGAGAGAGCTTGGGAGATGGGAGCAAGTCACACAGTGAGCTCAATGATCATTAGCCTTTTAACATGTGGATACTATATACATATATACTATACTATATATACTATACTATACTATACTATATACAGTCTCTCTTCTAGTTTCTCTGATATCTGTGTATTTGATCAGATTTTTTAGTTATCCTTGTTGTCTACACTATTCATTCTCTAAGTTGTCTTAGTGTGAACTTACCACCTCTTTCATGTTATAATTTACATTTTTAAATGTAAAACTAATGGATCCTGATCGTGGATGGTGGTGATGGATCCTGATCGTGGTGGCAGCTGCATGATATACAATATGCCTACTCACATATTCTACCATAACTGGCAATAACTCCTCCATTTCAATTCTCATTGCTGCTCCCTTCATGTCTATCTGACATTTTCTTATGTATAAATACTTTAAACATTGATACACCTTCCATTATGCTAAAAACTGTTTCTTCTAATCAATGTTGTAAATATTGTAATTTTATTGATTGCTACATGCAGCATCTATTGCATTTCTGTCCGGTATGGGAGAGAGACACCTCACATGTGGCTCTCTCTGACGTTTCTATGTTTTTTGTTAATAGTTATTTTTTTAAAAACGTTTTTTCTTAGTACAGAGGATGTTGCACCTCGTTGAGACAAATTGTAATTTGTGAATATTGTCTTATTGATTGATGGAAACGATTGCTCTGAACACAATCCAAGCATCCTAACATGTTAAGTTATTATATATATATATCGAAGAGATAGAAGGGTGAGATAAAAGATAGTATGAGGAAAGTTGGCAAAATATCACAAGCTGCATCAACAGCAATCAATAAAGAAGATCATTATTCAATTGACATTAAAGTCCAGACAGTGACATGTACTCATTTAATAAACAGTGCATCACTATCAGTGCACTGTGAAATTGTATAATCATCCTAAATGCCAGGTTCACATGTCTGTACTGAAGACCTTTATGTCAGAGAGATGAAAAAGGAAGAAGACTGAGTCTTGTCTGACTCTCTCATCTGTCTCTGCTCTTTAACAGCTCTGCCAAAGCCACCTGCCTCCCTCATTGTAACCGAAACTACAGCAACCAGTGTCACCCTGACCTGGGACTCTGGTAATCCTGAATCGGTGTCCTACTATGTAATTCAGTACCGCCCCAAACTGTCTGAAAATGGCTTCCAGGAAGTAGATGGAGTAGCCACCACCCGATACAGCATCGGCGGCCTCAGCCCCTTTTCCGAATATGAATTTTGCGTAATGGCTGTCAACAACGTCGGCCGGGGGCCTCCCAGTGGTATTGTGGACACTCGTACAAGTGAGCAAGCACCCTCATCCCCTCCTCTTCACGTCCAGGCGCGCATGCTGAGTTCCAGCACCATGCTGGTTCAGTGGGAACCTCCAGAGGAGCCCAATGGCCAAATACGGGGCTACAGGGTCTACTACAGCTCCACACACAATACCCCACTAAGCGCCTGGCAGAAACACAACACAGATAACAGCCAGCTCACCACCATCTCAGGCCTGACCACAGATATCACATACAGCCTGAGAGTACTGGGCTTCACCTCAGTGGGAGACGGACCTCCCTCTGATGTTCTGCAGATCAAGACACAGCAGGGAGGTGAGAACAAGCAAATTCTGAAGATGTTACAGTCAAAGTGTATTTTCAGCATCATGCTACTGGGTCAGGTGTTTGCTGTATCCCTTTGTGGCAACAGCAGAATTTAAAACACAACTTGCCAGTTGCCTAATTACAACAGAGCTACATTAGTTCTAAGCTGAAGTCATGTCTGTGTCTAGCTGATGAATGTTCAAGCATTTTAACACCTAAACTTTTTGGTTTGGTTAAAACAACCCCTGATGTTTTTACCCAGTCAGTAAGGTCCTTTATAGAAAACACTAAACTCTGGTATAGCCCAAACAGCTGCACCTACTTTGTTTGAAAGGAAGGTCTTGGACTACATAGGTCTGAAAGTAAATGGTACAACCACACAATTTTATTAAAGGTTCAGTGTGTAGATTATATGAATACTATATAGGGATAGGATGTTACAGGAATAAACCTACAGATGTAAAACATACATCCCTTTGCCTTCTGCAGTTTTCATTTGTGGTATGTTCCAGTGGAAGAGGTGTCAAGAGCAGCAAGCTCTTCATAAACCAGGGACTGAAAGCGTAGCACTGGCTTACGGGCATCAGAATATGATCTTAGAATCTGGCTTGAGGTCTCCAGTTTATCTGATTTAGACATTAACCTTTGTACAATTCTAAAAATAAGCACAAATGTAGTTTTCAACTTTGTGAAAAATGTTGCAACAATTTAGCGTGTGGGCGGATCATGCATAGTCTTATTGATTCCAATAACTGGAAGTCAATCAATGGGGGTGCTATCTTTAATACTCAGCCCATTCTGTTGAGGCTGAACCCAAATATATGAGGAAAAACATTTTAAATAAGCAAGTAAATAAGACTCAACATAACAATAAAGGAAAGATTAACCAATACCTCAATTTATAGAAAGGAAAATGTAATCCATCTCCTGGGCATCTTTTGATGAGAGTCAGTATATTGTGTATTAGTTGTTTAACATCAAACCTTATAGGCAGCTGTTGGATTCATTACATTTACATAACATGGGCTCAACCTACAAACATTCTAGTTTTGGGGCATAATTGCCAAAAGATTTACCAAACAACAAATTCAATTTATATTGGTATGGTATATTACCTATTCAGCAGGAAACTGGAAACATTGCTGTTGGTCTGAAACCCTTTGTCTCTCATCAGAGATTTACATCTTGGAGGCACTACCAGTGTTTATCAACTTTTCTCATTTTCGCTTCTTTGATGACGTTGGTATATGCTCCCTTGTTTCATCTGTTGTAAATGTATATGTATGATCCTCCATTTAGCATAATTTAGGTTAGCAAATGTCTAAGAAAATCTTTATAATTTTTATATTCTGCTTTCAAGTATATATATGTTTTATGTGCATCAGCACGTGAGTTTAGGGGTTTAACCCTGATGAGTCACACAGTTAAAAACTTTTAAAGCTGCCCTTTGATGTGTTTGTAATCCAAAGTTCATGAAGTAAAATGAAATTAAAAGCAAGTGACAGTGATCACATCTAATAGGCCTACCTGCAGAACAATTCTAACAAAGGTTATAAGTAATACATTAATAATAATCTTGGCAGTTTGATTAAAGTCTAATGGCACATGTATGTATTGTTAGTATATGAAGGATATAGACTTCTTCGTATACTGACAGCAACACTACACTATAACAAATAGTTGAGAGTAACTGTTCTTGGCTACACTGTGGTTACTGGAAACATCAACAACAAGTCATCTACATAGGTTATACCTGCATGGATTATTTTGTCTCCATTGGAAACCACAAGTTAGAACACATGCTCTTGTTCTATCTATAAATTCTCACACTTGGCCATATCATTTACAACAATAACCTTACCTGTGACCTTACTTTTAACAGTCACATTAAAGAAATCACAAAATCAGCATGTATCACCTCAAAAACATGACAAAAAAGAAATTTGGAAAAACTGATTCATGCTTTCATCTTGTCTCTCCTAAAATTGACTACCGCAATGGACTTCATCCCTGTTCTTCAATCTCTGCACAGGCTGCCAGTAAACCACCGGATTGAAGTTTTACTGCTCATTTTTAAAAACCTTTAATACCTACCAGACATGTTAGTCCAATTTAACCCTGCGAGACCTCTGAGAACACTGGGGAGTGGTCTGCTTGTGGTGCCAAGGACAAAGTGGAGAAGCATCTTTTAGTGTTCATTCAAACACAGCCTGTTTGTCGGCTTACTGTGCATGGAGGGATTAAAACATGACATCACAGCAGAATTGCAGTAGAAGATAAAGCCACCCAGAGTCAGCCGCCCCACTTTATTTATTTGTGGAATAGAGTTCAGCACCCTTACAAGCTCACATAAATCATTTTGACTTGAGTGCATATAACAAAGTCTAGTAGTAACTGTATCAGAGTGAGAAGAGTTGGCTGGTTATACACTCTGTTTTATCTGCACATCTTTGGGATTAAGGGGAAATTCTCGCAACACATGCCATCTATTATGTAGCTGTCCATGATATCATATCATTAGGAGCAATGGGCTGTGTGTGTGGTGTGAATCAGCAGTTCAGGCAAAATAAATCACTGCTTCATTACTGGTAACTTCAAACAACATTGTATACTGAACCCCAAATTGCTCCTGACAGCTGTGCATAAAGTCTATGAATGGTATCACAGTTTAAAGAACTGCATATAGAAGTGCTGTATGAATTCATGCGTGCATGCAACGTATACTGTAAAGTGGAAAAACGCTATAATAATTCAGTCCATTTACCATTTAACACCTGCACCAAAGTCTGCACTTCGGTAGGACAAAATCCCATTGTCAAGGTTTATAAAATGGCCTTCGGCTACCTGTGCTGTGAAACATTTGACATGTCAGACATGTTGCTCTACGTTTGCTGTAAACTCTGATGTCACTTGTCAAAAATTTTACTTAACTTTTATGGTTACCTCTTAAGACTTAAAGGTTCAGTGTGTACGATTTAGTTGAAAGGGATCAATAGGCAGTAATGAATATAAAATAATCCTAGTGATGTTTTCACTATTGTGTTTCATCTAAATTGTACGAATCGTTGTTTTCTTTAGCCCAGAATAGGCCCTTTATATTTAAATACTTCCTCTCTACAGAGGCCGCCATGTTTTTTTATGGTGGCCCAAACTAGACAAACTAAACAACTTTTGAGCTTTTATGACAACTGAAGGCTACCACTGGTTCTCTTTCATGTTTGGAAGGGGAGGGTGAGGTAAGGGGTATTTTGCTGAAACATGCAACCACTAGATGTCACTAAATTCTACACACAGAACCTTTATCAGAGCCTGGGAGGCTTTTTACAATTGTTTTGGCATGTAGCATTAATTTGTTGTTTTGTCACTTCTGCACATATTACTTTTGTTATTGCTACATTTGTAAACTAATAGTGCTGTGTAAGGCTGTTGTAGTTGGTGCAATCAGATAGAGGGCAACATATATTAGCAGCTCACCCTGAATTGTATTTTAGAGTGTAATGTAAACTAGCAAAACAACATTTAAAAGTTACTTATGAAGACATATTGTGCATCATGGAGTGTGTTAGCTCGACTGGAGTCCCACTTCAGCTGCAATAAAGCAAAGTTAAGCAGGACCATGTATCAAATAGCAGAATCCGTGAATGGCTGTAATGATGATCATATTAACATAGTTCAGTAAATGCCTGGCATTTAAGGCCATTATACAACTGTTACTTAATTAGATTATTAGCTAAGTGACATCACCTTCATCAGCTTGGTTGCTGTTGTAATTATGGACGAGTATTGACTGCAGCCTTTCACATTCTGTTTGACTGAACTCTCACTAAGATCTGACTTTCTTGCTTTTTATTTCCAACTATGAATACATCCTTCATTGCCTGCCTCTATTTCTATTTAGCTCTTTGAACCTGTTCTTTGTTTCTAACTCTAGTTCCAGCTCAGCCATCTGGGTTTGAGGCTGAAGCAGAACTGGATTCACGCATTATGCTGTCATGGCTTTGGCCAGTTCAGGAGCCCATCATTAGCTTTGAGCTGCTCTACTGGGAGGCCAACAACCCTACAGACAAGGTAAACACCAACTTGAAAACATTTTCCTTCCAGTCTGATACTTTGATGGGAAGGATATTAGTGCTGAAACGGGTACATGGGTTTTTATTTATATTCCATTGTTCTTGAGCTGATTTGCACAAACAGACTTAGAATGGAAGCTAAACTACACCTGCATCAGATTAACTTTTCTCTGGAAACATGTGACAAGATAAGATGGATAGTTAATATATTATTTGACAAGAATCCTTTGTGTGTGGGTGTGTTTACTTTCTCTCCACAGCATCGCGTCACTTTCGAGCACGCAGGTTTCTACGCAGTTGATGGTCTGAAGCCGGACACAGTCTATATGTTTTCCCTGGCAGCACGATCTGAGATGGGTTTAGGAGTCTTTACTAAGCCAATTGAGACCAGAACTGCACAATCCAGTAAGTACTGCAGCCTTTTAACACCACTTCAACACATGTTCAGTTATTTGGACTATATAAAAAGAAAAATGATCCATTGTTTATTGCTTAGTTCTGGTTTGTTTCATGTTTAAAGTAACTTATTGCAAATATTCTAAGAGGAATAAACATGAAGCCACATTTAATGAAAGGTAAGTCTTACACAAGACAGTGTCAGTGATGTCATCCTGCATCATCAGCTTTCATGGACACCATGAAAGAAAATTCTTAAATAAACATGATTTGTAGTTGTTTAAGAACCTGCTTAATTGAAACAACATGATACAAACACAACACACTTTTTTTGTAACTGCTTTTCACTGACTTATAATGACGTATGACGGATACCATGGCTTAAACAGCTCAACAGATCATGACTGTTTGTGATCAGGAGATTAATTTCACAATAGAGCTGTGAGCAGAGGGTACACTCATTAATTTACTACATGAATTACAGAGTTAAAGTCAAGCAAAAACAAGTGTCATGTTCACAGGTTCTCATTTATTAATCTGATTGATTGTCACCCTTGTCTCTTACCTAATATGAATTAGCCTGAGGCAGACAGAGAAGGGCAAGAGTAGAGAGACATCTATAGAGGTTGCATTTTGTCACTGAAGTGAATGTTGATCACCTGCATTTTGCCTCGGACCCCCTCACGCAATCACTGTAGTTGTAGTAGTTACAATTGTGACTCAGGTTGTCCTTCCATCTGTCCCATTCTTGTGAATGTGATATCTCAAGAGTCAGCAGAACCTCCCATTTTAACCCCACCATCAAGGGCTGACTGGCCATTGGGAGTGGTGGGAGTTTCCCCCGTTGGCCACTTGACAATTGGGTGAATAAAACTAGTAGTACTAGTATTGAAATTATGAAGAAAAAAAAAACTGAACTTGAATATCGATAGGTGTGTGCCTTTATCGTAAGGCCCATAATATTGTGTGGTTACTGGTCCAAACAGGGGCAGAGTGGGCCGTTTTAATATCATTGGCTGTGGCTGGTATCAAATAGTTTGGCATGAACATTCACGTGTTGCGTGAGGGAGGTGCAGCACAAGTGACATGGTAAGATTGATGATAAGGCTCAGCCTTTTTTGCTGTATCAGTCACTGATGCAGGTAACAACAAGGGTTAATAGAGTTATCTAAGATTGTGTATTAAATAATTTGTGTTGCCCTGGAGAACTAGACAGAAGTTACTGATCAATGGCTGCTTTGGCTTCTCTTGCAAATTTATATGAACGCACAAAATGATGACGCTTTGCTGAAGATTGTTATTAGGATGCAAACACAATCAGACCAGTGATGCATGTGCAGTGGGGTTTGTTAGGTTAATACCTGAGCAACTTGACCTGACCTGTTATGAGAGTTAATGTGTGTTTATAACCACCCGAACCAATCAGACCCACTAACCCCGCATCTGTATCTCCCACTCCACCAAGTGCACACAAAATCAATGTATCCTTTAGATTTTGATGAGCTTTTATACTATGGCAGCCTACATGTGTAAGTCTATACTTTTGTCTGGTCTAATGCATGTTAAATGATAGCCTGGGAACAGCCAGATGTGTGACAAACCTTACAGTTGGTAATGCAGATTATTCATAGGCAGGACATAACAATACAAACACTCTGTGGTTTAAGATAGAGAGAAAGGATGTAAGATGGAATGTGATCAAAACTTACAGCATACGGATATAGATGTTTTTATAGCAGTAACCTTCATTGGTTTAGAAAGTAAAATGATGGATTCGGTCCTGTCACAATCTGTTGTCCACAGCAGCTTTATGCTCTGACAGCTACAAAGGGCTCCCCCTCTTTACAAAACCAAATATAACCCCTGGATAATGGCATCGACTATCATTTATGAATAAATATGTTGGCTTACTGCTTTGGGTCCGGGTTCAATGAAACAAGAACTACTTAAATGAAAAATGTTGGACTACTTTGGATTCTTAACCTGTCAAATTAGCATGTTACTATGATTCCTGCCCACCATGCCAAATGGTGAAGTCTGCCTCTTTAGCCTCCCATACTATTAGGTCTAGTAGCCTAAAGGCACATTAATATAGCCTACACTTACAATTTGCACTAATATTAAAGGGTATTTAAAATTGTATGATTTATGAACATAAAAATCATAATCCTAAAACTAATTTCTCATGTAGGCATATTGTTGACAAAGAGAGTAAGGTGAGCTGTTTACTTGAGGAGAGATTGTTAAAGGTGTTTTTGGTTTTGAACTTGTAATTTAATGGTTCTTGTGATGTACTGTATGTACTTTGTCCAGAGTATAGGCTAATCATTTGGGATGAAGTCCGTCCTGCCCACCATTTGTGAGTTTTCAATCTATAATAACACAGCAATACCAACCACAGACAGGCTGTGTAGCTCACAAAACAGTATAATTGCAAATGTCAAGTTTCAAGATCACAAAATGTAATCACAAGTGCAAGTAGACCTTGTTCTACATGTGGCAGCCATGTTTAATCCTCCTGAATTTGCAACATGCAGGTTGACCATGTTATGATGTAGGACCAAGCAAACAGACTGTTTCACAGAGAAGGAGCTTTTATAATGACTCATGTTCCTCATGAAGGAGTGAGAGCCTGTCATGTGGTGTAGAGTCTGCTGCTGCTCGACCAGTATTCACCTACTGACACGTCTGCCATTGAAGACCTTTAATTCAGAGTTTAGCTGCATATCTAGCACTGGAGCTCTGCCTGTCTGCCATGCTGTAATATTTATGACAGCTCCCAGGAGGAATCTGAGCTCTTTCAGCTCCATGTTTTAGGAGGGAAATCACTGAACCAGTAGTCACACTGGTTCAAACTATTTGCTTTGAGTCTCAATTTCTTCTCTTTCTTCTGGCAGCCACACCCATCATGTCAGAATTGTATCTAAAAGCCTAGACACTACTGTAACCTCCCTCCATTTTTAATTCTCATTTATCAATCAATCAATAAATCATATTGTATTTGTATAGCCCATAATCACAATTTCTATCTATAGGACTTAGCAGGAGCGGCTCCTGGCATAGGCGACATAGGCGGTCGCCTAGGGCGCAAAATGCTGAGAGGGAGCGCCACAAGAGGCAGATTTTTTTTTTTTTTCTTCGTAAACTCGTTACTATTAACTAATGAATGTAACCTCTGGAGTGAAGGAAAGAATGTGTGTGTGTGCGTGCATGTGTGTGTGTGTGTGTGGGGGGGGGGGTGGGGGTGCAATCTGAAATCTCGCCTAGGGCTCCAACATTGCCATGGGGTTTAGCAAGGTAGAACATCCTCTGCCCTTAACCCTGAGCAAGAGCAAGGAACAACTACCAAAAAAATATCCTATTGATGTAGTGGAAGAACGTAGAAAACTTAGAGAGAGCCACATGTGATGGATCACAATTATAATCTGAGTCAGATTATAATTGTCTCAAGGCAACAAGTTACTGTTGTTCAAGTATTCCCTTTGTGTGCATTCACTGAAGCATAATGGGCGTTAATGCTAAATTATAATGATTGCAAAGGGGAGTGGGAACAGAGGTCATCACTCCTCTGGTTAATAATTCTGCATCAGACACGACAACATCCTCCTTTATATTTTTGGCAGGTTCAGGTTTTTTTCAGGTTAGTTCTGTTAAGGTTTAAATCTCAGAACATACAGTGTGAGGTGAATTTAAGTCAGAAATGACAGACCTCATTCTGAACTGAGAGATATGACACACACGTTGATGTCAGTCAGTGTGTCTGAGAGCTTAATACTTTTTTTAAACTTCCATCACACATAAACCTCCATTCCTTAAAAATCATACAAAACAGAGACTTTAGAACTTGCTGGAGAATCATCACATCGTGAAGCTATCTTCACTGTCAAAGGAATCCACGGGTAGAACATAGCTAATTCCACATAATTTAATGATGTCAATTTGTCGACATGCAAACAAACAGAGCCTCTAAACTGTGACTGTGATGATTATTTTGTACGTGGTTTTACGGGGTCTTGCTCCCCTGATGTCTTCTTCGACTGTTCAGAAGTTCTGTACAAGATTAAAATCATTGACTAACACAACGTTCAAATCACCAAACCTCCCCTAAAGAAATAAATCCAATCCGGACAGGGCTAAAGTCAAGCATCACCAATCAGCAGCTGATTAGATGTCAATGGATGACAAATAACTTGAGTCTCAATAGGACAAAAGCTTGAATCTTGGGGTTGTGGGACGTTCAGTTTTTGTCAGCATATAAACCAGCATTTTCCAACCAGCAGGCCCTCAACACAAAAGGGGGCCCTGCGTGAATTTTTGAGGTCATAAGATTGAAGTCACTCAAAGAAAATACAAAATTATCCCAAAATGCTTTTTTCTTGTGAAACAATTTCCGATGTAGCTTAAACTGTATTTAAAATGTTGGTGTTTTCCATACCCCTGTTTCTATAACAGGCTGCAGTGCATCTCCCACATATGTATCTTTGTCTCTCTGATCTATTGCAGCCCTGCAGTAATGTATCTGCAGCTTCATGTGTGTGATATAATTATAGCTGCTCCTGTACATCCAGCACAACTGGAGGAAGCCACCTCTGTACAGAAAGTTACCTTGTTGCCAAATCACAGATGACAGTCCCCTGTTATATCTCTAACAGCTCCATATTTACTCACTTACTGTATTCTATGTGCCATTGTGCAAACATGCATTTATTTGTCTGTTTTACTTTTCAGTTGGTGAACTTTCACATTTTATTATACATGCATGCATGTGCAAGAGATTGCTGTGAGATTGCTGTTGTTTTATTGTGAAGTTTCACCTTTTTTTTGTCTGCCCTCTGGACTGTGACGATCATGTGCTCAAAAGGAGGAATACACAAGGTTGCATCTTAAATCCTAACTATCAATTATCCAATTTTAACCTGGCTTCTAAAAATCCTATTGATACACAACTAATTTGACTGCCCAAATTGCATTTTATTTTAATCAATATAACAAGGAAACATTTATATTCAAACAAGTTAAAGGATTCTTCCTTTGTAACCTTTCATAAACAGAACCTTTTATGAACTCTAATATGTCAGTCCGGAATATATATCCAGGCATCAGTGTCACAAGATTTTCACATTCAACCATATACCTCCTCACTGAGTCATTGGAACAAGTTGGGCAAAGACAATGTTTTTCCTTCAAAACACAGATTGGGGGGATATAAATATAAACATAGGAGGCAGACTTGCCAGGCTCTGTCAAGCCCAACTTGAACATTCCGACGTTTTCTTTTCACATTGTCGCTCAGCAGTTCAGAGAGTCAGTAGTTCTATCCTCCATTATCCATACTGCTTGATCATAACACTCCCTCCCCCCCTCCCATCAGCCCCTTCATTCCCTCCTCAGGAGGTATGCTCGCTCAGCCTCAGCTCCACAAGCATCAAGGTGAGTTGGGAGGCATCTCCCACAGACAGCCGCCATGCAGAGATAGTGCGCTACTCCCTAGCCTACCAAGCAGTAACAGGGGAAGACATGGAGCACCACCAGGTGTCAGGGATTGGTGCTGATGTCACCAGTTACGTGCTAGAGGGCCTGGAGAAGTGGACTGAGTATATGGTGTGGGTGAGGGCTCACACTGAAGTTGGGCCCAGCCCAGAGAGCCCAGCATCCCACATCAGAACCCAGGAGGATGGTATGTAAAACATGTTGTAGGGAACAGCTTTTGCTTATCTGGAAATACTAACCCTCCAACATTCTCTCTGCTCTCCTCCTGCAGCATTTTACATGCAACTTTTTTGGGAACATGCACCACATTTACACTTCAGTACAAACTAGAACTAACAGTGAAGTATCAACATTATGTCTCGCAATATGTACAGTACTTATCTTGTATACTAGTCTTTCATGGGGGTATTCCCAACAAACCACATGGTGCATAATCCTTAATGCATTTGTATACCCAAGGAACCCCAGCTCAAGTTGTCCTGGGCCTTTGGATGGGTTGGTCTAGCATTTGGTATGTAGGTCATGAATGACTTGGAGTTTCCTTTTGAATTAAGACTATTGGAGCAAAATCCAAATATTGACCTTAACTTAAATCATGATTAATTTAATTTTGTCCCAATACTAACTACTTTTCTAAACTTTGACCTGTTTAACTCTCAACTTACTTAATGTTCAATTTTTACTTTGATTTACTTATGTACAAGTCAAACTAAACTTAGTAAGAAAATAATGTAAATTATTATTTATATAGCAACTTTCAAAACTGACCTGTGTTTTAAGTCTTGAGTGTGGTACCACTAGCAGGCCTTGTTCAAAGAGTTGAATCCAGAGCAACTGGACTCAACCTTTTTGGATTAACATGACCTGAATGACTATTGTTGTGTGACTTCTGATGACATGTATGATAAATCAGGAACATTCAGTGCTGAAAACTCCTCCTCAGCCTTGGCTCAGATGTTCTGCTTCTAAAAAAAGTGTAAGGATTAAGTTCATATTATACAGTTTTCAGCATGGTAATGCTAATGTTCAGTGCCAGTGCAGGGAATAGAGTAAGCTAATAAAATGTGAAAAACCACATCCACAATATTTTGCTGACCTGACTAACCAAAGGTAGGTATCTTAAACTTATAATCTACCATAAGGTTTTAGTTTCATAGAATGTAACAGAAAATAAGTAGGTCATCATTCTGTCTGGTGACTGGGTTGTATACCACGTAATAATTTGACAAATGAGCTTTAAATGCTGTTTCACTTGCCACCAACTATCAGTCCATTAATTCTTAAATCTAATATTTGCTGCCACTGATCTTTGCCAGTCTGCCTGTCTTTGTCCCAGTATGATGACATGGCTGCAGCCAGTGGCAACATGACATGATCTCTGTCCTCAGTCAGCACTAGCTAAATGGCAATTCAATCCAGTGGGAGTTTTTTGCCATTTGTAGCACACATTCATTTTCTGTGTCAGAAGCTGAACCCAGGCACAGTGCTCACAGGTATGAGTCAGACAGCAACAGACAACTAATCCTAACAAGATTCACATTTTTTATGAAATAACAATTAGCAACAGCATGACCAGTGAGAGCAGAGAGAGAAATTGGCTCTTTCCTGGAGGCATTAGAAAATACCATACTATCAAAGGCTAAGTCATTGATAACAGTCACAGAGGCTTAGAAAGTCCAGCAGCACAGCATGGAATCTGCTCACTGATGCCCAGGCCTTTGACACTTCTCACAGATTGACTCCAGCTATACATTTCTGTATCACTTTGATTGGCTCATATCATCATTATTTCTTAATCTGTCTGTCTCATCTTTGTACTGATGAGTACAAAGATGAGAGAAAATGGATATAAAAGACAGATCTAATATTGAAATATAAGAATGTTAGAATGATCGAAGCTGAATCCCATAATTCTACAAAAGTGAAGTTTCTCGAAAGCCCTGACGTAGTTGTGGTCAAGAGAGATGATGAATTATAGTTACAGTCAAATTAATTTATTATTATTTAGACATGCATATGCACATATGTTGGTATATGTGTGTACACTTGTGTATGCATTTATACTTCTTTGGTTTATGTTTTTTTTATTAAATACAATGTATTATTTTGACTCTTTTATGAATATATTTTGATCTGCCTTCTACTGAAAGTGAACATACATGCTCACACTACAATTGTGGTTCTAAGATTGACCACTGTAGTCTTCTGTCTTGTTCAATGGCACGTCATATTGTAAAAGAAGATGGACATTAAATCATAAAGATTCATTTAGTCTAAATGTAATTTTAGGAAAGCAGATGCTGACCTCTTGTGACTTGATTGTGACTAAATAAAAATGCAAATACTGCCAGGCTGGGTGATTGGTACCCTTACAATGGCTGCCACTGTAGCCTATATACTTAATATTTGAATGAAAATGAATCACACCACCATGTTGAGATCGTTCAGGCTGTGGATTTCTTTCATCTGAGGGAAGCAGGGGAAGAAAGAATGTAGACACACACACACACAGACACACTGCACACAATGAGAGATACAGAGGAGACAATTAGTGGCCACAGCAGCTTTTGACAGCTCTGCAGAGAACTCCCAGCACCCACAGCCACGATCTGGCCTCCTGCTGTCAGAAAGGATGGTGTAGAACCAGCAGGAACTACATTAGCCTCACAGAGTGTACATGTTAGAAAGGGCATTCATTACAAATAAAATCCAAGTGCTTCAGTTCCCCAACTCTTACTGTACCCTAACTGTAGTTTAGTTGCCATAACGAGAATATTTCCATGACCCTAACAATGTTATAGTGGTCATGCAAATATTGTAGAAATCAAGAATTCTGTAGAACGTTGTCTGTGGCCAAAAACCAATGTTGTCATTGAATGTAAATCATTCGATGTTTTGCAAAATCATCCATTTATAACGTGTCTGGTAAATCTAACTGTGGTTTCTGTGTAACACATTGCTAATATTTCTGTGTGCTGATTTCGGTGCTGTACTTATTCTGCTTCTGGATTCTCCTCTTTTGTTTTCCTTCCATACTGTACACATTGTGGCTTTGTACTTTGCTGTTAACACACAAGTTTATTGACATTTTCCTCCAAAGCTTGAACCTTGTTTCTTGTAGCTTGCTGATTCTTTATGAGGTTAAATGATTCTAATGAGTCTAATGTGCACAGTGCTGACATCACAGAGCTTCTCTATGCCTGTCGAGCTGGCTGATCCTCTTCCTCTCCTTGTCCATTTATACTTGCACAGCCTCACCAAGTCAAATCTGTATTCATTCACACATCCCACTAAAGCTGACTAGCTATTTAAAGAAATCTTCATATGTTCATTTTAAAATTCTATAAAGGGGTAAGTGAGGGCCCTAAACCCTGCTCCGATCATCCTGCTGGGGCTCCAGGTGACAAGCTTTGATGTGCATAACCTGCAAAGATAGCTCAAATCCTTCACATTACCTTTGTCTAGCTTCTGCAGGTGTAGAACTGTATCAAATGTTCAGTCTTCAATGTCTCTCATCAGATGGAGATGAAGAGATCACTACACAACCTTTCCTCTGCTACCAAACCCAAAACATTTAAGCTGGTATTTTGAGTTTGAACAGCTTCAGGATGTGCAATCACACTTTAAAGTCTTAAAGGAGAGTGTTTATATCACCATACCATGAATCTGGTCAGACTTTCTGTGATTATTCATTTTAAAGGAGGATATAAATGGTGATCCAGCAGAGCTGTTGTCATAAACCTGAGTGCATGTTGATATTGTCTTGTAATGTTGCAGGCATGAAATAATCGGTCGGTGTCTTACTTACCTACTCCTTTACACACACATGTTTCACTATATGCCAATTATAGGAAAATGGATCAATATGATGTTTAATTGTACAAAATATTTCAAAACCATGACCTTAGAATGAAAGCCTAATAACGTGGAATGCATGGTTTTTATAGAGACATTGTTGTCATTCTGAGAGGGAGTTTTTTGTAAATACTGTGTATTACAGAAGTACCGGTTAAAATTCCATTAAAGATATTATCACAACCAAATTATTTCGATAAGAAACAAATTTTCAAATTTCGACCAGTTATCGCTGCACTCAAAGACGAATTTAGATTAGATTTCAGTGGTCAATGGTAAAGGTCACAGACCAGTGAACTCATATGATGCTGGAAAAAAATGTGTAATATGAAACTGCACTGGTTGGCGGGGCATACATACAATGGCAGGGTAGTAATTATAGTTTTCTCATAGATGTAATCTCAAAGAATATTCAAGTTTTTTCTTTCTGAATTTGAGAATTTGTAGTTAGTCTCATAAATTGACCACTTTAATCTCTTTAGAAGAATATCTTAGTTAAAACATTTCACTATCACCTTACATAAAAACACAATATAAGAAAAATATGGGGGGAATTTTCAATGATTATTAGAATATTAATTATCATATTTTTGGCTATAATGCAGAGCTATTCAACTCTCATACTTTGTCATATTTATTTCTTAATTTATATTTAAGGAAAACACAGTCACACAAAATGAAACCTTTATCTTTCCCAAACTATTTTCATTGTATACTGTGTGCTGTGTTGCACTGCAGTGCCCGGAGCTCCTCCCAGGAAGGTGGAGGTGGACACCCTCAACTCCACTGCTCTCAGGGTGACCTGGAAGCCTCCCCTGTCTGTGAAGCAGCATGGCCAGATCAGAGGCTACCAGCTGGTCTACTCCAGGCTAGAGAACGGGGAGCCTCATGGCCAGCCAGTCATCGTGGACATTTCACTCCCTGACGCACAGGTACTGTGACAGTCTTTGAGTTAAATCCAGTGTAACTTTTAAGGGGTGACTTTTGTTTACTTATTATTAGGAACCATGGCTGACTGAGGGCTGAGAGAGGTTTTGTTTGGTTAAAATCGCAGCAGTTACTTCTTATAACTGTGTAAGTGTTACAAAGTGTTTTTGTTTTGGATGGATGAAAAAGCACTCAACATAGGCAGAATATAGAAAGAAATCACATGAACTCTGACAACATACTACTGCATCCAGCAGAAAAGTAATGGTACAACTTTCACTTTTCACATCCCAGGATATGCAGCTATCATTCAAACCAGATATATAGATAACAAATTTAATTATTCTCAAAACTCTTTTTACACATTTGATCAAATAAATAACTCCAAACAAATCTGTCGCCTATTGAAAATCACAGAACAATTCACTCTGTGACAACATGAAAATTGTCCTGCAATGAGCAGCCAATAATGAGTATCAGCAGCAATACCACGGTAGTCACTGAACATGACTTCACTTACATGACTTAATAATGTGAGTGGCTGACTCACTGAAATATTTTTGAAACAAATCTTGTGACTTTCTGGATAAACCTTATGTCCTTTCTATAAGAAAGTCTCCAGAGCTGCCCTGTGAGCATAAAGCTGGGTTCCCTCTGCAGGTAAACTCTATATAGCTGCTTTTCAGACAGGCACTAAGCAGTGGATAATCCCAAGACATTCCCTGTATGTGAGAACCTAAATATCAGAGTGAGAGGCTCTGCGTGTTCTCTGGAGTTTCTCCTGCCAGCCCTCAACTCAACTCAAACCGAATGTCTGACTCATCATTATTTAACAGCTTAGTACAACACAAGACTCGTGTTAAAGTGTTAAAGTGACCGGTGCGACACGCAGACATGATCCGACACCATCTCCCCTGTACACCACTTAGTTTCATTTTTATTGGAAATGTTAGGATTTAGTAGCTGTAGATGACAAACTTATGATCATGTATTTAGTTAATCCATGGTGTCAGATCATGTCTGCGTGTCGCACCGGTTACTTTAACACTGAGTCTCGTGTTGTACTAAGCCGTTAAATAATGATGACTCATTTTTCATTGTGTTTAAATGCAGTCTCATAAACTCTAAGTTACTTCATGTACTGATCAGGTCCTAATAACTAATGATGAATGTTTAATAGCTTAAGTGAGAGCAGGTTAGAGTGGAGGAGGACACAGGATCAAACCAACTGATTTGTTCAGTTCAGCGTTTACAAAAAATATGAACAAGCACAACACTGCCCGAGATCAATATATTTCAACATCAAACTTCAATATTATATTCACAACCAGATAATTTTGGTCATTTAGACATGCTGCAGTATCCACTCAATGGATTTGAGGACAATCTCTGATAAAGTTAAATAACATTAAATTGAATCGACCACTGGCTATTGAGAGCTGGGGGCAGGAGGCAGTGAAAGAGGCGGCTGCAGCGTGATTGACACCTTCCTCAGCAATTCACATTTCACCACCCTTGCCAAAGTGCCACTCTTGGCAATCGCCTAGTTCGCCTATATGAACACGCTGGCAGTAAAGAGAGTAGAGACCGGAGAGAAAAAAATCTTTGCAGCAAAGTGAAACCAGGGTTTAAGGAGAAAAACTGTGATGGATTTGCAAGTATAAGATAGAGTCCAGCGAAGGGTGTTTAACAGCTCGCCATGAGGTGGAGTTCAGCTCCTCTTCTCTCATCTTGTTTTGTTCTCCACGAGCCGCACTTAAACTGATTCCCTCTATAAGCAGCATTCCTGTCTTATCTGTGCAAGGCAGGATTCCTGATAAGGAGCCCACATCTCATAACCTCATCTACAATTCTCTCTCTCTCTCTCTCTCTCTCTCTCTCAAGCACACACACACACACACACACACACACACACAAATTGGACTTGTACCTTTTGATGTCTTTTCCTTACTATCTATGAACTGTGCTTTACATTAGAACAGAACCATTGAATATCAGGTGCTTTGATCCTTTGGTCCAAGGTTATGAAATATGTTTTTTCTGTGGATATATAAGATCTTGCATGTAAATATGTCTGTTTAAAAAGTTAACTTAATATAAAGCACTTCAGGTGTTTATCCCTACCTTGCAGATCAGCAGACATGAGCCCATTTGTTACACTTGGTGACATGCTTATTGTATCGATGTCACACATTCCCTTTGATTAATGGATTCAGTCTCTTGTGTGCTGGTGAGTTCTTCAGGAGGCTCAGATCTGTGTGCCAGTAGATCCAATTATAACCCATGTGTCAGGGTGACGGACAGCAGCCAACGAACTTCAGTTCCTCATGCAGCGTCAGTGAGAGTAGAGTGTGAATAGCAGCATTTGAAAATCACTGAGCTGGACTGTGAGTGCTGAACTGTTCAGCTGCCTGAATATCCATCAGTTGTTTCACTGACTCTAGCCAGCAGTTAGTACAGATTACTTTAACTTTTTTGTTACGAAGACAATGTTGTCTTTGTCTGTCTTTATGGTCACACAAAGCACTAGTCTATTTCATATGGCCCTTAGTGAACCCACTGATGAGTTTATGAGGAACACCATACCTGTACTGGCTAGAGCCTCCCTTTCTAAGTTTGGCACCAGATTTTCATTTGTTTTCCTGCATAATAGCTTTAGTTCAATTTTGCACATACACACTTTTGGTTTTCAAGCAGTATCATTCATCCAACACCAAATTTCTACTGAATGTACTGTCACACTGACGATTACCCACAGCAGTCTGAAAAGAATGACCAAACCTGTAATATCTACATGGGATATTGTGACATGGATGAGAGCCTCAGGTCATTATGCTGAAAAGAAAACTGCAAACATTGACAGCCAGAATGTCACATGGTCACTGTAGTGTGGGAACAAGCTGCTGCCCAAGCTCTTATAATAGCCGCTGCAATACTTCCAGGTCACTTTAAGGCTCAAGACTAACCTTTTTTACTAGGAGCTTTAATAACATTTCCCCCCATACATACACAACTTACAGAAAATGACAGGCTCCAGACTGACCTTTTCCACTAGTAGCACTGGTTGTAGGGGCACCAGCACGAAATTTAGACTCACCACCAAATAACAATCCCCACAAAACAAGTAAACATGGAACTTCTCTTACAGAATGCCTATCCTTCACCTCCCTTTAGAGCACATCCCCCTAAGGCCCCTCTGAAGGCCAACCCTGGTAGTTGGCTGAACCTCATCTGTTCAGCCTCCTTGGCATTGACCTCCTCCAAGCTAGTTCCCTCAAGACTTATTCTAATTAGGTCCTCCACTTTGTCCACATGCAGGAACCCTCTGACATCAGATTTATTCCTCTTCTGTGAGAATACTCTTATATATGGTTCTGAAATTGGCTATTCATGCACTTTTACTGTATTTGTGTTACTTTAAGTACATGCTGATTAGTATCGCCATTGATTTCCCTAATAGATTTGATTTGATTCACAAGGTTTTGATTCAATATCGGTTAGGGATATGTCAGTCTACCAATTATATACCAATTTTACTTGGATATTAAAGAAATTCTCAGAGAACTAAAGCTGTCGTCTGTGCAGGGAAACCTCTAACTTGGTGCATTATTGAAAATATTAAGGTAGGCCTGTCATGATAACATGTATTCGCACTGTCTCCAAAAATAGTTGCAAAATGCAACTAAATGGTCGCAGTTGGAGCCCTGTATTTCACTAAGTTAGGAACCTTCCTAAGCAAAATATACTATTCAAACTCTCTTTTGTTTGATCTTGTTCTGCTGACATCTGTGCAAGATGGACACCAAGTGCATCACGGTTGCAGTGTTCTTTCTATATTTTGTTTCACTTTCCACAGTGTCAGGAGATCCTTTGTGGAGCCATTGCCCTATTGTTTACACTAGGGATCAGCTGTTTGCATTCTGTAACACAGCTGTGCCTGAGGAGAGACTCAACACCCACCTTTAGCTGAGGAGAAGGAGAAGGGGGAGCCATGCCGGAGCCCATGGGGAATCGTCATGGGGAATGTAAAATCTCTCCCAAATAAGATGGATGGGTTAGCGGTGCTAACCCGGTATGAGAGACACTACCGGCAGAGTATCATCATGCTGTTTACGGACACATGGCTAACCTCAATAACTCTGGACAAGGTCACTGTGCTGGACGATTTCAACGTCACTATTAAAGGACAGCAGTGCTGTCGGGACCGTGAGGTGTTAGCTCTTAGCAGGAGACTCTCGAATGTTATCACGTTAGCTGCATATGTTCCCCGCTCTGCTAACGCTGATGCAGCCTGTGATGTCCTCCACTCTGTGATGAGCAGGCTGCAGACTGCTTTCCATCCTCCATTCTGCCCACCGTCACCCAGTGTGTCATATGCCACCTCAGAAACAATAAATACTGGAGCTCTTTTATGCTAACACCAAGGAGGCACAACACAAAATCTGTTCACAACCTGATTCATCTCCTGCCTGTGTACCAACAGGCAACCAGCTGTGACCCTCACAGTGAAGAGTTGGTCCACTGCTGCCCATAGATACACTGTATTAATGTGTGTGTGAATGGGTGAATGGCTTTTCAGCACTTTGAGTGGTCATCAAAACTAGAAAAGCGCTATATAAAAACAGACTAAGTACCTGGGTGTTCACCTGAACAATAAACAATAAGCTGGAATGGACTGATCATTCAAGTGCACTCTATGAAAAAGGCCAGAGCAGAATCTATTTGCTCAGGTCTTTTGTAGTACGCTCCCGAAGACCATTTTTGACCCTCCGGTGGCATCGGCCATCTTCTTTTGAGTGATCTGCTGGCAGAGGTAAGAAAGTGAACTATGAAACATTGCTGACGACGGAACAGATTCGGAGAAGCAAGACATTCCCAATCCTTTGCATGAGCAGTGGATGTTGGCACACCGCACACTTTTACGCATGGCGACCCTCGAGCTCACTCGCTTGCCCCCTGCCTCGGGAGACAGGCAGGCCCGGCAGTGTGTGAGCCATCAGGGGGGTAGCGCGAGATTTTAAGTGTCCGGAGGTTGGTCGACCGAAGTCGAGCGGCTGTACCGGTAATGATCCTTCCGCAGGTTAACCTACAGAAACCTTGTTACGACTTTTACTTCCTCTAGCTAGTAAAGTTTGTTTCATAGTGATCACAGTGAAACCACACTGCAGTCTTCTATAGCAAGGGGCGGGAGCGTTTCACTCAACAGCTGGTGTTACATAATAATCAAATAAACACCTTCATTCACAACAATTCTTATTAACTAACAGATTAATTGAACAGAACTGAAATGCTAATCAACTAATTGATAGTATTTGGCTCCAACAATGACCTCTGAGTACTAATTCAAATCATCATTCAAATCCTAAACTTTGTCAGTGTAGACTCACTCTTTCCAGCGTTAGTGATAAATCAAGGGGCAAAGTACATTAGTTATTATTTGAAAGAAGGATGGTTACTGAATACTGAGGCCACTTTTAGATCCTTGCTGCTTTATATAATGCATCTTTTCTTGATTTAGAGCATGAGCAGGGATGGTATGTTTTTAACCTCACTGTGAACAGCTTACATTGTTTTATGATGGCACCTTTTCTTTATTTCCTCTGAGAAGTTGTGGAAGCAAAGCCCCTTGTCTTTTCTTTTTTTCTGGTTACTCAGCAAGGTCAGAATATAAATGGCCATAACCCTGAATCTTTACATCTCTTGTGTTGAGAATAACACAGGCTGACTAGTATTCTTTGGCCTTTTCTCAGTCTCAGCACTTTAACAAAAATAAGATTTTCTTGAGGGTTGGTTGTAATTGCTTTATAAGTGTGTCAATCACTGTGTATTTGTCCTGTAAAACGACTTCCTCTTATGGTTCCACAGACCTTTTTTCAGTCACATTTTAAAGTAGTGCTGTTGCACTTTAATAGGACACCACCTTCATGCTGAAAGTGTTCAACAGAGTAGATCCAGTAGAGTGGATTAGGTGAGTGATATTTATGTTTAAACTTTATCACCATAGAATAACCTCCAGTAGAATAAAGTGGTAATAAAGAATACACTATACCTATTATGAATTAACAATTTCATTGCAAATTTCAGGCACTTTGGTTTTGCACTTCCCTTGGATATAATTAACACATATCTCAGTCCATTTTAATCTGAGAAGGATAGTTTGGAGGGTTGTTTCAGGTACTTATCCTTCATCAGTTAACCCTAACCCTTTAGGCCTTATCCCAGTTTGCAGAAGCAGGCAGAGGTAATGACAGGGTAGCTCAGCCATGTCCTGCTGTGGACATGGTAAGCAGCAAAAATCTATTTTAAACAGCTAAAGAATCTAAGTGCACACAATATTTTGAATATTTTTACAACTTTCAGCTTACTACCACAACATCTTTCAGTCAGAAAGCCTTTTCTTTTGGCACTACATTTTCTTAATCGTTGAACTTCCTTTTTCCTACACATAGTCACATCTATGCCACTAACTGTATTACACTCAAGAGGGAGATTGGCCGTTTGGGTCAAAAAGTGCTGAACAAAGATGCCACATGCTTGTGCAAGTTGCTGGCATTCAGTAAGACAGGGAACTATGGATGGTTGGAGATGCAGACTGGATGCGAGGCACTGCCATCAGTTGTAATGAGTCATTTTAGATTTGTTGTTAGCAGTCAGGATCGTGTTGTATTAAAATGTTGTTCATGAGTTGTGCCCATATTAACTAATATATCAGCCATGCCTGGAGTCTGACAACTGAATATGAAGGCAATAAATGCTTCATTTACAGTTGTATGTCGCTTCTCGTAAATCATTCAAACAGAGCCAATGGTACCCTGACTGCTGGTGCAGTGTGTCCTAGGTTCCTCCCGCTGCACGACAATGCCCGGTCTAATGTGGGAGTGTAGGTAGTTCCTGGATGAAGCATTGATGCCGTTGGCTTGCCATTTACGTTGCCCTGACCTAAATGATCAGCCAAGTTCTGCCATAGACAGTCCAGGAGCTCACTTATGCTCTGATCCAGGTCTGGGAGGAGATCATCCCAGATTCATCAGGAGGATGCCCACTAGTTGTCTAGCGTGCACACAGACAGGCAGAGGGCATACACACTACTGAGTCACATTATAAGTTGCCATTATGAAATTCCTGCAAGTTGGATCAGCATTTGATTCAAATTTTTACTTTGCTTTTCTGTTTGGTTTTGAATCCAGTCCTCAATGGGTTGATGATTTTGGTTTCCATTGACCATTGTTATGTAATTTGTACATCAAGATCTGATGTGTGATTTAAGTGTTCCCTTAATTTTTTGACCAGTGTAGTTATTCAAAATCTTTTTTAATTGTTAAGTGCTGTGGTTATTGAAGAAGTTGCCCATTCAGCACTACGTAACCGACAAAAAGGGATTAATTGTAATGCTTTAAAAAAAAAAAAATGATGAGACATATGAGATATCAGATATATACACATGGGCTCACTCAGTGAGATCCCATCAGAATGTCTATCTAGACTGCTCAGATAGGGGGCAATGTGTGTGTTAGTGTTTGAGTGAGTACTCCGCCTCAGGACTCGGTAAAATGTTGGTGTTATTCTTGTGTAAACAATGGGGTCACCCCTCAACTGATCCGTCCTTTTTATGGATCTATATTGGATAATTAAAATGAAGATACATTTAATTCAGAGAATATTTTTTTAAACCCAGCCATATGTCCAACCAGGAAAATCAAGACATTCTAATGGGGCGAATTAAATAAACGTGATCGGCCGATTCAAAGGGCACAGAATAAAGTTGACCAATTGGTTAGGCAGAGAAGAAATTTGGGTGGGCATTTCCCACCCCTGCCAACCTCTAGATCCGGCCCGATGAGAATCCTACTATAATTGGCTTTAAGTACGAAGACTACATAATCAGATTAGATATATCATACAGACTACATGTTAATAGCTGGTGAAAGTGGGTAAGTGATTGTAGCACATTATAGTGAAAACACTTTGTCCCATAATGTCCTAAAGACACATCTCTTCTGACTACACATTGGTTAAGACGATGATGTTACAGCATGTTCAGGGTGCAACAATCCAATATATAGTAACATTTCCTGTGATCAGGATGTCCATATGTCAGCTTGAGAGCACAGGAGAATATTCAGCTCAACTCCCTAACTTCAAACACTTCTTGTGTTTCTGGGGTCAGTACCATTCCATATGTCCTGAGACTTGGACTCTATTTTACACCTGACATTAAAATGTGAATCATCGTTGATTATGCTTCACACAACAGACGCATAGATGAAAAAAAGACCAAAACAATATAAATATCTCAGGTTGAAAAAGCAGAGCCATACACAAAGAAGACACCAAAGAACATGTCAAGAGAGTTTGTGGTGATAAAAGCTGACGCTGGTGTCGATATGCTGTAAACAAAAACATGTGTCCTGCCTCTGCCTGCTGCACCACCCCTCGCCTGAATCCTGCGGAGGATTTGATGCTGTTGTGAACGCGTCTGAGCAGAGAATCCCTGCATAATTGCATTTATGTAGCAACAAATCACATCATTTATTTTTCATGCTGCCTTTCACAGTGTTACATCATTTTGATGAGTTAACAGCTTGTTAGCTAGCAGCTAATTAGGTAGAAGTAATGGGAAATAAACAGAGGCTTTTTTAATTATGGGTTGGGCAACACTTCTTCAACACCTCTGAAACAATTTTAGATGTCGTTCTGCTTCTTACCCAGTCACTGATGTTGCCAATTTGACAACACCACATGTGAAAGAAACAAGGGCAGAGTGGAAATCTGAAACTGATGCTGTCAGCAGGTAGTGGCTGTGATATTTTGAGCCATAGCTACTCTCAGTAGACTCAAATCTACTGCTTTCAGAAATTATCTGGAGAGGCTGTATGAGAGAACGCAAATGTCCAAGTCAGTTGCTGGAGACATTCTCCTGCTAGCAACCTAGAAAAAGCTCCGGATGATGTCTGAATGAACCCATGTGAGAAAACAGCAGGATATTATCCAGAGGATTTTCCCGCAAGCCAGTGTGTGCATTGATGACATTTCTAACACAACAGTTGCAATAAAAGAAAAAGAAAAAGAAAAAGAATAGGTCTGTAAACGGCTTCAAAGTTAAGTGCTATTGATTGATGGGTATTCTATTTGTATTCAGTTAATTGTTAATTTATATTTTATCTATATCAAGAAATGACTGCTTAAAACCTTACCCAATTATCAAAAAAGAAATAATGTTAACATAATGATTTGGTATAGTCCATGGCTGCCCACACAAGTTTTATGTCCACCTGTATGAAAACCTGAAGTCATGTCTGCTTGACATGCTTTCATGTCTGCCATTTAACTGTCATCTTTACTGTGACTATACCTGCTCTCCAACATTCATTAAAGTCACAGTAAGCAGTGTGCCGAATGCTAATGAGCATTTGGAGTTCAATGGTAAATGGTCTGTATTTATTTTGAAAATTTTTAAAAAACACTCAAAGGTCATTACAGTACAGTTTTGCCATTTACCCATTCACACAATGCTTCTATGACCAGCAATCACACATGGCCAGCATAGCCGTCTCTGTCAATTTTCGGGGTTCAGTATCTTGTCCCAAGGACACTGCGGAATGGGGTGGACCAGGGGTCTCCAACACGTCGATCGCGAGCTACCGGTAGCTCGCGGGCAGGTTTTCAGTAGCTCGCCTGATAGGTTGACCGAAAAAAAAAAAAAAAATAATAATAATAATAATAAAAAAATAAAAAAATAAAAAATAAAAATATTCCGACGACAGTAAATGCACCTCATCTCACTTACGTTCACATATATGTCACATTGGTGTCCGGTGTAAATATAGCCAAAGTGACGTTGTGACGTTGTACGCTCGCTAAGCTGAAGTGAGGAGTTTGGTGGTATTAGCAGAACTTTACACAAACAACAAAGATGGAAAACCAAGGTGGCCAAGTCAAGAAAAAGCAGAAAACATACAATTTCCATTTGGAGTGGGAATGCGAGTTCTTCTTTACTAGCGTGAAGGACAAGTGTGTGTGCCTCATATGCGGGAGCAGTGTTTCGGTCGGCAAAAGAGGTAACGTGGAGCGCCACCACACTCAAGTCCACGGTAACTTTGCACGGGATTTTCCAGCAGGCAGCACTCTACGGACTGAGAAAGTGAACCAGCTGAAAGCAAACCTTAAAAAACAGCAATGTTTATTCATCGGGCCGACGAAGAAAGCCAACGCGGCCACGGAGGCATCATTTAAAGTGGCGCACATTTTGACAAAGCACAAGAAGCCATACACCGATGGCGGGATGGTGAAGGAAGCAATGACAGCGGTGGCCGACACATTATTCAAGGACCATAAAAGTAAGACTGAAATCATGTCCGCTATCGCTGATGTACAGCTTGGCGCAAACACAGTGGCACGGCGAGTGTCTGCGCTCTCTGCCGATGCAGTGGGTCAGTTGGAGCGGGACATGATTAAATGCAAATGGTTTTCAATTCAATGTGACGAGTCGGTGGATGCGGCTGATACCGCTCAGATGGCTGTGTTTGTCCGGATGGTTTTCGAAGACGCTTCCACCAGAGAGGAGTTTTTGACGTTGCTTCCACTAAAAACCACAACCAGAGGAGTCGATATTTACAACGTTGTGAAAAAGTACTTCGTTGAAAATAACGTGCCTATTGAAAAGCTGGTGTCTATTACAACAGACGGCGCACCAGCTATGACAGGACGCCACTCAGGATTTATTGCACTGTGCAAGGCCGACCCGGACTTTCCTAAAATTGTGAACTATCACTGCATCATTCACCAGCAGGCTATATGCGCCAAAGTCATGAGATTTGATCATGTGATGACACCTGTCATTAAGATCATCAACTCCATTCGCGCAAAGGCCAAGCAGCACAGAAGCTTCAAACTGCTCCTCCAGGAACTGTCTGCTGAACACAGTGATCTCCTTCTCCACACTGAGGTGAGGTGGCTGAGCCGAGGAAAAATACTGCATCGCTTCTGCTCATTGCTGAACGAAATCAAGGCTTTCATGGAGTCAAGAGAGGAGGACACTACACTTTTGTCTGATGGTGAGTGGCTGCTTGATCTTGCGTTCCTGACAGACATGACAGAGAAACTCAATCAGCTCAACACCCAGTTACAAGGTAAAGACAGAACAATTTCTGACATGATCAGTGCTGTTAAGGCTTTTAAAGCAAAACTGTCATTCTACCTCCAGCAACTGAAAAACAAAAGACTGCAACACTTCCCAACAGTAGTTAAGATGTTAGATAGCCATGCAGGGGCTGACTTTGTTTTGGATGTCAATAAATATTGTGACCTCATGTCAAAGCTAGGCCAGGAGTTTGAGGATAGGTTCAATGATTTTGATAAGATGGAGCCATGTGTGGCATTCATTGGCAACCCATTCATGGAGGTAGACATCACAGAGATTTCAGAAAAGATGGCTGAACTGTTCACTGTCAATCCTGTGGAGATGGAGATGGAGGTTATAAATCTCCAGAATCATGTTCAGCTTAAGTCTCAGCAACACTCACAACATTTCTGGAGCCTTGTAGACCCAGAAAACTACAAGAACATTCACCAAGCAGCACTTAAAATTTCTGCTTTATTTGGTTCGACATACCTTTGTGAAGCTGCTTTTTCTGACATGAATGTCATCAAATCTAAATTCAGAACAAGACTGACCGATGAACATTTAAATTACTGTATTAGAGTGAACCTGAGTGCATACACTCCAGCATACACCTCTTTGGTGGACTCCATGCAGTGCCAGTCATCTCACTAAGTTTTAAAAAGAGTGAGTGTACTAATGTTTTCTTGGACCTTTGATGTTGAGTTATTGAGTTATTGTTATTGAGTTGAGTTATTTTTGATAAGCATTGTGTATTGCAATTTCACACGTGTACAAACAGAAGGACTCCATGCAGTGCCAGTCATCTCACTAAGTTTTAAAAAGAGTGAGTGTACTAATGTTTTCTTGGACCTTTGATGTTGAGTTATTAAGTTATTGTATTAGAGTTGAGTTATTTTTGATAAGCATTGTGTATTGCAATTTCACACGTGTACAAACAGAAGCTTAAGTCAGTTGATTAATAAATATGTGCAATGTGATGCAAGTAGCTCTTGGCCACTTAATTTTTTTCTAAGTAGCTCTCAGTTGAAAAAAGGTTGGAGACCCCTGGGGTGGACAGAGATAGAATCAATGACCTTGTGGTTAGTGGATGCCCCGCTCTATCTCCTGAGCCGCCCCCTGAGTTTAATTGTCCCCCTCCCCCAACAGTGAAGGTTGAAACAGGAGGGAGGTGGAGGACAGCAGCAGCATTTGATTCTGACTCACTGGATGTCACGCTGTCATGCTGACCGATTGGCTCCTGTTAAAGTAGCTCCTGAAACATCTTCAGTCTTGAACTGTTTCATCTGTTCAGTCCTTGGGAATTCATCCCCTCTGACTCCTGGTGTTCCGCATTTCAAAAAGACACATGAAAGCCCAATTACATTTTTTTGTTGCTCTCTACAAATGCAAGAAATTCTCTCAAAATTTTCTCAAAATTGAAAAAGGAATACCAGCAGATTACAACTATAAGCTTTTAAGAGACATTATAAGCTTTGTAAGCTCGACAATTCTCTCTTATCTTTCACCTTTGTTGCCCTGCAGAGAAAATAGGCAGACAGGAAATATCTGAACTCCTTTGGTCTTGCACATACCCAACACATGTAACCATAACCCAAAAATATTCAGAACATTTTATATAAGTTAACTATATGAAGTTAATTAACCTGTGTATGTGGAGTTTTTTTATTTTTTATTTTTTACTTGATAAATTTGTTGTCTTCTTTGGATTTTACCATTACCTATAGGGGATTAATCTTTGTATGAAAAAGGCTTTAAGCTACAACAAATTCATAAATATAGAATAGCCTTTGTTGGGACATGGTTTTTGTGAAACCACACTTCGGCCTACATGTGCCGTCAAAAGCCTGAAGCAGCATGTCCCTTTGTCCTGGAGAAAACTAGAGCAAAGGAACTCAGAACTCAGAGGGCATCAACATCACACAGAGGTGTGAAAAACCCCCCAGGGACACAGGTTTCAACTCCCATTGGTCACTCTGGACCCCATGACCTGTGAGGTCACCGGGCCAATATAAGGCCAGGTCTCCCCCTCTTCTATCTCTTTTTCTACAATCCCTCCAAGAGCAGAAGGCTGTCCAGCCTCTTTTCCTGCATCGCCGAGGGGAGAAGCCTGGGTTCTCCAGCTCACATCTTCTCTTTCCATCCAACTCTTCGAGAGGAGCTCAAAGGTGCAGCTTCCAGCTCATCTCACCAAGGAAACCTCCTTGTAACAAGCTCAACCAATCCTTCAAGCAGCGACGCAATGTCCTGCAAGGAAACTTCAACCCACAACTGAGCTGCACAGCTCAACAGACTACGAAGGCAGTAGCCACAAAACCAGCAAGACGACTTCACAAAACTGCGAACTGCACAGCAACCTCTTTTCCCTTTCCAAGGACAGGCTTAATAATCATACTAGGCTAAGCAAGACTGTTTATTCGATTCTGTGTGATGTTTGATTTGTGGGGTTGTGAGACACGCATGTTTCTTCACCTAATTAGATCTGACCCCCGCTACTGGTTGTAAACATTCCAATAGGGGGGAAAAGGGTGTTATCTCTTTGGCCAGCTGCCATTTTGAAAGCACACTAACTCACACAGACACACACACATGTACTTTATCATATTATAAATGTTTTTCTTTCACAAATGCTTTTTTATTAATGTTGCATAAGTGAATTTTGCCAACCTCTACACTATCAAGAACTCTATATCCTTCAACTTAGCTAACTATCTAGATGGTAATTTTGATTATAGTTATTAATTTAATTGTTAATCAGAGTTCCAAATTTGTAGTTAGTACTTTTATGAGACTTTTATGAGGTAACTTTAATCAATTAAAGTTATAATTTAATATTAATATTTTAAATATTAATATTCCATATTTTATTTTGATAACCAAATGTATTGAATGCCGAAAGGCACACCATTTTATGGTATCACGTTTGATGCATTATTGCACAACACCTTTGTTGTGCATATGATACCTTAAGCGTGACACCATTAAATGGTGTGCCTTTGGGCATTCAATAAATTTGGTTATAAGAGAAAATATTGAATACCATGGGGCACCATCCTTCAAATGAATGGAAAAGATAGCCAATTTATTAGCAAAGTTATGCAACATTAATGAAGACAACATTTGTTAAAGTAAAACATTTATTATGAAGATAATTAAAGTATAAAAACACAAACTACTAAGGGTGTACTTACTATGTGTGTATGTGAGTATGCGTATGTGTGTGTGTGTGTCTGTGTGAGTGAGTGTGCTTTCAAAATGGCGGCTGGCCACTCTGAAGACAAAGGACCCCCTGGAATGTTTACAACATGTGGCTGAGATCACATGTATGTGTTAAGTTTGGGGAGATGTGTGTGTGTGTGTGTTGGTGCCAGGTTAGAGAAAGTAGTTATTTGCATACAAAGAAGACCGTGAAGAGCATAACATAACTAACATTAACTTTCAAATAACTTATAAGCAAATATCACAACAACACAAATCAAACTTATAAACATCACATGAATAGAATTGAACAGTCTTTGCTTAGCCGAGTTTAATTATTAAGCCCAGTTGTGTTACCAGTCCATGAAAAGGGGAAAAAGGTTGATGTGCTGTTTGAAGTCCAGTGAAGTGGTCTTGCTGGTTTGTGGCTCCTGTTGCTGTGGTTCTGCTGTGCGATGCAGCTCTTGTGCTGAAGTTCTTAGGCAGGCTCTCACGTCGCTGCCTTTTGGAAGGTTTCAGCAGTCTGCTCCAGGCAGGCCTGCTTGAAGGTTGGTAGAGCTTGGGTCGGGAGGAAGTTTCCCTGGCTGGGTGAGCTGGAGAGCTACACCTCTCCTCTAGGAGCGTTGAGTGGGAAGAGTTGAGTCGAAAGAGAATGAAGAGAGAGGGAACTGTGATTATATTGGCCTGGTGACCTATAATATAATAGTGGTTGAAAGTTGTGTCCACGGGCATTTTAACACCACCAGAATTAGGACTGCACTATTTCCACAGTTTGCCTTCACATGCACAACACAACATGAGATTATCTGCACATATGCATTCATAGCAGCAACAAAACCTCTGCAGGATTTAGTCAAGGGGTGGTGCTGCAGGCAGAGGCATGACAGAGTTCACGTGTTTTTCTTTACAGTAATCGGCACCGGCGTCAGCGCTAATCACCACAAACCATTTTGACATCTTCGTCTTCTACGTGTATGGATCCAGTTTTTCTTCCTGAGATATTTCTGTTATTTTCTTTGTTTTTGCTTTCTCACATGTCAGAAGTCTGTCATCAACTCCCCCATTCACTTGCTAAGAATCCTGCAAAGGAGCTCATCTTCGTGTACTCTCTATTGTATGTTATTTTCAAAGGCTACATGTGTTTGCAATATGTGGACGTGAAGTATGAAATTACCAGTTTATAACTTAAAGGATAATTCTGGTTAATTTCAAAGTTCATCAGCTGTCAGTGGACAGTGGGCACTAAGTAGAGGCTGTTGCTAATCTCACTTGATACTCATCTAAGTCACCATTTCCATTGTTGTGTTGCCATGAACCCCTCCCCTGATGGGCTGTGAGTCTATGTCCTTGCAGCGAAGTGATCTTTAATCCTGTGTAGTGATGAAATGATGGGGTCAGATCCTAGCAGCCACATTTGAACCAACTCTGCTCATATGCAAAATATGTTTTGGATGAGTCAGCTGTATGAAATAAGCAGTACCTGCCATGTTACAGGGATTTATGATACATTTCAAAAACATGGCTAAAGATAAGTTCAGACAGGTTGTATACAAACCTCCAGGTTAGTTAGAAATATTTTAAGATTAACCAGAGAATAGAAAATAATAGTTAATGATAATGATGAATATAAAACCCAAGTTGTCTTTTCCTAACATTTTAGGAGGCACTAATTTACCAAGACTTCCCATAGTTAGACAGAGCTTATACACTATCTCACAATACAGCCAGGATCAAAGAACCATGTGCTCTATCGAGCATTACATTTAAATGTATTCCTTAAAAGATCAGTTGAAATATCTTGGCCGCTGATGTATGTTGTGTGTGTGAGGGCCTGGCTGACAACATTCCAATTTAACTTAAGACGTTGCCTAACCAGAATGTTGTTGGCCTTTTGTTCTCTCTCTCTCTCCCTCTCTCTCTCTCTCTCTGTCTCTGTCTCTCTATGTCTCTCTCTCTCTCTCTCTCTGTCTCTCTGCCATGCAGGATACCATTATAACAGGTCTGCTGCCAGAGACGATCTACTCATTGACTGTGGCTGCATATACCACTAAGGGTGATGGAGCTCGCAGCAAGGCTAAGGTGGTCACCACCACAGGAGCAGGTGTGTGTTTAGTTTACAATTATACACACATTATAAACACCACAAATTAAATTGCTCTCCATGAAGGAATAACATGTTCTGCATCTGAAAATGAAAAAGGTGAATCCATAAGCAAAACACAAGCCTTGAATCCGGGTCACTGAACCTCACCACCAGACTTCCCCGAAAAAAAATTCTGTAAAAAGAGTTTGCTGTTCTTTTTGCCCTGACCAACCTATTTTAATCACATTTCAGCGACAAACATGTACATTTTTAGATTTGTACAAAGAAATCAATCCATCACCCAAGAAAGTTGGGAATGAAAGTGCTTCAAATGAAGAGAAAACATATTGTTTCATGTTCCAGAGAATATTTCTTGTCTTCTAGTACCTGGTAAGCCCACCATGATGATCAGCACCACTATAGGGAACACAGCCTTGATCCAGTGGCAGCCTCCTAAAGATATGGTTGGGGAGCATGTGGGATACCAGCTGCTGTACAAGAGAGTAGAGGAAGAAGCTTTCACCATCAAAGACTTCAGAAAGATAGATGACCATTTCACAGTCACCGGCCTCCACAAGGGTGCCACCTACATCTTTAAACTGTGTGCTAAAAACCGAGCAGGTAATGGGGAGGACTATGTGAAGGAGATCAGCACCCCTGAAGACATCCCCAGCAGCTACCCCCCAAATCTGAGTGTCGTGGGACTGACCGCCACCTCCACCCAACTTGCCTGGGACCCCCCTCCTCTGTCCGAGAGGAATGGGAAAATTGTGAAGTACGTGGTGGTGTATCGTGATATCAATATGCAGCACAATAACACCAACAATACCACAGAAACACTGATGACCGTCCAAGGTTTGCAGCCTGACACAACCTACGACATCAGAGTCCAAGCTTTTACGAGTAAGGGGGGAGGTCCCATCAGCCCCAGCATCCAGAGCAGGACCATGTCCACCTCCATGCCAGGTGAGAAGTGCAAGCTTTTTGTCAGTGCTGTACTGTGCTTACTGCAGCTTCATTTGTGACCTCAGCACTCTGTACATCACTCCATGATTTCAACATTTAGGGCTTTGTTATCTTCTAATATGCAAACACAAACAAAACCTCCCTGCACAGACTAACATGAGTAACCAGAATAGTTGTACAATTTTGTTGAGGGCAGCTTTTGGCGTAAAACTAAAAAAGTGAAGGAGAGGCTGCATGGATTAATAGGAGGGAAGGAAGATCACCTAGTAGAGTCAGTAAACCTTCCAGTCTCTTCAGTTGGAGCAACAGGTAAATGAAAGTACAGAGCCTCAGCAGAGGGGAAAAAGCCATGTGTAAATCAGAACTGGAGCATTTCATTGATGACCACATTTGCCAAGAGTCCCATATATTAAGATTCCAGAGTTAAAGCTATATTGTGTCTAGCATTCTACAACTATGTATTTATTTAGCTTTTTACCAATCTATATATATGGTTTACAGATCGATGGATTAAGTCAATAACCGGTTTGTAAACAGTAAGCAGCTTACTGACAGAGAAGATTAATTTCTATATAGTTCCAAAATACATTGAACAGTTTAAATGAGCAGCCAGACAATGTGGCTGCAGCTGTTTAATATTGATCATATTTGCACAAAGTCATGCTGCTTGCACACTGGACATCTAACTGTGCTTTGCACGGTTCCTCATGGTGCACGAGGACAGGTCACAATGTTTGTCTTGACTATTAATTGCAAATAATCAACCAAAATGTGGCCTCAATCAGAGTCAGTGCAGACTGTTTGTCAAACTAAAGCTCATTATAGAATCTACATAATGTGATTAAGTGACACGTTTCATCTCTAGTCCAAGATGCTTCCAAGTTCCAAGTTCGCCAGGTCTTGGTATTAAAGAACAGATTAATAACTTGGGGCTAACTATCTTGTTCCCACGACTTAATAACTTGTGACCTTGAATTTCCTTTTTTTCCAGAATGTCACCAGAGGGGCTCTGTAAATATAAAGTGCATCGAGATAAAACTTCTTTTGTACATCAACTGTCATTTCTTTGCTTTTGTGCACCAACTCATCAACATCTCAGTCATTTCCACAATTAAATTAACCACCTAATAATCATCCAGACCTTCCCCCAGTGTTTACCAAGAACTTTGGAGTGAAGGCTGTGACGAAAACCTCTGTGCTGCTGACCTGGGAAATGCCAGAAACATACACATTTCAAGTGCCTCTCAAGGTAAGATGAGCCCACTGTTCCAGCCAGTCACATATTACACACTTAATCTGATAACTGGTCATCAGGTAGTCAGTGCTCATTCAATCAATCAATCAAATTTTATTTGTATAACCCATATTCACAATTCACAATTTGTCTCATTTGGCTTATGAGACAACCCATTTATTGTTCATTGTTTCATGTAATAAAATAAATTGTGACACAGGAAGTGTATGTCATACCCTTAACACAATGCAATGTATTGGATGTGATGACAAAAATACTTTTATCTTTCAGCCAGGTATCACTAAACAAAATAGTGACTTTGTGAAACTTTTTTTTGTTTTGGCCTGTTTAATAGAACAGCTACAGTATTAATCGTCAAAATAAAAAGGGAACAAATTTTCACCATATTCAGTTCTGTCTGTGACTGCACTTTTGGACTAGGATTTGTCTGCCTTGTTGCTCAGCCAGTGGCACCATGATGCTCTGATGATAAACTAAAGTGCAAAGGAAAAAGTTTATGATCATGGATCACCAAGTGAATAATAGTAAGCAGCTAAATCATACTTGATTTATTGAGCACCTTTTAGCAAAAAGCAGTTACAGAGCGCCTCACAAACTCATAAACAGAGAGCACAGGAAGCACAAAGGTCACAATTTTTGTAGTAAGTGAAGATTTAAGAACTTTTGGACTGTATACAGATGCACACACAGGCAAACAAAATTGTAGGCTATAAAACATAATAAAAATATATAATAAAAAATATAAAAAGAGTCTGAAATCTGCTATACTGACAGCTAGCTAGCTATTTATGTCGACAAAAATAAACATGAATGATTTTCCACAATCGGGGTGATTCTTACCTCTATATTGTTTGCTTTCTTCTCCTCCTCTACTTTGCACCTGATAATGTAATCCTTTTTTGACTCATCTTTGACTGTAACCACAGTCTAACAGTCGCAGTGTGAACGTTGGGGAGAACCTGAGGCGGAAGCGCCAATTCTCGTGCAAGCAGCGGCCTGGCTGTTCACACAGGAAGCGCATTTCTCCGTGCTGGTTCAGGGGTAAATGATGATGGTCTTCACAGGTGACTGACCTACGCAAGCCTATAGCCGCGCCCCCCCCCCCCCCCCCCCCCAACAAGAGATTATGTGCTTGTGTGTTTCTGTCTGTTTAGACACAACTGACAAATGTGTGGATTAAGTACATAATTAAAGATGGGGAAATTTCATCATGTGGGGGCAAAAATCAGGAAATTGAAACTCAGCGGGGAAATCGATAGCTTCTCGGTGCTTCCCGGTGCTTCCCGGCACTAGGCTGCCAGTGCGAACAGCCCAATTATTTAACATGGCCGCGGAAAGGAGGCGGACAGCTTTTCGTGGCACTTCGCAGCGCTTCTACCTCCGGTGCGTCCCCGGGGTAAGAGGATGATGGTGTGACATTAATGCATTGGTTTACATTGCATGTGTCACGTCATGATAAATCAGTCTCTTGCGCCGCCCTCTCGGCATTTTGCGCCCTAGGCAACCCGCCTGTGTTGCCTATGCCAGGAGCCACTCCTGATTCCATCTATGCCTTACCTGCCACTGCCAGCATCTTACCCATGCTGGGGCATTTTTGCACAGCCTGCACCTGGGGTCTGTCTGTCTGGTGTGGTAGGCCTCTATCAAGCTTGTGCTCAGTACCTACAAGTCTATAGCCTTTAGTGTCAAAAACTGTGAGGGAGAGTAAAGCCTCAGGGTAAAATTTATTTACAACTAAATTGCGACAGCATATAATTTGGGTGGATGGTGCACATACACATAAAATGGATAACGCGCCTTCTCTTACTAGACAGAAATTGGGACGAAATAACTCGGATACAAACACTGCAATCTTGCTCTGATGACATTGTTTGGAGCCAAAGTCTGCACAATAGTGATCAGAGGATGGAGCCACAGTATTGAGGTCCCACTGATACATTTGTTCAACTATCGAGTCAGTCTCTGTCAATCATGATGTTTCCCCCTTTCTTTATAGTATATCAAATAAGCACTTGGAACACTTGGACATATATTAGTTTGATAAATTCTACCTAAAATGATGGACACCCTTTTTGGAAACAAATAATTTGACATGTATTTGACATTTTAGTTTGGCCTATGTCCCATCTGCTAACATGGAGGAGGTAGGGTTAATGTCCTATACTGGAGACACATTTTTGTTCATCTTTATCAATGCAGTTTATGGTCTGAAGTCCCTGAACACACGTTCATTTTTTAAATCATCATCGTATCAGGCCATCATGTGAAATACCAGGAATGAGAGAAAATGTGTGTGTGTGCTTCCAGACAGCACACACACACACACACACACACACACACACACACACACACACTCACAGGCCCCGGGGCTCCACCCCCACTCACTCGCTCAGAGAGACACACGCAGTGATATCAGAGCTCGTTCACGTGAAGCAGCCAGTCATTGACTTTGTTGAAGAACAGTGGAAACAGTAAAAACACAGAGTTTCTCTGGTCTCAGCTGCTCAGTGATCAGACCAGAAGCTGCAGTTGGTTTGTACCGAGCTGGAGTTTCTGTGTCCTCCTCCACTCTGCTGTCACTTGAACTAATAAACACTCATCACTAGTTATCAGGACCTGATCAGCACAGGAAGTAACTTAGTGTTTGTTTGATTCGCTCCAGAGTTTATGATTCTGTATTTAAACATCATGAAAATGACTCGTCAACATGTTGTGCTCAGTACAACACGAGACGCGACGCTCACAGTCAGGACTCAGTGTTAAAATGAGTTGAGTGACACACTAAACACATGATTGTAAGTTTGTCACCTAAATCATCCCAATAAAAAAATAGAACAAATGAGCATGAACTAGTTCATTTTTGAAACTGTGAACTTAGTTGAACTTTTTTTTTTATTTAACTATGAACGTGAACTAGTTCATTTTCATTTGCATGAACTGAACTTTGAACTAGTTCATTTTAAGTGTGAACTGGCACAACACTGAGTATAACTACACTACCGTTCAAAAGTTTGGGGTCACCCAGACAATTTCATGTTTTCCATGAAAACTCACACTTTTATTTATCAAATGAGTTGCAAAATGAATAGAAAATATAGTCAAGACATTGACAAGGTTAGAAATAATGATTTTTATTTGAAATATTAATTTTGTTCTTCAAACTTTGCTTTCGTGAAAGAATGCTCCATTTGCAGCAATTACAGCATTGCAGACCTTTGGTATTCTAGCTGTTAATTTGTTGAGGTAATCTGTAGAAATTTCACCCCACGCTTCCTGAAGCACCTCCCACAAGTTGGATTGGCTTGATGGGCACTTCTTGCGTACCATACGGTCAAGCTGCTCCCACAACAGCTCAATGGGGTTGAGATGTGGTGACTGCGCTGGCCACTCCATTACAGACAGCATACCAGCTGCCTGCTTTTTCCCTAAATAGTTCTTGCATAATTTGGAGGTGTGCTTTGGGTCATTGTCCTGTTGTAGGAGGAAATTGGCTCCAATTAAGCGCTGTCCACAGGGTATGGCATGGCATTGCAAAATGGAGTGATAGCCTTCCTTATTTAAAATCCCTTTTACCTTGTACAAATCTCCCACTTTACCAGCACCAAAGCAGCCCCAGACCATCACATTACCTCCACCATGCTTGACAGATGGCGTCAGGCACTCTTCCAGCATCTTTTCACCTGTTCTGCGTCTCACAAATGTTCTTCTGTGTGATCCAAACACCTCAAACTTTGATTCGTCTGTCCATAACACTTTTTACAATCTTCCTCTGTCCAATGTCTGTGTTCTTTTGCCCATATCAATCTTTTCTTTTTATTGGCCAGTCTCAGATATGGCTTTTTCTTTGCCACTCTGCCTAGAAGGCCAGCATCCCAGAGTCGCCTCTTCACTGTAGACGTTGACACTGGCGTTTTGCGGGTACCATTTAAAGAAGCTGCCAGTTGAGGACCTGTGAGGCATCTATTTCTCAAACTAGAGACTCTAATATACTTGTCTTCTTGCTGAGTTGTGCACCAGGGCCTCCCACTTCTCTTTCTACTCTGGTTAGAGCCCGTTTGTGCTGTTCTCTGAAGGGAGTAGTACACACTGTTGTAAGAAATTTTCAGTTTCTTCGCAATTTCTCACATGGAATAGCCTTCATTTCTAAGAACAAGAATAGACTGGCGAGTTTCACATGAAAGTTCTCTTTTTCTGGCCATTTTGAGAGTATAATCGAACCCACAAATGTGATGCTCCAGATACTCAACTAGCTCAAAGGAAGGCCAGTTTTATAGCTTCTCTCACCAGCAAAACAGTTTTCAGCTGTGCTAACATAATTGCACAAGGGTTTTCAAGGGTTTTCTAATCATCCATTAGTCTTCTAGGCGATTAGTAAACACAATGTACCATTAGAACACTGGAGTGATAGTTGCTGGAAATGGGCCTCTATACACCTATGTAGATATTTCATTAAAAAACAGACATTTCCACCTAGAATAGTCATTTACCACATTAACAATGTATAGAGTGTATTTCTGATTAATTGAATATTATCTTCATTGAAAAAAACAGTGCTTTTCTTTGAAAAATAAGGAAATTTCTAAGTGACCCCAAACTTTTAAACGGTAGTGTATATATAAGACTTTATAAGCTGTATTATCAAATAAGTTTTTCAGCTCCAGACAAATTTTATTTGGTGGAAGAGGGCAAAATGGGTCTTTTGATAGTAAAGGTTGCCGACCCTGACATAGAAGGTCGAGACCTTAAAAATTGCAGAGAAACCCAACAGTTCCCACAATGAGCAGCACTGGTGACTGTGGAGAGAAAAAACTCCCTCAATTACTGTAGGAAACCTCTAGAACCAGACTTGTTCAGGTCTCACAGTGACTATGAGTAGTTTGCAAAAGTCTTACTGTCACACTGCCACACACATTGCCAGCTTTAACCATATTTTGTAACCTGTGGTATGGCTAGAAAAGCTGTGTAGAGGTGCTGCACAAATGGATTAATTGTTGTTTTAGAAAAGTAAAATCATAAATTGCCAAATTGTCCCAAAATGTCTGTTTGTGTAGATTAAACCAACAAGTTCAACATTGTTAGTTTACATAGAGTCAGATGATCTGCCTCGGACGTCTAATGTAACCTCCAACAAGATAAAACATAAGATACTGCAAGGAAGAAACAATGGCTCATGTATGAACCATTTCACACTGATGATATTCATCATTTTTATAATACATGTTGCACAAATATTTCACTGTAACCTAACTGAAGAATCAATTCATATCACAGACAGTTAATGTAAACATTAAGTATTCAGTTGGCCTGTATCTGTGTTAGTAAAAAATCCTCATCCTGGCTTTCAGATATTGTACAACCAGAAGAGTGTGGAGGTCCAGGGGAACCTTAAGAGGAAGCTGATCACTCAGCTTCAACCAGATACTGATTACTCCTTTGTGCTGATGAGTCGGGGGAACAGTGCTGGCGGTCTCCAACAGCAGGTGTCCATCCACACAGCCCCCGACCTCCTGAGGATGAAACCTGCTCTGTATCAGCATGATGTGGAAGAGGGTGGGAGAGTGACCGTCAGTCTGCCCAGGGCCCATGCTGGAGCCCCTATCAGGTCTGTGCTATTCACAAAAATTACATAATCGGCTCTGCACATGTCACTCTGATTTTATAGTGGTACAAAGACATCAAGGCTGGTTGTGAATAACATCAAATGATAGTTGTAATGACTGGAGTGTAAAACAGCTGCATTCTTAGTTGAAAGCAATGAGATATTTTACTTTGAAAATCAATCAATCAATCTCCCCTTTGTGTACAGTGTCGATAAAAAACATGAATTTGATTGTTTGTGGGGTTTTGGCATGTTATGTAATCTTAAACCCCCCATTTAGACTTAATTATAATAGACAATATTACAGGGGAGGAGGAGAGTGGTGTTCATTGTGCAGTAGTTCAACTCAGAATCAGCTTTATTTTCCATGTATGTGTACACATACTAGGAATTTTATTTGTAATTGCAATCAGTAACTTACACAAATAGACATACTGTAAAAAACGACTACAACAAAGCTCACAAAATAAACATAACTATTATGTGCAAATAAAAGCGGCCAATAGAGCAAAGGTGCAGAGTGCAAAGATGCAGATATGGATAAATGTTGCTGATATATATGAGGTAGGTGAAGCATATGACAGTCGATCTGGTAGATATTTTAACATCGTTAGAGGATATGGTTCCCCTAGTATCACAATATCGCAATAATCCAGTGATAGCTGTCTGTACATCACTGGGTACACTACAATCGGGAATTGCTAACTTTTAATGGAGCTATAATTTGCCAAACTCTGAACAAATACAGCCTGAAAGTTGGGTTTGTATGGGTTCATGATGGCTTTAATTTTCTCTGCTCACTTTCTGTTGTTCGTGCGCGAGGCTCAGCGTCAACTTGCTGATCAGATACTAGGAGTGGAGAGAAGGAGAGAGAACACCTATTGTTGTCATTGGGGACTTTAATAAGGGCAACTTAACTCACGAACTCCCCAAATACAAACAGTTAGTTAAATGCCCGACCAGGGGGGAGAATACACTGGACCACTGCTACAGTACCATCAGGAGGGCTTATCATGCAGTTTCCCGCGCTGCTCTGGGTCTATCCGACCACGCTCTTATTCATCTGATCCCGGCTTACAGACAGAAACTCAAAATTTCTAAACCTGCTGTGCTGAGATCTAAGAACTGGAGCAGCAGTGAAGCTGTGGAGGAGCTGCGTGACTGCCTGGACAACACAGACTGGGACATTTTTAGAACTTCTTCCAACAGCCTGGACGAATACACAGAGGCTGTGACGTCATACATCAGCTTCTGTGAGGACAGATGTATTCCAACACGCACCAGGGTGAGTTACAACAACGACGAGCCCTGGTTCACAGCAAAACTCAAACAGCTTCGTTTGGAGAAAGAGGTGGCCTTCAAGAGTGGGGACAAGGATAGGTTCAGACTGGCTAAATACTCGTTTGGCAAGGAGATTAAGGAGGCCAAACGACAGTATTCCAAGAAGCTGGAACAACAATTTGCAGCCAACAACTCCTCGTCAGTCTGGAAAGGCCTACGGGTGATCAACAGCTGCAAAACCAAATCCCCCCACTCTGTGGAAGACCTTCAACTTGCAAACGACCTAAATGACTTCTACTGCAGATTCAACAGACAATGGACCAGTTCTAACCCTACCCCACATTCCCAACCCCCCTCCACAGCTATCACACCTCTTCTTCTTCTTCTTGAAGACCTTTGACCGCCTCATGCTGACCCACCTCAAGGCCATAACCAACCACCTCCTCGACCCACTGCAGTTTGCCTACAGAGCCAACAGGTCTGTAGACGATGCAGTCAACATGGGACTCCACTTCATCCTCTGGCTCCCCCGGCACCTATGCCAGGATCCCGTTTGTGGACTTCAGCTCCGCATTCAACACTATCGCCCCAGCTCTTCTCTGAGACAAGCTGACACAGCTGAGTGTGCCTGAGCCCACCTGCAGGTGGATCACTGACTTCCTGACAGACAGGAAGCAGTGCGTGAGGCTGGGCAAGCTTGTCTCTGAGCCCCGGACCATCAGCACTGGACCCCCACAAGGTTGTGTGCTCTCCCCTCTACTCTTCTCCCTCTACCCCAACAACTGCACCTCCAGCCACCCCTCTGTCAAACTCCTGAAGTTTGCAGATGACACAACTCTAATTGGATTAATCTCCAATGGGGACGAGGCCGCCTACAGAGAGGAAGTTGACAGCCTGGCTTCCTGGTGCAGCCAGAACTTCCTGGAGCTGAATGCTTTGAAAACTGTAGAAATGGTAGCAGACTTCAGCCCAAACCGCCCCCCTCACCATGTGCCAGTCTCGGTTTGGTTCCACAAGTATTTATTTAGAAGCAATGAAAAGGAACAGCATAGCTATGGGCACATAGCTGTGGGCACATAGCTGTGGGCACTCAACACACAGCCTCGGCCATCTAGTAGCACGGGGTAGTCAAGAGTCATGCCGAATTGGACGGCGGGTGCAATATTTATAACGAGGGGGAGTCACCATGGTTGAGACCTTGGCTATCCCTTGCTGGTGTGCAGGCATGGTCCCCAGCCTATTAGCACTGGAATCCGCGAATGATGAGGAGCTGCTACCAGGTTCGCCCCTCCTTTGACAGTAGCTGGGAAAATCTTCACATTCTGACAGTGTTTGGTTTCATGTTTTACAGACAGGCCTTCAGCTGAAGCCTTGTGGGTCTTCAGTATTTTTGCAGATATGGTGTTGTTGTTCATTGGAGTGAGAAACCTATCGTTCCTGCGTTATTGGCTGTATGTTCTGTGTGCGTAAGCATGCGCATTTTCTAGACAAAACAACGCCTTTCCTATCTGTCCTTCTGAACCTAGTGGCATCTGCTTGAATTCTTTTTAAGGGTAGGTCACAGTTTCTTATGAAACAGTGCATTCATGTATGTGTGATGTTTGAATAAAGCTAATGGAGTTTAGGCTGTAATATAGTAAGTTAGGTATGAGAACAAGTTAAAGTACAGTGTATTGTATGCCACAGATGTACAGTCTCCACAACAGGCATTATCAGACAGGTGCGCGACTGAACTGCGATGTGACGCACACACACACACTAACCAACTTCAAGATTAAAACCAGCCAGCAACGGCTACTAAAAGTCACTATGTAAAGGCCACACATTCTCCACGTATTCAGCCCAAACTGCCCCTGCCCCCACCCCTGTCTAACATACTGCATTTGTTTAGAGTTCAGTTTCATGGCCATCTTCACAGACACGCACACAAAGAAAAACATAGATTTTAGTCTTAACACTTTCAGATTCCTGGGGACTATAATTGCACAGGACCTGAGGTGGGCAGAGAACATCACCTCCACCATCAAAAAGGCCCAGCAGAGGATGTTCTTCCTGCGGCAACTGAAGAAATTCAACATGCCGCAGAAAGTGATGGTTGAGTTCTACACGGCCATCATTGAGTCCATCCTCACCTCATCAATTACCGTCTGGTTCGCTGCCTCCACTGCCAAGGACATTCGGTCAGCTGAGAAGGTCATCGGCTGCGACCTGCTGGCTCTCCTAGATCTGTTCCACTCCAGGACCAGTAAGAGAGCAGGCAAGATTATTGCTGATCCTTCCCATCCCGGTCACTACCTCTTTCAGAGACTTCCACCCGGAAAAAGGTTCCGGGCTATCAAGACCAAAACCTTGCGCCACCTGAACAGTTTTTTCCCCATGGCAGTGGGGCTCACAAACAAGCCCCCTGCATCACACTGACTCTGCAGATAATTTATATATTCTGGCACTATCCTGAAAAACCAATCACTGCACCTTAGCACCGCACGTGCCCATAACATATTGTTCTTATTGTCTTACTGTATATATTGTGGTTTTATGTCTGATTGTTGTTCTTATGCACCAGCCACACCAAGGCAATTTCCTGTTTGTGTAAACATACTTGGCAATAAAAATAATTCTGATTCTGATTCTGATTCATCAGAGGTTCATCCTACAGCAACATAATGAGCAGCTCTCTCCACACCTAAACCTTATGGAGCTCCTATGAGATCAACTGGACACATGGTGCAACATATAAATGGGAACCTCTGCTATTGTGATGGCACAAACTTTCTCAACCATGTTCTTTTTTGTGATAGCTGCCAATGCAACTTGCAGTGAAACGATAGTCCTTAGGATAAGTGGTTAAGCACGTATAGTTGGGTATTATTTTTATATGATTTTTAGTTCTGATGGTTTTATTTGAGGAATATGTTAAACATGATGAAACATGATGGATCTCAAGAATTATAAAGACTGAACAATAAAACTGAACACCTCCATTTACATCAATGCTTCACATAGCAGGCCGGCTGTGGCTGAGGGGTCGTCCTCAGTTCGATCCCCAGTCTTCCCCATTTGCATGCTGAAGTGTCCTTGGGCAAGATGCTGAACCCCCGAATTGCCCCTCAGAGAACAAAAACGTGCTGCTAATAGATGCACTGTATGAATGTGTGTGTGAATGTAAGTGTACTGTGAAGTGCTTTGAGTGGTCATCAAGACTAGAAAAGCGCTATATAAATACAAAACCATTTACATACTGAAAAATAGTAGTGATAGTGCCACCATGTGGTTTTCAGATATGGTAAATGGTCTGTATTTTTTAGCGCTTTTCTAGTCTTGATGACCACTCAAAGTGCTTTACAGTACAGGTTTTGCCATTCACACACACATTCATACAGTGCAACTATGTGCAGCACTTTATCTATGATAAGGGGCAATTTGGAGCTCAGTATCTTGCCCAAGACTTGAGCATGCAGAATGGGGAAGGCCAATCTTCTGAGCCACATCCACCCCCGAGATGAATGACCAAAATTGCACGTTATTTTGGTTAACAGTAGGAAATGTGTTTTTCCACAATTTTTAATTCTTGCTAGAATTTGCTCACCCACATTGTTTTGAGAACTCATGTATTATCTTTCCACAATTGGTTAACAAACCTATATGGGTGTGCTTAAATCCATTCAACATTCAATACCTCTCAAATGCTTCTATCAAAGTTTATGGACTGAAATATATTTTAACAGTTTTAATGCAGTTTCACCTCTAGGTGATGGTATGAGAAATAAAAATTGCTTAGTATATTTCATTACGATACACCCAGATAGTGAAGACTAAAATATAAAGATATATTATCTTGTTATCAACAATGGAAAACAGTGAACTAATAATGGCATCAGCAGCAGATGCAGCAATCAGACCTGTTTTCTTCAGGAGATACAGATCTTCTACTTTTCATCACAAGTTGGTCCAGGTGCTGCATAGGTCAGATATGCTGATTCAATTTAGGATTTAAGATTACATTTTTTTTTTATTATTTATTTGTTCTATTCTTTCATCTAAGAAATAGGTCTCAGACCTTTTCATTAATCCCAGAACAAAAAATGGTGTTTAGCAAAGATGAAGAGTGAATGATAGTCCACACATTAACAATAGATGACTAAGATGGAAGAGTATGTATGAAACTTTGTGTTTAAATGTGTATACATGACACAGTTGAGTTTCTGTGTTGTTACAGGTGGTACTACCTAGTGGTTGTCCCTGTCACCCCAGCTTCTCTGAGCAGATGGGAGAGCCCAGAAGACATGGACATACATGAGGTGAGTGAATGAGCTCTTTTATACTAGAGCTCACAGTCACAGTTTGTTTTCAGGTAATGCTGGTTAGAGGTGGGGTCAGGCCTCTAGTGGTCATGGTTAAAAGTACATTTTCTTTTTAAACATAACGAGCTATGCTCAAATTCAGTTTCTCATCAAAACCCAATACGACTTCATGCAAGAACGAGTTGTTACAACAAACGTATTCAAACTTAGTCTTTTCTCATAGAGTGAAGTTCTTGTTTCTCATTAATGAGACCATATGTCCATATGTAGAGTACAATGTTTTGTATTATACAGAGCTGCTGGAGTCAAGTATGCAAAAAGTCGAACCCACGTAATGTTCACCCGTCCATTCATCGGGTTGATTTGTAAGTGTTCTGTGCTGTTGAGACAGATTTGTTTATCTGATCTAATACTCTTACAAGCAAAACTGATGAAGCTGACGGAAAATGTTGAAACCTTCTTTCATGAGTCTAATTGTATGTAGCCTATACGTGATGCTTAATAGACATGCTGAATGCATTGCTTCTTTTCTATTTGCAAAGCAACATTTTAAATAAATCTTGTGTTTTTTTCCATGTCTGCTGGCAATTTATGTAAACTGACAATGTCCCACATCAATGCACCTGATGAGCAGATGCAAGACTGTTAATCACCTAAATATCTGTAAGAGTCCAGTCTGCTGGTTTCAAATGTGATAGTTGAAGAGAAGCTGTGTCCTGATGCTGAATGTGTGTCTGATATTTTCAGCTGTATTTGTGTATTTAAATCAAGCAAAACTGACACGTCAACCTGCAGTGCCATGTTTGCCACAGTGCACCACAGCCAACACCAATGTCAAACAATGTGAAGGACACACTCCAGAACAAAGTGCCCTCCCAAAGCCGCCAATGTAAAACACAGGATGCCCCGAGGCCATCCGACAACACCGAACAAAGCATCGAGACCCAAATCTGGAACAAACCTTATTTTCAACTGACAACAAAAGAACAATATTTTTTCGATGCATTGCTACAGTACAGTTGACCTTTATATACACAGAAATTTTGGTTTGTATGAAAAACATTCCTCTGATATCTTCAAATGTACCACTAAACCATGACTGTGATAGTGAGCCATCATGCACAATAGCACTATGCTGAAACAAAGCAGCTTAATGGAATTGGGCCATCACTCAAAATACTTCTTTTCATTATGAAACTGTACCAGGTCAATGACACATGCGTCCCAGACCACCTCTGAATGTGGTCTGAGACCCCATACACACATGACATTAACATGTGATTTTTGTGATCCAATCAGACAGCTCTAAGTACTGGTGTGAATACACTCAATGACGCCAGACCACATTCATCCACATTCTATTAGCAGGGTGATTGTGTCCTGGGCCACATATGAAGGACTGCCTACTCAGCTGACATCCTGTAACCTGCTACAGTTTCACTATGAACTGAACCTATTTTAACTCTTCAACATCATTACTGATACTTTTCTTAAATTGGGGAAATCTTTGTTCACTGCAACTGCACCAGATTCACTCAGCACCTCCTGACTCTTCCCTCTCTCATGCCGACACGCAGACACCCACAAACAGTGACATTGGACACAACCGTAAACTCAGACTGGGTCAAAACAACATGATTTGTTCTTAACTAACACAAATGACATACGTGACAATTTGCATATGGTGAGAGAAAGTGAAATCCAATCACAAGTGGTCACAGGAGTCACATTCAGGATGCATTTTAATGCAAGGTGTGAACACACGTACTTAGTGCTTGCCACTTGTGATCGTATCTGTCGAGACAGATTTAATACCAGGTCTAAACAGGGTCTAAATGGACACTTATAATGAGTGTATAACTTTGCAAAGTGTGTATTAATAGCATACACACTTTGGTTATGATATATGGGTTGCTCCATGTCTCTTTAATCCTGGCTGCAGCTCCCAGGCAAAATGTGTTGGTTTGTCATTGACAAGCAGTGTTGCAGCTCCCAGCAATCAGAGGGGATAATGTGACGCCCCGTCTTTGAAATCCCTTACTTTTTATAGGGTTCATGTTGTGCCAATTACTTAGTAATGAGGGTATTGTGTGGGCACTCATTTTGAGAGAAAAAAATCAAACATGGATGGGGGGCAGGGTGAAGTTTATTCACTGGTTTACCTATTGTCTGTTTTTAAACATAAAGAACAACTCAGCCCACTTTCACAAACTCTATTATTTGCTTCACATTACAACAGCATAAAATCTCTGTGTAATCTCTGCATGGGTGGACAATTAAATGCCAAATCCATCCTGCTAGTAAAATGTCCAAGCACTGAAGACTTCAAGGTGTCACGACCAAGGATAAAAGTTTAGTGGTGACCAAAAATGCCTGGACCTTATTGATAGAGTCTTTTATTGTGTAACCCAAGACTTGTGCAGGTACCCATCCGATACATGTGTGTATGTAGGACCCCACAAGTCACAGGTTGTGTTAAAAACCAAGTTACGACATCCAGAAAGCCCTTTGTCTTTGTCATAAAACTGTGGTGGGGCACAGTTGAAGGCAAGGTTATAAAACCATTTATAAGATTTGAGTGTTCCCAGGAGTACTGTGACCTCAATAACTGTGAATTGGAAGAAGAATCTGAGTAGCTGGGAAAAAAGGGCCTTTGTCAGAGAGGCGACCAAGAACTGTCACTCTTAACTGAGCTTCAGATGTCTTGTGCAGAGATGGGAGAGCCTTTGTACCATCGTACACACACAGAGACACACATACTTGGACAGAAAAGAACCAGCAGAACTTCAGTAATGAAGCCATGACCCTCTGCACTCCCTTTGAAGGTCACAAAAGGCCCCTCAAACTCCACAAATCCTTACATGTCTCATAATTCATTGTCTTGTATCCACCAAAGTGCCATTTGCCCACAACTAGGGTAGTACTGTAATAGGTTTATAAGCTTTATATAATTAGGAATTTATCACATTATGAATTGAAATTTTTTGTGATAGTAATGTGAAAATATCTAGTGAACTTTTCATATTGTAATCTGATACATGTTTTTCTTTTTCTTGTTAACAGCAATATGCTTCTGCAAACAATAGAGGGGTTCTTGTTAACAACACACAGTATTGGGGCAGACACACATGTCATAATAGTGGATTATTTTCATCATTATCATTGAACTAATGAATAAGAGCTCCCCGACAAACATGTTGCATCTCCTTCATAACTTCATCATAAAAGTCAACATTTATTTTATTAATTGCTTTTGATTTGAAGTTATAGTCAGCAGTAACTTAAAAAAAGTTTTGTTTTTGGGGATGTCTTCACAGACACTCAGTTCATAAAACTGCTAATTTACTTTCAGTAATACTTTCAGTGGACAATATAGGCTCTGTCATTATTGTGTTACCCCATACACCAGTCGATAGTGACTTAACAAATGTTTGTTGAAATGAAAATCTTGCTATATTTTCCTATGCTAAGTGCCAAATAGTTCTATTTGCAAAACCTTGAAAAGGTCTCCACAGAGATCAGTTTTGTTCTGTCACATACATTAAATTATTTTCCATGGTCATGATATGTCAGTTCCAAAGTCTCCTGATGTGTCATCTCTCTGGCAGCTCCTGGAGGCTGGTGCTGACAGCAAACTGCAGAGAAAGAGAAGACAGAGCCAGGACTTCCTGCAACCCTACATCACTGCCAAGCTGGACGTCCTGCCTGAGATCTTCACTCTGGGTGATGAGAAGAAATACAATGGCTACTACAACAAACCCCTCCCAGGCCAGCAGCAGTATCGCTGCTTTGTCCTGGCTGACCTGACGGACCATGAGTCTGTGAGTGACTTCTTTGTTTTTATAAGTATATGAGCATGTGTAGCATCTTAAATGTTAAAACGTCAATGGTTGATCCTGAATACATATGTAAAAGGCAGGAACTCCTTCCTAATAATGGTGTATAGCCATGTAGAGTTCTTCTATTTCTTTGGTGAATTTTGACCAGGTCCAATCCACAAAAGCATTCACAAAAGTGAGCATTTCTATGGTAAATATGTGAGAGGAAAGATCAATGTACAGCTGAAGAGGGCAGGAGTAGATGAGTATAGACTGGTCTTATTTGAGGTGAAGTTTAGTTGTATTTCTTTTTTCTCACAACAGAGTCTCAGTTAAGAACATGTAAACATAAATGCCATTAAAATAGCCTCATGACAGTTTATAATGGATCGTTGACAACTGCCATATGAGGACTGGGAACTGCTCACACTGCAAAAATGAAAAATTTCAGACCTGCCAGAAATTCATCTGCTCAGCAAACAGCCATGATCATATTGGGGCTGAGTCAAATGCTGAGACCACTGCTGTGACCACTCATGGTGTGTGTGTCATCATAGCAAAATGTGGTCCTTTAGTGGGAACTACCACAAATGCAGTTTTGATTAGTTTGGCAAATCTGTCTGTCTGTGTACAGGTTTTGTCACCACAACAGCATCTCAACAGTGTAATTGAGTTAAAAATGAGGGCTGAATTGGAAGATAGCTGTTGCCAAACCCATTAGTGCAGAGTACTAATGTAATGTGATTAGTGTGATGGAAGTTTTCTGGAATTCAGAAGATTTTAATGTAGACTTGATTGATCAAGGAGACCAGAAGGTGGAACAATATACCAACGCCAACAGAGTCACCTGGGCAATTGTCACCCCCAAATCTGCCTCACCTCACATCACCCATTCCAACAGCACGTCCATGAAAGGCTACATTTGTTGTCACTCTCTATGTTACATGTAGATGTTCGCATCCTAATGGACAGTTAAGCCTAAAGTATGCATTCCTAAATCACATTGTGTCCTTAGTTCAACTAAATCTTTAGGGAGATCATATGCATTATATAGGAAGGGGTATCTTGGTAGGACTATAATAATAAATCCTTTTCCACAGGGGCTCTGACCATCCTACCCCAATTATTTTATGCCACATACTCTTTTGCATTTCTATTGCAGTTAAAGCCCAGCTAGCTGTGACCATGTGAGAGAGAGGCAAAGCGAAGCATTAGACACAATTATGCTGTTGCAGTTACTGCCTTGTATTCAGCAGGGTCAGAAATAGTTCATCAAGACAGGGCCTACACATGGCACCATTCACCTTTAATAAACCATTAAACCACACCAGAGAACAAAGGGGTGGATGGGGTTTTAATATGTGAATCTCTTGCTATTTTGTCTGCATTTGCTGAAGTTTCCAGATGAAACATTTTTGTGTAAAAACTGAATTTCACCCTGCAGATCACATTACGATACTGCCACCTATAGTGTGTTGCAGAGGAGAGCTTGTCATGAATGGCAATGTTTTTCCTCCCCAGTGTTTCCTGTGTGTGGAACAAAAGAACCGCCCTGTAGCAGCAAAACACACATGTCAGGCACTTGCAGGGATGCTAATTACATCCTTGAGTAATGCGTGCATTTGCAGGTAAACCTCTCAGCCAGTGATGAAATCACCCCTGCTGTCACTAACAGTAACTTAGAAGCACAGCATCTTCAGAGTGCCTCTTTAATTTTAAGTGCGTTTCTTCTGTTGATCAGGAATTTGTCGTTGTAGTTTGTGTGTTGACTCTGAGGAGGAGGTTTTGGTCCAGAATATTAAAGAACGTGTCTTTAGACCACATTACAAACATTCAATTGGACTCGGTGACCAAGGGTCAAAGGTCAGGGTTACCTCACGCCCCGTGAATGTGTTATCTTAAGAACACCTCATTTCAAATTGGCGCAAATGTTCACTGAGTCTCATGAATGAAAAAAAATGTTGGCCTCTTGAACATGATATCTTAAGTCTGCTTTTGACTAGTTGTCACTTGGACTTAAAGGCTAACCGAATCAGTGGTCAAAAGGTAAAAGTCACAGTGGCCTCATATTATTGTGAATGCAATGTGTCAGAAAAACCTGGAGGAACTGAAACTGCATTGGTTGGTGAAAACATAGAAACCGCAGGGCAGTAACTCTAGTTAAACACTGTTTTGTTTTTTAGAAGTGCATCTTTTACTTCTCCATGAACACTAAAAAACAAACACAAAAAAACAGAAATGCCACAACAGATAAGACATACTGGGTCTACAATACTTTAAAACACAAATCAACACAAATTCATCAATGTGTTTGTACTGTACTGAATACTGCTGACTTATGAAAGCTTGTGGCTGCTATATTATTTCTCCATAGTGCCTTAGTTACAGCTTTTGTCAATTGTGTAGACAATACATGTTTCATTGTGTTAAAACGAGAGCAGCAGAGCCCAGATTCAGTAAATGACATAAGCTGAATGTGATTCAAGCCTGTACCAAAATAGACACCTAATCACATTCATTGAAAACATGGGAAGTAAGCCCAGCTTTTATTTGCTACTGCAAAGCTGCTGGCAGAGTAGAGGCGAAAGGAAAAGAAGAGAGTAAGAAGGAAGAAGCAAGATGGAAGGAAGGAGAGGAGAGGCTGGAGACTAAAGCAAAAGGGCACTACAGCTTTCTGTGGCCCTCACTGCTGGTAAACAAGCTGGGGTGTGTGAGATTGGATTTTAAAAAAAGGCCATATTGGGATCCCTTACTGCAGAGGAAGGAGGAAGAATGGTTTCCTTGGAATGCAAAGCCCTGTACGATTGACAGAGAGGTGAGGAGAAGAGTAAAAGACAAGAGAAGGAGCTTAATGGGAGGATAAGATCAGGTGGGGATTGGTTTAAGGAGGTAGCGGGGTGCTGAGGGGAATTCACAAACGTACTTGAGAAGCCAAGAAATGCTGCAATCATTGGAGACAGAATGTTGCAGATGCTGGTAAGAGTTTCTGATAAAGCAGGATGAGAGCTACTTAAATTAGTTGAGAAAAGAGAGAGAGGAGGAGAGAAGGATGGCAGAGACTGAAGGCTGGGGGTTGTGGGAAGCCTGCTGGATAGCATCCAGTTTGTTTTAGAGAGGCGAAAATGGAAATCTTCATCATTCTGCGAAATAGAAACAGAACTTTTTATTCACGTCCTTTTTTGAGAGGAGATTATGGACAATAGAAACAATAGGAAAGTGTTCATCCTCCCACTGTTATTAAAGTGACATTTCTTCCACCCACCTCCTCTCTCTAGCAGATGTAACAGCATCACATTTTTCACCCATAAAGAATTACTATCTATCTGGTAGTGCTGCTGAGATTGATCACTTCCCAACTTCCCCACTGAGATTTTATAAATATTCTTTAGAATATGCTCCTGCAGTGTAAAAAAGCAATGGAAAGTGTTGTGTTTTTTTAGAAAAAGCTGTTTTCTGACTCACGGGCAGTACTTTGCTAAAAGTGCCAAAACTGCTCCAGAGAAAAGAAAGCTGAAAAAAGCTGAGAAGACAGATAAGCTGAACATGTTATCAAGCCCTACACTTTTTAGCAGTTAAGGTTTCAAGGTTTATTCTGAATACTTTTTCTAACAGGTTTGGAAAGGTTTGAGCTCAGTCTTCAAAAAAGAAATGTGCCAGTTTGTTAAAAGTTAGTTGGCTGCACCCTATTGCATTTATATATCACTGTTATTCTGAGTAGAAGCATGTTGTCTGTGGATTAATTTGGTATATTTGACTTCATGCCTTAGTTTCTCCAGATGCGCGATAACATGACCTCCAAAAGCTCCAATAATCTGAATACAGTTTTGTGTATAGCAATTTTTTCTTTTTCGGAACATTAGATTAGATTAGATTCAACTTTATTGTCATTGCAGTACTGAGACAACAAAATGCAGTTTAGCATCTAACCAAAGTGCACCGTGGTGCAGAGTTCAGCAGGGTGACAGCCGCAGGGAAGAAGCCATTCCTGAACCTGCTGGTCTGGGAACGGAGGACCCTGTAGCGCCTCCCAGAGGGGAGGAGGGTAAACAGTCTGTGGCTGGGGTGTGAGCTGTCCTTGATGATGTTGCACGCCCTCCGCAGACATCTCTTGCTCTGGACAGCCTCAATGGTGGGGAACACCAAATTCTGTCAAGGAGGATTTGGTGTGTGCTCACTGCTCATGTTTGAAGTTCATGATGAAATCACAAGCAAATCACTGCTGCATGCACTTCACTGCACACAACAGAACACACACAACTTTTAGTTTGATGTGAAAAAAAAGCATGATCATAAATCAAGTGTCCTTGACCTTTGAATTACAGTTACTGCTAGAACATATTAATTACAAGTACATGGATTGTCATAGGGATTACAATGCTGAATCCCAACTGCAGGGAAAACCTACATACCTTTCCAAATGTATTAGATTCATGGTATGTGTGTGAAGAGTTTGACATGTTTGGAAGGGTGTTGGGTCACACCATGTCAAAAAGCATTTGTCTTATATTAGCATTCCACTACATGAGGAATGTTTAACACATCTCTTACAGACACAAAGTTCATGCATAATTCATCTACAGCTGTCAGCCTGATATCACAACCCCCTGACAATGAATGTTAGAGTGAAAAAATGTGCTGAAATTAATGAATCAATAAGGAAGCAGAGCTGGTCTTGGGCTGACATTGTTTTAACAAGCACCATACTTCAACTGTGTTTACGCTTTCACCCAGAGGAGCTGCAGCCAGAGCCCAGTCAGGCTCACAGGAATATTTATGGTATCATTCACTAACAGTCCAACCTCGTACACTCGTCTCACAGAACATAAAGTGACAAGCAGCACAGTTACTAAAAGTGAATTACACCAAATTTATCCATGTAACTTCTATTTAATGTTTAACATCTTGCCAGTTTTCTACTACCTACAAAACTGCAACTAAATCGCCACGACAAAAAGACCTTTGATGGACTGGATCTCTGTTTTCTTTGAAAGGAAATGATGCAGTGATAACTTTGATATGGCTATCAACAGAAATGACACAGAAAGTCTGATTTATACAAACTGTATTCTGGAGTTTTAAAGATGTGGGCATATACAGAAATGAACATTAAACTACTGGGGTACTCCTCTAAACAGCAAGAGATGGTAGCACAATGGGACAAATGAAATGTGATTGTTCTCTTCAGTTAGATAAATATTTTTATGAAAATCACAGGAACAGATTTTTGTTCATAATGATGCTTATTTTTGTATTAATAATGTCTTTATATTCCACTTTTATACTGTATACTATTAACATTGCTTTGGGAAAGCAAAAATTAACAAACTATGTTTGCATTGTGACTAGTTGTCACATTAAATGGTGAAACATACTGACATTAACTAACAAATAACAGACACTACAATGAGCATCTGTTATTAATATATTAATATAATATAGCGAATCTTGTTAAATGGTGTCGTTAAATGTTAAAAAGACTTGTGTTGAAGTGTCCTGCGTTAGGCTATACTAGTCCCAGTTACGTTATGGAGACGATAGAAAGAGAGGAGGAAAGGTCCTGTTAGTGTGCTGTTTGAAGTGAACTGTTTGTGTTGGCTGGTTGATCTCAAGTAAGAATATGCTGCTCAATTCTGACTCTAGTTTTTGGTTAGACTAGCAAGAGAGACAGCATAAAACATAATGTTATCATACCACATTCTCTAAGTTTTACTTTATTTTAGTTTTTATTTATCGATCAATAAATAAAATAAAATTGTATTCATATAGCCCATATTCACAAATCACAATTTGCTTCATAGAGCTCAATTTTTTATTGTAATGGATGGTCATGCTTACATTTCTGTCACAGTTTAGTGTTTTCATTATTTTATGACTTTGTTTTTATCTGGTTGTATGTTATTTTTTATGTGATCTTACTTTTTTAAGTGGGTAAGGCCTCTTCTACAGGCTTTCTCCTCAGGAACTGTCTCTGGAAAGGGGGAGTCAATTAGTTGCATGGGTTCTGGGCATCATTGCTCCCTGCTGACCAGTTCCATCTGAATAATCTGCAGTGCCAGATATATCTATTTTGTCAGGTTAAAAGCAGTTTGTTTGGAAGAACAGCACCCATTGTTTTTGGTTTAATGTCTGAAATGGAGGTTTAATGGTGTGAAGATTGGACAGAGGTCAACCTAAAGATCATAGGATCTAGACTCTGGGCTACGACTTATTATCTTGTTTCAACAACTGTGAATCTTTTCCTTAATAAGACCTGGCCTGAACTGAGGAAGCCACTTGGATGAGAGATGAAATATTTCACTTAATTACATGATGTTGCCTCTATAATGGGCTTTAGTTTGACCCACACTGTATGCACTGACTCTGGGGCTGTCACAAGGTAAATCTGTAAACTATCTATCTCCCATTCCAATTCATTTTTTTTTTCTGAGGATAAACTTACTTAAGGGGGAGGATACAAGTATAAAACTATGTCTTAATATCCCACCGCCCACACCCAGTTGGCTACATCTCAATCTCTTGTTTCCAAATACACCAGGCACATCCTGTCGCCGAGGTTTCAAGTACGCACAGTCAGGTGTCCCTGCACACTGGGCATTTAGCCGTGCGCCATGACACAACACGCAAAACATGGTTAAATAGTGGATAGAGGATAGGGCCCTATGTTAAAGTCCAAACATTTCCATAACAGTGTCGCTTCAGATTCAGTGCAGGCAGTGTCAAACCGAAGCCCAGTTGGGCAGGTCTTGTTATTAAAGAGAAGATTCATAACTCATGGCCACAAATTATTTATCTTGTTCCCAGGACTTAATGACTTATGGCAATATGTCTCCAGAGGGGCTCCGTAGGAAACTATGTGGAACACTAGGATAAAAAAACCACCACTGACGATGTAGAATTTGTGATCGAAATGCTGATCATTGTTTCAACCCAAGCACATTATTACTCAAGATATGTTCAACCAGGGTTAACAAACCTCAAAACTAGAAGTATTGTTTTAGCCAGAGATGGGCAAAAATACATCAAAATGTAAAATACCCCTCAAATAAATGTATTAAAATAAAATACAAAATACTGGTGCCAGAAAATGTAACAAAATACAATACATGTATTTTGTATTTAAAATATAGGAAATACTTTTTCTGGATTTTCCGTTTTCTCACAATTTGGTATAGCAGAGCATTCAGGTTTGGGCTATATAATGTACACAAAGCTCTGGTGAACCCCACAAAAAGGAAGAACAGTCACAGAATGTCAGTGTAACTAAGACAGCAACTTGATTGAATAATAAAACTAAGAATACTTTCATAATATGCCTTTTAAATAAAATAAATTGGATATTTAATGTTTTTGTTTTTTTTAACAAATGGACATCTACTGTCATAGCCTGGCTAACTGTGAACTATATTATCTGCCAGTAATTGATATGGCATTATGACATTCACATTGAGAAGATACAGCAAAACTTGTAATACAGTGCAAGATTAGATGGTCAGACGTCTCTTGATAAGGTTATCATGAACATACAAGCTCCCAATCTCCCTCTTCCTATAGCTAGCTACTCGACTGATAAGTTAACTTGCTAAACACTGACTATGCACTAGCCTAGACAGCATGCTAACGTCATTAGCATGTTAGCATCGATCACTAGCTTGATATTATAACCATCACCATGTATATACAAAAGGCTATGTAGCCAGACCCAGACATAAATTATACATCAAGCTAGTTGACATCTGTCACTCAAATAAAATATTTACCTTGACAGATAATCCGTTGAATTTGAAGATCTGAAGACTGAACTCGTGAACTGTTTTTTGATTCGTGGAGAAAGTATTTTGAGTTTTTTAAATACAAAATTACTCCACTCTAAAGTATTTTGTTACAAATTACGTTAGATTTTTTATTGGCCCTATCAAATACAAATTACAAAATACTCAAAAGTAATTGAAATACGTATTTCAAATACAAGTGAAATACTGCCCATCTCTGGTTGTAGCTGATAAAAGCATTTTAGGATGATGTAGTAAAGCCCCAACAGATCGAATCAGTTCTGCTGTTTGTAACCAAACTGACCCTGGATCATCCTCTGGTCCTTTGCAGCAGAGGATGTTTGCAGCGAGCCCGTTCTCCGAGCCCATCATGGTGAAGCTCCACAGTGGGATGAGCCGACACACTGAGGACCCAGAGATGCTGTGGGTGATGGGTCCAGTCCTTGCTGTCATTCTCATCATCATCATAGTCATTGCTATTCTACTCTTCAAAAGGTGAGAGAAGAGCAGACACTGTCAATACTGAGAACACTGTTATAACAAATGCTTGGTTTGCAAAAAGTATGTTTTTATTTGTATGAAGGAAAATAAACATTCTTTTGAATTAATAAGTCACATATCTATGACAAAAGAGAGTTAAAAAACTTGGCAAGATTGGATAAACCTCACTACAGATGTTGATAACCAACCTGCAGTGGATGACATAATCATATTATACTTTGCCATCAGATTCAGCCCAGAATGGCCACATTATCATGAGCATCTGGACTGTAAAGAATTTGGATAGCAGTTAGAAGAGAACAACATAGTGATTTGGATGAGTTGACGTTGAGCTGAGTTGAGTTGGGTGAGCTTTTGTCCATTAGGAACTATATCACAATGGGCAGCTGTAAGGACATCACCTAATAGTGGACATGCAGCGACATTTGTGGTGCGATGAGATCGGTCCAACCTTGCAAAGGTTAGCAGTGTAATTACTTGGCATCAAAGCACTGGTCTCTATCAGCAAAACAAAATGTGATAAGAACTGGTGTTGCTGGCAATAATAACGATGTACATAGTTTATATTTTATTAATCATTTAAATAGTGCTAACCAATTTATGTGTGATTTTTCTCAGTAGATAATAATGAATATTAATACAAGCCAGTCAAACAACCCACTTCTGATAAAAGTCAGATATCATCCATGTTTATTGAAAAATTTATTTTCAATGAATTAAGTTCAACAAATTAATATCCCAGCAAACTTTTAGCTGTGAGAATGTTTGCACCCTCTAACCCGGAAGTGTCTAGCATTAAACACTAGTATCTACATATCAATGCTGCTTTTCTGTCATCTGTTATAAAAGAAGATAGCAGTAGTTGAGTGGACCTTGATGGCAGTGTATGCTCATTAAGTTCATCCTCATATCATCTATATGGACTATCATTTTAACACAGAGAGAGACAAGGAGCAGTTTCTTCATTGCAGCAGATGACAATAACAGAAGAGGCACGCAGCAAGAAATGGTTCTAGAGTTCAGACAGACATTTATCTTGGCTGAGCAGGCCCAAGGACAAAGGTCCTCCATGACACATGGGAGCAAGTGGCTGTCAGTTTCCCTGTAGTCCTGCTTTTCAGTTGGCTTGTGCTTCTTGTGCTTGGGTGAAATATTTGGACTTGCTGACTGAGCTGACGGGCACATCCATATGGTTGTTACTCTGCTCAAATGGCAATGCTCCTTTTGCTCTTGTTTTCATTCGTGGGAATTTGTTCTCTTGGGGAGGGAAGCATTTCTGGCTGAAGTCACTTGCTTTTCATTACATTACTGCCAACATGGTCCTACTAATATGGCTTTTTAAATGTATTTTTCGTATCTTCCAGTCAAACAGTGGGTTCCATTTGTTACAGCACACTATGAAAATTTACTTCCAAGCCTTAACGTTTGCTTGAGTTGTGTGATCCATCTGTATCTATAGAGTTAAAATATGGTTGCACAAACCTGAATTATGAAGATGCTGATGAACTATATTTGACTGGAAAATTATATTGGTGGAAAACTAATCCAGATAAAACGTATTTATACCCCATAATGTGCTAAGCATCATGACAATGCATGTTAGAGTTCTGCTGATGAGTTATTAAAGGGCTGATGGGCTTTGTTCATCTATGAAGGACAATATTCTCAACCCAAGGAGCCTTTTTATGAAAATATTTTTTTAAATATTAAGCTGTAGTTTTCACAGAAAAAGCACAGTGTGGTTTAAATCTACCTCAGTAAGGTGTTGACTCATTATGAAAAGCAAGAACAGCTTCAGTTCTCATGGGTAAGACTTATACCCCATTCTGACATAGGTGTTCAGTTAAGTTGAGCTCTGAGATTCACATCTTGTTAATGAACTATTCAGGGAGCTTTCATGCCCTATTGATGGAAGCACTGATATAGAATGTTGTTCCATCATAGGTAAAACGAACTTTGTATTAATTCCGAGTGACCCTTCACTTTGAGGGGACAGGTCATCATATGTGTTGAATCCACCACAGTTCATGACTTTTTACTGACGTCTTTCTCATAGATCAAAAAGCATATGGCACTTTAGTTTCAATGGGTATGCATTCATTACATTTCACCACTCATTTACTCATTTTTTTTCCATATATGCGAATGTCAGCACAGTATTAAATCAGACTTTAAAAGTACAAATCTTGACTTACACCATTTCTGACAAACCATATATTCCTCCTCCTTCTCCATTAATCTGTTAAATGTGAATATATAAATAAACACAATTTATTATATGTATAAAATCAATTGCTTTCCAATCAAAGTTACCCTACTATTATTAAATATGGTGTGAAGTGCAGTGTTGGAGCTCATAGATATTATATTTCCTGCAAGATTACAGCACAAGAAAAATGGGCTCACTAACCAAGCATAGTATCCAAAAGTTAAGATGGTAATTTATATAACCATAAACATAATAAAAATACAAATACTATTTAAAAAGGTTATGCCTCTCAATATGTTGGATAGTGAGAACTAAATAGTGAATGCAATGCAAGTTCATAACCTTTTATGTGAGTAGAATTCATTCAAGAAATGATCGCAAAATTCCGATTTAAAGGTTAAATAAAAAGGTTTTAGACGCCCTCTTATGTACTCTTACAGTACATGTGAAACTCACCATATCCATTGTAATGTGACAAATTGATATATGTGACACTTTAAACACAGATTTGTGTGGGGTGAGATTGTGAGTAGCTGGAGGGTGAAGCTGCTCATTGCTGAAGATCAGCTGAAGAGCACAATCAGGGACAGTAAAGTGCTCTGTTAACACGGACACTCTGTGGTGATCCACTGCTGACAACTTGGAAATTAATCTTTTGTCTCTCTGCTCTGTGGTTCATTGTCTGCCTGCTTCCTGTGGACACAGCAAACAAGAAAGGTTAGTGACTCTGCTCCTACGTCAATTCACCTCGCAGCTACCGGCCTGCCTCTGCACATCCTTGCATGTTTTCAGTGAGAATGACAAGTCAGAGGTGCTCATTGTTTCTGTTACACTTCAACACCGCCATGCCAGCTTGTCTGAGCTGTCTTCTTACACTTATCAGCTTCAACTGAAAGCACTTGTGAGTATGTGTGTCTTTTCTGTCCTTTTGTTTCTCGGAATAATCCTGCCTCACTGTTGGCAATAGCCCCGCTTTGTCTAAAGTTAAATACTCCATTCGTCATCCCCTTTTCTTTCACATTCAAATATCAACTGTTTGGTTTCTGTATCTTTTTCTTTTTTGCTTAGTTAGTTTATTTCAAATAAAAATTTTAATAAATTCCACATTTTCAGAAATGTTTTGTAATACTTACAATTCATGATGTACTTCAGCAGTGGTTTTCAACTGGCAGCAATACTATCTGACCATCCACATAATTAAGATAATTAGAGATTTTTAAAATATCAGAATATCGGACAGAAAGACTAACATTGTCATGCCTCTTTGAGCCTCAGTGACTGACACATCTAAATAGGGTACAGTAACATTGCTGTAATACCTGCTTTTCACCAAAGTCAGTGGGTATACAAGTGTTTTTAAACTCTAGTTAACCTGCTAAAAAGGTGGCTGACCTTTCTTATGCCAATAGAAGATTGGCAAAAAAAAAGATTCCCAGTGTGTCATGTTCGTTGTCACAAATGCACCAAAAACGTAATCATGCTCTTACCTCGCTGTCTTGCTAAAATCTGTGTGTTCACCCGGGTTTCATGTGCAGTATACTGTACATCAGTGCCAAATGAAGCCAGAGACGATAACAACCTGTGTCTTCTGCAGTCATTTGACCAGGGAGTAAATGCCAATTGTATCTATTCACATTGCAGACAACAGCCAGATTTTTTGACTAGTGGAAAAGGGGCTTAAAGGGATAGTCCACAATTACTCATTATCTAGTCAACCCTATTATCTACTCACCCCTATGCCGATGGAGGGGTGGGTGACTGATGAGTCCACAAAACACTTTCGGAGTCTCAGGGGTAAACAGTGTTGCAGCCTAAATCCAATATAATTGAAGTAACTGGGACTCCTTTTTCAGAAATGAAAAAACAACAACATTCTGCTCGTGTGGTGTCATCCAAGTGTCCGTAAACCCTGACATTCATATTCGACTTGAAACGGCTTCATTTACATCATGTTTTAAGCCTAACATTTCTCTGATATTTTCCTCGGAGCTGCATTCACGTTCTCACGGACACACCGATAAACCGCACACACTGCACACAAGCTTAAGTGCACACGCTGGGTAAGTCATTGCTACGTCAGCTAGCATCACTTCTTCTGGTAGTGGACTTTTAGGCTTAAAACACATGGTAAATGATGCTGTTTCAAGTGGAATATGAATGTTAGGGCTTGCGCACATGGAGGCATGTTGTGTTTTTTTCTGTTGTTTTATTATGTCTGAAGAGGGGGTCACCTTGGCTGCAACGCTTTTTACCCCTGAGACTCCAAAAGTGTTTTCTCCATCTGCATAGTGGTGAGTAGATAAATAATGAATTTTCATTTTTTGTGAACTATCCGTTTAATATACACACTGTATACATTCTACATCGGGGCTTTGTATAGCTGTTTTAGCTGAACTGTATATTCTCCTATAGTCTCATGATCAATTAGCCCATTATAACATTGGAGTTAATACTAAGTTAGACTTGTTGCTTTAAAGAGACTATTTCGCCATTACAAGATATTAGGGGATTTAGTTTTTCAATATGGCAGCTCAGAATATATGGACGATCACCTGCTGTCTTTTATCGTGTTTTCCACTTTGTTTTTAGTTTTTATTTCCTGTATGATTGTTTTAAAATGTAAGTAATTGCTGCTCATCCTTCTCTCACCACATCGCCTCAGGAAAAGAACATCTCCAGCCAAGGATGAGCACATGGCAGGGGTCAAGGACTCACTGCTGGCCCATTCCTCAGATCCTGTGGAGATGAGGAGGCTCAACTACCAAACACAAGGTATTGACACACAAACACAAGCAAATGTTGCCAGTATGTACAAGCTCATGTGTATTCAAACACACGTCTGCAGGCAGACTGATAGTGGTCCAAATGATCTTGTTGTTTTAGCACTGGCAGATCCACTTACTGCTTCGGTTTTTGTACTTTTGTCTTGCTGCCCAAGTGACAAACTATGACTCATAATCATAAATAATCTTTTCACATGAGTCACTAATGTCAATCTGCACCCTAAGCCAGTTCGCATGAAATTTCTGAATGTCACTTTGGATTAAATAGGTCTTTTACTCACTTTATTATTTTTACTGCATAATTTGTGCCTCTAACAGATTTTTTCTCCATGGGACCAGCATCTGAGGCTCATGGGTATTGCATTATTAAGAGCCACAATGACGAACAATACTTTCTCTGAAAAGATAGCAATAATAAAAAAACAACATTATTATTATTTTTATTATCATTATTATTATTATAAGCCACCGCTGCCCCCAGAAAAGTGCCATATAAAACAATGCATTTGTCATTAAGAACAACACAGCACATAAACACAAAAAAAATGTTGTATGTAACAGCTTGCTCAGGTTTCAGGAACAGATCCTGTTTTGAGATGAATTACAGTCAGTTTTTTTTATTCATTTACAACCACGGTCACCCCTACAAAGTAATGATATCTTGTTCATCCATCCATCTTCTCAAAACTTAGTGGCCCTAAAATTAAAATCACCTGACTTGCTCCTTTGCTCCCAAAAATAAGTTTAAAGTATAACGAACCTGTTTCGGTTTTCCTTGTTTTTCCCTTTAGCAGTAGGATTTGGCAGATGTTGTTTATATCAACATAAATTCCTCAATTCACTCAGCTGCCAACCTTTGTTCCCCACTAGTGAAACCTTACTGTGTGGCCCTAAAAAGCTCAAGACGTTCCATTAATCACAGCAAACACACAACAGGCTGACAGATGATAGCATATTTACCAGTGTTCTGAAGTCTAACAACACTTTACTGTACTTGAGTATTTCCATGAAGCTTTTTTATCCTCCTAAAATTAAATATAGTTCACTGATGTTGCTCAGGTGAGCTTCCTTTGAATGTTAGAGGGTGTGCGGTTCATTATGTAAAATACATTTTCTGGGCTTTACTATACTTGAAGGGGATCCGTAGGGGATCCGTAGGGACCCTCAAAGTATGAAAACAGTCCATTCTAAGAAATGTTATTGAAACGTTGCGTTTTGTACTTCCTCTCCGTATGGAGTCATCATGGAATCACACTCTTCTCTCGGCCCCACCCAGCCGGAACCAGATCAGTTACCCTTTATTTCTTCTGACGTGCTGTGTCGGTGTGCTCAGTATGGAGTAACGAAGATGTTACTCATTACTCCGTTCAGAAACTCTGGACCCACTCCTACATTGGCCAGCTGTCCTGCTAACAAACATGAGACAGTGTAACTTACCGTGCAGAAACATCCTGTTTTAACCGACTGTTATTATTTGGCTGGTCTTCTACACCTGTATCCAGACATAACAACGTGACTTTCAGCTGTATTTACCAGAGAGATCATCAATGCGCCAGAATGAGACCGGTGATATGCCTGGTCGCTAGCACTCAAAGTGCAGTCAGACAATCAGAGGAAGGGCTCTTAAATAATTAGGGGCAGGCAAAAACAACCTGTTCTGTTTGGAGGGCCAGAGGCAGAAGAGAGGACATGGACATGCACATCGACTTTAAATGACTGATATATCATCTTAGGGCTACCAATATCCCAAATTAAATCCCAGAAAGGTGTAAAATATGGGCCTTTTAAAGACTCACATTGAAATTTTAAGCATTTACTTTGAGAGTGTTACTTTTATAGAATGAACTTGAATTCTTTTTCCATTACTCTTCTTATGGAATGATAAATACCAAAGGCACTTTTTCATTGTTTTGTAAATACAACAGTACACACACTGTAAGATGTGTCCCATTATGAATTACAAGGGATATCAGAGAAGATAGTATAATTCAGTATGTTACAAGCTATGGTAGCATTTACTTAACATTAGCAACACATTATTGGCTGTTTGACATCAAAATCTTAATGAAGGCTCATATGGTCTATTACTATTCAGTAATAGACCATATGAGCACGTGTAGGTCATCCTGTAAAATGTAGTCTTCTTTTTTGGGGTTTCCAGTTACTATATGTCTGCCTGAATTACTCTGCTATCACCACTTGTCATTGTGTGGCACGCAGGAGTAAAACTGAAAAAAAGCTTGAAAAAACTGTGGTTCTTTAAGTGTCCCTAGCTCAGTAAAATGTTTACCAGGTTAGGTTTAGGTTTTCCTCACGAGTACAGATTTAGAGAATCTAGTATTTTTAGTGTTGCAGGATTTTGGCCATTAAAACAAGGTATTTTGACCTGATGATGATACTAGAGGAAAGGTCAGCTGATGATCTCATATATTAGGCTTCAATCTCTCATCTAATAGTCATAATATGACACCCTGGTGGACTGTCAGACCACCACCCACTGACCAGCATTGCTTCCTTGGAGCCACCACAATGATGTAGCTAAAAACTGAAGCCACTTCATCCATGGTAGGGCGAATACATGAAACCACAGGAGTGCAGTGGACAAAACAGACATCCAGCTCCTATCCCAGTGCTCCTTCTTTTCTTTTCACTTGTCTTCTCCTAACTGACCCCCTGTTTTGCCTGGTTTTTCTCCGACAGGTTCCAGTGCCCTCAGTTGTTGTCCCAACACTCCAAGTTAGTTTTCAGTCCTGCTGTGTTTTACTAATGTGTCCTCCCATTCCCATCTCCTTCCCTTTCTGTTTTACAGCCATTTGAACTGAGCCTTCTTTTCTAAACTCTGCACTGCCTTTTCCTCTGCTCTGTTCATGTCAGCCAGTTATGGTCACCCAAACTGAGAACTGAAATGAAATGTACTATAAAAACATAAATTAATCAAAGTTACAATCAATTAGTCACATACTCATATGCCCTAACCACCTTTGTGAACCAATCTGCTCACCTGATTTGTGGGAATTCTTTAACCAGTCAGCATGCTCAATTATACTCATATCACTAGTGTGGTTTTAACCACAGTTGTGAAAGAGCTTCGCAGCCAGACATCATCCGAGCACTGAGCACATAGCAGTCCCACTATCACTCCAAGTCATTGTGGCCAGTTTCCTCTGAGCTTTCTACATGCATCTGCACCCTGGTTACACTCTGGTATGTGTGTGAGTGTGACGGTGTGAGAGTGTGTGTGTGTGTGTGTGTGTTTGATGGATTGTACTTACTGCTCCACCTGTCACTACAGGAATGAGGGAACATCCTCCCATCCCTGTCTCTGACCTGGCAGACCACATAGAGAGACTCAGGGCCAACGACGGACTGCGCTTCTCTCAGGAATATGAGGTAACATTTCCTGTTCTCATGATGCAGCACAGACACCTTTTATTTTCTTAGTTTAGTATTTTGTTTTATTAAAAGGTTTTGGTGACAATATGAGATAGAAGACATAGGAAAGATATATTTGCTATGATATTTATATGTCTGAGAATTGATCATTTTAATCTTAGTTTTGGCCGATTATAAAATTGGATTTCAGTAATCTGGTTTTGTTGTCACAAAGTGAACCTCGCCACATTATTATCTCTATCATCATCAGTGTACTCAAATTATTAAGACTGTTTTTTTTTATTTTAACACAAATACAATGCATGCTGGAAGTTGTCTTATACTTGTATTATTAAATCATCAGCTGGGCAAGTAACAGATATCTTTCTTTGAAGATGTGAAAGGAGGAAAGCAACTCTCCAAGTTTACTAAATAGCAGACTGTTGCACTGCACACTGCCAACATTGTATTATGTTACATGAACTCTTCTATTATTAATAATACAGTACAAATATATATTTGTATGTTCATTAGATCAAGTGTAAATCAAAGTGATTACCGGTACTTACAATACCATAACCCCCAAACAAACCTAAGATATACTCATGGAAAAGTATGGTTTGATCTATACTGTGGCTTTTTCTATCCCCACCAGCACTAACCAACAGGTTCCATCCTATATCTTATTATAAACTTTTATCTGTGCCTTCATTCCAATAATTCCTTTTTAGCTGCCTGTGGTCCTTGGACTATGTAAGGCTCAGTAATCACTTGTGATATTTGAACACCGTTTTCTGCTCCAAGGCCCCTCAGGTAATTTCCATGTTCCATGTTTTTCCATTTGTCTACATAGAAAATTTATTTTAAATTAGTCAATTAAATCATGGACAGGGGCCTCCTTTTCTAAAACAGTGCTTAGCATTCATTCTGAAATTGTACATGCGTACAAAAGCTTAAAATGATGTCCGGCAAAAATATTCATGTACATGTAAAATCGTGTGCATGCATACCTGAAGGCAGTTTTACTTTTTTAAATCACAGTCCACCTGGAAATGTATGTACGTGAATCAACCTCACATTGCATCCACTACACATAAATTACTCTCACATGAAGTGAGAACCAAGACAAAGAAGTGCAACTCATACTTGTCAGCTAATTCCCACCAGTAACAGCCAGTTTCCAGAAACTCCAGAGTGTTGAGTATTTGTGTTTACACTGGGATGGAATGGTTCCATCAGGTCTGTCTAATACTGGACCCAATTCAGCACATAGATCCAAAATCACAGATCTAGAGAATCTAAATCAGCGGATTAAATGATTAGTCATCATCATGGCACAGGAAATCTTCATGGTCTCAGAACACTCATTCTCTCCTCATCCTTCTATTCACGTACTCCTCTACCAGTGCCAGTGAATCCATCATGTAGTATTACACACAAGCGTCACCGCAGTATTTATGTTAACAACTATCGGACACTTTGACAAATTGATCATCTTATCCCTCTATCCTGGGAATTCCTTGGGAAATGGAAGTTTGACAGGTGAACACAATTTATTTATTTTTAATTGGTCAGTGTACTCTGTGTGCCTGTCATGTTCACTGCAGTCATTTTATATACAAAAACGATTGGTGGTACTTTGTGTTACATACACAATGAGGAGATTATTTCAAAATTATTTATTGCTTGGTTCTGCAACTCGTTATCGCTGTTATTACCTGTGCGTAATTTGCTTAAAATTGGCTCTTTTACAATTGAAGGATCAAATGGAACATATATGCTGGACAAGCACAAAAAGCACTTCTGGTTTTAATGTTTACGATAAAGAATCTAAAATCTGTCTTTTCACCACCTCGCATCTGTGTTGCCAATTTCACCTGACTCCTAAATGTTTGTAGAAATCGGTCACAGTTTGTGAAGAGGTGAACAACTTTTGTGTGTAAAGTGGCGTAAGCATCTTTCAGAGCCCATTTTGTGTATATGCAACATTTATAAAGGAAGCCCCAGAACTCCTTTCTATTGGTTTTAGGTTAGTTTCTTCTTTTTATGAGAACACAATTTTAATGTCAAAGAAAATAAATACATTTCTTCTTGTCGAGATAAAACACCTGTGGTCAGGAACAGTCCACAGAAAGCCAAACTTATAAAATTGTTTAATGTGGGTGAGCAGCTCCTTACGGCAAGGTGAAGCAGACTTTACATCAGAGCTTTCAGAGACTACACTCTCTCGCATCCCCCATTGTACTATACATGAATAGTATTGTATACAGTCCATGAAGTTTTCTGGTGACCCTGAGTGATACATTTTTCTTGTTATTTGGTGAGTTTAATGTTGGAAACACTTATTTGTTTCAGTGAGATAAATACATATTTATCCATACACATCTGGTAATTCTTCTATTTTCTCACCAAAATAACTTGCATAATAGAGCATATTTTATCGACCACTTTTTGCTGAGATGTTGATAATCATATATAGGCTGGCTTACCATTGCAGAGTCCAAGTTCAGCATTGGTTAAAAAAAAAAGGATGTTGCTAAGTATGCATGAATTATCTGCTTCCTTTCTAAGAATAATATTCCACTGCTTGCACCTACTTTAAAAGCCAGTGAGGGATTATGGCTTGTTGATGTCCTACAAGGGAAGGTAATTTGCATTTAAAGTGGTGAATTTCCAGGCAGATAAACCAGGAGAGATGGGTGCCCTGTTTAAGTACAACAGAAGTTGCATATAAATCATGAAACAGCAACTGAATCAGCTTTCCTACCTTTGCCATGCTTTTCTTATCTTTCTTATTTGGTGAAATGGAATCAACTTTCTGGAAACATGATGGGTTTGCCAAACAATACCAATTAATTAAAATGAGGATAAATATGTATATCCCCCCCTTTCCTCTACATTGTAACAATCTTGTATGACACAACCCACAATCCCCCATTGGCCATAATTCAGCCTTCTGTAGTCTGTATATAATTTTAATGTAAAGGTTGACTAAAGTTGACCTAAAACTTCATAGCTGTTGTGTAATTAAGGTGCTCAAAACTGTGGATATGTGCAACTACACAAGACATCTCAAAAACTGTAGGCACTGAACAAATACAATCTGGTCTGATGGAGGGACACTACAGTCCAAAGATCAATTTATGGATTAAAGAATATAGATTGCAATGCAGCCAAAGAAGAACACATGTTGGTGCCATTAAACACTATAGCTGTGGTCTGAGTTTGCCCAACACTATGAAGTAGTCTTTGAGAGAGTCAGGAGCTCTGTTAAGCACTTTATGAAAAATCCTGAGTTGTAGTTGTATAGCTCATCAATTTGATATATTTTACATATGAAACCACTATTTTTGTAGTTATTTTTGCAAATGTAAGATTTCTTTAGGCCATTGACTAACTACTGGACTTAAAGTAAATGGATAGCCAGCACTTCCTTGTGTTTTCAGATCCTGATATCATAAAAACAACCAAGGCTTAAGTGCAGCCTAAGCTACTTTGTATTTTCCTTCATGTCTGAAGCACCACAAAATGTAAATAACAAGTTATTAATCACACTTAAAGGGACTATGGGCAGCTATACCTTGGTCCCAGCAGCTGTGCTCTTTATCAGTGAAGTGGGCTTGAGCAAGAGTTGAAACACATTTTCTCCCAGTAGTTAGAACACTGAGTTCAAACCTGTACTGTAAAGCACTTTAAATGATCATCAAGACTGGGAAAGTGCTGTATAAATACAACCCATTTATCATAAGAGCTTGGTTTAGGGTAGTAGGCATTTCTTTCAAGTCTCAGCATTAATTTGAGCAGGTTTATGTCAAAATAAAAGACCGTGTTTGAGATACAGTGATTAAGAGCAACAAGAAAAAAATGTTAAAAGCAATTGAACAGCAACACATGAATTTTAACAAAATCAACATAGTTAGTGAAAATGCCTTTGCTGTCAATGACTTTGGGCATATTTTTTCAAATTTGGTCGACACTCTCCTGGAGATTTTCTCTCATACCTATTTCACACTAAAATTAGCAGGTAAACACATTTAAAAAAGGCGATAAACTCATTACCCTTGTCAGTAGAGGAGTTTGCCTTTAAGTACTTTGACATGACAAGCACACTGAGAACTGATCCTACTCCAGAGTTTTAGAGCTACTAAAAAAGAGGTTTTGGAAAAACTACTTTTAATTACTTCTAATAATTCCATTATTTATTTTTTTATTTATTTTTTTTATTTTTTTCAAATACTGCAAAGGCTACAGGCCCAGTGTGCTCCAGATGTCACATGTCACTATGTATCGCTGAAGCTATAGAGCCACATCACAGTGCACAATTTTACTGCCTAGGAATATTTAAAAAATATCAGTAATAAAGCACAAATGTCAGTGAAAGCAGTTGATTAGTAAGATGCTCAGTTGCCATCAGATTCTCAATCAACTTTGATCTGCAGGCTTGCAAGACAATAGCACTGGGTTCTCTCACTGTAAAACACACAAACACACACACACTCTCCAGCCATTAGTTCATAGTGAGACTAATAGGGCTTGAAATGAATAGCTGATAATGGTTGTGTTTAAAATGGGTCTGCCAGAGGATCTCACAGCTTGTTGCATCTGATGAATGAGCCAGTCTGTTTTGGGATTACTAGAGACCACTTTATATCATGCATATGGCCTCTATAGCAATTTGCTTTGTTGCATGATAATAATTATGTCAATCTTTTATCAGTATTAAATAGATAATAGTTTGCTCGAGTTAAACATATTTATGCTTTATCTGATGGCTCATTGTCACATCCATTGAAATATCAATGTTCCATCATTAATAAATATTGTCCACACTGTTGCTATTATTAATATGTATTTCTGGTAGCTGTACTTACATTGATGAGTCCTAGCCCCTGGTCATTTGTTAAATTCAAATAATTTAATTTATTAATGTAGAACGTATCATGTGTCCAAATCCACCAAATTCGACACTGCACTTCCTTAGTAGATAGATATGCTGATACATTTGACATAGTATGTGAGAGATGACACCAAAAAAAAGGGCAAAATATTTAAACAACATTCACTGAAGTTGACAAAAATGTTTGGAAATTTAATTACCCAGGTTTAATGTTAAGAGCAGGCAATTCATGGCCAAGCAGAGCTGGATAAATTATTGTAGTTAGTCAGTGACTGTGGCATCAGATACTGAATGCTGGCCTTGCTATGATATACACTAATCCACATGCTTCATGCCTGGCTGTTCCCCTGCCTGTTACCTGGGTAGTGTTGTAGAGCTGATGCTCTGTGACTGTGATTAAATTGACGAGCAGAATAACATGAATAACAATCCTCAGCTAAACCTGACCCTGCGTTCACACCCAGTAAACAAACAATGGAGAGCATGGGCTCCTCACTGCTCACCAATGACTGAACTCATGTGTCTTTGTCTATAAATTGAAAGAAACGTATAAAATTGTGGATCTTTGGGGTTTGAGCTCTGTTGTATACAAACTTTGTTCTAGCAAGAGCTTCATATAATATCAACAATAATTATTGAAACAAAGCAGCAGTCAGTGTCTAAAGAATATTTTAAATAATTATTTTAGATAATAGACCAATAGAACATCATGACTACACCCGGCTATCCACAACACATACAGCTTGTCACACATTCCAAAAGGCCCAGTGTCTACACACATGGTTGCAGCTGATGGAAATGTAATTTGTAAGTATTGGAGAAAGTAAAAGTCATCTATATCCCAAAGTGTACTGCATTACTGTCCTTCATTTATTACATCTGTTCTGTAATATCAGGCCCTGAAATGGAAGGTAGGAGGGGGTTTAAGAGTGCATATCCAGGGTGCTTACAGATCATCCTGGACTTTTCATATTGTAAGACCAGGGGAGGGAGGGGGGAAGGCACATTTACTTGTAAATAAGAGAAGAATTCAGGTACTGATTTAATAAATGGTTACCTGCTTTCTCTCCCTTTGTGTGTGTGTCTGCATGTTTCCCCATCCCTGTGTGTCAGTCTGTTGATCCAGGACAGCAGTTCACCTGGGAGCACTCGAACCTGGAGGTCAACAAGCCAAAGAACCGCTATGCAAATGTGATCGCTTATGACCACTCCAGGGTCATCCTCACACCTGTGGATGGTGAGAGACATCGCACAGCATGGGATATCCCATACGTTTCTTTATACAGAGAGCAGCAGACCTTTATTTTAAACCTTAGATTTAGAGATAAAGCTTTTTAGAAAACCCTCTGTTTTCTGATTGGCTCCCATTTTCATTTGCTTTCTGTTCTTTCTTCTGTTCAATTGGTCCTCACTTCAGGAGTTCCAGGTAGCGACTATGTTAATGCCAATTACATTGATGGCTACAGGAAGCAGAATGCTTACATCGCCACACAGGGTCCGCTGCCAGAGACACTGACTGATTTCTGGAGGATGGTGTGGGAGCAGAGAACCTGCACCATTGTAATGATGACCCGTCTGGAAGAGAAGTCACGGGTGAGCCTTTTCTAGTTTCAGAACAATGCAGTTGTCATTTTTCCCAAAAATGTGCACCAATGGGTGTGCTCATACTAAAATTGGGTGTGGTCAGGCTCATTGATCACACATTATGATCTGCTCATGTGCATACTGATACTGTTTCCTCTGCAGAGAAACATTCTCTCTCTACTTTGCAAATCCACCATTATAATAGCAATCAACCACAACATGGCGTTTAAAGGGAATGGCACTCACTGGTTTACTGCATATTATGCTTAAAACACACCCACGGAAACTATAGAGTACAACCCTTTTGAATCGTGTGCTGGGTACAGATACATTATTGCTGCCAGCGTATTTTAACATTAAATAAATGTATTTGGTGTATGTACTTTGGAGTATGGGTGTAAATCATCATATAGAGCCCTATGTTGTTGCTAACAAAAAGGGTGGGGCATCATGTTCTAGCTGTGAGTGAAGCTGACACTGAAGAGCTTGCACATTAAAGCCACATTAACGACAGGGGAATGAGGCTTTTGGAGGGTGGGGACTTCCGTTGCATGTGGATGGAGATAACATTGCATTGGGCTAAGCTTTAAGTACCACACTTGGCTGGGCTATCAATGTGTCCAGCATTTGTAATGCTCATGTTATCTAGTGGCTTTGCATGTTATCATCACAGCATGTGGGTAGAAACAAAGAGCACTTTGTTGCATGTGATATTTTTGTTCGATCCTAGATGTCCGGTAAATCTCGTTAAATCAAGTTAAGGCTAGTAAATTTTATTATTATTATTTTAGTAAGTTTTATGAAGTGCTCCTCCTCTTATCTGAATTCTGTGCCATGTGTTTGAACACTTGTGCTGCTTAGTGAGCATGTTCTAATACCATTGTGTGCCTGTTTACTTGTTTAAAGTGTTCAATAATGGTGTGGGTTTGAAGGCTGTGAATGACAACATCACAGGGCTGTGGTCATTCACCCTACACTGCTAGTGATGTTTTGCTCTGTATGTAGTTCACTATAGTTGCTTTGGCAGATAAGCTTGGCTCTATGACAGCATCACCCTGCTGGTGGACATGAGGCCTTCACAGCTTGTCACATGGCAGATGCGAATTAACAGGGCAGGAATGCTGTTTATATGAGTAATAATGTCAGCCCTCCTTCACACTGTTAATAACTCCACAAGCAAAGGGCAGAACTGCAGCAGGCCATTATTTGTGACAGAGACCATCAGCCCTGTGCCACAGCCAGTAACAGCTGTCTGTAGTTCAACAAAAGGTGCAGGAAATATTAGATGTCTCTGACCTGTGACCAGGATAATAGGTGCTACTGATACTAAACTCAATCTGTGTGTCCACTGTTGATGTGAGGGACCTGTGCATAAAAGCTTTTATGTCTCAAATTCAGTTCAACTCTGACACAAATCTAAACTTCTGAGTTTTTCTGTGTCAACAGAGCATGTAACCAGTAATTCAACAGCCCTCAACTGTCAGGACAAACAATACATTCTGGATATGGTTTTGTCCCCAATTTCTTATAGAGAAAGTCACAAATGTGCATCACTTAAAAGTCATCTTAATAATAAAAACTAAAAACATTGACCATTAGTTCAAGAGTCATGGTCTTTTGGACTTAACCACACGTCTTCCCTAACAAACATGGAAGCACCACACATTCTTACAAAAGAGAACTACTGATGTTTTTCTTGTCAGTCTCTCAGATTTGTTTTCTCTCCTTGCATCACTTTGACCAATGGCTATGTAGCCTTGTAGTCTGCTGCAAGCCTCGCCAAACAGCCTCCATCCCTCCACCGACACCCGCATCCAGGTCTCTGAAGCGTAATCATGCCATCTGTTCGAGCCAGCTCCTGCGGCCTGCAGCCAGCAGTCCCCTCAAGTCAGCACTGATGTCCAAATGGTTGTTTCTATCATCATCTGTGTCCAAACCTCCCTGAGCATAGAGGCAGCACTAACACATGCTGACATGACTAACACAGGGCACATGCTGATTCTAGCATTTTTTTTTCAAAACTCAAATTTTGTCATTTTTGAATTGCATTAATATACAGTGCATGTCTTTCTAACCTTAATATATTACAATAACAAAGTAGTAAGATGACAGTGTGAAAACTGTGAGAGTGTGAAAGGGGTTCTTTATGATGATGAACCAACAGAACCTAAGAGTGAGTTTCAGCTCATTGTTTATCTGTGCTGACCAAAAAGTAATGAAAACAACCTGCTCAGCATCAAACAAGAAATAAACCATAGACCAGGGGTCGGCAACCTTTTTGACAATAAGTGCCAATGTGAAATTGTCTTGTTAATTAGTGTGCCATATCAACATTATTTTTAACATTAATATTTCCAACAGACATTTCATTCTATTCCATCCATATTGGCTATATATAGAACAACACTTTAAAGAAACATGTTTATCTCATTATGATTGTAATAATAAGTTTGTCATTAACCCCACCAACCACACTCATATTCAGAATTGCAAAAGCTTGCTTCAGTCGCATGGTTTTTGGCAGTGGTAAAGACTGAGAGAGTTGGCCTGCTTCTCATACCTGGACACTACACGTTTCATTGACTTGTCTGCCTGATCTTTGAAACTTCTTGCGTGTTTTATCTCAAAGTGGCACTTAACACTCAACGTTCGGCAAACAACATTATCTAAACATAATGTGCACACAGCACGGCCCTTATGAAAAACAAATGTTGTGATGATGTTTTGTCTTGTTTTGTTAGTTTCTGTTAGTTTTTGTTAGTGTTCTGCCTAAGATCCGGGAGCTCTTTCACCAGAGAAATGCTCATGAACATCAGGGTCATAACTCCAGAGAATTTATTTCCGACTTTCATTGCCTCATCTGTTGAAATTTTGGATATTCTGGTCAAAGGTGCCCTCACATTTGGACATACAGTGAAGCGACGGAGGCGAGGTAAACGTGCCGGTTCGCTGGTGCGTCTCCGCCGGCGGGGACTTCGCACACCACTTCCGGGTATATTCCTCTCCAACGTGCGTTCACTGTGCAACAAGCTGGACGAACTCCAGCTACTCGTTGGAAAGAACAGAGACTTCTTCTCATCTCCCGTTCTGTGCTTCACGGAGACGTGGCTGTGTGAATCGATACCGGACTTGGCTGGCTTCCAACTTTTCAGAGCGGACCGCCACACGGAACTCTCCGGCAAGACGAAAGGTGGAGGAATCTGCTTCTACACTAACTACGGCTGGTGCAACGATGTGACAGTAATTCAACAACACTGTTCTCCTGACCTGGAATATTTTGTCATCATATGCAAACCCTTCTACTCCCCCCGTGAGTTTGTTTCATTCATTCTGGTCGGTGTTTACATTCCACCGCAGGCTAACGTGCAAGAGGCGCAACGCATGCTCGCCGACCAGATACTGTGTGTGGAACGGACTAACCCGGACTCCTTAGTTATTGTCCTTGGCGACTTTAACAAAGGAAATCTCACCCGCGAACTTCCCAAATACAAACAATTTATTAAATGCCCGACCAGAGAGGAGAACATTCTGGATCACTGTTACACCACAGTAAGCCGTGCCTATCACGCCGTCCCCCGGGCTGCACTGGGACTCTCGGACCACGTCATGGTCCATTTGATTCCTGCATACAGGCAGAAACTAAAACTCTGCAAACCTGTTGTGAGGACTTCAAAGCAGTGGACCAGTGAAGCTGTGGAGGATCTTCAGGCGTGCTTGGACTGTACAGACTGGGAGGTGTTCAGGACTGCTACAATCAGTCTGGATGAGTACACAGATGCTGTGACTTCTTATATCAGCTTCTGTGAGGACAGCTGTGTTCCATCACGCACCAGGGTGTGTTACAACAATGACAAACCCTGGTTCACAGCCAAACTCAAAAAGTTAAGGTTGGAGAAGGAAGAGGCGTTCAGAAATGGGGACAGAGTCAGGTTTATAGAGTCGAAATATAGGTTTAGCAAGGAGGTGAGAGAAGCTAAACGTCTGTACTCTGAGAAACTCCAACACCAGTTCTCAGCCAATGATTCTGCCTCTGTCTGGAAAGGGCTTAGGCAGAATACAAATTGTAAGCCTAGAGCCCCCCACTCCATTAACGACCCACGCCTGGCCAACGACTTGAACGAGTTTTACTGTCGCTTTGAAAGACAATGGGACAGTCCTGACACCTCCACCCTCCAGCCCATCAACTACACCTCAGGAACTTCCACAGTGACGACTCTCTCCATCCTGGAGAGGGACGTAAACAGACTCTTCAGGAGACAGAACCCCCGCAAAGCAGCCGGGCCAGACTCTGTCTCTCCATCTATCCTGAAACACTGTGCTGATCAGCTGTCTCCGGTGTTCACAGCCATCTTTAACACCTCACTGGAGACATGCCACGTACCAGCCTGCTTCAAGACCTCCACCATCATCCCTGTCCCCAAAAAAACAAAGATCACTGGACTCAATGATTACAGACCCATCGCCCTGACTTCTGTGGTGATGAAGGCATTTGAGAGCCTTGTTATGTTCCACCTCAAAGCCATCACTGACCCTCTCCTGGACCCCCTGCAGTTTGCCTACAGAGCCAACAGGTCTGTGGACGATGCAGTTAACATGGCCCTTCACTTCATCCTCCAGCACCTGGACTCCTCAAGAACCTACGCCAGGATCCTGTTTGTGGACTTCAGCTCTGCTTTCAACACCATCATTCCGGCTCTGCTACAGGACAAGCTGTCCCAGCTGAGTGTGCCTGACTCCACCTGCAGGTGGATCACAGACTTCCTGTCTGACAGGAGGCAACACGTGAGGCTGGGGAAGCATGTCTCTGATTCCAGGACCATAAGCACCTTTTCCCCTCAAGGCTGCGGTCCATCAGGACCAAAACCTCACGCCACAAGACCAGCTTCTTCCCAGCTGCAGTTGCCCTTGTCAACAAGGCCCGGGACCCCCACCTGACTTGGACTCTTATCCCGCCCCCACGCCTAAAGTCTGTGTTACATTAACACACATTACAGTTCATTGCACATTGCATATTGCACATTTACATTGCACTCCTGTTTCACATTTAGCATTTTACTTCACTTTTTTTTATCTTTATATATTTTATTTTATATATTGTTTTTTATTCTAATGCCGAGTACTTATTGTGTTTTCGTGTTTTTATGTTCATTGTATGCACTTTTTCACCAAGAAAAATTCCTGGTAGGTGTAAACCTACTTGGCAATAAAGTACTTCTGATTCTGATTCTGATGATGTGGATATAAGTTGTTCATAAATATCTATGATTTTACTTTCTGACCACTGTCTTTCCTGACTGACTGTGAGCCTACCACTAACTCATGCATGCCTTACATTCAAAAATGAAACTAAACAACAAATGATGCATCCTACTGGGAAGCCCCATCATCACTTCAACATTACCTCACTGGCGTTTTGTGCAAACAAAGAAGTGATTGTATCATATGGACTAGTTAGAGACAAATTCTCATGGCAGAAATTTACATTATTTTTGTTTGTGATAAAAGAAGATGATTTAAAATAGGACGTCCCCGATGGCTATATGCCTGTCAGGTCACCATCAGGGTAAAGGAAAGAACAGTTGATGCAAAATTTGGCACTTTCCAAGAGAAATGGATAAACATATATATTTTTTTATTTTTAAGTAAAAGACAACCTAATGTGTGCAATTTATGGGGACTTTATGGGATGGTGAGGGGGGTCACTACAGTTATTTAGGAATCATTCTCTGGGGAGATCCACATCCAAATATGTCATTGTGAGTAGAAGTCTAGATTCTACCCTTGACAGAAGCATGTTAGATGGTTGTAATGACGGATTGATGGTCATATGATCTGATCAGCATTACCAACCTGTTGCCAGCTGGCTGAAGAATGAAAATTAAAAAGGTTCCTAGCCACTCCTGTTCTAACTTTAACAGTAACACTATTCTTTATGTGTCTTTGTGTAGGTGAAGTGTGACCAGTATTGGCCCAGTCGAGGCACAGAGACATATGGGATGATTCGGGTGACCATGTTGGACACTGTGGAGCTGGCTACCTACAGCGTACGCACATTTGCCCTCTATAAGGTGAGACTTTGTTCTGTTCAGCAAAGGAAGAACAGAGGTCTGAGAGAGCACTAAAGCACCTTGGTACATCTATCTTCTGTCTACTAATACCAGAAATCTCTGTCTTTCTGTATGTTTGTGGCTTGCATATTTCGAGAACCCTTCATCCTATCACCTTCGCACTTTTCATGTGTATTGTTGAGGTCCCAAGGAAGTACAATGGTCAGCAACTGGTGGTCCATGGTCCAAAACTGGGCCACCAGCAATAATATCTTTCCCACCACATGATTTTGATAATTTGATTGTTGTAATGTTACCATATTGGACTCACGCAGACGTTAATGATATCACGGTTGCTGTTATCCATCGTGGTAACAAAATTCATACAATCTCTTCATCTTTAGCAATTTGTCTGTCAAAGTAAAATCACAACATGCATTTGTTGCTAGAATGCTTCATATCAAGCACAATTACAGAGATTTTATTTTGAAAGGTTTTGAACTTGGGTCTGCAGTTTGTGTTGATTGTTAAACAGACCTCTGAAATAGCTTTTTTACAACAGTTCAGTAAATTGTTCAAACATATATAAAAGAATCATGATTGATCATGGAGGAACATCAGCTTCATTGCAGATAAATCGTGTAGGATTAACACAAAGTTTTCAAGCTTAACTATGCACTATGGACTGTTATACTGCTGCAAGAGGTTTCTAGTATCAGGCTGCAATGATAAAGTTGGCTTTTAAATCAATCACTGTGAGAGAACAAAACAGTCTCCTCTGCTGTCATGTAACTCAACACTGCTCTCACACACAAAACACACAATCACTCAGCTCCTTCCATTAACATTCTGTCATGTCTGAATGACAAACAGTATCTGTACCAGACATGTGAAGCCCGCAATCTAAGATTTGCACTTGAATGGAGAAAAAGTGGGGACTTTGGCTTGAATAGAAATGAATGTAGCTATACTGTAGATATGACTAAGAGTTGATAGGACTGTACAAGTGTAGTAATTCATAAAGGACTGTTGGAGTAGTGTTCTGTAGGGTTTGTAGGGCTGTTCAGAATGCATTTGTGATAGTAAACCTGTGTGTGTGTGTGAATTTGTACGTGCGTGTGCTTGAACAGAATGGCTCAAGTGAGAAGAGAGACGTCAGACAGTTCCAGTTCATGGCATGGCCTGACCATGGAGTGCCTGAGTATCCCACTCCAACGCTGGCCTTTCTTCGCAGAGTCAGGGCCTGTAACCCTCCAGACGCTGGACCAATGGTGGTTCACTGCAGGTAAATGTTTTTCATATCAACACAAAGGCTGTTAATATGCTTCAAACAAAGTGTGTGTCGGAGCATCAAACATGAAATCCCATTTCCTGTGGCATCCAGGGGTTTGTTCTGAAACCCTGACTGGTCACTTGTGAGGAGGTAAGAAACTAGATGTTGTGCTGTGATTTGTATAACTGATTGCAACACCATTTATCAGAAGGACTACATGTTGGTTGCTCAGGGGTTCGCTTACAGGTCATTTTTGAGCACTAATGGTAACATTATACTTTGAGGTCAGCAAATCAAAGGATTATTATAAATGTCAAAAGGTGAATAGAGAATTTACCATGCTGCCAAAACAGGCTGCTTTGATGATCAACTCAACTTCCTTCTTGTTGTTTGACAGTTCTATAAGTAGTGAGCTCTCTTGAGCTTCATGGGTTATGCAAAGTGTGTTAGCCAGTACCCATTCATTTATTAACAACCGTTTTTGAAAGTTCTGTAGATTTTTGAACACCTAAACTAGAATGTCAAGCACATACTTTTGCCATAGCCAAACAATCCTGCACATGTCTGTCTAGACATGAAGAAAAGTAAGTTGTCTGTTTATAGTTAGCAATGTGTACAACAAAAACGCGCGGAGTGTCTTTGAATCTCTGTTGGTCCTGATGCTCAGCCTATAACTAAGCTCAGCTATAATTCACTGATTAGCACATGTTCTTTGCTCATACTGAGACTTTTTCAACTTGCAGTGTAAACCCCATTCCAATCTGCCTTCCACAGACTTCAGATACTTCTAGAGTCCGCCTCTAAATATCAGTAACAAGTGCAGAAGAGTCACCATGTCAGCAAGGAATATTTACATCTGTTTTGAAGCAATGTCTATCTTTGTGTTACTATCTATCTAACAGTAGTCACTGTAAGTTACTGGTCATGCCAATGTGAAGACAGCAGTTTTGTTGGAATTAATTGCTAAGTATTCCGGTTTATGTTGCTAATTAGCGGCACGTGATGGTTAGGACTGTCACCCCACAGCAAGAAGGTTGGGTTGAAGTCCTGGTTCGGCCAGGGTCTTTCTATGTGGAGTTTTTAATTTCCCTTCATGTCTGTGTGGGTTTTCTGCCTCCGCACCAGGCCACAATCTTCATTCCATTCTCGTGTATGTCTTAAACAGCTTGAGGGAATCCTTTCACATTTGGCACAAACTTTATTAGATTTTGGTAGCGAAATGTCAAGGTCACAGTGGCTTAAAGAAGGTTTAAGTTTTTCTCGAACGTGATATCTTAAGATCAGCTTGAGGGAATGTTTTTAAAATTTGATACAAACATTTACTTGGACTCAAAAATGAACTGATGAGATTTTGGTGCATGAATGTCAAAAGTCAAAGTCACAGGAACATAACTTTCCTGTGAATGTGATAAATCAGGACTGCCCATAGGGAATTTCATTGCATCTGGCATACCTGTGACCTCTCAAAACACATGTTTTACCTTGTACATGTAATATCTCAGGAACACCTTATGGGAATTATTTCAAATTTGACACACATGTTCACTTGGACTCAAACATTAATTGATTCGATTTTGGTTGTCAAAGGGCGAGGTCACAGTGGCCTCATAAAACATGTTTTTGCCCTCTTGAATGTAATACCTCCAGACTGCCTTGAGGGAATTTCTTCAACGTTTTATCACTTGTCACTTTGACTCAAAGATGAAGTGATTACATTTCAGTGGTCAAAAGTAAAGGTCACAGTGACCTTATATGAATCTGGAAAACAAATTATGTTGAGGGAAACTGCACTAGTTGGTTAGAGGCGTACAACTGCAAACATCAGTGCAGTATTTGTAGATAATTGTAAGACGAACTTTTTCTTCTCAAAAGTTGCTGTCTTGCTTTAACTAATGTTCATTCTTCTGCTTGAAATACTTTGATGAGTTAGGATTAGATTGAAATTTCTTTCTGTGCTCTGTCAGTGCTGGTGTTGGGCGGACAGGCTGCCTCATTGTGATTGAAGCCATGCTGGAGAGGATGAAACATGAGAAGTCGGTGGACATTTATGGTCATGTAACGTGTATGCGAGCTCAGAGGAACTACATGGTGCAGACAGAGGAGCAGTACATATTCATCCACGAGGCCCTGCTAGAGGCTGCAATATGTGGCAATACAGAAGTCCCTGCACGCAGCCTCTATGCCCACATCCAGAAGCTCACCCACACCCCCCCTGGAGAGACCGTCACCACCATGGAACTGGAGTTCAAGGTACCTTTTGCTTGTCATTGTGTTTTTCATTCAACAGCTATTATTCTGTCTGTGCCATGGTGTGTGAAAGTATAAGAAAAGATCTGATCTTAGAACAGGTGTCATTTGAATGTGACCTGTAGCAGTAACTGGGGAAACAAGTGACAAAATGTTATTTAAATAACATCATTATGAACTTTTCTGTCATTAAAATAGTTAAACTTTGTCTAAAGTTTCTGTACACAAATCACAAAAGTCAGAAAGTGAGAGCAGGAAATGCCTCTTCATGTTTTGGTTTGATGGTTTTGTTGACTCGGTGAGCATCACCTTCTGTCAAAACTTATGTCATTATGCTATCTTAATACATGTTGCTAACCTGATACTCAGTAGCCTTGCCAGCATTAGAAAAATCTTGGGTTTTATTTTAAAGTTTCTTTTGAGAGCAGACATTTCAACTTGTCTTACCCGGCTAGGCATTAGTGGTAAAACTAAACTTATCAGAAACATCAAAACTAAAACAAAAAAAAGAAATCATCTTTTGGGGAAAATGTAGTTGCATTGTACTTAGATTTTTTGTGTGGTCAGTGTCCCATCTGCTAACATGGAATGGGTGAAGTGAGTGAAGAAACCAAGTAATAATCAAATATAAGAATGATATACACCCAAAGTCTATGCAATAACATCCATTTTGACCACTTTTTAATGTCAGTGTCCGTGAAGTATTCATCATCATGAAAGTGCGCTATGAAGTGGTGGGGGTGCCTGTTTGACTGCATTATGTAGTGGAAGCTAGGGAAGATGAGGGATTCCATCTTCAGCCTGTGTAACAGAGATGAATTCTGTGAGAGCTTAACCTCTGAGCTCCAGATGACAGGAGGAGAGGCAAAGACTGTAAGAGTGATGAAGAGAGGGATGTCTGACAGCCTGAAGATACGGTCCTACTGAGTTAGGTTGTCGGGGGATAAGCTGCAGCACTCCACTATCCCAGACTGCTTGCTATGCAATAATTAGGCCACTGTATTTTTTTCACAACCACTTGCATCTTGTCACTTGCCCTTGCAAAGCAAAGTTATCACATTAGAAACAATAAAGAAAAACACACTCAGTTGGGATTCAAAAAGTGTTCTTCTCCTTAGTGAGTCATGCTTTTGTAGCAGCTTGTCTACTTCATCTCACAGTAAATATGAGTGGATTTGTTTTGACTTGTATTCACAATGAGTTTTAACACACCACAGCATCAGGTGTGTTTTTGATGTCAGAGAAAAAAGAAAATCAACTTACAGTGCATCATTTTCATGCATCAATAATTGTCAACACCCTGTGCCCTTTAACAACCTTGTTCACCCACTGATTGTATTAGCACTTTAAATTAGCTGAGGCAGAGACTGATCAGGTGTCTGCTGAACATCAGAGACAGATGCATCTTCCGCTCTGTCTCCTCAGAAACTGGCCAACTCAAAAGCACATACCTCAAGATTCATCAGTGCCAACCTACCGTGTAACAAGTTCAAGACACGCCTGGTGAACATCATGCCTTTTGAGTCCACCCGCGTCTGCCTACAGCCAATAAGAGGGGTGGAGGGCTCAGACTACATCAACGCCAGCTTCATCGATGGATACAAGTGAGTATTATTAGTATTTTCTAAAGGTGAGCTAAAAGAAATGTGAACCACAATGCAGAATGGGAAACACTGGGCCACACAGAGGTGACGGTATATAGGCAACTGTCTGTGGATGGTTGAACTACTGCAAAACAGAATGTGTTGAGCAGCTCCAGCACTAATGAGTGAAGAGGCGAACCTGTTCTCTGGCAGCTGACACAGTCCAGGGTTTCACTGCCTCCAATCCTTTTGTATCAATCTATCAGTTGTCAAATACAAATTGGTCTCATTGCAGGCCTGTTAACTTTCCCCTTGCTTTCTCTCATCTTAACATACGGTTTAAAAGATGACAAGCCATTGAAATGAACTGATGACTCCAGTGTTTCTACTTTTTCACTCAAGAGGTGTCAATGCATCCCTTTGTGTTATTTAATCAGTGAAAATATTACAGATACAGGTACAATTTACATATTTGTCTTTGAAGTAGTAGTTCAACATTTGTAATTACAGTAATTATCTTTCTTATTTAGAAGGATAGAGGAGGAGGAAACAAAGTGTTAATTACAGATCTGGAGTCAGAACGTTGTTCATTGCTTAGTATAAAGACCGAATGATTTATACACATTTGGGGCTTTTGATGGGACAACCAGGACTTGAACACACACACTGTTTTGTCTCCACATGTGGATCTGTTTGGAAAAAGAAACATCATTCACAGCAAATTAATTTCTGTGTATATTCTTCATGTGTGTGCATTAAAATACTTGTGTGACAGCTCAATAGAGAGTCTGGCTGATTTGCCAACACGTACTGGGCATCAGCTCTGATATTGTTCTGTATCAGAGAAAGAGCCAATCACTTACCTCTCAAAGAAGCATATCTTTTTTTTTTTTTTTAAACACTAATTAGAAAAACATTTCAGTATACTAGCAAAGTATTGAATCAGGACTTCCACTTTTACTTGCAGCGAGGGTGGGTATATCTTGTTCTTGGCTATCAGCACCTAATGAAGTCCCCTGGGCACCCCCACCTAAGGGAGATTGGAGAAGGAGGCAGGGGTGTCCTGTAATTCCTCACAACCTCCTCTAGCAGTAATTAAAAGAGGGTGATTCTGGGAATGGCAGCACTCTCTGAGCTCTGCCTTTAAAGTGCACAGTGAGGATTAGAACAGATTAAGGTGAGGGGGAGAGACATGATAATGATGATTAGTGGAGGTGTCCAGTGACCTCTCAGTGTATCAATTGGAGTCAACTCAGTGCCTGTCCATGATGATGCAAAATAGAAAGTATGACTGCAGCCTTCAACCAGTTTATCATTACCTCTACATAAGAGGAGGATTAAATCGAATGGACTCCCTGCTTAAACAATGTATTATCTTTTATAGCTCTCTCTAATGGCTCCCTATAGAGGAGCCTATTAAAATGTGCAACTGTGACACTATTGATTGTATTTTATGTGACTAAAGGAATATTTTTTCATTATTCACTCATCTATGAACATGTGTGTATTATTCTTCTTTGGTCTGGCTATTGTTCCAATTGGTTATTTCTTTATATGAATGATGTAAAGCATCAATTGCTGATCAAACTGAAAATGAGTGCACCTGAAATGTGGCTTTCAGTCCTTCAGGAAAACTGTGTTCACGCAGCTACAGTAAGTATAGTGGGTCAGAGTTGAAGTAAGAACTTTCTGGAAGAGATGCCTAATGACTCGTACTGCTCCAGAGGGAAAACCCTTTTTGCTTTTGCACTTTTCACAGACATATAATCTATAATCTCTATAATATAATATACATAATAATTTAATCTGACTTTTATCTTCTTTTTCAGTATGATACTGTATATATTTTGAATTATATCGGAACGTTAGCTGGTTAAAACTGGTTAATGTTTTGGGGTTGTATTAGCACCTGCACTATTTGTTGGCTTGATTGCACAGAGGTCACAAATGATGCCAATAACATACAGCAGCAGCTTTGCTTCCTAAATTTACGTTTGCTTGTTGTTTTATGAACTATTCAAATAACATCCATAGGACAGGGGCTGACAGACAAACAACAGTGCCTCCAGTCATCCCCAGCAAACACAAATCACGAGCATTTCAGGTAATTTAAGATACTGAGGCACACAGGTTTGAGAAAATAACCTGATCCGTGTGCTGCACAGCTCTACACTGTCACCTAGTGGTAGTGTCCTGTGCATTCTCCAGTGTATAGCCCAGAGATCAGTTGAACAGTTGCGATGGCATCTGTCCTTTAACAGTGCTGTTAAAAAGGCTCTGTGCTAAAGCAAACCTATTCAAATACCAGTGCAACAGCTAACTCATCAAATCTATTGTTGAGGTTGCATAAAATTTAATTATAAACACCTGATAGCTGCATTCAACAGTTATGGTATGTTATTGAAGCTATTTAAAAGGATGGGGCGTACAGTAAATCCTGCTTAACTGCTTGTGCTTGTGTGTTTGTTTGACAACAAATGCAGGCTGGCAAATTTGGCAACCACCAAACAGAATATTTCTATGAACACATGTCACACAGACAGTCTCCAGTTGTGCTGGACAGACAATGTCTGCACCTGATTCTCTTGTCCTGGAGAAAACAGCTTTTGAAAGACATTATTTAAAAAAATAAAGCTTTTTGATAATTTATGACATAGGCATCATTATTCATCTGCCATAACTGTATTTTTGTTACAGTATAATGTCAGGCTGCAACCATCACTTGGGCTGAAAAGGAAGAAAGCTGAAATTTAATCCAAATAGGAGCTGTGCTGCTGAATCCTGAGGAGTAATCACAGACTGTTTCTGTTCCAATTTGCAGGCAGCAGAAAGCATACATGGCCACCCAGGGCCCGTTAGCTGAGACCACAGAGGACTTTTGGAGAATGTTGTGGGAACACAACTCCACCATTGTAGTGATGCTCACCAAGCTCCGTGAGATGGGACGGGTAAAACATCACAGTCACACCTTATATCATGAGTCATTGAGTGTGAACCAGTATCACATCAAATTGAATAAAATTGAAGCCTGAAATTTGATCAACACGTTAAATGTACTGATTTTATAAATGTCATTATTTTCTTGCATTTGCCATTTTTGCCTTTTGTGTGCATGTACACTTTTACTATGAATACTCAAAGCTTTACAGTACAGTTTAACCATTCACCCGGTCACACAAACACATTCATACAGTGTATCTATGGGCCTCATTTCCTCCTATGAGGGGTTCAATATCTTCCCTAAGGACAGATCAGCATGCAGATGGGGAAGACCCTTACCCATCCATAAATGAGGCCAAAAGACCTGCGTCATTTTTTGCAGACACATTTTGATCTTGAGAGCTGTAATGCTGAGCTTACTGACAAAAACATTGCATTTTCTGTGATTTCATAATAATATAGTGTATATAATTAAAGTCAACATTTGCCAGATAAATGCTGTAAAACTGCAGCAATGGGGATGGTTTGCATTAGCACTAACTAAACAAATGTATCTGGACCATATAGGCTGAGTCCTTATTGTTACCTTATTCAGAAATAGATTGTGACTTTTATGACATTTAATGACATTGACATTCACTTAAATCAAAATCTTTGACACTGCCACTAGACACTTGATACTTGATACTTGATTAACACATGCAGTTTCCTGCAGTTCACAGTGATTGGTCCATCTTGTCCAAACTGCTCCTTAGTTTTATGGACCTGGCCTATAAATAAGAGGCATATGTGAAAATTGGCTTTACAAATACAATTTTATTGATGATTGATATAATGAGCATGTTGTCACACAAATGTGTTCAATTCATCATGCCTGAATGTATCTACACATATTATTATATACATTTGCAGTATACAAAGTCCTTCATCAATATGTATGGAACAGAAAGCAGCAGCAAAGACAGATATTAGTACTTCATCCATCACTCCATGTCCATCATTTCAGCAGTCACATTCAACCAAGTAGTGTCAGAGCACCACAATCCACCATCTGCTTGTCATTTTATATTAATGCAGGACAGAGATGAGAGCACACCACATCAACCTGAGTCCAGTTTCTGTGCTGCTCTTAGTATATCATGTATTTTTATCATTAGCTATAGCAAGGCTTTCTGACATGTGTATGTACTGTACATCTCATTAAAGCAGGTAGTTCAGACCACATTCTCCAATACATATTCCTTTTCCTATTAACATACTGTATGTAAATATCACATTTAATGCACAACTATCTCACTTACTCATAGTTGGACTAAGCAAAATGGAAATCTGGCCTGGGGCCCCAAGCAAAGAGAGGCTCTAAAAACACCCAGTTTAAAGTATTTCAAAATTAAATTTAAAGACAAATAATTACATAAATACAGGACAAGTAATGAATGTGACTGCTGCGACAGTGTGCATATGCAATGACACAGAGTTTGGGGCCCCAACAGCTTATTTTTACAGGTTAATCTAAACGTGCCCTCACTTCGCAAATTTTTCTTATGTCCCTGAACAACTGTTGGTTGCAACAACATTAATCTGTTGCCTTGTCTTACAGTCTTCTTTTATGTCCTGCTTAAATGCACCATGTCGTGATTTGTCTTCTCTGTTCATTCTTTAGGAAAAGTGCCATCAGTACTGGCCTGCTGAGCGTTCTGCGCGCTACCAGTACTTTGTTGTGGACCCGATGGCTGAGTACAACATGCCTCAGTACATCCTGAGAGAGTTCAAAGTCACAGACGCCAGGGTAAGTTCACCTCAGCAAGGCTTTGTTGTAACATGCTAGCAGAGTGACATTTTCAAGCAGAGTGAGTGACACCTTCTGTGTATTTAGCATGTTGTTTACCACACGTGTTGATGCTGTACAATAGGCCTCCCTGCACACATTTAAAGCAGAAATCTGCCACTTTGTCCTGTGTACCTGCATGTACTTCAGGGCTTGACATAAACCACTGCTTCATGAAAACACAGTCTTCCTTCTTTGGTATGAAACTGATGTAGTGGTCGAAATGTTGATGTGAAAGTTAAACTCCAATCGGGTTCACCACATATATCCAGAATAAACGGGACTGACAGCTCCAAAAATAGACAATTTATTCATTTCTGAGATGTGATTTAAAAATTCTTATTAAACAGTACCAATTGTGAATGAGAGCAACACAGTAGCAAGGTTGGAAACGTGCAACATATGGAGTACTGACAGCTCACTTCATATAAATAGCAAATATGAAAAGGGGAAAAGTTAAAGGCTCTGGACCCAAAGTCTCTTGCGGGAAACAATCACTGCACAATTTAATAATCCTAACACAGGTGCATTTGCAAAAGTGGATTATCCCTGCAAGCGTTATTATACCATATACCAAGAGAAGAGGGTCTGTAATTTACAGAGCCAATAAGTCACAAATCTGAAGACAGCCCCTTAATTCATTAAAATAGGATGGAGACCCACGCCATCCTTATTGTCTTGGCGACAAGTGAATTATCGTTCCCACTCGTTTGTGTGTACACACTGACTAGAGGAGATTACTGCGTGCCTATAGGGCGATGCTGATACTGGCTCACACACAAAAACACACACACACACACACACACACTGGTGTCCCTAAATAATCTCCCCCCGCTCCCTGTGTCCTATAGGCATCGCCCTTCTTTCAGTGAAATTAGAGCTGTGATCTTTCATCAACCATGACATATAAACATAAATTAATAAAATAAATTAATTGAATAAATAAAAGAAAATATTTATCTGAAATCCATGGAAGAAATTATATTCAGACTGCTAAAATTATGCTGTTTTAGCTACAGTCATCTGAGAATTTTATTTACTGAGGAGGTTCACAACTGCTGCGCACAAAATATGAAAGGTAGTCTGCACTTTAAAGCTCTCATGTGCAAATGTCAAACCCTTAGTGACCTCTAGTGGTGGCCTCACACAAAGCATGCATATTTGCATGTAGATGTGTTCAGGCCAGGACTTTAATCATAAATCTGAAGTTTGGCGCAGATTGGATAATGTACACTGAAGTTACAACAACTTCCCCTTTCATGGCAAAACCTAGAAATTAGACACCGCGGAGAAGAACTCACCAAGAGTTCAACTTTTCATCATCAGGTTTAAAGATTGCACCCAGCAAATTTGAAGTGGGTTGAAGTACGATGTGTGTGAATCGAAAAAAAAAATGGCTAACTTCCTTTAGTAAACCTTTCAGTAGTGGCTGCACATTGGGGCACTATTGAATCAATAGGGCACACAGCATGCGTGAAAACCAACATAAATTCATTGTACATCTGAATTTTGTGTTATTGAAATATGCGAAAAAAAAGATCTCTTACTTAAATAAACCAGAATTATCAACGTAAGGCAGGATTAGCATTTAGCCACTTAAAAAAACCCTGATGAGGCTCAAATCAACAAACACACTACAACAATTTAAAATATTTGTTAAAAGCAGCCATATTCACATTAAAGTTGTTTACATAGGGGATTCTATATTTTGAATGGAAGTTAGATGGAGACCACAGACTTCAAAGCTGAGGACTTGAAGGTAAATAAGAGACATTATGACATCATCAAGGTTTTATTCTTGCTGAAAGATCAGATCCAGGTCATACAAACATCTCACAGTTGTGTAGTGGAATGCAAAGCTAACTGGAATAACACATTACATAAAGGAGAATGTGGAGGGATGAGAAAATTTAAGCAATTATAGGTGAAAGGATATTACAATGATTTTTTCGTAACAGTAGCAAATAAGGAATATACCAAAGATATTATAATTTACTTTGGTTAACTTACAGGATACAAGATATATATAATTAAACTACTTTTTTCACTTTGAGACAGTACAATACAGTCTTCATAACAAAGAGGGCCATAAAAAGATCAACGCTGAAGAATGAATGTCAAAGGTTCACTGCACATTTTAGGGCAGGTTTTATGTAGTTCCATGAATCTAGTGTCTCCTTGGAGACTCCTTGGAAGGTTTGGTTATTTCTTGTATAATAGGCAGTGAGGAGCGTTGGAAAGGTAAATGCAAATAAAAAAAATTGTTTTGTTATTTTCCTGTCAATTTTATTTGAAAATACAGAATATTATGTGAAATTGTACCCGCTATATCGTATGTGACAATTAAAACACAGTGGTCTGGAGGTGAAAGAAAAAATCTCCAGTCTGAATTATTAAAATAATGGTTAACAGTAAAGTAAAACTTTATTACCCTCACACTGGTCTCTGCCTCATCTAACAGGAGGGGGCTGTAGAGTTGTGTTTGAGTTACTTACAGTGTCTGTGTCCTGTATGTTTGTCAGGATGGTCAGTCGAGGACCATCAGACAGTTCCAGTTCACTGACTGGCCAGAGCAAGGAGTGCCAAAAACTGGGGAGGGATTCATTGACTTTATAGGCCAGGTCCATAAAACTAAGGAGCAGTTTGGACAAGACGGACCAATCACTGTTCACTGCAGGTAACTGTGTGTGTGTGTGTGTGTGTGTGTGTGTGTGTGTTTGTGTGTGTGTGTGTGTGTGTGTGTGTGTGTGTGTGTGTGTGTGTGTGTGTGTGTGTGATTGAGAGAGGGACAGAGAGCGACAGGAGTGAATTTTTGAAATTTTTATTCCATATCCCTTGTGTTTTGAGTTAATTCTTTTCAAATAGCATTGCAGTTCTTTTGGAGGGTGTTTGACATCAAACAATAGTTTTGTCAATGTTCAAATATTCTATATTAAGTCTTTAACTTAAGAATATGTTCCTCATTCTAAAGGCAGGTCTTGTTCCTAAAGGTTCAGTGTGTAAGATTTAGGTGAAAGGGAGCTCTTGGCAGAAATTTTATATAAAATAATCTGAGTGTATTTCATCTAAATTGTACAAATTGTTGTTTTCTTTACCCTTTATATTTAAATACTTTGTATTTACATCATGAGCGGGTCCTCTCTATGAAGGCCGCCATGTTTTTTACAGTAGTCCAAACTGCACAAACTAAACACCTTTTGAGTTTTTATGACAACTGAAGGCTACCACAGGCTCTCTTTCATGTTTGGAAGAGGGGTTAGGTGAGGGGTGTTCAGCTGCAACACGCAACTTCACCACTGGATGTCACTAAATTCTACACACTGAACCTTTAACTAATTCACAAGTAGTTTGGCCCTTTATAACACACAATGGTTCTCTTTTCTCAAGTTCTCTGTATCTGCTCCATTAATAAAGGAGTTATTCCTACTTGTGTTGAGTTTGTTCTTTTGGGCAGGAGGTAGAGCAGGTCATTCACTAACCATCAGTGGTTCGATCCGCAGCTCTTCCAGTCTACATAATGAAGTGTCCTTGGGCAAAACACTTAACCCTTAATTGCACCGACAGTATCTGAATGATGTGTCATATAAGCTCTGTGTGAATGTGTGTGAATCTGTGAATTGTATTTTAAAGTCCTTTGAGTGATCAATAAGACGAGAGAAGTGTTGTACAAATACGCTGCATTTACCATCCTACAACTGAATAGGCATAGAACCAGTGCATTAGAGATAACCTCCATTATTTGCAACATGTAACCCATCACTTTAGAACATGCTCTGTTCATTGATGGCATGCTGTGACTTTGATTTTTGATAAACTTGAAAAAGAACTAGTGAAGGTCCTGACCATTACCTGAACCTGGTTTAATCCAAATTTGATTAAAACTGCCTGAGATATTGCTGTGACAGAAAGACAGACAGAAAAACAGACAGATGTCACCAATTCCAATACACCCACCTGCTACCAGGAATAATAAGGGCTTCATAATGATAAATATGACAAATAAAAAGCTAAAATTTTTGCACAAAAAGTAGTCAATGGTGAACAAGTGTAATTTTCAATATCTTAATAGCACTACAGGGCTACAGTGCAACTGAACATGCATCTTTGTAATAAATGTCTAATAATGTGTGTCAATTAGTGCTGGTGTTGGGCGGACTGGTGTGTTCATCACCTTGAGCATCATCCTGGAGAGAATGAGGTACGAGGGAGTGGTCGACCTCTTCCAGACTGTCAAGATGCTCCGCACTCAGAGGCCAGCCATGGTGCAGACAGAGGTATGATATTCTGCTGCTGGACAGCACGAGAAACACAACTTAACAACAGATGCAAGAGAATGTTGTGTTAATAAAAAGTGTGTCGGAATCAGAATATCTCCCACTTACAATTTTACCAACATATTATTTTCTTATTAGGACCAGTACCAGCTGTGCTACCGGGCTGCTCTGGAGTATCTGGGAAGCTTTGATCACTATGCAACATAACCCCACCCAGAAGGAACTGGTGTCTCCTCTGAGCCATATTCACTCAGCTCCATCAGTCCCTTTGGCCTGATGTGGAGGTTACAGAGGACTGTGTGTGTGTGTGTGTGTGTGTGTGTGTGTGTGAGTGTGAGTGTGAGTGTGTGTGTGTGTGTGTGTGTGTGTGTGTGTGTGTGTGTTTGTGTGTGTGTGTGTGTGTGTGTGCATGAAACAGGGGAGGAGAAGAGAGGAAGCCGGACAACCCCCCCTGGACTGGTACCATGATTCTGCCACAGACCCAACACCAAAACCTCTGAATGAAATGAATTTTATCCATGCCTCATTCTCCTATCACTTCCTGATCTGCCTCTTCCCAATAGCAAAAATATTTTTCTGCTATTATCATTTATATTCACTATTACTATGTTGTTATTAATATTTAGAAATTATTTTGTAATCACTTACACTGGTTATTATACATCTTAATCTTTTTATTATTTTTGTTAGCACTAAGAACATGTATTTTCAAAATGCTCAAAGTTATTAACACTGGAGAGCGTATACTCACAGCTGCTAACCATTTTATTTTCTACCATAGATATCTAATGTTATCATTACTCCATTGGCCCTGTTCAGAGGAAAATGTGGCTTTGAATTCCTGTCTTCACGTCACATCTATGATGATGGAGATAATTTGTCATAAACTCTTGACGATTCACAGCTGAACAACTGCTGGTAGAAATATACAAATGACTTTCTCAGCTGTCTGAGATCTGGAGAAAATAGAAATGTGAAGCTGGGGCACAGCCCTTTTGTGACAACAAAAGGGGTTAGGTTGATTTGACTCACTTTTCTTTGTGAGTCTTTGAGAAAAATGTGACATGTTGCATGAAAAACAGGAATTCCCAACACCTCAATTTATGACAAGATGTTTTCTAATGAGAACATTCAGTCAGCATTCAATGCTAAATCTAAATCACTGTGTTTTAGATGCTAAACCTTGAAACATAAGACTGACTCCATTCTACATATATTTTCATTTTTTCAACTAATCCTAAAACACAACCATCAGTGTCGATCACCCCAACTTTCTGACGTCGAAAATGCTTTCTGTGGCTCTCTGCGCCAATTTATTCCTATTGGGAAAATACATTTTTAAATTCTATATAGGGTTCAGTAATTTGCTGTAAAAGCTTGACATGGTTGAGAGAACAGTTCATTTGTTGGAGACTATTTTCAAAAGCAAAGTAATTCACATTTGGTGCTGTAGTGAATATTTGAGGCTGCAGGGTGGGTCAATGATGAGTCTAAGTTACTACAGTATGTGGTCATGGTAATGAAAAACATCTCACCCAATGCTATAGTGTGTCTCACTAATAGTTTTTGGAAACAATGAGTGACATTTTTCACCAATTCACTGTTGGTTTGAGTCAGGACTTGTTGACACATTCAGAATATCATCCAAATTTTCCTTAAAACAAATCCCCAATTTTGTTTGAAAAGTTTGATGCCCCGTATCTGAGAATTTCCATGTTTTTAAAACCATTCCAGTTCTCAAATACAAAGTATTAACAGTGAGTTTAGAATAATGAACAATTTCAGCATCATCATTAGGTCATATGAATATCTCACAATTTAAGTGTGAAGGTCAAACTCAGCAATAATCACAAGTATCTCAGCCAAACAGATTTTTATGGTTAGAAAACACTGTTTTACTAACATGCAGTCAGGTTTTCTGGGCTTGTAATCAGTTCACAAAATGCCCAGATATTGTGTTACAGTTGTTTAGTTAATAGAGTATGGATGTTGCCCCATTACATCATGGGCCATATGTCTGCACCAAACAACACACAGGAAAGTGACTCTTATTTCTGATTTGCCCTCTCATCTCATGACTTTGCTTTTCTGTTTGCATACATGGCTTTACAGAGACATGAAACAAGCAGTTCGGTGGATCCCATTTCATGTTATATTACAGCTTATCTATTTTATCACTGTGTTGCAGAAAGACAAACAACTAACTTAATTGGTGGATCTCTGGCTTTACTGGATGAGATGACAAAGTCAGATAGTTTTGGATGAAGTGAAGTTATACAGAGGTCCTATCTGTTGATGATGATGATCTGTTTTCTATTTGTTAATAAAAAGCAGAAAAATGTCCTGAAAATCTTGTTAATAAAGTTGAATAACTGGGTTTGTAATATAAAGGTTCTCTTTGACTTCTTATCTCTGTGACAATGTGGTGTTACCTTTTAGTGAAACTCAGTGGACCAGTGGGCCTGTTTGCTTCTTCAAGGAAGATGTGACAGTAAAAAGAAGACAAAGCTACATAATACATACATGCTCTCTTCCCCCTCCCCCTTTTGTTTTTCTTTTGTTGCCTTTTAAGATAGTATAAGATAATTTCAAGCTGAACAAATCCTAGTGAATTATCTACCATCGTATCAGGATATTTCAAACTCTAGAATTAGTCATTGACTCTCAGAGAATCAATTTTATAAACTATTCCTGCAGGATGATTTATCATCCTACATCATTCCAACAAGACTCCTTTACAAGAGAAACATTTTTAAAATGAACGTGTTATTAGAGCCATGCTGTTTTGCGTAGTAAGATACTTTATTAAGGTAAAAGTAGGAAAACCCCATTGTATTTTTTTCTTAAGTCTATAAATAAACTAATGAAGAGCAGCAGTACAAAGTAACTTTAAAGGTTGTAGGTGTGTAGAATTTAGTGAAATCTAGTGGTGAAATTGCATGTTGCAGCTGAACACCCCTCACTTCACCCTCCCCTTCCAAACATGAAAGAGAACATGTGGATCCTTCAGTTTTCATAAAAACTCAAATGTTTTTAGTTTGTCCAGTCTAGGCTACTGTAAAAAACACGGAGGTCTCCTTACAAAGCACCGATTTCAATACAAAGTATTTCACCTAAATCTTACACACTGAACCTTTAAATGAAAATACTTGAAACTACAGTTTCATTCTGCCACTTGTTTTTCAGATTCAGGTACGATTAAATCGTTCCACCAGTGCATCACTTTGAGGGTGGAGCGTGGTTGTCCTTGTCTTGTTTACCCCCAACCTTTGGCAGATCTCACCAAGGACCTGGGACTCAAAAGGGTTTCTAGGCAGTGCATGAGTCACAGCAGTGCACATGTAGTTCCACATCACATCGACAGCCCGGCTAATAGAACTGTCCTTTTGATGCTGTGGAGAGTCTTGGCAGTCCCGTAGTTTCCCACCCCCACTGACCCTTGAACTACCTGGAGAACATGGGGGCGAAGTCCATGGGGCACAAGAAGCTGCAAGATGTCGTTCCCTCGTCCGGGGGGCCTGCTTCCGGTACATCACCCCATTATGGAGCTCTAAATTACCACATTGAGAGTGATAGGCTTTCACCTCGGATCCCAGCACCAACACCTCTGGGTACTTGGGGCGCTGCCCTGTCTCCAACCAGCCTCTCACCAGTGCCAGGACCACGTCTGTCTCCTGCTGTTGCCTTAATGGATGGATATATGTCATTAATTTTAAATTTAATTTATTTAGCTGTAGGTAGGGTCAGTTTGGAGAAATATAATTTTCCTTATTTTCTTAGCCTTTTCATCAATGTTTTCTTTACATCTGATTAGAGAACAATGGTGCTGATAAAGGCTTACAAAACGCTTGCTGTACTTTGCACATTCAATACATTGCAGCCTTATTTCTTATTCTGTGTAAGAATGCACCAAAAGCTGTTGGCTTTGTCACTATGTGCTTCACTTCCTAGAGTCTGTAAGATGCAAGGTAGAGCCTTCAGCTACCAGAGTTATAGACAGTCAATACTACGGAGGCCCTGAAGTCCCAAAAGATTAAATTTTTTTACCTTTAGCGCACAAGTTATTATCTTGTGGTAACAAGTTACTATCTTGTGGTAACAAGTTACTATCTTGTGCGCAAAAGATATTTATTTTGTTGGAACACCATATTTATTTTAATAGGATGTTTGTGTTTAAATTAGTCAGATCCACACAGCCACCAGATTTGAACCATAGCATGGAGAAAACTCAGCAAATCAAGCTTTATTTTCACCTGGGAATGTCACACAATGAAGTTCTTGTTGCTCCTGCACAGAGATACAGGATTGTCAGCAATCAGTTGCTGTGCATATTGAAAGACAACAGGCTCAGGAAGGGAAGGACTACTTTTCAATCATAATACTTGAGAAATTAACAAACTCTTAAAAGCTATGAACGCAACTTATAGTCAAAGAATCGGATAGTCATGTCTTTACTACGCACATATTAACTCCTATTAGCTTATTTATATTGTTCCCACATGATACTGTGGTAACTTGTTCCCACAAGATAATAACTAACCAATCTTTTGTGACTTCAGGGGCTGCGTTCAATTCCTCTCAGAAATGTTAGGTCTAGAACAACATTTATAAAATGAAAATGCTTGGAACTCAGAACCTGATGCAGCTTCATCGATCAGCTGAACTCTGAAACGAAAACACAGAAGAGGCATGGAAAACACAGCATTGTGATTGGATGGGCTGGAAAAGAGGCCGCCGTGATTGGTCGGATGGACCACCGAACCCCCTCCTCTGAGTTCATGTAAACAAACACACACTGAGCATGCGTCACTGGAATAATGGAGGACTGTTTCCTCTACTCGGACTGATGATGTCTGTATTTCTACTCTTACTACCTGTGACCTGAGAAAAAACAACCCGTCGACATTTCAGCGTGTGTAAGTTGATGTTTGTTGGTGTAGAACTTCTTCGTTTGTTGAAGAGCAGGAGTGCCCCTGAGTTTGTGCGCGAGAAAGTGACGCTCAGTGTTTGCTAGTAGGTTAGCTGAGAGCGCAGGCAGCTGTCACAGCCCTGTCCCCGCTGCTTTCTACTTTCTATAAACTATTATCCGATTTTACAAGGCCACTCACGATGTCTGCTAATACTATTTACTTGCCGTTTAATACTGAGTGTGACAGTAGTTTGGGTTTTGTTGAATACACTTTTAGTTCCTGAGTCGCAGAATAAGCTATCTCGAAGTTAGCATGTTAGCTAGCGGACGAGCTAAATGTTTCTTTCGGGAAGCAGGGCTGTGAGTGGGCCATCGTGTTTGACAGACGTCATATTCACACAATCGAGGAGCTGCTTCAGTTAGGATTCGCGACCCTCCCCCAAATCTCCACGTTACTTCGGAGTTTGCTGATGTTGCAATGACGTGTGTGTGCTTTGATCATTTTGGATCAAGTTTTTCGTGTTTTTATAAATAGATTAAAAGGTGTGTGGTGCTTATTGAACTCGACTTGGTCTAATGGGGTCTAAGTAGTGTTTATTTTTCTTTTGGAGCAAAATGATTCCTTTCTTATCAACAAAGCGTTTAAATATAAAACCATACAGAGTTTTAAACAGTGCATGATGTGAATTTGTTAATCTAGTCCTGTCCAGATGTGGTGGTCTTTGAGCTAGTGGTGATCTAGATGAAACAAATAAATTGTGATTGCAAAATCCGACAAGAATTTGAGCAGGATTAAGACTATAAATAAGATATCAAGTACTCAACTTAATTAACTCTAAATGGTCTAAGAGAAGAGAATTTGTCAGAAATTGTGATCTCTTAACTTTCTCCTTTTTAAAACTCTTGTTTGTAGAGTTGTAGAGCAACTTAAGCAGCGTGATTGAGACATCTATGACAGTCAGTGATTGCACAGAACTCCAATAGGGTGCGAGTTACAGGGATCCCCGTCTGAAAAGTCTCTAAGATACTGCTTTAATGTGAGTTGACAGTGTCAAACGTGTGACTGTCAAAGTAATCTACATATTTATGATCATGTCTGTGTTTTCCACCAAGCAGATTTAAGGTCAAACAAACAGTCCTAAGACAAGATGACCACAGACTCGCAAGCCCAAAGCATAGCCCCCAGGATAATGACGTTCACTCCCTCCAAAGAGGAGTTCAAGGACTTCAGCCGGTATATTGCCTATATGGAATCACAAGGAGCACACAAAGCTGGAATGGCAAAAGTAAGTAGCATCTGTTGTGATTTTTCAGGTTATTATGATCTGTTGTATTGACTGATTATTGGTCCTTTTTAATGTAATTTTTACGATATAGCTTATACTGTTTGTTGATTGTATAATATATATAGTTTTACAGTAGTAGTATCTAGAAGGGCCAAACTGATGTCTTACCGATATTGGGGAGTTAAACATTTCTGATATAGAAATTGTCACTATCAAACCCTTATAATAAGATTTTACAGTTTAACCATAAACTTTATTATAAATAACTGAAGATTAAAAGAAAGAAAATACAAAAAATATATTCAAATTGAATTAAGAATCATTTTTTTCTGTTTAAATATTGTGTTGATCATTTTATACATCTAAAATAATAAGTAAAACCTATTTGTTGCAACACATTTCCAACAGCAAATGTTTTTTTCTGCATTGTTTATAGTGTAAAATAAAAGTTTTGATATGGGCAAACATTAACGCCAATACCAATTTGTCTGTGAAAAGCTCATATTGACCACTTTTTAATTAGCCAACCGATAATAAATCATGCCTTAGTTATTAGTTGTTCACAGTGAACAGGCCAGTCAGTACAGACAATACATAAGTATATGGAAGAATGATGGATGGACATTTCCATCTTTATGGCTTCAGATGAAAATACAACCCATAATCACCATCAAATCCATGGCAAAAAAGAAAATTAAGTCAGTGGGTATACGTTATGCTGATTGATAAGTGGGTATATATCGTATACCTGCCTACACCCTGCATTACTCTCCTGGCAACAAGGCCAACACGTGCCTGGAAACAGCATAAGAGACAAGAACTTAATTAAATAAAATGTACATACATTGCATACCATTTGGTATTGCTGAAAATCTGCTGTTTTTTGTTTGATATAATCTGATGAGGACGTATTGAGTTTCACTGACGGTAGCAAAGTTGAAGCAGTAGTCTATGATTATGGAGGCATGCATGTTGTCTTGATATATTTTCAACATGTCATGGTCACAGCTCTGCTGCTCTCCTGCTGCTGTCAACTTGTTTTTGTTCCTTTCATCTCTTGCAGGTTATTCCACCTAAAAGCTGGAAACCTAGACAGACATATGATGACATCGATGACCTGGTGATTCCTGCTCCCATTCAGCAGGTGGTGACGGGTCAGTCAGGACTGTTCACCCAGTACAATATACAGAAGAAACCAATGACCGTCCACGAGTTCCGCAAGACCTCCAACATGGACAAGTCAGTTTACAAATGACAGTTGACAGTTGTTAAATAATAGTTTTTCACACATGTAAAATATGATAATGAAGACAACCTGATGCAGTGTGTTTCTTCCATAAGCTGGTTTCTTTGAAATGAGACTTCAGAATGTTTTCACTGAAAATCTCTAAATATTGCTCTTTGTAGGTTCTGCAATCCCAGATATGTAGATTTCGAAGAACTGGAGAGGAAGTTTTGGAAGAACCTGACTTTCAATCCGCCGCTCTATGGGGCTGATGTCAGTGGAACGCTGTATGATCCAGTGAGTGGTATTGGGCTGGATAATGCCAACAACTCTTAATTGTGCTACAGAAACCCTTCAAAGTTATGCTGACACTCTCAACCATCTCTTGTCATTGTTTTCTTGGTCAGTTAAAAATACTATATGCTGCATTTTCATTTTTTATGTTTTATTTTTCTTTGGGAAAAGTAAAAAGCCTCCCATTATTATTTAGTTATTATCTGAAAACAAAAGTGTTATTGTGACTTACAGCCTCTGCTGAATCCTTCCTTTTCAGGATGTGACTGAATGGAACATTGGCTGTCTCAACACCATCCTGGATACTGTGGAGAGTGAGAGTGGGATCAAGATCAAAGGAGTAAACACACCATACCTGTATTTCGGGATGTGGAAGAGTGCCTTTGCATGGCACACTGAGGACATGGATCTGTACAGCATCAACTACCTGCATTTTGGAGAGCCCAAGTCCTGGTACAGTTAAACCTCTTTTTTGTTTTTCAAATATATTACAAAAGAAATACTACATGAACATAGGACAGTGCCCCCCTTCTGAAATGCTGGACCATGTTAACATTTTTGTAAAACAATATGTATATAAATGCATTGAAAGTGAAACCATGCAGCTTGGGAAATTACTAAAACATATGTCTTTATCTGCTTTACATTTAGAAATTAAGTCCAGCATAGATGCAAAAGGACACAATGGGAAGCACAAAAATCACCAAGATGTAAATAACTTTAAAAATATGACCTTCTAATGTAGAATTTCTGAGACAGCTCTTATTTATACTTGGTTGCTTTGTAAAGGATGATATGTGGTGATTAGTCACGATTGATCACCATTTCTAAGTGCCTGAAAAATCCCCATTTTCTGTGCAGCTGTGACCGGAGAAACTCTGTATTTCACTGTTCTTCTACAAAGTCACTGACCGGCTGCTTCACGTGAACGAGCTCTGATCTCACTGCATGTGTCGCTCTGAGCGAGTGAGTGGGGGCGGGTATGGGTACATGGAGTGGGTCATTCTGCGCAAGCGTCAATGGGTTAAAAAAATTAACGCGTTAATTCCACAAATTCATCATCCCGCATTACGCGTTAATTTTGACAGCCCGAGAAAAAAACGTATTAAGCAGATTCATCTTAACCATACTTATTCACACCATTCATATTGCCGTCATAAAAAGAGACTTTATGCTCTGAACCCCCAGGATGAATCCCCTTAATAAAAGAGCTTTGTGTCAGGGCTAATGCAAGTGGTTAAATTTCGGCAGCAAATAAAATGGGTGAAAGAGGGCATCCCTGTGTCGAATCTTGCTTATGCTAAAAGTAGGTAGATAGGTTAATATTGGTGCATACTTTGGCCACTGCGAGAGTACATAGAATTTTGGGACATCAAATCCTCCAGGGCAGAGGGATTAGTATGTGAATCTGAAGTGTATAACGCTTGATAAAACTTTCTAAAAAGTGAATAGATTTTTCCATTGTCGGATCATTTATTAATTGCAGGAATGGTTTGATTAGCAGTTCTTTGGCGCAGCTGGCGAGCATGTTTTTGTCCAGATTTTCCCCAATGTTTGTAGGGGATTGTGTATTAGGAATATGCATTTTCATATTCAAGGGGCCTTGATTTGTAATGACTATGGCCAGATATTCACATAATTTTTTTCTATTTTGTCAAGGAAATCTTTTTTCTACTTCTTATGAACTAGGGAAAAGAAAGAGTATGCCCTGGAGGTGGCATTACTAAACTGCCATACATCGGCTATGTCAAAGTTGTGCCTATTTGGACAGGGATGCTACCTTAGAAATGCTCTGATACATAACAAGAGAAAGTGAGGAGTTTTTGTTGCCGCCAAATATAATTTACTGTGTTGTCATATCTGGTAGATGAGAAAGAAATTTGGTGAAAAAAACTGAATTGTCCCATTTGGGGTGTAGACGCAGGCTAGAATAACTGGGTGTGTATAGTTTACCAACAGAAATGACATGTGACCCAGCCAAGCAAGCTTGAAAATTTGCTGCAGTGAATGGGGTATTTTTTCTCATCATAATAGCTACTAACCCTTGACTTTGAATCGAAGTTGGATTGAAACATCTGACCAGGCCATTTCCTACCAAGGTGACAGTTATCAGACAGCGTGTGTGGGTCTCTCTTCTCCTGCAATGTCAGCATCAAGCCATTTCAAATGCAAAAAGATTTTTATTTTATTTCAGTGGGTGAGTGAGCAATGTTACATCTCTGCTTACGAAGTTAACTGGGCAACAATCATACTTTCTCGTACTATTTATAAATCTTACACAATATAAATTTCTGCTAAATAATTATTAATTATTGAAAATGCTCTCATATAGTCAAGGTTCAGATACACTGAACAGAAACCGCACTAAGATGAAACTATTTGTCTCAGTTTTCTTTCTTCAAAGCAAACCACAAGTCAAGGTCTCCTCGGAAGTAAAACATGAAGGCAGCGTTTGCTCTTCTGACATTATCATATTTGATAGACTTTTTCTCCACAGGTACGTTGTCCCACCAGAGCATGGGAAAAGACTGGAACGACTTGCCAAGGGTAAGTTGTGGAATCTTGCAGAACTTCTTAGATTGAATTTAAAATGCTACAACATGCACTCACTGACCATACACACTCTTGTTTCTCTAATTTGTACTAATGGGTGCCACAGGTCTCCATCTTGTCATACTCTGTGGTTTTAAAGAGGAAGTCAAAACTGCTTTCAGTGAACCTCTGTACTGTATGGAAAGCACCTCTGAGACCACAACAGCAATTATGTGTACTCATCCCATTTACAGTTTAAATTAAAATACATGCACAGTGTGTACTGACGATGTTAGTGGTTTCCTTTATTTCCAGGTTTCTTTCCAGGAAACAATCAGAGCTGTGAAGCCTTCCTGCGCCACAAGATGACTTTAATTTCACCCTCAATTCTGAAGAAATATGGCATACCATTTGAGAAGGTGACCATTTCAATCATTAAATATTGTAAATATTAAGATAAACAAATTTAAATAAACTAAAATGGTGTCAACCCTTGTAACTACGTATGTTGTTTTGTTTTCAGGTCACTCAGGAGGCTGGGCAGTTCATTGTGACTTTCCCGTTTGGCTATCACGCTGGTTTCAATCATGGCTTCAACTGTGCTGAGTCCACCAACTTTGCCACACAACGATGGATTGATTATGGAAAACAGGCAACACTGGTACACATGATCAGCTGTGAATATTAATCTAGTAATTCGTCACATATAAAGGCTCCAGCCATATTTAAATATATACCAGAATGTCTGAATTACTCCAAAGAAAACTGTCAACCTTAATAATAAATGCAGCTTTCATCAGAGCATTATTTTTCACTGCTCTGAGTACCACAGTTCAATCCTGCACTAATGTCTTTATTCATTCTCCCAGTGTTCGTGCCGTCAGGACACAGTGAAGATTTCCATGGATGTGTTTGTACGCAAGTTCCAGCCAGATCGTTATAAGTTATGGAAGGCAGGGAAAGACAATGCTCCAATCGACCACATCAAACCCACACCAGAGGCTGCAGAGTTTCTGAAAGAACACCAGTCTGAGCCTCTAAAAGATGATTCTAGTGAAGCTGGACCTGAGGAACACACTGCTCCCATCCAAGAGGACAAAAGGTCTGGATTTACACTCGCTACTTACACGTCTTCATAGGCAGTGGTTAGTCAGTTGTAGACAATGTTAATAATCAAAAATCCATTATTGAATGCCTTAAATTTCCTCCATGAAGCCTTTACTTAACCTATTTACATCACAATCAATATCAATCTTTCTTGATCTTAATACCATGGTGGAAACTCAGCCTACTGGTGATCTAATGGGACCTTTTAGTTCCATTAGAAAAGTTCTAGGAAGGTGGCCTGTACTGAAGAACCATTGTTCTTAAGGCTTAGCCAACTATCTGCAATAGTTATCACAGTTTTGTAATAACCTTTAACGTAGGAAATACTTTACTGTGCATTACAGCTGATCTGAGAACAGTGCTCTAAGTTGCCACTGTGGGGAGATGTACCACTTTAAGATATGGACTAGGTCATTGAGAGTGGTGATTCAGTAAGGGGACCGCATTGGATAGACTCTACCTCACTCAGGATTGTAGCTTGACTGTCACCATCTCATGAGAATGTGTTTGAGAACTGTTGGTCTTTACTTATGTCTGCTATGCATCAGTTCAAGGCTTCAGACTGGGACAAAGCGTCAACTTGAAGTTGTTGAAGATGTCAAACCTGAGCTGATCGTGAAGGAAGCTGAGGAAGTGGAGCCAAAGAGAGCTAAGTTGTCACGAAAAGAGTCTCCAACTAAAGTCCCTGTCAAGCCAGATAAAGGTACTGACTGCACTGTTCATAAGGTATTTGTTTCAAGATCAGTTTCTTGTCTTTTAAGACACGAGCCTCTCGGCCATAGCTCTGGTTGTCTTTTGACCTGATATAAATATTGTTTGGTGTTGGGTCGTTCTATTTCATAGAATCGTCTAAACTGTAGAGCCTTGTAGAGAACATAAGTAAATAAGGAATAAGTAACTATACGGTAAACCAGTGGTAACCAACCTTTTCAAGCCCAAGATCACCTTTTATGTCCAAATGTAAGTAGAGATCTACCACCCGATATCTCTTCCAAAAAATACCTTAGGAGGATCATATTTATTGTTTTTGCAATTTCTGTTACAACAGGCTCAATGTACGAGTATACATAAAAACAAAAGAAAGACAGTTATGCAACTTAAAATATATTTAATGTGTTTACATAGTGTTTGCCTTGAATATGACTATAAATGTGACTACTGTATTTCCTTGAAAAAAGTTGTCCTATATACTCAAATAGACTACACGGTATGAAGCCGTGGATCTTCTGCTACTGCAGTTATTTCACAAGAAAACCCTTTTTCAGAGTGCTTTTATTTTGAAACGGGTACAGGAAGTGTTGCAAATATTTATATATATGTTTGTGACATATTCGTCTATTATGCTGTGAACTGTGAGCAATGTTCCTGTCAAATATGTGTTCAAAATACATACAAACACACTTTTTTATGTAAGTTTTTATGTAACTTATTTCGCTATAAAATTCCAAAACAATATTTATATGTACATTTCATAGAGCAGATACTACAACTGGTAACTCGTAACATTAGAAGTTCTGCCTACTGGTTATTTGCTGGCTTGGTTAACAATCTGCTTTTGAACATGTTCATATGAAAGAGACACAGATGAAGAGTTGATAATGATTATGGGGCAATGAGTTAATTGCAATGGTAAACAGCAAGGTAAACCTTACAGAATATAATCACATAACTATAATAAATGAGAGGTAAAATCCAAATATTAAAACAAGGCTAAGAAAAAGCAGGATTAGCTAATTACTGTATACATGAAATAAGACTGCTTCCAAAACAGAGAATTTAACAGATGACCTGACTGTGTGACATAAGCTTTTTGAATAGAAGAAACGTGCCAAATAAGTTCAAACATTCCTGGAGAACAGCAGGAAAATAAAAAGTATGGGATGCACATTTGATCATTTATATCACATTATATCTGCACCGAGCCGAGGGCTTCCGTGTCTGGTTTGAACCCTGGCGTAAGCTGTCTGTCAGAATGAATGTTTTGCACATGGTATGTAGACCTGAACAGTGTGTATTTGGCTGGAAATACTTGTTTCATAGGATATAACAAACTGGAGGGAGAGGCATACACAACAGACATCCTGGATTAA